>JAKCOX010000019.1:1200000-1800000 GCA_022605575.1 Laterallus jamaicensis coturniculus | reverse complement strand
TAATTAGTATGGTTAAAGCAGTGGGATTTATCTCATAAAGTTGCACTTAGGCTCATGTGGAAGTTCCTGCATCAGTAGCATAGCCCCCCATGCATTTAACAGTGGAGTTATTGCTGTGCATTGTGTCTACAACATGAGTTATTTACTCTGCCCTACAAAAATGGCTGTTACAGCAGAAACTAACTCAGACTGGCATGGAATATTTTTATTGCTTTTTTAAGGAGCAATCTTTTATTTCCTTGTGTATTTGTTCTGCCCTTTCTGGAGGTCAGTGAAGTTGGTGATGCTTATGTTTAGTTCTACCTCTGGAATGTGGCTTTCCTTCAGAAGTGCCAAGAAGCTGTGACTATGGAAACTTATCCAACATTGATTGAGAAATGAAAGGGAAATGTTGTTAGATGTCTAACTTGGGATGCCAAGGAAAAATCAGTCTCAATCCTGAGTTAATGACAGTGGATTGCCTCTGTAGACGGTGAGGAGAAATGGAATAACATAGGCAGTCCTTTGGAGGGTCTAAGACGTGTCTGAGACCTGATAAATTGTCTTCTGGAGGGACAGTTCTTCCTTTCACAGATTGCAAGGGAAGCCTGGATTGGCTAATTGTGCCTTGATGTCTAAAACGAGATGAGAAGAATTCCACATCTGATGTTGCAAGGACATTGTCCAAAGGGATTGTCCGCCTCTGTTGGCTACCTTGGCAGACTTGGTGTATGAGGTAAGGCTTTCTGTGCCTCTCTACTCTATAAGGGCTTGAGAGGGGACCATAGGAGTCCTAATCAAGGCATATTTTCTCTCTTGCTGGTGTGCCTGCAATATCATTAGTAATTATTCATTATTATTTATTACAAGTTTGATTAAACTAGGAAGGTAATCTTTTAACCTGCACACTTGAAAGAACACTGGATTGAAAGTGTTGTCTAATTTTCTTAGGTGAAACAGTGAAATAAGTCTAATTCTGTAAACCCCATGAGCTTTATTATCAGTGCAGTTTAGTCTTCAAAACTATTGATTTTCATTAATTTGCTTCTATTATACTCTCCATTTCCTCATGTCTGTTTAACTTAATGTGTTCTCTGTTGTTCTATGTAAGTATAAATCAGCTGTAAACCCATGAGTCATGGAATTAGGAGAGTTGAATAGAAATTATTAGTAGGATTCCTCTTTCTTCTGATGCAATCCTTTATTTGACTATTGAATGGGTTTTTTAAAAGCCTAGCAATAACAGTATAAGGTGGACTCTGTTCTTTGCAGCCATGGTAACTATGGTCATCATAAAAATCTAAGAGCGTTAATTGGAAATTAAGACTATGCAGAAGGCGGTAGGAAGAAGAGAATGAAAAACCTCAAATGTTTAAACTGGAAAAAAAGAAGCACAACTTTTCTATCATGTATTGGTATCTTCTGCTGACATTAATGTTAAAGCTAGTAAAGCTGTATATAGTGTGGTTGTCTTTTGGGTGTGTTTGATTTGGGTTTTTTTCCATAAATGTAAGAAACAGTGTGGATTAAACAGTTTCCTGATGTCCTGCTACTGATAATGTGCATCTCCACTGTTGGATGCTTTAAAAGAGCCTTAGTAATCTGCTCAAGAGTTTCGTTGTCCTTACTGTTGGAAAGTGGTGCTGTGTCCCCTCATTGCTTAGTGTGGATCTTAACTTTGATTTTAAGCCTGTTGCATCTTCAGTGCTTTGAGAAACTGAGAACAAATTGATCCCCTTTTCTCTGCAGTAGCCTACTAAGTACTTAGGTTCTTACAAAGTCCTCTTTCAACCCCTCCCTTCTTAAAATGTGTCCTGGTTTCAGCTAAGATGGAGTTAATTTCCTTTTTAGCAGTGGATGGAATGCCGTGTTTGATGTTTTTAATTGTTGCCAAGCAATCAAGGACTTTTTCAGGTCTTCATATTTCCCTACTAATGAGAAAGGAGGGGGCACAGCCAGGACAGGTGACCTGAACTGGCCAAAGAGGATATTCCATGCCAGTTACGTCATGCTCAGTATAAAGGGGGGGGCTGGGAGGAGATGGGAAAACCCTCCAGGATGTGCGGTTTTGGGGACGTTTGGGTTCCAGGACGGCTCCGGGCTGTAGGGCCTGAGTTGTGTGGTTCGGTGAGAGACTGCATTGTGTAGCACCAGTTTCTTGTATCTTGTGCTCTAAAGTCGTGTGTTCATTGTTGTTCTTTTTTATCTTTTTCTGCTAGTTTTGTAAACTATCCTTATCCCAACCCGCGGGGGGTTGGTTTTCTAGGTTTTGGGTTTTTTTTCCCTCTTTACATTTCCCTTTCCTTCCCCCCCCCCCCCCTTCTTTTTGTTAAAAGAACAAGCAACTATGTGGGGCTCAGCCCTCAGCTGGGGCTAAACCACCACAAAATGTAACTGAATCCAGCTCATTACTTATTGTAGGCCATGCTTAATGTTCTTCAGCTTTGGATTTGTGTTGGTTGTTTTCTTGAAATGTGATTCTTCAGTGGGGGTGCAGGACTTCATTTGTAGGTGTGCTAGAGAGCTGAGCAGAAGGGTGACTTTGTTAATTCTGCAAGTTGAGCTTGTAGTTGTACAGCTCAGTGGTGTTTGCCAGTGTTGCAGTTGCTTGACATTGCCTGCTCAGCTTGGAATTTAGACACTACTAATTTTCTTAAAGACTACCACTTATATTTCTCTTTTTACGAGCTTGGTGTTGTCCCCACTGAATTTCATTCCTCTTCTGTCAGTTTCTTTAATTTGTAAAACTGATTTAAATTTTATTTTTGTCCTTCCTAGCTTCTCATCAGCGTCATATTTATTAAATGTGTTTTGAATTCAGCATCCGCATTGTTGATGGAAACATTGAGTAGAATTAAATCCCATTGTAATAAACCTTTTGTTTGATATAACTCAGAATTGTCTTCCAGGGAGTTCTGCCCCTGCCACATCATATTTTTTTTAGACTGTGTTTTCTCTGGCTTATGACACTAATTGGAAATGTTGTATAAAGTCAAACTTCTTAATTTTATTTCATTTTCAGAGAAATACTTCCTTCCTACTGGTCCTACTCTTAAGTCAATTACTGTATTTTTTGAGAGAAATCAGACAGATTTGATCCAACTTGATTTAGACAGTAATGCTGTCTACTAATGCATTTAAAGATAATTTCTAGAACTTGTAGCAGCAACTAGCAGCTCTTTTTATCTACTTTTGCACTATACTTGTCTCTAGTGAGATTTCCCCTGCCCAGAGTAGCAGATAAAGAATTGATAGGGATGGAACTTTTCAGTGTTGGGGTTGTCCCAGCAATGGAGAACTTCTAACCTAAAGATGAATCTTTAGGTGAAGCTATGATGATGAATCTTTAAAAGATGAATCTTTATGTGAAGCTGATGCAGTAAGCCATCTTTATGTGAAGCTGATGCAGTAAGCCTCAGCGAGTTTTCTTGCTGGGGACAACAAAAAAATGACTAGAACTCACATCTACTGTCAGTTGCTAAATTTGCTAAAACAGTAGTTAGAACTAATTCAGTCAGAAATGGATTGTTCTTACTTACCCATCACTGTAATTTACAGATAACTGTGAAGCTGGGTAAGTTTTGAGATGGGGAGTTACATGTTATGAAAATGATCACCTGAGCAGCACTTATTCTAATTGCCTGCAAGAGATTTACCCAAGCAAAACTTCTCACTGCCTTTATGCAGACCTTACTGCTTCCTTTTTAATCCAGCTTATTATATCATGTTGGGGTGGGGTTTTGGCAGCTTCTTATATTGCCTTCTAGAAGATAGGCTGTCTAATAAGATTTTGTTTAAAATGTCGGAGCTGTTCTCTTCTTTGTGCAGGAGCCAGCCAGAGAAACCCTGAGGGAGGAAGGAGAGTGAAAGTGTCAGTAGCATCCCTTAGGGCTGCACAGTGTTAGAAGACATAGCAGCTGTTGTTAACTCTCTTGTGCTATTAAAAGGCTTTTTAATTTCTTGTATCTAGCTGCCTAATTTAGAGTAATTGTGAATCCTCTTGAATAGGATATTGATTAAAATAAATACGTTGCTTTGGGGTGTGTACTTGGGGTATTTGGGATGAGAGGAAATGGCCTCAAATTGCACCAGGGGAAGCTTAGATTGGGTAAGAGGAAAAAATGTCTTTATTGAAAGGGTGGTCAGGCATCACTTCAGGTTTGCTGACAGTTTTCATGTGTTGCCTTCTGACTCAGCAAGAGTAAAGCAAATTTTTCCTCATAGAGTTTGGTGCAGCCATGGCAGTGAATTGAGCTAGTAACATAAAGACTCTACTGCTCTCTGTGCAGAATGAGACCTGATGAAATCAAGGGAACCTCTATACTTTAATGTTGTTAGTAGTGCTTTCAACATGCTACCTGTTCTCTGGAAGTATTTATAAGCCAGACTTCTAGTGCTAAACTACATTGGATGTCTTAGTGTTCCCAGTTGCCTTAAAAGACAACTCCTTTCAAAGTTGTGTTATTGCTGAACAAGATTTTTCAAACACTCTGTAGGAGGCTGATTGTATGAATTAAGGGTCTAATTTTGGACTACCGTTATGATAAAATGATTCAGCCGTGATACAACTGCTAATTTGAGGGGGGAAATTAACAGATCTCTTTTGGGATTTTGTTTAAGATGGTAGGGAACTTCTTTCAGAACCAATTCTAGAGTGGCAAAATCAATAACTGTTGAAGTACTTGTGGTCTGTTACATGATCACTGTTTGAGATCTCGATATGTATTGACTAAAAAAGTATAAAATGGGTTCTTGTAAGGATAGGACCTTTTATCTTCAAGCTCTGAGGACTTTGGTTCTACTATGAAAGTTACTGTTAGGAGCCTAATACTAAGGGGTGGGGGGGATTGGCTTTTAAGACACTAAATTTAAATTATTCATTCACCTGATTTTCTTTAAAAATGGTTGATGTAAAGTGGGTTTCAGACGTACTGGAAGTGATGCATTAATACAGTTACATGCCAGTTGTGAATGTATTAATGCAGGGTGAAGTGTGGCTCTGAGTGTCTACAAACTGATTTAGAATATATCTATCTTCTGCAATGACCCAATGCCGCTTCTATTTCCAAAGTTAAAATAATGAAGACTTGATGAAACAAAGCATGATATTCATAATTGACTTGAGAGTTTGATTCCCAGTTCTACAAAGTAATTTGATGTTGATGAGAAGGCTGGACACGTGGTTTCTGGTGCTGTTGGGTGTGACGTCCAGCAGGGAGCAACACACAATTCAATATATGAATTTTGGGTGAAGCCATGAAGCCAGGAAGCCATTTTATTAGGTGAAATCTCACAGATTATATACCTTTCTTACTGCAAATGTGGCAAGCTAAAAAAACTGCTAATTGGTTACACACACTGTTCACACTGCATTGATTGGTTAGTAATTATAACGAGTTCTGATAAACCTATCTTATAGCTAAACATCCTTAGTTTACCTTTAACACCTAAAAGCATCCACACACCTGCTGTTTTGACCATCTTGTCACTGTTAGTTCCTAACATGTTCTGTTACTCCCAAATACCTTCCCATAACTGCTTCTTGGTTTAGGGCAGCCTGTACCCCTATCAACAAGGTCGCTGTGTTTTGAGAATGTGATTATTAAGATCCTCTCAGCATGAGTAACTTTTCCTGTCTCATGGGAACAGAAGAATATTGTCAGGGCCTATGTCTTGGGTGAAGAGAGCTAGGCCGCCGGCAGGCCTGCTTTCCCAACAGTTGGGTACTGGAAGGAAATGGCCCCTTCAGGACAGAGTAAGTGGAAGAGCTCACCTCTCTGAGACCAGTTACTTTCTGTGAACAAGTGCACTTGAAAGTTAAGTGTTTGAAAGAAGAAGACATACTTCACAAAGCACTAATCAGAAATACCTTTTTTCTTTTTTCTTCAAATTCTCATTTAAATTCTAATAATGCCAATGGAAAGCTTGCAGACTTACAAGTTTTCCATATTTAAGAATTTGGCAGATTATGCTTTTAAATGTGTGTTAAATTAAATTTTCCAGGTGTTAATATAGGGGAAAGCTTTTTAAAAAACATAGTAGACTGTTTCTAACTCGGTTTTTTTGATCTGGCTTTTGTTTAAGTAGCAAATATATTAGTTTCTTGGCGTTTGCATATTTTCACACTCTGAAGTAGCTACTGGCAATTTCTGACTATGTTTCCATGTGTCTGGCCTGGTTTTGGCACACAGGCTCTGCCTGAGAACGCGGGGGTGACTGGCATAGCAACTCATGGTGTTTGCTTGAGGAACTCCTCAGAGTAAGAAGGAAAAGAAGAGAAGCAGCATAGGAATAAGCTGTGAGCCCAAAATGAGAGTGAAATCTGGAAGGAGGGAGCAGAAATAAAGCTGAAGTCTTGTGAGGTGAAGGAAGGATCAAAATTATTCAATATGAAAGTTCATTTTTTTTTCCAAATAAAACTTGGGTTTGGGTTGTAAGCTCTCCCTGTGTTCTTTTATACTTGCTGGAAGACAGGAATGTAGACATAATGAGAAATTTCAAGTACTGGGTAGTTTGAGTCCTCTCCTACATAGGTTTCTCAAGTCAGATTAAGTGTTGTAATAAGAGAACCAAATGTTAAATTAAGCATCTTCAGCTCCTACACTCTAAAGTCCCCAGTAACACAGTTGTCATACAGTATTTTCATCCTTGAACTAGACCTTAATTTTTAGTGATGGGAGTAGGACCATTATTTTGCAAGAAGCTGCAAATGTGAGTGATGAATAGCTCTGTAATTGTAAAAACTTTGTTTTCATGCCAGAAAACCCTGTGTAAGGCTAAGCCTGTATCTGTTGTTGACTTAGCTGTGTTCAGATGAGAAGAGTAATTTTATGATCTATTTTCTCTTGTTCTCCACTACTTGTGATTTAGCTTTATTATAGAATCATGTAGGTAGGAAGGATCCTCTGGCAGTCATTTTAGCCCAGAACCCTAACCAAAAGTCAGCTTAACTAGATCAGGTTGCTCTGGGGTTTGTGTGGAATTTTTGACTAACTCCAGGGACGGAGGTGATACAGTGTTTCTGAGCAACTTCTTCTAGTGTTTGACCACCCTCATGGGAAGAGAGCAGTAAGGTCTAGCTGAGGGGTTGCCTTGTACTCAGGCTGAACAAACCTAGCTCGCTTGGCTGCTCCTTGGTGTCTTATGTCCCAGCCCATTGATTGTTTTGGCAGGCCTTTGCTGGCAAGTCCCCATTATACCAAAGTCTGCCTCTTACTGCTGAGCCCAAAATTGGACATACCACTCCAGATGATGTGCTAAAGGGGGAAGTGAGGAGGAAATCGCTTCCCTCATCTTGCTGGCTAGCTCCTGCTAGCACAGCCCCATATTTGGTCAGCCTGTTTCACTTGCAAAGGGCACACTGTTGGATGTTCAACACAGTGTCTGCCAGGAACCACAAATCGTTTTCTTTAGAGCTGTGTCCTAGCCACTCAGTGCCCAGGCTGTTTTGTCGTGTTCTTCACCTTAGGTGCAATTTTTTAATTCTGCTTAGACTTGCAGAATGGTTTGAGTTGGAAAGGGCCTCAAAGAACTTCTAGTTCCAACACCCCTGCCATGGGTAGGGACATCCTCCACTAGACCAGGTTGCCTAAAACCTCTTCCAGCCTGGTTTTCAACACTGCCAGGGAGGGGGCAGCCACAGCTTCTCTGGGCAACCAGGGACAGGGCCTCTGCAGCCAGTGCAAAGCTGGCCTCAAGCATTTGTTGTAAATATGTTCCTTTCTACATTTATTTTAAGACTGGGATGATATGCTTCTCTGGTGCCAGGGAGAGTCCACTTTTTCTTATTAAGCTGAGCTTAATAAATAAACCAGAACTTGATGAGCAATTCAGTAAATAAAAGGTGGTCATGTATATGTCTATTTTGCTGTTATTATACTTGGGCTTCTAGTGTTCTGTTCAGGGCATGTCGAGCAAAGCATTTCTCTTCAAATTCTTTTATCCTGAAAGTTAACACTTTTATAGTTCTCCATATTCACATTGCAGACAATGTTCTTCAGAGGTCTTTAACTTCCATCTACAGTGAGAACTTTATTAAGCCATTCACAGTTAAGTTACAGTTACTATACGGTTAATTTCTATGTGTTAATGTGAAATAACTTTCCAGAATTTACAATGAAAGAACATAATGATTTTGCCATTGTGTTTCCTACTCCAAATTTGAGTTCTTGAACTTTCAATATACGTAGGATTCTTGTGCAAAGTTCATGACTAATGTATGAAATCTGCTGTAGGCAAATAGAGAATCTGCGAAAGAGGAAGAAATAAATGGGCAAAGAACTGGAGTTTATACCTTTACACTTCTTTTAAGTGGATTCTCAGTGTTTAAAAACATGATTGTAGTGGTGTGGTTCAGCCCCAGGCAGCAGCTGAGCACCATGTGCTGCTTGCTCACCCCTCTCCCAGGAGGAGAAACACAAAGCTCCATGGATTGGGGTGAGGACAGTTACTGACATGGCACAGCCAAAGGGGAGCAGCAGCAACAGAGCCTGGGGTAGGATATATATATATACACACACACTCACTCTGATTACTGACCCAGTGAGAGGGTAACACCGAGCACTGTACTGACACGGTGCCTGGCTACACTGGCATTGCTCGGGTGGTGTGGAACCAGCCCCAGCCAACCCGGCTGTCTTCTGGGTGCCTGGGGGAGGTAGCTCTTGCCCAGCTGGAGCCAGGACAGTAGGAAAAACTCCTTTAAATCATTCTACTTATAAAGCTATCGAGGAGAAATCTCAAATAATTAGGTTGTGTGTTTATGTATTTTTTTATTACTGGAAGTTTAGGAGGTTTTTTTGGTGAAGTAAAGTTTTGAAGTCCCCATTTATAGGCTTGTGTCAAAAACTTCAGCTCTACTGTGCTAAAGTGGTCATGCCTTTCTTGACAAGCTTTTAAACCAGAAAATGCCCTTGAAATGGTGTCTTGCAACTAGATAATTTAGCTGCCTAAATGAAAAGAGTAACTGGAAAGACTTTCTCTAAAAAGCCCATGTCCTCTGTTAGACATTACTTTCTTCAGCAAAGTCTTTGTTTTGATCTCCAGTCTTCTACATTTGTTAGCTGAAGCTGGCTGGTCAACAAGCATATGTGATGGTATGTTGGGTTTTGCAGCACTGCCTCTGACTTCTGCAGATAATTTCATATTAGCATATATATCTTTTCCTTTTGATTAAATTGCTGGATATCTGACAATGGGATAAAGAATCCTACTGTGATACGGGTCAGTAGCAGGCATCTAAATGACTGCTGGGCATTGCTGTGGAGTAATAGTAAAACTGATGGACTGCATCTGACAAACAGATTGACTGGGAAGCTTAAGTGTGGCCACACAGACCTGCAGCTTTGATTAGGAGAGCAGTGGGAGTGCTAGGTGTTTATCGTTCTCGTTTCATGCTCTGCTACTTGTATATCAGTCCATTATCAGGTAGTTCCAAAGAAAATATTAAAAATAAACCCAAACAAAATGTAAAAATCAAGCTAATAAGGAAGAATTCATAGCAAGACATCTTTGTTGTTACATTGACATTTTACAAAACTCCCAAGTTGTGTATCGTTTTAAGAGCTAAATTTGGTACTGTGTGACTGGAGGATTTTTACTTTGCATCATAGGTACAGATAACAGAAGACCTTAAAAGGACATGTGGAAGAAGAAAAATTTCCACAATCATGTTTTCTGCCTTTTTTTTTTTCCCTCTGTAAAGATACATTTCTTGTATTATCCAGGTTACATCCTACACTTTGATGTACCTTCTTAGCAGCCTGGCACTGCCCGTTCTCCCACATGGCTGCCGTTCTGTCTTTTGCTCTTGTTTTATATGTTTTACTTGTGTGACTTGCATCCCATGTGCACTGTAGCTGCTTGCTTTGCCTACACAGTGAGCTGGTTGGAGGAGTGCTCCTCTGCTCGGCTTCTTTGGCAAACTGCAGGCTTGACTTGTTTGGGGCTCTAAGTTTATCTGCTCTGCTGAGGTTCAAAGGGGGGTTGGGATTTTTAGCTGTTTGGCCTTGCAAGGGCTAACAGAATTCATTACTTTATCCTAAAGTCTTTATTGTTCCCTCTTTTCCTAGCAGTACATGAAAACTGATAAGGAAAACCTGTTCTCTTTCCCCTACCTGAAAAGACAGGGGACAGAAAAAGATGCATTTCTGCATTCCTCTCTTTTATCTGCTTCCTTAAGCTGTTTCTCAGAGGGCTTTTACAGTTGTTTCCTCTTGAATTGTCATAGGATGAAGTTTTAAACAATTGCAAGCTCTCTCTCTAGCACATGCCTCAGTCTTTTGCTTTTATGATGTCCTGGAGAAGAAGATATTTAAGATTAGTGTTGACAGAGTTGGCAGGAAAATGTTGTTCTTTACCATCAGCTGTCAGTCAGCAGTAGTGAATCCCAGGGGGAGCCACCAGTTTCATCCTGAAGCAGGGAGGAGGGCAGTCCTTCCCAGTGGGTGAAGGAAGGTAGGTAGGTAGGTCCTGGCTTTGTCTCCCTGCCACGGAAGGAAGGAGGGTTGATTGCCAGTGTTTATGAAACCTGGGGGAGAAAGATGATGGCTTGATGAACCTTGGAAGGTATGAAGTAGAGAAGAACTGGAGTACAAGTAGGGGCTAGATAGCCTTGGGATACACAGAAAGAAAAGTGATTTCACTATAGAAGTGATAAGCAAGGAGATCCAAGTAGAACATCTGTTTGCATCAGAACATGGGAATGCAGTTAGGACTATCAGGTCAATTTTCAGCAAGTGTTTTGGCTCTCTAATGGCTTGTTTAATCTCAGTAGTCCAATTTTAATTTCTCTAATTTTTTTTGAGAGCTAATTTTAGACTTAAGTTAGTTTATACTTTCTGTTACCTTTGTTTGCTTTCTGCTGGAATAGGCATCTAGTATCTGAATTGTGTATTTTTTTCCTCTGCAATCATGGGTTAGAAATAAGGAGAAACAGCAGCTCATGAAAATGATGCCTAAATCCAGGACATGAGCAATGTGATGTACAAATGCACAGAAGCTGACTTCATTATGTGGTTGTTCTCCACTCTTTCTTTCTCTTTGGACCTCTTTCATTCTCTTCCGGCCTCTTAGTTGTATTGCTCCCTGCTGCCTGTGTGATAGTGGCAGTGACTGCAGCAGTGATTGATGTAGAGACTAAATTGCTAGACACACTTAGTGAGTATTTCATGGAGCAGTTAGTCTGCTAACCTGAAGATGGAGAAGCAGTTTTTCACATGGTTCTGACCATTGTGTGCAGGATCTGGTGTAAAGTGTTACTGGCAAAGAGTTGTTATGTAAAATGCATTTATATCTTGTACAGGATCAAATATTTCTACTTCTGAAAATGCCAAGTTTTGGGGGTTTTGCTTTTTAGAGAAAACTACTTAAAATGAAAAAAAGCATATTTTAAAAGGGTAGATAATGGCAGGACAAGGGGGAATGGATTAAAGCTAAAGGAGGGAAGGTTTAGATTATATACTGGGGGGGAAGATTTTTACAGAGAGAGTGATGAGGTGCTGGAACAGGCTGCCCAGAGAGGTGGTGGATGCCCCGTCCCTGGAGGTGTTCAAGGCCAGGTTGGATGGGGCCCTGGGCAACCTTGTGTAGATCCAGGCCTGAGGTTGGTGGCCCTGCCTGTGGCAGGGGGGTTGGAGCTTTATGATCCTTGGGGTCCCTTCCAACCTAGACCATTCTATGATTCATATTGAACACAACTTATAAAAGTGAGGCCTTGAAAGTGGCACGGGAATGACTTAGAGATGCCACATGTGAGTCTTGGAGAAAATGAATGCAACCATCAAAGATAGTAAAAAAAACCCAAAACCCTGGCATGGCATAGCTAAAAGGCAGGGTAAGAGAGGTAATTAAACTAAGTGATTGTCATGGGCTTTTTTTTTTTAAGGTCAAGTTTTGTCTGTGAGAGCAAAGTACAAAGGTTCATAAAATCTGGCAGGATAACATAAAAATGCAGCTAAGAAAGATGTATGAGGAGCAATGAGCTGGAGGTCTAAACTGAATCTTTCTGAGACATACTGGAAACAAGAACCCTATTAGAGAATGCATGGGGCTAATGGAATATCTTCTATCCTCCTATTGGAAATAAAGCTCTATCAAAAGAGAAGCTATGGTTATACCTCTGCATCCATGCTTGTCTCTGAGCTTTGAAGAAGTTCTCATCTGGTACCTTTCATTGTGGAGGATGCATGAAAGGATCTCTCTTCAAACCCAAGTGTTGGTAGATGCAGTTACAGAACAGGTTTTAGAAAAAAGGCATAAACCAGATGGTATTTAAAGGAGCTCAAGAATTAAACAACCAGACTACTAAATGGGAATGTGACTTCCTGCTTAAAACTCGGTATTTGAAGAATTTTTGAAAAGACCTCTACTACTTCTACGATTCTAGGTAGATTCTACTAGAATATGTGATCCTTCTTGCCAGGAAGCTTAACATCTGCTGTGGGAAAGCTAGGAGAAACTATTACAGGGAATAGCATTAGCAGATAAATTAGTGGATAGTTACATAATACAGCACAGCAGGAGGTCTGCACGTCTTTTCCAATAGGAGATCATGCCTGAATAATCTTGTAGGATTCCAGAAAGGGGTCAAAAAATATGTTCATAAGCGGTGTCCCCCAGGGGTCTGTCTTGGGACCAGTTCTCTTTAACATCTTTGTCAATGACATCGATGATGGGGTTGAGTGCACCCTCAGCAGGTTTGCAGATGACACCAAGCTGAGTGGTGTGGTTGACACCCTAGAAGGAAAGGAAGCCATCCAGAGGGATCTTGACAGGCTGGAAAAATGGGCCCAGGTGAACCTTATGAGGTTCAACACTGCCAAGTGTCAGGTGTTGCACTTGGGCCAGAAGAATCCCAGACATAGATACAGACTGGGAGAAGAGCTTCTTGAGAGCAGCCCTGCTGAGAAGGACCTGGGTGTCACCGTGGATGAGAAACTTACCATGAGCCAGCAGTGTGCTCTTGCAGCTCGCAAGGCCAATGGTATCCTGGGCTCCATCAGAAGAGGGGTGGCCAGCAGGGACAGGGAGGGGATTGTCCCTCTCTACTCTGCCCTCGTGAGGCCCCACCTGGAGTCCTGTGTCCAGATCTGGGGCCCCCAATACAAGAAGGATGTAGAACTGTTGGAGAGGGTTCAGAGGAGGGCCACAAGGATGATTAGAGGGCTGGAGCAGCTGCCCTACAGAGAGAGGCTGAGGGAGCTGGGCTTGTTCAGCCTGGAGAAGAGAAGGCTGCGGGGGGACCTCATTGCAGCCTGCCAGTCCCTGAAGGGAGCATACAAACAGGAGGGGAATCAGCTTTTTAAAAGGGCAGATAATGGCAGGACAAGGGGGAATGGCTTAAAGCTAAAGGAGGGAAGGTTTAGATTGGATATTAGGGGGAAGTTTTTTACAGAGAGAGTGGTGAGGTCCTGGAACAGACTGCCCAGAGAGGTGGTGGATGCCCCATCCCTGGAGGTGTTCAAGGCCAGGTTGGATGGGGCCCTGGGCAACCTTATGTAGATCCAGGCCTGAGGTTGGTGGCCCTGCCTGTGGCAGGGGGGTTGGAACTCTATGATCCCTGGGGTCCCTTCCAACCCATGCCATTCTATGAAATCTGGTGATCATGTTCTCCTTGGGTTGCTAGGGACATACAACAAGGCTTTCCATCAAAAGCTCTGTTGGTGCCTAAGCTGCTATCACATGAGAAGAAAGGTCATGTAAGGGGTGGAGAAATAATCTTCCTCTGCTTTATTTTTAATATGTTAATTTTTTATTTTCTAAAATCCCCGCAAGTAAAGGTGGATTATCTGGAAGGAAGGTGAATACTGAGATAATGATGTTATGAATTGTAAAGAAATATCTGACTGTGAGGACTTGCAGGAAGACTCTTTTAAATAAGTGCTAGAATGACAGTTGGCTTGCTTTGTTGGTAAATATGGAGATGTATACAAATCATCCTAGTTTTATTTATACCCTATGGGATCTGAGATCACATTATACTCCTCTTCAAGAAATGCAACAAGGAGGATGCAAGGAACTAGAGGCTGGTTGGTTTCACCTCTGCCCTGGGGAAAGTGGTTGAGCAAATTCCCCTGGAAGCCATTTCCATCTGCATGAAGAAGCAGAAGGCAACTGTGAACAGCCAGCACAAAGCTACAAGGGGCAAACCATGCTTGACCAAGACCATTTCATGATGAGAGGACTGGATGAGCAGACAAAGAGCAAGCAGTGGATGTTGTTCATGTTGACTTCAGCAAGGACTTTGTTACACTCTCCCATCTCCCACCGTGTTATTTGAGGCACACTGGTGAGATGTGGGCCATGTGACAGGGTGGTACAGTGAGCTGCCTACTAGGCTGCAGGTGGGGGTGAGCAGGGGTACAAAATCCAGCTGGTGACTGGTTGGTTGTGTTGTCACTCAAGAACTGATGGTGATGCCAGCGCTATTTAAATGTCTGTATAAATGGCTTAGATAGGATAGATTTGGGTCTCAGCAGATTTATGGGTGACCCCAAACTGGAGATAAGAGTCGATTTCCAAGTGGGAGTGTGTAGACAATCAAGACCAGACTCCTTTTGGATTCGTACTGTGGTAGGACAGAAGGAAATAAACCCAAGTTAGAAAATGGGAAGTTTCAGCTAGGTGAGAAGAAAAGCTCTCTTCCCATGAGGGTGGTCAAACAGTGGAAGAGGTTGCTCAGAGACACTGTGACATCTCCACCTTTGTAGCGTCTCAAAATTTCTGTCCCAAGCCCAGAACAACCTGCTGTAGTCAGACTAACTTTTGGGTGTAGGGTTTTGGGCTAAATGACTTCCAGAGGTCTCTCCTAACTGTAATTACTTTAGTCTCATGCTTAATGTTAAGGGAAAAGGGAGGAATGACTTTTTGACTAGCTAGGATAAAGCCAGTTGGGTGCTGAGGGAGCTAGAGTTCTGTGTAAATTGTAGGTCTCATGGAGCAGATAACCAAGGGGTGTCAGACAAGTAGGGAAGTATCAGGTTTAAAGTTAGAGGAGATGAGCCTTCCCACTGTGGATGCTGAAGTTAATCTGGGTTCAAATAACTACAGTACATCTGTAAAGAATTCTGTCAATGGCCTTGAAGTGCAGCATTTTGCAAAGTCCCCAACTACTAATTTTTGAAATGTGGACCACATTTACGCAGGGTAAACTAGGTTGTCCTTGTTGGTTTAGTTTCCTATTGATCAGCACTCCATTGTGTCAGAAACAAGGATACTGGACCTCTGGTCTGGGCCAGTATGTTAGAGGCTTGCCAATTCCAGTTTCTCAGTGGGGGCGAGGCTGCTACAGCTCCGTGTCCCTGAGTCCAACCAGTAGGAAGGCTGAGCAGGTACACCTGCATGCATACATGTATATAGTACATGTATGTATAAGGTCACTGGTACTGCTCATGCTTGTATGAGTGCTGTGTTGGCCATCTGCAATGCATTCTGTGACCAGCCATACATGTATTATATTATATATATAATATTATATATATAATACAATAATATAGTACATGGTATTATATAGAATATTATATATCATATAATATATAGAATATTATATATCATATAATACATGGTATTATATATGATATCATATATATAAAATATATATATATATTCATGTATGGCTGGTCACAGAATGCAGTGCAGGTGGCCAACACAGCACTCACACAAGCATGAGCAGTACCAGTGACCTTATTTTCTTCCCCTCTCTGGTTGATCATGATAAAAGTCTGGTAGTGAAAAATGTATATAAACATCACAGATCCCTCTAGGAGCTGGCCCCTGGATTCCCAGTCTCCCCAGCTGCTGGTACCTTGAGGTGTGAGACCCTCAAGCCTGTAGCCATACACCAGTTATTGGTACACTGAAACCAGGATGTTCAACTTGATATCCGAGTGATGTTCAGCCTTAGAAAACTGAACCCTGAGATGAAAAATTCGCAATTCACACAATAGTTCTTTTAAAAACAAAACAATCCCCTAAAATCCCAAATCCCCCACCCATTCATACAAAGGAGATGATTTTGACTAACTTATTTTTTTATTTATCCCTTGTGATTTGGAGGGGTAGGTGAGTTGTGGAAAAAGGTGACAAATTTAGTTGTGAGAACATGATAATCTAATACCTGGGTTAGAAGCAGCAGAAAAAAACCCCAAACAGTTAAGGATAACGGCATGGGTAGAATTCTGGTTAGCTTTTCAAGACAACAATTCTGAATTTGATATAGGAGTTAAGTGATTTGGAAGGCATAGAGGTGGTAGAGTGTGGTTAGTATATCTGAAGTTGATTTTATGAAAATACTTGAAATAAAGTTTAAGGAATGTCTGAGAAAGATGTATGACTAGTTAAATGGGTAAATGAATAACAGATTTTTAATATGTACTGGTTAGGGTTTTTCCATTTTTACTTGGGATTGAAGTAAAAGGAGGTTTTCTGGGTACCACAAATGAGGAAGCTTAACATCCTGGCTGCAGCAATTCTGTTCTGTCCACAGCAAGTTCCCTACCCTGCCACAACTTGTGACTGATGCAACGGAAGGGGTGCAAATGTAGAGTTTAACTGGCATAACATAATCTCACTTTCTCATCGGGACTGGATCTGACACTGATGATCTAAACTGAAAGAAGTTGTGTTCTCCTTCCCTCCAAGATCTTTCAAATGCCTCTCAAGTAGAGGATGACATGACATGGCTACTAGCTATGTGACAAAGCAGTTTGTGCCCCCCTACCTCATTGCAACTATGCTGATAGCGTTTTGTTGGCCAGAGCAAGAAGTAGACAGGAATCACAGAATCGTAGGGGTTGGAAGGGACCTCAAGAGATCATCGGGTCCAACCCCCCTGCCAAAGCAGGAAGCCCTTAAAACTGACAAAAACTCCTGTATTTGTTTAGATGCAGTGTCTAGAGGAGCCTTGTTTTATCAGTGAGTGAGGGAGGCCTGGCAGAGGAAGAATGAGAACATGGGATGTACTACACTGCAAATGTAAGGGGATCGCAGGGGTGGAATCAGAGCAGCTGGAAGAGGGGCAGGGGGATAAGGCTGTGGGTGCTGCTGAGAGACTGGGGCCTTTCAGAACTACCAAAAAGGAGTGGGGAGAAGGAGCAGGAGGATATGTGTGGCCCAGCAGTGAGTGGAACAGAGACTGCTGCAAGTTTTAAGAGGAGTTTTGAAAACTGCTTACAATGTTATATATTTATTTTAACAGGCAATTCAGTCCAACTGGAACTGCCATCCATCCAACACAGAGGTAGAGTAGAAGCCTATTGCTCTTCCCAGCTTTTAAAACTCACAATAGGTGAGCCTAATGTATTTTTCCCATCTTCAAAAAGAACTCAAATTCTTGAACTCTTAGAGCTGCTTATCAAAAACTTGTACATTAAGAGAGTCCTTTTAGGACAGTGCTCATTTTGAGAATCATTGATAGAGGAACAGTTTATAAATAACAGCAGTGAAACCCTCACAACTTTTCAGAATGAATGCAGGTTCTTGAGCGAAGGAGACAAGAAGTTTCTGTGTGCCCTAATTCTTTCATGCCTTGCAGGTACTTGGTTTGTCACATCAGTTTCAAGTTTCTTGGCCATGGTTGCCCATATAGCACTCTTTCAGACTTATGCACATGCTTGCACTGCAATAGATGGATTATAAATCCATTGAATCAAAATAATCATCATGGAATACAATCAACTTTGTGTGAAATTTTTGTGAGCTGCATGTATATGCACCTTTTAATCCTTTCCATAATGAAAAGGCATTTTTGGCTTGATGAGATGTCGGTATGAAAAGTACTTGCACATAAAAATATGTGCTTAGATACATCTGCTATGATAAATCCCATTCAGCTGAAGTTCTGAATCTGCAAATTCTGACAGCTTTTTATTCTGTGGTACAGCTGTTAGCATACGTACATATGGTAGCGACGCCTGGAAATACAACCTGTGATTTCTTAAATATGTATAAAGCAAAGAAATCTTTTACCTTCATTTGGCACTTTTAAGATAAACTACTCTGCTTCTTGAAACTATAATTTTAAATCTTAAACTACAAGCCTTTTAATTCCACCCTCCCACACCCCTCCCCCTCCCCCCCAAATGCAGTGCAGTATCTTAGGACCTTGAATTAGTCAGTGCATTTAGATGGAATTACTTCCTTTATGCATCCCCATTTTTATATTGATTGTGCTGAAAGAGACTAAACTTTTCAATCCCTGAAACTACAGACTTCATTAGAACCCAACAAATCTGACCAGGATAAAAATAGAGAAACATCAGGGTGATGGAGAGTTAGTTGTAAGGCTGGAAAACAAATTACTGCTTGCTTCTCATGTCATTCAAGCGTGCTGTCTTTTCCTTAGTCCTTCTTTTGCACCTTGCTTATTCTTCCTTCTCCCAGTGTTTACTCAGCTTGAGACAATCTGCTTTTTTGATCTTAGATTTTTTCCTCAGAGTCCCTCAGAAAATCTCCTTGTTTAATCACCTTCTGAGGCTTGACTGTAGTCCTGCTTTCTGGAGCTGCCAGGGACACTGCCAGTCTTAGCTGCCCTGTAGCTTCCCTACTTGATGTGTGTCCCTCTCTGTCACTTGTTTTTTATGGCTAAGTGTGCTCAGTGTTTAGGGAAGAAGTCTCCTTTCTTCCCTACTCAAACTTTCTTCTCCACCAACTCATTCCCTAAAACTGCTGTTTCAGTTGGTGTCACATGACATTTTGTGAATTGCAGAGTTTTATGGTGTTCTGTAAAATGGACCCTCACAAAGTAATGAGGATATCGAAATTCATGTTCAATCTTTACGGAACTTTATCCTCTTTGAGTAACATTAAATGTGGGTTCACCATGCTCCTGTTTGCTTGTGTGCTTGCCCACATGCAGATGCTTGTGCTCAGCCATTTACACTGGTTACCTACAGGGAAATGGTGGATTTTTTAAACTCTCAGTGGTACCTTAGTGGCTTCACATTTTTTTTTACAGCTCCTAAGTGACTATTTTTTCCCCTTTGTAACTTTGATCAAAGCAGTCAGGTTGTCTTTTGTTCAGATTATGTTCTTATATATAGGTGTATGTATTTTGGAGAGAAGTAGAAAGAAGTGTATTGTGGAGAAGAATGTTACAAAAAAAAAAGCCCTTTGGAAGTGTGTAGGAAGAAATTTTAAGTTAATGATGTCTCATTCAATTTTTTTTTCTGTTGGAAGTAGGTCAGGACTGATTTTGGCCATGTTAAACTAGGAGGAGATGATTATTTTCTTGTGTAAGGGTGACTGGCTTCTCACAGCATACAGGAGAGTGGGGAGAAAGGGCCAAGGTACTTTGCTGCTGCTTTCCAGACACGGCTGTCCTTAGAACTGCTGGGACTCTGTGTGCCTGTCTCAAGCTGAATTGCCTGCAGGAGAAACAGCCAAGGAGGGGCAGGTAGGCAAGCAGCTCCAGAGCTGGAGTGATAGTATGAGGCTTCTTTGTGTTTCCCAGGAACTTAGGTGAGAAATCCCTCGCTTTATTTCCTTTTCTTCCACTGGAACGTGTGTACTCCTATCATTAATGATTGTTTTGGATGTTTATGGCAATGGTGTCATGTCACTGTTAAACCTTTCTATTTGTTGTTAATCAAAGCAAACTTTGTACCTGCAGTTGATGGTATGAGTGTCTAATGCCTCCAGTGGCAACAACTGATCTCTCATACTGCCTTGTAGCAGCAGTCCAGCCATGTCAGAACCCCTATTTTTTGTCCCCCTTCCTAATCAGAGTCCAGGAAACTATTATGGTTCTGTGTGAGTACATGATAGGTCATTCTCAAGGACAAGAGCAGAAATCCTTGCTGCCACAGAGAGAGTATATCCAGGTGTTTACTGGTGATGTATGTTAAGGAGGTAGAACTTCTCAAAAGGGTGGTGTTTCAGTGCTGACAAATAAGAAAAGCATGAACTCTGATTTGTATGGAATTAAGGGCCATTCATCTTTATAGAGAAGAGTAAATGTGACTGAAATGAATCTGTTTTAATTTAGGAGATGCTAAATATCTGTTTGTTACTGCCTAGCCTGTAGGCAAACTATTCCCCCAGCACACACAGTGTTTTATTTACAATTGAATGTGTCCCTGCTGCATGCCTTGGCAGTTCAGTCATACATTGTGCAGTCCTGTCAAATCATGTATCTACACTTGTGTGTTGTAGTTATTGGGTGGAAGAGAAGAGGAAATGGTTTCCTCAAAGAGTGTGTGGGGTGTGGAGCTTGGGTTTGGTTTGGTTTTTGGTGAGTTTTGTGTGTGTGCATTGTTTCTTAAATAATAGTGTGGTCTGTTTTTTCTAAATACTTCTTACATGTAGCAGAGAATGCAAATTTCAACAGTTGGATAAGATTTTTAAATCATGATATAAGAAGCACCTCCTTGTTTCAGAAGATGGAATGAATGCTTTTTGTATCTTCCATATTCCTGTGTTCCTGTTGAGAAATGGGAATAAAAGTGGAGGTCAGGTCACTAAGTAATCTTAAGTACTTTATTGCTTGCATCCACTTTCCTTGGTGCTTCAGACTTCTTGACTCCAATGCTTCATCTGGAACAAATCACACTAACTAAACTTCCCATTGATGCTGTGAAGATCCAGAGGCCACCATGAGGTCTCCACCAGTGACACCAGTGGAAGAGAACTGTTCTCAGAAAAGGCTTGCTTTTATTTGGTTTCTTTGATACAATATGAGGCATACTCACTTTCTAATAGAAAACTTCATACAGTGATCAAAAAATAACCTGCCAGCTAGAATAATTTGCCTTTTACTTTTCAGATAAGACCCATTTAACCCTCTCTTCTTCAAACCCTCAGTGAACTACTTTGGAGATACCACAGAACCATGGGCTTCAGATTATTTGATAATTCTTCTACAACTTCATCCTCTCAAGCAGGGCCTAAAACGACTGAGAAGCAGCTTCTTTAAACCCATGCTTTGTTGACCAGCTGATTTGATACTGACAGTTTTCTGGGGGCTGTTGAAATTCCAGATTTGTGCCAATCAATAGTTCAAGCTAAAAGTCCTGGTGAGGGACTAGATGGCAACTACCAGTAGTGACCTACTGCAAGGACTTGAGTAAAATGGGAAGTGCTCAGACTTCACTTACTTGTAGGTGATATGAGCAGCAAAATAATCTTTGAATAAGAGGGGGTGTGTTTTAAGAATGGGAGACACCTATGGACTGAGCTGCTTGTGTTGAAAGATGTATGGGATTTTTTCTAAACCTGCAGTTTGAGTACTTCAAAATCTACCTAGAGCAAACTTTTTGGGTACAGTCCTAATGGCACCATGATCTGCTGCCCTCCCTGTTTATGAGCTAGGGAGCTGCTTTGGCAGGGGGGTTGGACCCGATGATCTCTTGAGGTCCCTTCCAACCCCTATGATTCTGTAAGTCTGTGACCAGGCAGGGAACTTTTTCCTTCTTTTTCTTGCAGTGGAACGTAAGCATAATGGTAGTTGTTGAGCACAGCTTCAAACTTCAGCTAACTTATTTCAGTATGTACAGTATTCCAGGTATTAAATCCGTGGGGTGGAGTTTTTGTTGCTGTGTTTTAATCTGATGTTTTCTGAAATCTGGCAGACATGGAACAATAGCCTTCTACCATGACACAGCTGCAAGTCCACTGTGTCATCCTTTATCATGGTTTTATGTGAATCACTGATATTTTCAGAGGAAGGTTTGCAAGCTACTACTCAAAGGTCTAGTTGATTTACAATAGCAATAATAATTTTTTGTTAGAGAAAATTGTAGAAAATGTGTTTGAGCTATTTTGTAAAGCAGTTATTAGATCACTCTTTGTTTTCTGTTGCTGGACATTATTTATGGACTAGGGCAGGAAATATATCAGTGTTGTGATACTACCTAATGACTTAGCCTGTCTGTAATTTTAAATGACTTAGCCTTTCTGTAATTTTAAAGGTTATAAAAAGCAAAATATTGAACAGATGATTTTTTTTGTATTCATAGTGAACTGAGATTCATGGCAATCCACTCCTTTGACCACAAAGCATTATGGTTTCAAGAGCTAATCATTCTCAGTACAAATGTTTCTAGAAAGGGGCAGACATCTTCAGATTTGCACTGGGGTCAAGAAGATACTTTTGTTGAAGATTCTTAGTGAAAGTGAATAGCTAATGGCCCTTAAAAATCAGGGCTGATTTGCCACAGTTCTTGAAATGTTCACTCCCCCCTTATTTATTTTATTACTTATTTATCGTTGTTTGGCATTACTAAGGAAACCAGCTTTGTAATACACAAGTGCTTTGAGGACTGTAAGTGGCAATTCTACTTTGGATTTGTAGGATTAAAAGGTGTAAAACGTAGTTAGTTTAGATATGGAATTGATCTGGTATGCTTGCTCATTGTTACACATAACTTTTTAAAAATGTAAAGGGAATTTGAAGGATTGAGGGTGGACAGCAGAATATGTTGCAAAAATGGAGTTGATCACTTAATAAAAGGGAAGAAACAAAGTGATAGAAGCACCAAGGAAGGAAGAAAACTCTGCTGTCTGTAAACATAAACCAAACTTGAGATAGCTTGAATAGGTGAGGATAAGACTGGAATTATTAACCTTTTTTTAAGTGACATTGTTTTCAAAGTGACTAGAAAGGTGCCTGATGTCAAACTGGGACAGTTTTTTGTACTTTACATCAGAGATATTTAAGTTATTATTTTCTCCTGGAGAGAGTCCAGAGAAGGGCTATGAAGATGATTAAGGGCCTGGAGCATCTCCCCTGTGAGGAAAGGCTGAGAGAGCTGGGGCTGTTCAGCCTGGAGAAAAGAAGACTGAGGGGGGGATCTGATCAATGTTTGTAAATATCTGAAGTGTGGGGTGCAGGGGAAAATGGCCAGCCCCTTTTCAGTGATCTGTGGAGACAGGACAAGGGGCAATGGCTGTAAGCTGGAGCACAGGAAGTTCCACACCAACATGGGAAGAACTTTTCCCCAGTGAGGGTGAGGGAGCCCTGGGACAGGCTGCCCAGGGAGGTGGTGGAGTCTCCTTCTCTGGAGATATTCAAGACCCATCTGGATGCCTAGCTGTGTGACCTGTCCTAGGGAGCTGCTTTGGCAGGGGGGCTGGACCCAATGATCTCTGGAGGTCCCTTCCAACCCCTACAACTGTGGTTTTGGGAGAGTTAAAATATGGCCAGAACCAAATAAACTGTTGAAGTAATACTGAGTCTTTCAACATTTGAAAATCTGTTTTTCTGTTTACATCTGAAGTGTCTTACCAGTGAAGGCTGTATCTGTCTCTGTGCAGAAATGGAGGGATATCTAGTTTAGTCTTGTACTTTAGTTTCTTACACATCTGTAAGTAGATAAATGTTCCTCAGGCAAAATGCTTGTTTTCCTTTAATGCTTGATCATTATGATAAGGGTGAATGTTTGCACATACAAATTACTAATAGAATCAAACAAGGACTCTAATAAAATGCATTTTTATAGGTTACATTTGAGGATTTTTAAAACTGAAGGATAAAATGTCAATAAAAATAGAGTAGAATAATACAGTGTTTGGTATTCTGATGTCTCCCACCTGCTTGCATAGTAATATAATGAATTATACGAGATGATTAAAGAAGTTTCCAAACTCATTGTTAATACATTTTGATGGTAGAAAGGCAGCAGTGCTAATTATAAGCACAGACTTTATTAAAATGACAGCAAACACTTGAGAAATTTTGAAACTGAAGGGGTTTGATGTGTTTTTAATTTAATTCTTTATCACCTTGTGCATGGGCAGCACAGTGCAACCCCATGCAGTGCTATGGGCTTGGGGGAGACAGGCTGGAGGGCTGTCAGGCAGAGATGGACCTGGGGGTGCTGGTTGACTGCAGGCTGAGTATGAGCCAGCAGTGTGCCCAGGCAACCAAGAAAGCCAAAGGCATCCTGGCTTGTGTCAGAAATAGTGTGGCCAGTAGGTCTGGGGAGGTGATTGTGCCCCTGTACTCGGCTTTGGTGAGGCCGCACCTCCAGTGCTGTGTCCAGTTCTGGGCTCCTCACCATAAGAAGGACATTGAGGTCCTGGAGTGAGTCCAGAGAAGGGCAGCCAGGCTGGGGAAGGGGCTGGAGGGCAAATCCTATGAGTCGCTGAGCTGAGGATTTTTTAAAGCCTGGAGAAGAGGAGGCTGAGGGGAGCCCTTATCACCACCTACGACTACCTGAAGGGAGGTTGTAGAGAGGTGGGCGATGGTCTCTTCAGCCAGGTGACAGGAGATAGGACAAGGAGAAATGGTACAAAGCTGTGCCAGGGCAGGGTCAGATGAGATGTTAGGAAAAAGTTCTTCACTGAAAGAGTTGTCAGGGCCTGGAACAGGCTGCCCAGGGAGGGAGTTGAGTCACCATCCCTGGATGTGTTTAAAAAAAGGTTAGACCAGGTCCTTAGGGATATGGTTTAGCATTGGATGGGAACAGTTGGACTTGATGATCTTAAAGGTCTTTTCCAACCCTGTAATTCTGTGAACCTCCAGCGTAATCACTTGTGCATTTCGCTCCCCCCCCAGTCCTGCCTCATTCATTGAGGGGGACAGATGATATTCACTTCCTATGCCACTAATCAATATTTTATTTTAGCTTGGTTTCTCATTGTGAGCCTCAGGTTCTGTTTGCTATAGGCTATTAAATCCCTATTATAGTATTAATTTTTGTGTGGACTTTTCTGTGGTGCTCATTGCTGTTATGTTTGAGTACCTCAAAAAATAAAAAGTCATCATCCCTTTGATGTCAAGGTGTGATCTGTAGAGCACCAGCTTTCTTGTAGGCCCCTTTAGCTACTGGAGGGCTGCAATAATGTCTCCCTGGAGCCTTCTTCTCTCCAGGCTGAACAAGCCCAACTCTCTCAGCCTGTCTTCACAGGAGAGGTGCTCCAGTCCTCTGATCATTTTTGTGACCCTCCTCTGGACATGCTCCAATAGGTCCCTGTCCTTCTTGTGTTGAGGGCTCCAAACCTGGACACAGTACTCCAGATGGGGGTCTCACCAGAGAAGAGTAGAGGAGCAGAGTCACCTCCCTTGACCTGCTGGTCATGCTTCTTCTGATGCAGCCCAGGAGACAATTCGCTTTCTGGGCTGTAAGTGTACTTTGCTGGGTCATGTTGAATTTTTCATCTACCAGTATCCCCAGGTCCTTCCCTACAGGGCTGGTCTCAATCCAATATAAAAGAGTAAAAAGAAAAATACAGTGGTTTTCAGTGTTTGACCCTTTAATTTGCAGCTCCTGGCCTGGGTTGGCACAGAATGCAGTTTTATTAGCCACTTAGATAACCGTGAAACATGTCACAGTATCTGGGGTTTTTAAGATGCTGCTTTTGATTGTCTCTTTAGTTGCAGACTCAGAGGAAAAGACTCCAGTTAAGCCCCAGACAGAAAGATATAAAAAAGAGATAAAAGAAGAAAAGGTGGATAAGGAAAAGAGCTTATTGGCAGAGAGGCAAAAGAAGCATCACATTGCCATGTTCAGGACCTCTGGCCTTGTCCAACTCTGATTTATCCCTAGGGTAGATCTTCCTCAATGAATCACCAAGACAGGGGTTCTCTGAAGAGCATAGGGGACTTTCTTAAAGTATAGGTGTGGAGGGAGTCAGATTTAGGCATCTACATATGTATCAGCAGAACTTGGATATCTGAAATCTTAATGAAGGTTCTCATTAAGTTTACATTTAAGCAAACTTCCTTTGTCCTGATTTTATCCCTAGTCAGATCACTTCTTCCTGCGTGCAACTGGTAAAAAGTTACAGTGAGCACAGTGTATAGGCTAGCATTGGCCTCTGTAGAGCTGGGAGCAAGTACAGTAGAAAAGATGTGAAGAGGAATATGTTGACATTCCTCTCTGGTATCAGTATGGTAAGAAACCGTGATAGGCTCACCTCAATGACTTTGTGATTGAGGCAGAAGTCTAGTTGGCCTTAAGTCCAGAGCTGTAAGTAGTGCACCTTCTGTTTGTCTGGTTTGACCCATGAATTGGTTGGAAGTCTTATGTTTGTGTGCTGTCAGAACTGAGGCAAAGGTGGATAAAAAAGTTTAATCAAAGTGTCTGTGAATGTTCACCTTATCTCATATGAAACTAGAAAATGTGAAGAGGTTAGTAGTGCTAAGTGTTATGGAAAGTCAGAAAAATGCTTCTTATATACATGAAGATATGAAATGTGGAGCCTTCAAAACAGTCCAGCTTAACAATGCAAAATTAATTTTCATGTGTTTTCTTTGCTTCCAACTACTAGATTGAGCCATTTTCTCCAGGTCAGACAAACCGAGTTGTCCTGTTCAAATCACTACTACAAAAACCTTTATCTTATCAAGAATCACAAGGTTGGAAAATACCTTGGAAGTTCACCACGTCCAACCATTCCCATCCTAAGCTAAACCATATCCCTAAGTACCTCATCTATGCGTCTGTTAAACACATCCAGGGATGGTGACTCAACCCCCTCCCTGGGCAGCCTGTTCCAGGCCCTGACAACTCTTTCAGTGAAGAACTTTTTCCTGACATCTAATCTGACCCTGCCCTGGCACAGCTTTGTGCCATTTCCCCTTGTCCTGTCTCCTGTCACCTGGCTGAAGAGACCATCGCCCACCTCTCTACAGCCTCCCTTCAGGTAATTGTAGGTGGTGATAAGGTCTCCCCTCAGCCTCCTCTTCTCCAGGCTAAACATCCCCAGCTCCCTCGGCCACTCCTCAAAGGATTTGCCCTCCAGCCCCTTCCCCAGCCTGGTTGCCCTTCTCTGGACTCACTCCAGGACCTCAATGTCCTTCTTATGGTGAGGAGCCCAGAACTGGACACAGCACTTCAGATGCGGCCTCACCAATGCCAAGTACAGGGGCACAATCACCTCCCTAGACCTTTTGGCCACACTATTTTTGATACAAGCCAGGATGCCTTTGGCTTTCTTGGTCTCCTGGGCACACTGCCGGTGCATGTTCAGTTGGCAGTCAACCAACACCCCCAGTTCCTTCTCTTCCTGACAGCTCTCCAGCCTGTCTCCCCCAAGCCTGTAGCGCTGCATGGGGTTGTTATGTCCCATGTGCAGGACTCTACACTTGGCCTTGTTAAACCTCATCCCATTGGTCTCGGCCCATCTGTCCAGTCTGTTTGGATCCCTCTGAAGAGCCTCCCTACCCTCAGGCAGATCAACACTTCCTCCTAGTTTAATGTCATATGCAAACTTACTGAGGGAGCATTCAATCCCTTCATTGAGGTCATTGATAAAGATGTTGAACAAGACTGGACCCTGGGGGGTGCCACTCGTCACTGGCCTCCAGATGGATTTTGTTCCATTTACCACCACCCTTTGGGCCTGGCCATCCAGACAGTTTATAACCCAGCAGAGGGTCCACCTGTCAAGGCCAGTGGCAGCCAGTTTCTCAGTCAGAATGCTGTGAGAAACCGTGTGAAAGGTTTTACTGAAGTCCAGGTAGACCACATCCACAGCCTTCCCCTTGCCCATTAAGCTGGTCACCTTGTCATAGAAGGCGATCGGGTTAGTTTGACAGGATCTACTTTTTGTAAACCCATGTTGACTGGGCCTGATCCCCTGGTCGTCATGTATGTGCTGTATGATAGCTTTCAAGATGACCCTCTCCATGATCTTCCCTGGGACTGAGGTCAGACTGACAGGCCTGTAGTTCCCCAGATCATCCTTCCGGTCCTTCTTAAATATGGGTGTAACATCTGCCAGCCTCCAGTCGAGTGGAACTTCCCCAGTCAGCCAAGATTGCTGACAGGAAGAAGTTAGGCTGTTACCTCCTTGTTCCCCCTACTGTGGTACATGCAAGTTCTCTCTCTACCCACGCTTGATGTTTTAGCCCCTTGCTGCCTGTCATAATGCAAATAAATGTACTAAGAATATGCTGTTGGTAAGTGTGAGGGAAATGTGAAAACCATTACATTCTCCACAGCCTTTTTCAAAGCTGGAAGATATGCCTCTTCTGAGGGCTTGGTTGTACTTGAAAGATAATCTGTTGTCATGTTTAGTTCATAGAAAAATCTTCATCTCCCATCTCTTTTGCATTTAAAGTCTGGTGTTAGATTTCTTAGTTTTATACTTCACCAGCAAGAGTGTTTTCTTTTTGGCAGCTCTTAAGAGATTCTTGTCTTTGTTTGATTAGGAGTTGCATGAATAACAGCATGCAGTTTATTTCTTGTCTGATAGAAATGTTGTTAGTAATCACTTACAACATCAAGTCATCTTGTATTTATAACATTTTATTATTCCAATGAGAGTATCATCATGAAATTATTATGGAAAGGCTTACGATTAGATAAAAACATTTTCAAATGTGTATTGTAGAAAATACTTTTAACACCATCACAACACTTCAAAAAAGAAGCAGCAAGCTTTCTATCTCTGTAAGTGAATCTGACAGGGAGGTAACCCTTGGCTGCTTTAAAATGAATTCTCCAGCTGTAAACTTCTCTGGAGTTTGCATGAAGACAGTGTGACTTGAAAAGAAGAAAACACGCTTCAGTATTCATAATATGTTTTCTGTGGCTTTAAAAAATCTGTGGTGAGAGAAAGGAAAGAAGTAACTTAGTTATGTACCTTAGGCATCTCTCTTTTTGAAACCAGCCTCTAAGAAGTGGCTAGACAAAGTCATGGAAAGAAAACTCATTGGGAGCTATACAAAGGTGCCAGAAGTGCTTGAATCACTGGGTGCTGTGGAGAGGGTTTCCAAGGGAGGCACTATTATGCATAAACTACATTTGCATTATTTTCCTACATGTCTGTGGAACCCAAGCTGTATTTCTAGCTACTGAATTTTCAGTAAGACCAGCAATGTTTGTATTAAAAACATTGTTATTTTAAAGATTTAATTTAAATGAAATGTAATTTAAACATATAAAACAATATTCAGGAGGGACTTTCTTTGGATAAAGTGCATGGGAAAGCAATTTGGCCAAATAATATTCTGGATTTATAAGGTAGGTGTTCACAGTGTACTTGCAGAAAAGCAAAGCTCTGGTAAATCTTTTCCTTTACTACATCTTAGACACTTCTATGTTATAAAATAAAATGAAAATAATTGAAGGTGATTGTATTAGCAGTTGTCTTTGTGTCAATACTGAAGTCCATTCCTGGTGGAACTGACATTATTAAATGGAATTGTTTTTAAAACCATCTCAGTGGGAAGTGAATTGATGCAGTAGGTAATAAATTTGGAACCATTAAATAGTTAAGAAATACATTTGGAATTAAGAATAAGAAGGTGTTACAGAGTCACATATAGGTGGGGGTAGGAAAGGACCTCTGGAGCTCATCTAGTCCAACTCCCCTGCTAAAGGAGGATCACCTAGAGTGGGCTGCACAGGATCACATCCAGGTGGATCTTTAGTATCTCCAGAGAAGGTGTCTCCACAACCTCTCTGGACAGCCTGTGCCAGGGCTCTGTCAGCCTCACTGTGAAGTTCTTCCTCATATTCAAACAGAACTTCCTGTGTCCCACTTTGTGCCCATTGCCCCTTGTCCTGTCAGTGGGCACCACTGAAAAGAGCCTGGATCCATCTCCTTGATACCCACCCTTCAGAGAGATCCCCTCTCAGTCTTCTCCAGGCTAAACAGACCCATCTCTCTCTGCCTTTCCTCATCAGAGAGATGCTACAGCCCACTCATAATCTTCATAGCCCTCCACTGGAGTCTCTCCAGTAGATCCCTGTCGGGGAAGGCAGCAGGCCTGCCGGCGGCCTAGCTCTCTTCACCCAAGACATAGGCCCTGACAATATTCTCCTATTCCCATGAGAAAAGTTCCTCATGCTGAGAGGATCCTAATAATCACATTCTCAAAACACTGAGGCCTTGCTGATAGGGGTACAGGCTGCCCTAAACCAAGAAGCAGTTATGGGAAGGTATTTGGGAGTAACAGAACATGTTAGGAGCCAATCATAACAAGATGGTCAAAACAGCAGGTGTGTGGATGCTTTTAGGTCTTAAAGGTAAACTAAGGATGTTTAGCTATAAGATAGGTTTATCAGAGCTCATTATAATTACTAACCAATCAAGTAAAAAAGGTATATAATCTGTGTGATTTCACCTAATAAATGGCTTCACCTACAATTCATACCGAATTGCGTGTTGCTCTCTGCCGGTCGCCACAGTTCCCTGTCTGTCTTGAACTGGGGAGCCCAGAATTGGACACAGTGCCACAGACATGGCCCCCCACAGGGCAGAGCAAGAGGGGACGGATAACCTCAGGATACCAGGGGCCTTCATGGCCATGAGGGCACAACTGCTGGCTTATGGAGAGCTTGTTGTCCACCTGGACAGCTTCAAGTGCAGGGTCCTGCACCTTGGGAAGAATAACCCCAAGTACCAGTACAACTGAGGGGTTGACCTGCTGAGAAGCTAGATTAAGTAGTGGGGAAAAATAAGTGCATTTTAGAAAATAAAATATTTATTTTAGTCATATCATAAGGATTTCTTATGTAAGAAAGTTAAGGCACCACCCTTAGTAGTGGAACAATAAACCTTTTTTTTTTTTGCTCCAAATCTGCCATTCAGAAAAATATTGTGCCATTTAAAAATGTTTAGCTGGAAGATTATTGAAATGTAGCAGGCTTTTATTTGAAATACATCATAAATTAATTTCATATATAAGCATATGGAGAGTAAGACTAATCAAAGCCCTTCGTGCCCACAGCAGTTTATTATAGTAGTTGACATCTCTCAAACTGTCGCCTCATTAGTACTTCAGTTCTACACGGTGTTAATTCAGATCCTTGAAATGTTAAGGATGCTGTTACAGGAGTCTTTGAGAAGATCTCATTGTTTGACCTGTTCTATAATAAAATATCCATTGCAGGAGAAGCTTTTTTTAGCTTTATCCTGCAGTGTTTTCACACGTTGGGATGCTCGATCGAATGAAATAGTTGGAATGCTGTAGTTGTGTTGTGTTTGCCTGTAGCTGTAAGGATTTTCAATGGACTGGTTCTCCAGGGCAGTAAATGTCAATGTAACTCCCTCTCATTTGTGGCAGCCTATAGTTGTGCTGGAAAAACGTTTAGTGTATCCTTAGTGTAAGGCACTGGTAATTTGGAAAGGGCAACACTTTGTTCAAACTCCTTATACAGCTGGGGAGGGAGTGACCTGCTTAAGGCAATATGAATATGAGCTTGAATCAACTAGTAACTGGTTGTAGGATCAACGTAACTGTTTAGTTACTATACAGCTGTGGCTGCTTTTGATGACTGAAGGAAGTAAAGGTTTTTTTGCTCAGACAAAACTCTTCTAAGAACTTCCTGGCACTTGGAAGTGTTCCATTTGCTTTCTTAACTCAATGTGGTTTTGACTTTCCTGAGACCTGGGTATGGGAATTGATACACTCCCCTAAAACTTAAACTGTGTCATTTTTTCCCCTCTCTCATCTTAGCCTGAGCTGATAAAGACACACACGTTATTTGCTCTCCTTTATTTCCCTTACAGAAATGTGTGTGGTCCCAAATCTGGGTTATCCTCATGTGAATGAAATAAAGTGTCAGTACAGGACAAATAGGCTGCTTCCTTGCACACATGCAAACCCCAGAATGGCAAGTGATATTAGGAAGAGGTTCTTTACTGAGAGGGTGGTCGGGCACTGGAACAGGCTCCCTAGGGAAGGGGTCACAGCACTGAGCTTGGCTGAGTTCAAGAAGCGTGTGGACCATGTACTGAGTCCCATGCTCTGACTTGGCTGGTCATGTGTGGAGCCAGGAGTTGAACTCAGTGACCCTTATGGGTCCCTTCCAACTCAGGGGAAAAACTACATTCTTTCCCTCAAAGAATATAAAGGTTGAGTTGGTTTTGGAGTGCTGTGTTTAATGGGTGGCACTGTAAATCAACTTTCATACTGAAAAAATGTCTTAATTTATGTCTCTGTGTCTCTTCTTTGGTTTAGTTTGGTGTGTTGTACTTCCCCTGCCTCCCCTTTTTTTCCACCTCCCCTTTTCTCTTCACACCCTTCCCCCTACCCCCACCTGCTACGTAAGAGGGAGCTCCTAATGACTGGCGCCTCTGACTGAACGTGGGCAGGGACAAGAGCGAAGGTGCCCAAACCCCCTCCCATACAAGAGCAGCCCACAGGGAGTGTGAGCGACCTGGAGCATGGCAACACAGGGCATGGCATGTCAGAAGGACATGGCATGGCAGTTCACACAGGGAGGGTGTGCAGGGAGGGTGTAGCCAGCCTACTGCCTCAGCAGGTGAGCCCACTGGTGATCATCTCCACCTTGGAAGGGGCCTAGCCATGGCATCCACCCAGCCAAGGGCCTGTCTCTGCTCACCAGAAGGACTCTAGCGACTCAGCCAGTGTTGCCTCAGAAGCATGCAAACACACAGACCTCAAGCTGTAGGGAGTGGCAGAGCCTAGCTCTGGTGGTGGGGAAATAGAGTGAGAATGGCTGTGTGAGGTGTGATCAAGTGGATGATCTGATCAGCCTGATGGAACTGCAAGAAGTGGACAGGTTGAGGAGCATCAGGGAGGGAGGGAAAGAAGTAGGCTGGTGGGCTCAAGCTCTGTCCTCCCGGAAGGAGAAGCAGAAACAACTGCCAATCAAACCCCAATGTAGAGGGGACCTTTTATCCCCCCCCCGCCAGGAAGAAGGCAGTGGCTCAAAAGGAGAGGGAGAACAGAGGTGAGTCTGTGCTCGGCGAGGCAGGCGAACCTCCTCCTTGCTGCCCACCTTGCCCTTCCAGGTGCCTCTGTGCAACAGGTACAGGGCTCTGGACATGGAAGGCCATTCAGTGAAGGACATTTGTGATAGTCCAGCTTCACCAGAGGTAGCACCAAGGGCAGAAAGGCCTGCACCCCATCTTGTGACCACCTCTACCAAGAAGAAAAGGCATGTTATAGTTGCAGGGGACTCCCATGTGAGTGGAGCAGACGGCCTGATATGCAGGGCAGACCCTCCCCTTCAAGAGGTCTGCTGCCTGCCCAGGGCCCGTGTTAAAGATGTTGTCAGGAAACACATCTGGGTGCAAGCAATCCAGGAGGTTCCTGGAATGTGTGGATGATAACTTCCTCTTCCGGGTGACAGAGGAGCCAGCAAGGAGAGCTAGCATGCTGGACCTTGTTCTCACCAACAAGGAGGAGCTGGTAGGGGATGTGAAAATTAAGTGCAGCCTTGGGTGCAGAGAGTATGAAATGGTGCAGTTCTGGATCCTCAGAGCAGTGAGGAGGGTGCACAACACGCTTGCTACCCTGGACTTGAGGACAGCAGGCTTCAGACTCTTCAGGGACCTGCTGCATAGAGTACCATGGGACAAGGCCCTGGAGGGAAGAGGGACCCAAACCAGCTGGCTAGTATTCAAGGGTCACCTCCTCTGAGCTCAGGGGCGATGCATCCCAGCAAAGAGCAAATTAGGCAAAAACACCCTGAGGCCTGCATGGATGAACAAGGAGCTCCTGGGCAAACTCAAACATAAACAAAAAAAAAAAAAAAAAGAAGGCCTGTGAGGAACACAGGGAAACTGCCTGATCAGCCAGGGGTCAGGTTAGAAAAGCTAAAGCCCTGACAGAACTAAATCCATCCAGTGATGTCAAGGGAAACAGGAAAAGTTTTTATAGGTACATCAGTGAGCAAAGGATAAGGGCAGTGAGGCCCTGGCACAGGCTGCCAAGAGAGATTGTGGCTGCCCCTCCCTGGCACTGTTGAAGGCCAGGTTGGTTGAGGCTTTGGGCAGCCTGGTCTAGTGTAGGGTGTCCCTGCCTCTGGCAGGGGGTTGAAACTAGATGATTCTTGAGGTCCCTTCCAATGCAAACCATTCTGTGATTTAAAGCATTCTCAAAACCCCTCTTTTCATACTTACCAGAAAAAGATGATCCTGTGCACTTTCAAACTCCAAGCTTCTGGCTAATAGGTGTCTGGTTACATATATGCCCCTTTTCTGCTTGTAAGCAAGATGTGGTCCCTCCATACAGTGTTTAGCTCATATGCCTGTGCTGGCCTTCCCCTTTTGTTCCTGCCTGGGCCAACTTCAGCAAGTATATTTTGTGTCTTCTGTCTCTCCATCAGTTCTTTGAGGCAACTTGGTCCTTTCTGTGGCTTCTGTCACTGCTTGCAGAGTTCTGGCCATGGAAGGTGCTTCTCCATTGCTTTGCACAGGTGGTGCTGTTGTTACTGTGTACATTAACTATATTTAAAGATGGCTATCCAGTGAAAAAGAAAAGATTCCCGGAATCCACGTGAAGTGCTTGGGTGTGCTGAGATGTGGACTCAGGGGGAATGTGGAGTCACCTCAGTCCCATGGGTGCAAGTAAAGTAAGTGGAAAAGCTTTTGAGTCAGCTCATAGGTTGGTGAGAAGGGAAGGTTTCTCAGACTGGGGGGTGTTGGGAGGTCTGTGTCCCAGAGCTACTAAGGATAGGGAGGAGGGTTTCAAGAGCAACTGGAGAAGTCCTGTAGGGATTGTGTGTGGGTGGCCATAGCCCTTGGGCAGTCAGGGAGATCTTGAGGGTGATGAGACAGGGTAGCAGGAATCAAGAGGCTTCTAGGGCAGCAATGTGGTGCCATATGATAGCCTTGGACCTGGTGCTGCCTGCTGGTGGGGTGACCTTATCCGAGACCAGTTGGTGGTGTCAGGGGAGCAGGTGACACAGGGGTGACTACTGGGACTGCAGCATGTGGCCTTGGACTTCTGAAGGGGCTCAGCAGCTAGTTAGGCATATGAGGTGTTGCAGCCTGGAACTAGGAACCATTGGGGTTGTTTTCTTAACTACATGAGAGGGTGGAATACTGTGTTGGGCTGTCACATGCAGCAGTGCAGTCTCTGTCCTTGGAAATGTTCACGAGTGGACACTGCCATCTGATCAGACTGGTTCTGGGCAGGTGTTTGGATTTAGGTGACTTCCAGGGGTCCTGTGCAACTGAAATGATTTTGTGATTCGGTGTTGTGCAAAGCAGAGTTGCTGTGTAGCGAATGCTTTTAGTGGCCACCTTCTAATTTGAGGGCTTTCTAATGTTGTATACTCAGCTTGGTTGATGGATATTTGTGAATTATGTTGTTGACAAGTTGGACCCTAGAACAGAGAAAAGTATATGGGAAAGGAAGACTTGCCATGCTGGGTGAAATCCTCTGGCCTGTCTAAATCACAGCTGGGTAGCTGTATTCACTGCCAGGCCTTTAAAAGAAAAAACAAAACCCAACCACTGAGCTCACCTCGGACAGCAAAACAAGCAGAAAGCCCCAGGGCTGAATAGGGTCGGTGTGGGATATGACTGTGCTCTCCCCTCCTCAATTCTGCTTTGCCTGTTGGCCCCTCTGTTTCATTAGCTGTGGTGAGCACATTAACATCAGCCCCTTCTGAGTCCTGACATTGACTAACTTTGGCAATTACTGCTGAAGTCTTCTACAGCATGTAACAGTTTCTACTGTTTGCCATTTATTTTGCTGACTTATACTGACTGCTGCCTTCTGCACGGACAGCTGATGGGTATCTAGTAACCATCCACACGCACACAGCAGAGACTTACAACTTCTAAATAAGAGAATAGATTGTCCCTGTTTGCTCTTAGTCCTCATTTATAGAAACCATTCTAATTCTTTTCAGTCTCTGTGTTGCATCTACTGCGTGGCATTTCTTTCAGTTCACTCTTGTGTCAGGATTAAGAGATTTACACTATGTAGTATTATTCTAAAGGAGGCTACACTGAGAAATTCCATAATGGTAGATGTGCATTCCCTGTTATCCTCCAATCCTTTGGTTTTGTTTGCTGAGATGGAGTTTGTTTTAAATGGCAGCTGCACTTTCTGTTTCGTTGAGCTGTTCATATGGGAACTAGAGTCCCTTTCTTTGATAACTGTGAATTTATAATCTTCGATAGGCTATAAAAAGCTTAAATTTTCACTCCAAGGAGCCTTCAGTACTGTCAGAAAGAATTAAGGAGTACGAATGTCTTACCCATTTGGATGTCATTTGTCTTGATAGTTGCTTTCTGGAGATAGTGAAGATTAATTTTAATTCTGATATAGTGTGCATATACTTCTATTTTCATAATTCATTTCTGGATCATGACTGTCCTAAATACATTGCCATGTGTTTAGTGTTGTCTTTCATTGTATGCCCTGTGTATAGGATAAGTAACCTAAATTCAAGAAGGAGGAAGCATGGAATTCATAACAAGAGATGTACATTTGATTCATCGATAATGAAAATTGTGTGTCTTAAAGCATAAAAACCTTGGTTAAGTTATAATTCACTGTAGTTACTACTTGGAATCTAGACTCTCTCCTTCCTACACATAGGCCTCATTCCTTTCCAGATATGCTAATCGCTGTAGGGGGTGGTAGGGAGGATCAAAAGTGACAGTAACATAAGTTTGTGCATCTATATGTGGTAATAAGAAACCGCAGACTTACGTTATCAAAGTCGCTTTGAAGCGACTTCGTGTTCAGCAGTCTCGAACATTCTTCTCTTGAGTTTTGTCTAGGGATTTTGCTTGTCTTAAGTAGGACTCTGAGTACTGAAAACAGAATACAGTCTTTATTTTAAATAACAGAGCAAACCCAATAAATTCAACCTGATACAGGCCATGAAGGGAAGAGCCATGAGATAAGATAACTTTAATGCCTTATATTAGCTGTCTGGTTCCCCTTTTTCCCCCCTTATATCTCAAAAGATGTTTGCAGAAGTCCTTCACCTAGTCCAGATCCTGGAAGAATAAGGCAAAGTGCTTGTCAGAGTTTCTTTTTTTAAAGATTATTTATTAAAAGCTGACAAGAGCGATCCAGGAAGGACCATAATATTGCCACTTACTTGAGTGAAAGGGTTTTTAGTTGATGCAAATCAACTGACTTTCAGATGTTCTTTTTGATGTGTGATTGAAAATGCCTGTGCAAGGCGTATTTTTTTCTGGAAGGCTATTTATTTATTCTTTTTAAAATTACATTTCTTAACATTTGGAGTTATTCTACTATCCTGAAAGTCTAATTTATTTAATTGTGTGTCCATCAGATCCTGGGTTGTATGTGTGCCTTAAAGTGCTTTTCAGCAAATGAGGCTTATTGAAACCTAATACGGGTTGATTAAATAAAGAAGCTGCTGTAGAATTACTTAGTCTTATTAACTGTGCTGCTCACTTGGATGCAAAATATATGCAGTGCTCATCAAAGCTAAATGGTGGTGTGGACCTACATAGAAATATGTTAAAATAGAAAAATATACATATGCTTTTTATTACTGAATGAAAAGAAGCCTTCATTTATTTACTTCTGTAGAAAAAGTTAGCAACTAGAGAAGTACATTTCGATTCCTCTTAATAGAATCTGTCATGTAACCATTCCTCCCACTTAAAACTATCTTCTCTTTTTGTCTCATGCTTATGTTTTTTGAAAAGGATCTTCCTCTTCTCCTATGGTTTTGTACTTAGTAGTACTTTTAAAAGGTCTTTTTTCATAATTCCTCCTTTTCTTGTATGAGCAAGAACTCTGCAGATTTTCCTGTTTGTTTGTGAAGTTGCCCTTGCCTCATCTTTCAGAAGTCTCTTTAAAACTCCACTATAGTAGTTCTGTTGTTTCTCATCAGACACGTGTTTGTATGTTTCCTCTGCATGTAGGGGTGGTTGTGCCCACCTCAAGGTACTCAAATCTTCATGTGAAAGGGCATAAAATTCTCCTGCCTCTTCAGCTCCCAGTCAGATCATAGAATCACAGAATGCCTTAGGTTGGAAGGGACCTTTAGAGGTCACCTAGTCCAACCCCCCTGCAGTCAGCAGTGGCATCTCAGCAGGTTGCTCAGAGCCCCATCAAGCCTGACCTTGAATGTCTTCAGGGATGGAGCCTCCACCACCTCTCTGGGGAACCTGTGCCAGTGTCTCACCAGTCCTTAATTATGAACAATCAAAGCAATGAGTGGAATGAGCAAAATAAAATGCAAAATATTCAGCTCTTGTCCTGCAGAAGAGGATGCTACTGGCAGAACTGGGTTACCACTTTAGGCATTTATACTTCCATGTGTGTCAGACACTGGCTCAGCTTCACAGTTGTATTATGTGTACTGCTTTTTAATACATTGTTTAAGCTTTCTAGAACAGATTTTAGTTAGGCTAGGTTCTAGTGTAGGTTTTAAGACTTGTAACTGTAATTTTAGATCACGTAGTTAAAAGGGGGATGCTGATGTAAACTCAGGAACAAATACCTAAGATAGAGTTAGTTTATGAAGCAAATTAGCCTGTTGTGGAGTAGTGATGGTAACTTTGTGCTTAAGGACTGTATGTCAAGGTGTTGATACTACTATGGTAGGAAGGTGCGAAAATGTCTTTGATAGGGGTCTGGGCAGTATCTTGTGCTGGTGCTTTGTTTGCAGCTTGAAAGGGAAACAGAATCACAGAATCATAGAGGCTGGGAAAGGCCTCAAGAGAGATCATCAGGTCCAACCCCCTGCCAAAGCAGGTTCCCTAGGACAGGTCGCACAGACAGGTGTCTAGACGGGTCTTGAATCTCTCCAGAGAAGGAGACTCCACAGCCCCCTGGGCAGCCTGTGCCAGGGCTCTGTCACCCTCACTGTGTAGAAGTTCTGCATATTGGTGTGTAACTTCCTATGCTCCAACTTGAGGCCATTGCCCCTTGTCCTGTCCCCACAGACCACTGAAAAGAGGCTGGCCATTTCCCCCTGTGTCCCACACTTGAGATTTTTATAAACGTTGATCAGATCCCTTCTCAGTCTTCTTTTCTCAAGGCTGAGCAGCCCCAGCTCTCTCAGCCTTTCCTCATAGGAGAGATGTTCCAGGCCCTTAATCATCTTCGTAGCCCTCCTCTGGACTCTCTCCAGGAGATCCCTGTCTTTTGTATACCAGGGAGCCCAGAACTGGACACAGTGCTCCAGGGCAGAGTAGAGGGGGAGGATCACCTCCTTCGACCTGCTGGCCACGCTTTCTCGGTAAGCTCTGTGCTCTTGATCTTGCGAAGCACATGAATGCACCAGAGTAAAGGAAGGTTTCAGCTCGGTGGTTTGAGTACTGTAGGTAAAGTCATTGCAAGCAGAGAGCCTACAAGGGATACAAGTTGATTGGGAGGTACAGTAGATGAATGGAGAGGTATTGTGATTTTTGGGGGGCAACTATGCTGGGTTTTGAAACAAGTATTTGTTAATTGGCCAGCGTGTTTGAGGAGGAAAAATCTGGCTGGTTTTAAGATGGAGCATTTTTCTTTCATTTGTACGTGTTGCCTAAATGAGAGCTCATTATTCACGTTTAACAGCTAGTAATTGCAGTGACGGCTCCAAGTGTTACTGAATCAGCACTAGAGCACTTAGTTATTTATACAGATTTACCAAGTTAGTAACGTTTCTGTGAATAACTATGCCATTTAAAACTTAGCCTATTTAGGGGGAGGGTTTTTGTGTTTTCATTTATATCCTCACTAGTGAGGATGATCCTTCCTTTTCCCTTTAGTGATCCTGTCAGTACTTTGCTTCATTTGTACCAGTATCTGCTTCATTTATCCCTGTTGAATAGTAAAGTTATCTAGTTTTAGTAAAGTGGCTTTTAGAACAGCTTGTGCATAAATATTCTGGTGGCTAATGGTTTTGGAGGATGAGAATATATATTTTTTTTAAATTCACTGACCAGAATGAGCTAATAGCTCTCTACTCCTGGAAAGTTAATACTTTATTGATATTTTGTAAAGTTTTAAAAAGTGATTTTATTGGAAAATATTAAACTGTATGTAGCTTTTTGTTATTCTGTTCTAAAGCCTAAATGCCTTCCACGTGTTAACTACTTAAATATTTATTAATAGGCATCAACCCCTCATCTCTGTAAGCATGTATCGACCGACCTAGTGTTTATTGGTTTTCAGCCCTGTGACTGCCCTATGTAGTAAAAGAGCTAAATTAATTTTTACAAATCCATGTAATCTCAAAAGCAGCATTAAGGCATTTATGAATACAGCAGTAAGAGGTGGTTGCTGGCTTTTCAGTCTGGTTTAAGAGTACCAGAAAGAGATTAAAAATGCTGGTCTGGTTTTTAAAATGGATTTATGCTGGTGGTGCCTGTATGAAAATTGTCCTTTCCTCCTCTGCATGTACCTGAGTTTCTAGGAAGGGATATAATCGTTGTGGCCAGTTTTAGCTAGGGTCTGTGGCTAATTTGCACACATCTTACTGTTTTCTCTCTGAAGTGAATATTCAAGGAGCCCTTGTACATTAGGTTTCTTTAACTAGGACCTCTGCTTTGATGGCTAAGACCTGAATTTTTGTGTAAGGTAGTACCCCTGTTTGTGATGGTGTGTGCTTGAAGATTGACCTGACGGTGTTGGGGTGTGGGTTTTGTTGTGTTTGTAGCATGCAGCTGGCTGTAGGGAGTGTGAGAGGGTTGAAGGGAGGGTAAGATGCAGTGTTAAGGAAGCAAGATGACAAAGCTGGATGATTGTGGACATTTAAAACTTGCTGCATAACCAAATAAACACCAATAATGGAGAAGTTTCCTCATCTTCTGCCCTCTGTAGGAACCTGGGTAAGGGAATGAGACTGATGGCTTTCTGTGGTGTGCTTTCAAAGAACTGGTTTTAATCCCAAAAGCCTGGGGCAGGGCAGAGGTCTTGTCAACACCTGACAATCTGCTGTGGATGGATCGTTCGTGGTGTGGCTGCTACTATTAACCACAAGATGGTGCAGTAAAATGAATTGCAACTTCTGTCCTTGCTTCCAAGTGAGCATTGCAGGAGTATTTAGCTAGCAGTGGTGGGGAAAAGAAATCAAAAGGAAGTTTGTAAAGATGAAGTCTAGAGGTAGCAATACTCTTTTTTTAGAAACTGTTCTGAATTATATTTAGTGGAGAGATACTTTCTCCATTGTAAAGTGATTAAATTACTAAGCTAAATAGTAGGTTGTAGTTTCAGCATTGAATGCTATTGGTATTGAATTCCACCCCGTTTATAGATGCTGTGAGTGTAAAGGAATATTTAAAATAGATGTATCCATGATTAAAGTGGAAGTGATTTCCTTCTGATTCCAAATTGAACTCTCTGCCTGTATCTTTATGGCCTTGGTAATTTCTGTTTTTGTAATGAATGAAATAATTCTTTACTGTGTATTTCCCTTATGATTTGCACTGTGCTGTAAATGGATATATGTGAGATTGGAAATAAACCAGCTTGTTCTGGCCCAAACTGACATATAGGGGTACCGTCTTGCAGTATCACCTGAGTACAAATGTAATTCCTGGTGGTAGTGTCTCCTCCTTTAGTCTTCAGTACCTCTACTGCTAGAATAACACTAGGATATATCCCTCTTTTTTCCTGTCATTTTTTTTTCAGGGCCAGGGGTGGGCTGTTGGGATTTCTGTGTGTTTGGTTATTTTAGGGCTTTTTTGTAGAGCAGAAGATGTGTTCCCTTCCATTGTAAAAACATGTAACCCAGGCTGCCACCAAAGCACAGCAGCAAACGCCCTCAATATTTCTGGTCTCTTCAACACTCTTAATGCCTTACAGCCAGCCATAGAATGCTCGTGTTCTGCATTAATGCATTTTCTTTACTGGAATACATGTCATAGAATCATAGAATCATAGAATGACAAGGGTTGGAAGGGACCCCAAGGATCATAGAGCTCCAACACCCCTGCCACAGGCAGGGCCACCAACCTCAGGCCTGGAGCTACACAAGGTTGCCCAGAGGCCCAGCCAACCTGTCCTTGAACACTTCCAGGGACGGGGCATCCACCACCTCTCTGGGCAGCCTGTTCCAGCACCTGAACACTCTTTCTGTAAAAAACTTCCCCCTAATATCCAATCTAAACCTTCCCTCCTTTAGCTTTAATCCATTCCCTCTTGTCCTGCCATTATCTGCCCTTTTAAAAAGTTGAATCCCCTCCTGTTTGTATGCTCCCTTCAGGTACTGGCAGGCTGCAATGAGGTCCCCCCGCAGCCTTCTCTTCTCCAGGCTGAACAAGCCCAGCTCCCTCAGCCTCTCTCTGTAGGGCAGCTGCTCCAGGCCTCTGATCATCTTCGTGGCCCTCCTCTGAGCCCTCTCCAACAGTTCCACATCTCTCTTGTATTGGGGGCCCCAGATCTGGACACAGGACTCCAGGTGGGGCCTCACGAGGGCAGAGTAGAGAGGGACAATCCCCTCCCTGTCCCTGCTGGCCACCCCTCTGCTGATGGAGCCCAGGATACCATTGGCCTTGCGAGCTGCAAGAGCACACTGCTGGCTCATGGTAAGTTTCTCATCCACCAGAATCCCCAAGTCCTTCTCAGCAGGGCTAGCCCTGCTGAGTGTCTGTTTTGGTCCTTCTCAGTGAAGACAAGGACGTTCAGGGATAGCGGTCAGCACCTGTATTTTTTCATAGTCCACAGAAGAAATACTTGATTCTTAATAATCCTCATCCATTTAGCAAGGCTTTACAGCAGTATTAGATACCCTGCCCTTTGGGCAAAATTTGCAGAAAATGAAAACTTAATTTCTACTTGAAATTGAAAAAAAAAAAACCCTGGAAAAAATATCATTTGAGCAATTCCATAGGCTTTTAGGGCCTGCCTGGCATTCACATTTGTGCTAAACATGCAGGACAGCAAGTCAAAACACTTCTTCTAGTGAGTGAAACGGCACACACCACTATGGAATAGTGTAATTTTAATGATTTGACTTGCTCCTGTTGTTGAAATCCTGACAGAGGTTTTCAAACCCAAGTGGAATTGTCAAATATTAGCATCTGCAGGATCTTCATAGTTGAAGAATACTTTAAGTTCTGCACCAAGGATTTGATCCGGCTGTTTTCATGCTGTATTGCACAGAATCACAGAATCACAGAGTTGTAGGGGTTGGAAGGGACCTCGAGAGATCATGGGGTCCAACCCCCCTGCCAAAGCAGCTCCCCAGCTCATACTGCACAGACAGGCATCCAGATGGGTCCACAACCCCCCTGGGCAGCCTGTGCCAGGGCTCTGTCACCCTCACTGGGAAAAAGTTCCTCCCCATGTTGGTGCGGAACTTCCTGTGCTCCAACTTGCAGCCATTGCCCCTTGTCCTGTCCCCACAGACCACTGAAAAGGGGCTGGCTAACTTGCCCTGCATCCCATGCTTAAGATAATTGTAAACACCAATTAGGTCTCCCCTTAATCTTCTTTTCTCCAGGCTGAACAGCCCCAGCTCTCTCAGCCTTTCCTCATAGGATAGATGTTCCAGGCCCTTAATCATCTTCATAGCCCTTCTCCTGACTCTCTCAAGGAGATCCCTGTCCTTTATACACCAGGGAGCAAGTATTATTTATACGCCCTACATTTCTTACATGTCTCTTTCATCTGGTGATAAATGTAACAGTTGATGAGTTTTTCTTCATGCCCCACATCCTCATTGGTCTAGAATTTTATTTTTTTGTGTGTGTGGAATATGCTTCTTGGAATACAGAGTTGTGGGGAAAACTGAGCAAATGTAGCTTTTAACCAGCCATGTAAGAACATTCTTGTTCTCATGGTTATCTTGAGGATATAAATATTTTTTAGAGCCATTAAGACGGGTAGAGCTACTAATTACATACTTTGATCAAGGAAATAGATATTCATTTTCCCTGTTTTTCAGAATGATGCCTGAATATCCCATTATGTTGCGACCAGAAAAGAGTATTTTACTGCCACATTCAGCTAAATTTATTGGGTTTTTCCCCCCTTGTTTCTGCTCTTTATAGTCTGTTCTCATTACAGGATAGAACTATCTATTTTTTAGTGGTATGCAATTTTTTTTTTAGTCGAGTTTTTTCAGAATCTGACAGGCATAGCTGCCTGATACCATGGTATTTTTGTGATGCCTATGGTAGATGCATTTGTAGATGGGCTTAGTTGGTGTGCCCACCTCTTAAGATCTACAACCATGGTGACTGATCCCCACCTCATGGCCCACAACATGAAATTAGGCTGTTCTAATGTCACAATTGTTTCTGTGGGGTAAACACCTAACAGAGAACGTCTTGATTTTTGACAGGTAGACATCAAGACCAGATTCTTTTTCTATACTCCAGATGGAACTTTTCTATGGACCCTGAAGAAAGTATGATAAACCATTTCTCTCAGCTGTCTTGCAAGAGAAGACCCCTGAGGAGATGGGTAATTGGATACAAGTAACATCAGAAATTGTTTTCTGCCCACACTTGTGTTTAGCAGGCCAAACATGGTAAAAGAAGGGAAGACGGTCTCCAGAAGGCCAGGGTGTGTGTAGTTGTGGCATGGTTCTTGAAACTCCTTTGAAACCTGCTGCAGGTAGGAAGTGCTTTGGCCCTTTCAGTCTCTCTGCTTCTGGAAATGTTTCCAAGATGTGCTTGAGAGTGGGAAGGAGCCTTCGAGTGAGGTTGCAGCTTGCTGCACAGCAGGCTTGGCAGCTGATCGCCGATTCAGCATGTCACCCTGTGATGATGCCTTGAGAGTGGGAACTCTCTTATCTCAGAAGTTAGCTCCAGCCAGTGTTGGAGTGTCACAAGGCTGCAGTGAGAGGCCTGCATGGAGTCACACTGATGCATGTGGTTACTTGACTGCGTCATAACTGCTCCTACCAGTGCTTGAGCTGCACTCTAATACTATATGGTCATACCTGTCCTGGGAGGGCTTGGTAAGAAAGCAGCTCCTTCATTGCAACAGAGTGGTGCTTGTCTATATAAATTGGTATTGTGCAACATGTATGTGTGTTGTCTATATAAATTGATAAGTGCAATAAATTGATTCAGGGCTGCAGAGGACTCAGTAGAAACATGGGGAATATGAAAAACTGCTTGGGCTTCTGAACAGGTGACCAGTGTGTTATTGTATCCACTGCCATTCCGAAATAGAAAACAAACTTGTATTTGCCATCATGTATCAAAGACTTCCAAGACATAAGAAAGCACTGCATGAGTGTATGATGTCTTTTAGCCTTAACAAGACATCTTGTAATTAGATTTCTGTAAATGTATGGTGTCTTTTACCCTTAACAGGATATTCTCTAAGTAGATTTTTGTAAGAGAAGAAACACAGGTTTTCTCTTGCTGTTTGAGCAAGGTTTTCTAAACAAACGTGACTCTCTGCCCTAAGTACTGTGCTGCTCCTGGACTAATTAATCATTTCCATGCTGGAGAGGGATCATCAAGGAATGACCTATAGCTTTGAAACTTCCCAGAGCTACTACTTGCATATGTTGCTGAATAATTAAAACTTAAAATCAGCATTTTCTTTCAGTTGCTGAGTTGTGTGGCTTTGATCAAACCCTGTGAATGCAAACTGAGTGACTTGCAAAGTTAATAATGTACTACTGCTACTTTATTGCAACATCTGTACTTGTCTGACTATAACTAGAGAGGTGCCAACACATTAACTCAATACACTTTCTACCTGAAATATCAACTTAATTAGGATCATTTATCAAAATGACACTTGTTTCATAAGGCCAAATCAAATTGATTACTGTTGTTTCTGCTGCAGTTGTGCCAGCATTAAGAGTAATACTTCTCGAAACAAAGGTGTATAAATACATGTATCTTGCATTGCATGAAAATGCACTGCTAGAGGAAGCCCAAGCATTTTAAAATACTGAAATCTAATTAAAAAAATACAAGAATTAAACTAATGCAGGTGCTTGGATGGTTTCTGTGATCCTCTTATCTGCCCTTATACAATGGGGAAATAACAGGGAAAATTTGTCATCGTTTTGCACGTGGGGACTGGAGAACAGGAGAGTCAAGGCTCAGGCATCCAAATGTGTCCTGTCACTAGAATGTTTTTTGATAAGATTAAGAATTAAGCATATATCTTCCAAGGTTCTGGACTTAAATGACCTGAATATCAAATGAAATCACACCAAGTACTTAACGTTTTGGGAAAGTACTATTCAAACAATAAAACAATTTAAAATTCAACCTTATTTTACAACAGAACTTTTCTAGTATATAAAGTATGTATGTAGTAGCCACATTTCTTTAAAATGAAATCTGTTTGGATTTTCTTCCAGATGAGCTAATGTCATGAGCCATGTGCTCAAAGTCTTTTGAACAGTGTTACCTGCACACCACCTGTGACTTGACTTACGTGACTTTAGGCTTGTGTGTTTAAGGTTATGAAGTCAGAGTGACCCTACCAGTCCTCCAGTTCCCTTGGTAAGTCAGAATTTGAACTTTAAAAAGCTGGTGGAACCTGAGTGGTTAAGTGTGGCGACCGGCAGAGAGCAACACGCAATTCGATATGAATTGTAGGTGAAGCCATTTATTAGGTGAAATCACACAGATTGTATACCTTTCTTACTACCAACATGGCAAGCTAAAAAACTGCTAATTGGTTACCCACACTGTTCACACCATATTGATTGGTTAGTAATTATAACGAGTTCTGATAAACCTATCTTATAGCTAAACATCCTTAGTTTAGCTTTAATACCTAAAAGCATCCACACACCTGCTGTTTTGACCATCTTGTCATGGTTGGTTCCTAACATGTTCTGTTACTCCCAAATACCTTCCCATAACTGCTTCTTGGGTTAGGGCAGCCTGTACCCCTATCAGCAAGGCCGCTGTGTTTTGAGAATGTGATTATTAGGATCCTCTCAGCATGAGGAACTTTTCCTTTCTCATGGGAACAGAAGAATATTGTCAGGGCCTAAATCTTGGGAGAAGAGAGCTAGGCCGCTAACAGGCCTGCTGCCTTCCCCGACAGTTAAGTAAATCTTCTAACAACCCAGCTAACAGAGAAAGCAGAGCACTGCCTTTCTCAGTTAAGGTCATGTTGCCTCTTCAAAGATGAGAAGCTCTGTGGTGGGAAGGAGCCCATTTCAGAGGTGGGATTCAGTCTCCTGACTTGCTTATTAAATTCTGTTGTAGGTATGAAAAGAGACGTTTGATGTCATCCACGTGACCTCTAGTAAACACTTGAAATGGGTTATTCACAAGGTAAGCAATAAGAAGAACATTTTAGAGGAGGGGGATGCAAGTCAGGTCCAGAATTGTTTTGCAAACTGTATCCAGCACTGTTTACAACATTCCACTTTCACAAGGAATCACTGTATAGTCCTGAGGCTCCTCTGTCTAAAGAAAGCAGTAGTTAGTGTGTTAATAATATGGGTGTTTGTGACAGAGTTGAGATCATCTGTTGGAATGCTGAAGATGCAGTTTCAGAATTTCAAGAGACCTTGGTTGTTTCCAGAACTTGTCTGAAGGAGTTGAAGGGCTGAGTTCAGGATTGGTTCTGCACTGTTCCCTGCCTAAGCTGCCCCACAGATGAAACATGGGGGCAACTCGTTTACCTTTCAGTTGTGCAGAAAAAGGTTTGAGGCTGTAGCTGATGACAAGTTGAATGTAATTCAGTGATGTCTTTTGATGAAAGGTAAGTTATATTGGGCTGTGTGAAGAGGAGCATCATCTGCAGGCATGCTGCACTTGAGGTAAAGTTAAACTCTGTTCAGCATTGGTAGATTCCCTGCATTATTCTGCTCTATCTTGGGCACTGTATTTTAGAAGAAATAAGTACCTCATCAACTTGATGCAGAAGAGAAGAATTAGCATTCCTGTTTTTATACTTTTTTCCTCTAAGCCATTTTTAATATGTTTATCTGGTGAGGATTGGGTTTCAAGAGCTGACATGGATGACATGTGGGTGACATGCAGTGTTCCTTTTCATACTTTAACCAAAATGTGGTGAGTAAATGTCAGGATGCTCCAAGTCCCAATTCTGAAGTGGATCCCCTCCTATCACTGAACTCCTCATCTTTAAAGAGGAAAAAAATATTTAGAAAAATAGGTAAAGCAGGTGAGGAGTAGACATAGCTTTCCCTAACCTGTAGAAATACAAGTGGTAATACCATGGCAATATAAAAAGGACAACTCTGTTTTTTCTCTAACAGACCTGGCAAGAAGTAACAACAGTAAATTGCAGTAAAACTTGTTTCTTTTTCTCCTAAGGATTGGCAGACACTCGAACTAACAGCAAAATGAGTGAACCACTGAGGATGTTTTGCCCAGAGGTTTGTGTCTGAGGTCTTCAGGAACAAAACAGAAAATGCATTTGTTGGATCGATAGTTTAAGGTTCCTCCCAAGTCTGTCTGCCTGATCTTTGAATTTTATTTGACCTTTGTGACCTAAACTGCTGCTTTTTGGGGCCTACATACAGTCACTTTACAACAAACACTTAAACCATGTGTAAATAGAATTCTAGTGACTGAGAGCAAACACAAGCTTTATTTTTGAGACTTCTTTAATTGCTCAAATAGTTCTGAAGTTTAGTTTGTTTTATTTGGGTGTAAGCTCAAGTACAGAGACTGAGCATATTAGACTTACATATTGGTTTTGTACTTTCCCTTCCCTACATGTAAAGAAACTTCTCAATATAGCAAACAACTTTCTCTTGAAATGATGAAAAAAAGCAAGCACCAGAAACTCTTTGGTGTTCAGTCTTTGTTTTACACTGGTGACATTGCAATTTGCCAGCATTATTTTTCATACTAAAAGAAAATGGTCCTAACATTGGGTTTGCAACTGAAATTGAAAATATGCTTTGTTCTGGCCTATTTATTTTTAATTCTTCAGTTCTTTTTGCCTCTAGCAAAACATCACTTCACCCTAGCAAACTATTAAAAGAAGCAATATCCATGCTGCTTGTTTGGCCTATATTTGATGCATGAATCTGCATCAAAAACTGTCAGAAGAGACTTTTCCATTGCTTTCACATCACTTAGTGAATAACCCTGTTGATAAATTTCCCACACTGATGTCTTGTTTACCTACTCCTTTTGCCTTACTGCAGAGGAACTGAGCCCTTTCATTTGTTGCATTGCTTTTCACACATCCAGTGGCTGAAGGGTCTCCCATGGCAATTGCAAAAATGGGCAGTGAAGCTGGTGAAGGGTCTAGAGAATGGGTTGTGTGAGGAGCTGCTGAGGAAACTGAGATTGTTTAGTTTGGAGAAGAGGAGGGTGAGGAGAGACCTTACTGCCCTCTACCTGGAAGGAGGTTGTAACCAGGTGAGGGTTGGTCTCTTCTCCCAAGTAAGAATCACAGAGTCATAGGGATTGGGAGGGACCTCCAGAGATCATTGGATCCAACCCCCCTGCCAAAGCAGCTCCCTAGAACAGGTCACACAGGTCAGTGTCCAGACGGGTCTTGAATATCTCCAGAGAAGGAGACTCCACAACCCCCCTGGGCAGCCTGTGCCAGGGCTCTGTCACCCTCACTGGGAAAAAGTTCTTCCACATATTGGTGCAGAACATCCTGTGCCCCAACTTGAGGCCATTGCCCCTTGTCCTGTCCCCACAGACCACTGAGAAGAGGCCATTTCCCCCTGTCTCTCACTCTTCAGATATTTATAAACATTAATAAGACACCCGCAGTCTTCTTTTCTCAAGGCTGCCCAGGGAAGTGGTTGAGTCACCATCCCTGGAGGTATTTAAAAGATGCTTAGGGACACAGCCAGGACAGCTGGCCCAAACCAATCACGGGGCTATTTCATATTATATGTCATGTGCTAAAATAAAACCAATAAAAGCTAAGAGAAAGGAGGAGGAAGAGGGTGGCATTTGTTATTTCCAGTGTTTGTCTTGTGGATCAATGGCTAGGCATACTGAAACCCTGCTTCTGGGGAAGTGGCTGGACATCACTGGCTGGTGAGAAGTAAAGAATAAATCCTTTGCTTTTCCCTTGCTTCCACATGTGGCCTTTTGCTTTATTAAACTACTTTTGTCTTGAGCCACAGATTGTTTTTCTGTCTTATTTTTCTCCCCTCCCTGTCCAACTGAGGAGGGCAGTGATGGAGCAGCTTGGTGGACACCAGACCTCCAGTCAGGGTCAGCCCATCACAATTGGAAATCCACCTGGGGAAAAAAGGCAGTTGCTTGCTTCAGTGGTTTCTTGTGAAAAGACATTCTGGCTCTTGCTTTCAGATGCCAAGTGTCTTGTGTTGTTTGCAGTTTGTGGTCTGCAGGGCCAAGAGAAGAAATTTTCCTAGCAGTGAAAACAGGTGATTTATCATGAGCAGCCCCCCAGAAATTGGGGTCATTGGTTGGCAGGTAATTTATGTTGTTGAAATGTTTCTGTGAACCAAGATGTGTTAGCAGAAGCCCTTTTCAGAGATTACTTTTAATCTTTAAAATACAGTGCTTTAATCCATGCAGTAGCTATGGTTGACTTTACATGGTCACTTTGAAATCTTAGAGAATTTAAATTTGTGTATTGTGTTTTGAAAGCAGTGTATACAAGGACCGTGTTAACACTGCTTTCTCTGACTGTAGTAGTGCTTTGCTACTGCATGCAAGTTGTAGAAGATGAAATAATGTGACATGAAATGCTCTCTTGGTATTGGATTTTGGGTTTTGGACAAGAAGATGCCTTTTAAAAATTTTAAGACAATCCATGTATTGAGGATGGAGATGTCTGAAGGGCTTTGTCACTGGTAAAGTGCATATAGTTGAGGTCCTTGCTGAACTTCGTGGCATTATCAGTTTCCTTTGTAATTCTTGGTAAGTGAATGCCAGAAGCTACTGTGTACACTAGATACAACAATGCTCTTCAGAGGGTGGTTCTTAAACTGTTTCAAAGCTGCACAGTATCAGAGGATGTCTTAATTCTTACTGTGTTACTGTTAGTCCCTTCCTTAGAATTATTGCTTTTAATACTGTCTAATACACTGGACTCAAGTAACAGATAAAATCTGACATCTTTAGTTGTCTATGAAATACAGTTTATGACGACAAATAATAATCTAATGAAAAATGTACCTTCATCCTGGGTGCTGTCTGGAAACGTCTCTTCTAAAGGTTGGTTGTGATGCAGCACCCCTGTCTTATCAGCAAGTCAGCTTGTTTTGCCTTGAAAAAGTTTGAGCAGCTAACTAGTAGTTCTACTTAATTTTTCAGCCATACTTGATCATGAAAATGTGCTTTCATTGAAATTTGAGTTCCTTATAGAAAGTTGCAAACACATGAAGGATATTAACTTACTGCTCTGAATGTCTGAATCTTTCCTTCTCTCAGTTTATGTCTGTGTGGTACCTCTAAAAGTCATGCTTTCTCCCTTGCTGTTTCAGGAAAACCTTCACTCATACATAAAAAAGCAGTCTTTATTGCCAGCAGTATGGATTTAAGGATGGGGTAGAGTGGAGAGAGATCCTAACTTGTCAAAACCAACACTAAATGTTGCCCAGTAAAACCTGCCAACAAGACTGCCAACACAGTCATTCTTTTCTTTATGAGCCCTGATAGATGTAGAATCATAGAATAGTCTGGGTTGGAAGGGACCCCAAGGATCATAGAGCTTCAACCCCCCTGCCACAGGCAGGGCCACCAACCTCAGGCCTGGATCTACACAAGGTTGCCCAGGGCCCCATCCAACCTGGCCTTGAACACCTCCAGGGATGGGGCATCCACCACCTCTCTGGGCAGCCTGTTCCAGCCCCTCACCACTCTCTGTAAAGAACTTCTCTCTAATATCTAATCTAAACCTTCCTTCCTTTAACTTCAATCTATTCCCCCTTGTCCTGCCATTGCCTACCCTTTTAAAAAGTTGATTCCCCTCCTGTTTGTATGCTCCCTTCAGGGGCTGGAAGGCTGCAATGAGGTCCCCCTGCAGCCTCCTCTTCTCCAGCCTGAACAAGCCCAGCTCCCTCAGCCTGTCTTAGCAGGGGAGGTGCTCCAGCCCTCTGATCATCTTTGTGGCTCCTCTGAACCCTCTCCAACAGTTCCACATATTTCTTGTATTTCAGGCCCGAGATCTGGACCCAGATGGGGCCTCCAGATGGGGCCTTACAAGGGCAGAGTAGAAATGTAAAATACATTTATAAGGTGTATTTTATCCTTATTTATAGGCTAGGGCCTCTTGAGGTTGTGCAGCATAGGTAGGGTTGTTAGGAGTACATATGGGATTTTAAAAAGTTTAAATTTCTGTGGCAGAGATGCTGCTTTGTATGGGAGGAGGGTGAAATTGGTATTTGCTTTACTGTGATAAATAAAAAATTAAAAGTTTAATCATATCAAGAACATCCTGTAGTAGGGAAACTAGTGATGTGTCTTTGCTGTAATCTTCCGTGAAGAGAAGTTGTTTCTATCATAACTGAAGTCGTTGCGCCTAAAGTGATAGAGATTGGGATAATTCACTTCCTGTGAACATAATTGCGGTACTAAAAACGTGAAGTGAAATTCATGTTGTGGGAAAGTAGCTACGATGACATTGTTATTGCTGTGTGTGGTGGTTCAGCCCCAAGCAGCGTCTGAGCACCACCTGCTGCTCCCTCACTCCCGCGGGAGACTGAGCCTCTGTGGGCCGGGGTAAGGACAGTTACTGACAGAAGCGCGGTGAAAGGAGAACAATAACGGCCAATTACGCTCGCACAGGGTGACAAGGCAGAGCACCTTGATTGGATCTTAGGGGGAAGTTTTTTACAGAAGGAGTGGTGAGGTCCTGGAACAGGCTGCCCAGAGAAGTAGTGGATGCTCCGTCCCTGGAAGTGTTCAAGGCCAGGCTGGATGGGGCCCTGGGCAACCTTGTGTAGATCCAGGCCTGAGATTGGTGGCCCTGCCTGTGGCAGGGGGGTTGGAGCTCTATGATCCTTGGGGTCCCTTCCAACCCTTGCCATTCTATGACCTTACAGACCCGAGGATTACAGAGTGTTACATGACACAAGAACTGACCCAACACCCCAGCCATACTCAGACTGCACTGGAAGCACCAACAGTGCCTCTCCCCAACCAGCCCTTGTAATGGGGGAGTGATGTCAGGTGGTGTGGAAACAGCCCTGGCCTAACTCAGCTCACCTGGGCTAACTCAGCTCACCTGTGCTGGCTGCTTGGGGAGGTTGACTCTCGCCTGGCCAGAACCAGGACACTGTGAAAGAAAGTTCATTGGGATTTTACACTGCTGATAGATGATTCTTATTGAAACAATATAAGTGCTTGGTTTTGAATGGACTCCAATTTGGAAGCGAGATGCAAGACCCCCTGTCCTGTTCTCTCAGACCTAGAGACAGCATGCATTTTGTTACAAGTGGGATGGGGAAGCATCTTCACAGTTAGGAAGTGAAGAGGTTTCAGGCTAGCTTTGAGGAAAGAGGGACAGCATGTGCTGTTTGCTGGTTTGTGCCTGAAGTGTGACTGCCCAGGCCTTCGGTTCTGCACCGAGACCTACTATCTTGGTGGGTACTTCAAAATCAACTGTGGAAGTAGGGTGAGGGGGGGGGGAAAAAGGAGGACAAATAAACTCTTGAAGCAATTTATTGCCACTTTATAAAGAGGAGTGAAGTTGTGAAGCAGAACTGAGTTGGCACAGGTGGTTAACGGTCAGTGGAATTGTCTCTCAGACGCTCTAACGGCACCAGAAGAACCTGCTCAGGACTAACTTTGGGAACAAATTACCTGAGCCTCTAAATCTGATAAGGCAGCACTATATAAAAACATTTTTAAACCCACACACCCCTTCACCCCCAGACGCGAGGCCTTTCGAATCTGGCTGTCCCGGTGCCGGCCGGGCCGGAGCCGCCTCCCCCAGGCCCCCAGCACAGGTGAGGCGAGTTGGCCGGGGGCTGTTCCCGCACCACGTGACGCCGCGCCCCCATAAAAGGGGCTGCTCGGGAGAGGCGGCTCCCCAGGGCTCCGGGGCAGCGGTCCCAGCGCGGCCGGGCGGCGGGACGGGCGCGTCGGTGAGTGCCTCCTGTTATCGCAAGGAGCCCCGCTGCTGTTCTTCTCCCTCTCTCTGGGCCGTCCCAGAGAACTGCCCTGACCGTGCCTTGCCGGGTGCCTTTCTCTGCCCGTTTTTTCCTGCCCTTTTCCGGTGCTTCCCGGGGCTTTAGGGTTTCTTCCCTGCCGCCGGAGATGTCCGTTAGTGGCTGAAGGGGGGCGTTAGGGGTGTTGTTTGTCTCTTGAAAAGGCAGCAATATCTCCAGAGGAAGGAGAGACCAGGAGGGAGCAGGGGAAAATTTCTAAGCTGCGCTGGGACAGTTTGAGACCGTTCCTAAGGGTTGGCTACCGCTTCATGGAGCTGCTTGGCATTCCCTCCATAGCTGACCTGGCAGGCTGTCTGTCTGTGCGGTCTAGGTGGCTCAAAGGACATCTGTCTCTCTCCTTTGGCAGACAGCTTAGAGGAAGTCCATCCCTGAGGCTGGTGCCCGTGCTCCCATGATTTGGTTCTGGTAGTCTGAAGGGAATTTCAGTTCTTTATACTTGCCGCTGGGTTTAGTATGTGCACTATGTATGCTTAGAGCACACACCCCTTCCTCCTCCGTTTTCCTTGCAAGGGAAGACAGGAGTGATAGGGATTCTCACCCAGAACGGGGCAGAGCCTAAAGACAAAAAGGGGGTTGTGTTGCATCGCAATTTACTCTCTTGTTAGTGTGGTCTTGCAGTTTGTACCTTTATTTTTCCTTAGGATATGGTATAGAATTTATCCAGATCAACTTAGAGAGCTGCATTTCACCTGTGGTTACTTTGTTGGGGAGATTAGTCTTTAGTCAGACTGTTCTCTGTTGCTTGTCTTGGCCTATGCTTCTTGTTTCAGAGCTTCCACTCGATAGCTGTGAGCAGCATAAGGATGTTAGGGTTAGTTTGTGCTCAAAGAAACACAACTTCTTTCTTCCCAAAACCTGTTTATTTATTTTTCTGTACAGCTTTGAGATTTGTGTTCCAACCTGGATATTTCTTGGGTGCTTTTAAACTTGTAAGAGGAATGTGTTTGTACGTAAATGCATTCTGGATAGCAAAGATCAGAGCAACAGGCAAAGGCTCTTGTCTTTCTGTTAAAATGTGGTAATGTCTTGGAACACATTTTCCTAAGGGAAACAGAATGAAGTAGAAATGTAGTTATTAAATGGGGTAGCAAATGGAATGGACTATATTCCATTCCTTTTGGTTGCAAAAAGGGTGCCAGGGTTATCCTTGCTTCTTTCTAGATGCTGGAGTAGTGTGATAGCTCTTGGAAAAACAGTGCATTTGGTAAGAAGTTCTAGCTACTTAACCAATCAGTATTTCAAAAATAATTTCTCTAAAGTTAATAAAAACAGAATTCAGGATTTCTTCCATTTAGCGTTTTAAAATTAAAACCAATGCATAAATCCAAACAATCAGTCACAATTTTATGCTAGGTTTTTAGCTGAAAGTGAAATTTGAACACTTTGAAGCATAAATGAGCTTTTATTGATAGATACTTCATTCTTAAATAGTCCTGGCTTGCATTTTTCATCAAGAAACAGTGCCTCTTGTCATGTCTTCTACTTCCTGACCCAGAAGCAAGTGAGTTAGTGTTCTGTATCTCACCTGTCTTGCCCAACATAGAAAACGTTTCATACAGCTCAGAGGTTTGCACAGTTACCTGGCAGTTACCTCCAGCTAAACACAGAAGACAGAACTATTCTGGGTAGAGGTAGGAGATTGCTGTGCAGCTCCCTGGGGAATGCTTTCCTTCTGTCGCAGCGTTTCCTTTTCAGTCTGGGCCATCAGAGAAATGCCGGTGTTGTAGTTTGGATTCCAGCTAGAAAAGAAGACAGCTTGCTAAGGGCAAATGTTTTTTAGGGGGTGGAGAGGGAACCACAAGAAACCCACAAACATAAGTGCTAAAACTTATTTCAGTAAGAAGTTTGATTTCCTCCCTTGGCTCTAATTTTAAATGGCTTGTGGAAACATTGAATATAGCACCTTTCCATCTCCCTCGCTTAGTTCCAACCAGCTCTGCTTTCCAGTGTGCTCAGTCTTCACAGACCCCACCAAGTTTTGCTTTTGTGTTTAAGTTTGTTGTGTATGTGGGGCAGTTTGGGGTGGGTGGGGGGTGGGGGGGAGGGGGAGGCCACTGTTGGCAAGGAGTGTAGGGTGAAGCAGGCGCATGGTGTGGCAGTGTGAGAGTGTAGGTGTGTCATGATCTGAGCATTGCTCCTACTCTTTTGTAGCTTGGGTGTTTGTGAGCTATGCTTGAGGAGATGAAGATGCAGAGGAGCTCAAAAGTATGAAACCATTAGAAAGATTTTAAGCTTATGTGGATTTCTGGGCATGCCAGATGTGATCTTGTCTTGTGGCCCTGAATGCTTTAGTTCAGAGGAGGTGCCTTAGATGCATGGGAGTGAATCTGAAGGCCTTTTTTAACTTTCTGTGAGTCTAAAAGTGAGCATTGTGTTCTATGAATGCAACATACAAATCCTTGAGTCCAGAATGTAGTAAGCAAGACTTCATCCAGATCATCACAACACCATTTTCTGTCCTCTGTGAAACAAGCTCTGTATAGTCCCTTTATACATGGAATCTCAACTTTTGCTGGCAGCTCAAGTAGCACTTCTGAAGTTCAGGCAGTTTTTCCTAAGAGCTGGTTTGTGTTTTTTATAACTCTTTTCATGCTGACATTGCAAACAGATGTGGTATTCCAGGGAATAGCATAGATGGCTGTGAGGTGAAGGAGGAGGTATTGTAAGGCGTATTTCTGATCTGTAGCTTCTGAAATATGTGAACTGGAAGTGTTAGTTCTAGTTGGATTTGGCATCTGGAGAGTGCATATGTATGTGTTTAAGGGAAGGCGTGTGTGATACCTACTGGCAGTGTATATCTAGGAAAAACTATCATGGGAATTCTACATGGCAACCAACTGTGTCCTCTGCTTGTGTTCTCCAGTGTGGGCAGAAGGAAGAAACCTGGACTCAGTAGCAATGACTGCAGCTTTCTGGGAGCACTGGGGTTTGATGCAGCAAATTAAAATTTACTCCTGAGGCAGATTTGTAGTGCACTGAAACCCTAAGGCTTCATTTTGCTTTTTGAAATGTTTGCTTGACACCTATAGGTGTCATTATAGGAGACAGCAGCTTCTCAAACTACTCTGGTGAATGTTGCAATGGAAGTAGTTGGTCATCTTGGCTTTGTGGAGAACAAGCCTAGGCAGCTCAGAAAACTTTGGTTTATTTTTCCGTTTTGGATTATAAAAAAGGGAACCTGAAGCTTGTCCTTTGCTGTGTGTGCTCCTTGCTAGGGTCACTGGAGTTTTTCCAGAGTGAACAAAGAAAGTGGCAAATAGATTGCAAAGTAAAAGACTATCTTTGTTTTGGTGTCTCTTGTGTTTACCTTAGTGAAAAAGTTATCTGTGTGGTTGAAGTGTATCACATGCTACTGCTTATTTCTTCCAGAAGTAAAGGCTTATCGACCTCTGAAAATAGGTTTGGTGACTGAGAAGAGTCTTCTGCATGTAGTAGTATTACAATGTATTATTAAGCAATAACACTGCTGACTGTCTCTTCAGCATTTAGTCTTCCTGCCAAACTGTTGTGTTACTTTTCTAAAATGGTTCCCTGCTCCCTCCCCCCTTCCCATTTGTTTGGGTGAGGGTGTAAGTAAATGTCCTCAGTCTCTACCCTGCTGAGGATTGCAGCAGCTGTCTCAGGTTTTGGTCAGCAACCTCAGGGCATACTAGAGTTATTTTGAATGATTATAGGAAAAAAAGCTTTATGTATGTTAAACTCTTACCTTGCTATTGTAGAAAACCATGTTAGAAAGGAGAGCTGTACAGGTGTTCTTCTGTCTGCTTTTCCAGAGCCTTAGAGCCTCATTGTTCATAATAGTGTGTATGACATGTCTGCATTATAATACCTGCAGAATTCTCAAATGATATTGAGGCTTTTAAAATTATTTTTTTAAATTAGGAGCCACTTTTACTTTCCCTTTCAAGGGGAAAGATGCACAGCAATTTCAAGCTTGCCTTTTCTGGTATAATTGGAATCAACCAAGAAATAACATCAGAACTCTAAAAAGTAAGTTTGGATTCTCCTATTTCAATTTACAGCATAGTAATACCCAAAGTCACAATCAAGATTGTCCATCTTTGAATTTATTTTGAAGGCATCAGTGCTTCAAATCTTTCTATTCTTTCATATGCTGAAAAAGATTGCTCAAAGTATGTAGGACCTTGATGCTTTCAAGAACTCTGGTTTTGTCAGACATGTTTGAAATGTGCCAGTGAGCTCAAAATTCAGTGGAATAGTTTTTGGTCAGTATTTTTATATGGTTTTGTTGGGAGCCAGATAATAGGATTTTAAAAATGCATGCTAAAGATGTCTATATTTGATATGTACAAAAATGTATGGTTGTCTCTTTGTGTAACCTGGCAAAATTGAGAAGGAAGAGGACCCTTAGAAGTAGGTGAGGAAATAAGGTAATGGCTTAGGAATAATGGAGAGCAACTTAGACTGAAGAAGTAAAGGTTGTTAAAAGGAGTCTTCTCTTCCAACACTGTTTGAATTAAATTGTTTGAGTTCAATTCTGAAGTGGATATAAGGCATGCTTTTTTAAGAATCAAGATATTCTTATACAGTGACCTGTTCTTATATATGTGTGTGTCATCCTTGGCATTTCTTTTCTTTCTTGGCTGTCTTCTAGTATGAAAGTTGAATATTCTTTTATCACTGTCAAGTAAATTTTCAGGAACAATATAATTATGTATTGCAAGGTGCTTTCAACATAGGTTTATCCAATTGTACTATTGTCTGTGAAAGTGTATTTATTGGGAAGATAAACAGATTTTTGAAGCTGCTCTTCAGCACATCTAGCCCTGGTACATAAAGCTCATCACAGGCAATGAGGGAGAATTGTTTTACTTGTAGCTTCCCATTGAAATATTTGCAGCACATCAGTTAAAATCCTGTCAGGATGGTAAGAGAGAGGTTAAGTGGGTGGGTGAGTGGGGGGAGGATCTGTTGCCTGAGTAATACATTCATAGCTGTGCAAATTCACAGGTATAAAGAAGAAAACCCCACACCAATGGTGTCAGTTAAAATCCTAAAGCCAGTTGCCAGAAGAGATTTCCATATAGAACCAGTAAAGCTTAGAAAGAGGTTGGAAGGCAGGTTGGTTAAAGGCATTGTGCTTTGCTCTACTAGTTAAATGCAATTTTCAGGTTTTGGGGAATATCTAATGGAGAGCATGCTTCTGTTCTTTGTGTTGTGGCAGCAGTGGCACCCCTGTAGCAGTCTGAGCATCTCCATTGTAGTAACAAGGTTATCTACTTCAATTTGATATTCATTTAGGAGCTTCCCCTGCTTCAACTCATAATTGCTCTAGATCTTTCCTGAATAGGTCTTCGTTTCCTCTGTGTTCTTAGTACTGTATTGCCATCTTTTTACTATCTGCACAAGAATATTTTGTTCTTCTAGAGCTTAAGTATAGGCAGAAAAAGCAAAGCTCAAGGTAAAGCATAATGAAGTTGCCTTTGCTTTTTGTTAACCTCTTAGTTACCTAATTTAATGCTGGATAAACTGCCAAGCTGAACACTTCATAATGGTCAAGCCATTAGGTCAGGATATTGCTCTGTGTACACTTAGAGCTCAGAAGCATTGAGTAACTTGAAAATGCTCAGTGTTAAAAGCAGCAACCTAATTAACTCCAGGAAGCACTAGGAATGGCACTAGGTAACTAGTTGTTATTAAGGCTATGAAAAATTACTGAACATGAAACTGTTAGACATAAAACATTGTGACTGGGACTTACAAATGAAGAACCCCAAGTTAAAGCTGTGTCAGGTGGCTTTGGGGCAGAGGGGGGAAGTAACTGAGGGGAGCTTGGAGTAAGTGATGTGAGGGAGTGCAGAAATCCAGATGCTTTGCACGGGGTCCAGCAGAGTTGTTTTTGTAGCTGCCTTGCAATGATGCTGGATTTCTGTTGGCTATCGAGTTAGTTTCTGAATGTGAGGAAAACTGTCAGTTTTAGGGCTACCTTGAGGGGTTTGCAGTGCATTTATTAAACTATTACTGTAAATTGGATACTGTAATACTCCTTTGCTGAGTAGTCAAATCTGATAACATTGTGCAGAGTATTTTCTGTCCAGACTAGTGGAAGTTTGGGAACTGGTTGGTGGTTAACAATGTACCCACTGACTGGTGGAAGTTCTGCTGGCATAAACTTCCCATTTAAATAAAATACAAATATCTTTGAAGAAAGTTTTAAAAAAAATCTCCTCTGCATCTGAAGGTGTTGATGATTAAGGACTTTGTCATGCTTGGAGTAATTGCTTTAATTAGCTATTAAACAGGTTTCAGGGTCAATGTGAGAACAGGTTTCTCTCTTTCATTTGATTTAGTAGGAGCAGTTAATGATTTTGTTTTTATTATCTTTACTCTCTTCTTTAGAATTATTTACTTAGCACATGGAAGGCAACAGATATTTGCTATTATAAAATCAATTTCATGCCTGACTAAACTATCTCTTCCACCTCTGTCATTACTCTTGGTGCTTGGGGTGTTATCTTAGGCTTGTGTTTATGCAACTAGATGGCAGTGGGCCTTTCCAATAATTATTTGGGGATTTTGGACCCTGCAGCAACAAACAAAAAAAAGTTAAAAATAGCAGGTTTTAAGTGTGCTTTCACATGATTGTCATATTCCTTCCTTACAGAAAAATGACTAGTTAATTTTGGATGATGTATAAAGCACATCATTACTAAATAAGTTATGTCTTTCCTTTCAAATAGAGGAAAACCAGCTCCATAGAGAAAGGGAAAAGGTTTCTATAGAAGCTCCTGTTTAGTCAAGTAAGACTTGTAAGTAAATGGCTGCAAAGCAAGCTTGGACACTAAAATGTTGACACTTTGTGTTTACCATGCTCCATACATTTCTGATCTTTAGAAGGTTGCCCAGGGCCCCATCCAACCTGGCCTTGAACGCTTCCAGAGACGGGGCATCCACTATGTCTAATCTACTGTGTTTATAGCTTATATTTTTTATGAATCTAGTAATAATTTTATGGATTACAGGGCAATGTTTGTATTCTGAAGGACTTCTCAGACTGTTTACAAAATTAGTTGTTGAGAATGAAATGTTCCTCATTGGTTTTATGGAGTGTCTGGCATCTATAACTCAAACATTACAATATGAAAGGCAAAATACAGTGCAGAGGCAAACAACACATACCCAATTCCCACAGTGATGAGCTGTGTTTGTATGGCACTTTGGTGTTGGATAAGCTGAATTAGTTTCAAGTAATTCCAGTAGTATTCAGGTTAATACCCTAAACGACATAAGTTTAACTGTACTCTTCAAATGCTAGGTCAGCTAATACAATAAAATACCAAGTAGTACTAGAGTTTTTTCTTCCCATCAAGTTTATGTCCATGTTTTGGGTCTGGAGTTGTTTCCTTTGTTTTAGTGATGGTAACACCAGAACCATCTATGTGTCTCAAAGAGCTACTTCTGTGTGTTTTTTCATCTGGGCTCCATCAGCAGAGGGGTGGCCAGCAGGGACAGGGAGGGGATTGTCCCTCTCTACTCTGCCCTCGTGAGGCCCCACCTGGAGCCCTGTGTCCAGATCTGGGGCCCCCAATACAAGAGAGATGTGGAACTGTTGGAGAGGGTTCAGAGGAGGGCCACAAGGATGATTAGAGGGCTGGAGCAGCTGCCCTACAAAGAGAGGCTGAGGGAGCTGGGCTTGTTCAGCCTGGAGAAGAGAAGGCTGCGGGGGGACCTCATTGCAGCCTGCCAGTCCCTGAAGGGAGCATACAAACAGGAGGGGAATCAACTTTTTAAAAGGGCAGATAATGGCAGGACAAGGGGGAATGGTTTAAAGCAGAAGGTGGGAAGGTTTAGATTGGATATTAGGGGGAAGTTTTTTACAGGGAGAGTGGTGAGGTGCTGGAACAGGCTGCCCAGAGAGGTGGTGGATGCCCCATCCCTGGAGGTGTTCATGGCCAGGTTGGCTGGGGCCCTGGGCAACCTTGTGTAGATCCAGGCCTGAGGTTGGTGGCCCTGCCTGTGTCAGGGGGGTTGGAGCTCTATGATCCTTGGGGTCCTTTCCAACCCAGACCATTCTGTGATTTTGGGGTGGAGGGAAGGAGTAGCTGGTCTGAACAGAGTTGTGTTGGACCTTGTTTTGTAGCTGCCCTGAAACTTAGAGGTTGTTTCTGATAAATAAGGAAGAATATACCAGCTGGGTCACTGTATCTTTCATAGCTGTGAAAGAGGTTCTCTTGTATTTTTTCCTTTGCATTTTGTGTTTAATACTGTTTTTTCTTCATTCTTTCTGCTCCTGTGAAATACTCAGTGTTGCCACAGTTTTCCTTCTCAGTAAAAGAACTCTCCCAACCTGAGCACCCATGGGTGCATCTGCAGTGCACAGGGATGCAGGAGGTGTGCTGTCCTAGAAGCCAGTGAAGCGGCTTTATCTCCCAGCTCTCGAGTCTGCCAGACACGTGCCCTGCACTGTGCCACAGTGTCCACACTAGGTGTGTGTTGGGTAGGGGCTATTTTGGGGTGGCATGGAGGGGACCAAGCCAGCACTCTTGAGACTTGAGCTGTCCTTCCATTAAGAAGAAAGAGGGGAACAGAGAGAGAGGACAGGGTTATACTCTACCTACATAGCACAGCTGTATTCCTGCATGCAGTAACAATCACAAGCTAATGCTTTTTTCTGGGATCTCTCATTTCTTGTGCCTCACAATGTTTCACTGGAGCTGAAATGCTGAGTCTGAGTGGGTTTTTCTGTCATTCTTCCATGGCTGTGTTTTTCTTATGTGCTGTGCACATCATCAAAGCTGGTAAAAAAGGAGTTGAGAAAAATACTACTACTTGTAAACTATGGAATTCAAGTTCTGAAAAGGAGGTGTTAGTTTTGAGCCTCACAATTAGCATTTCAGAGCATGAAAAGTTTGAGAATAAGGAAAAGATGAAGGTTGTGTTGTGTGAATTGAGTTGGTTGCTGCAACTGAGAGAAACCAACAGGTCTTTGAGAATTTTTTCATACTTATTGTTCTATATTGATCAAAGCCTTAAAGTTACTCAGCCATAAATAAATGAGCATTAATTGTGATTTTTTTTTTTAATCAGCTCTGAGACTTCTAACTTTTCTTATGTATGAATCATCTCTAAATGACTTACAGATGTTCATAATGTTAAAAGGAGTCTTTTGGAGGACTAGGAGTTTTAAAACCACCACAAAGGAATGAGTATGGGAAGATACTCCTTCCACTACCACATTCATGCTGCTGTAGGAGCTGTTTCAGTTCAGAATGTTTGTGTTCCAAGGCATTTTTTCAGGAAATAATTGTGATTATTTTTTATAAAAGTTTAATTTGGTTTTCCTCACTGCTGGGGAGGGAAGATATTGTGTCCCCCCCTAAACCCCCCCCACCCCCCCGCCGTTTTAGTTTATTTTGAATAGCCCTATTCATGAATGAGTAGGAGTGGCCACTCTCCCAAATAGTTGATCAGTACAGCACTTGCTGCTGAGCTAAAGTCAGTGCTGTTGTTTGAGGAGATTTGATTTGGCTATGTCAGTATAGGAATAAATAGATCATGAGGCTGTGTTACATCACAGAATTCTTCATGGAATTCTGGTGGGACACGCTTTTCCAGTGCAATCACATGTAACCGGAGGTGTTGCTGTGCTGAAGCAGTGAATGGTTTGGGGCTGGCTCTTCCCTTTGGCTGACTTTATATAGGTGGGAGGAAGCAGCAGTGGGAATAGATATAAATTGTCTTATTTTCATAGGATCTACACAAGGTTGCCCAGGGCCCCATCCAACCTGGCTTTGAACACCTCCAGGGATGGGGCATCCACTACTTCTCTGCGAAGCCTGTTCCAGCACCTCACCACTCTCTGTAAAGAGCTTCTCTCTAATATCTAATATAAACCTTCCTTCCTTTAACTTCAATCCATTCCCCCTTGTCCTGCCATTCTCTGCCCTTTTAAAAAGTTGATTCCCCTCCTGTTTGTATGCTCCCTTCAGGGACTGGCAGGCTGCAATGAGGTCCCCCCGCAGCCTTCTCTTCTCCAGGCTGAACAAGCCCAGCTCCCTCAGCCTCTCTCTGTAGGGCAGGTGCTCCAGCCCTCTAATCATCTTTGTGTCCCTCCTCTGAGCCCTCTCCAACAGTTCCACATCTTTCTTGAATTGGGGGCCCCAGATCTGGACACAGGACTCCAGGTGGGGCCTCACGAGGGCAGAGTAGAGAGGGACAATCCCCTCCCTGTCCCTGCTGGCCACCCCTCTTCTGATGGATTTTCTACCAAATGGCTTCACTTCCTGATTTTGTTATGGAGAAATATCTAGTAAGTGGTAAATGGAAGGAATCTGAAGTTATAGTATCTTGGTGTTGAATTTAGGAAGACACAGAATTCCTGAAGCCCAATTAGATGGTCTTTCCAGTGGAGGTTACTGGGCTTTCTGAATTGAGGCTGCTGCTCCAGTCATTGTGGGAAGCAGCTAGAATCAGTCAGTCATGTAGAGCTGAGAGGTAGCAGGAACTAAGTGTTACAGGGTCACCTTCTGTAAGCTTTGGAGATGCTGGATGCATGTAAAGGCCTCTAGTTTCTATTACTGCTTAATTCTTGGTCTTTTGATATGCTGTTTGCATTTGGTTTTGGAGCTCAGTCTTTGTGCAAGAGTCTGTACTTCACTGGTCAGTTTATATGTCAACTTTGAGAGTTTAATACAAAAACTGGTGTTGATACCTGGTTTTGACTTCATGTAATAGATGGTGATGCTTCAGAATTGTTCTGTTGTGTTTGCAATAAACTAGGCCTGGGGAGTGCTTTTTTTAATTTAAAATTTAAAACAACCCCTCCTTTTATGTTTGTGCATACGATTATGAGGACAAATGAGCTCATCAGGAGCTCTTCTCCTTTCAAGGAGAATGTGTTGACATAGGTTCAGTTTGTTTTCTTGGGAATCCTGCTGATTGTGCAGCTTCCCCATTCCTGTCATTGCAGTTCCACTTAGTAAGCAGCATGTAGCAGAGGGACAAATCCTGTTTTCTGCTCTTTCTAAAAATATTTTAATAGTTAAAGTAATTAGGTTTTTGGGTTTTGTTCAGTGATTAGTGTGACAGTGAAATGGCAATAGAAATCCTAACCCATTGGATTTTTTTTCCAGGGACAATGACTTGGATTATAAGATGTAGAATCATAGAATGACAAGGGTTGGAAGGGACCCCAAGGATCATAGAGCTCCAATCCCCCTGCCACAGGCAGGGCCACCAACCTCAGGCCTGAATAGTAAGTGGATAGTTCACCTTAGCTGAGTAACAGCAGCCAACATCTGTGTTTCCACACCAGCTGTTAAGGGATAGGACTGAAAAGGCAAAGCAGTTCCACAGTAAGCTCTTCTGTTGTGTTCCAGATAATGAAGAGACTGGAAAAAATGCAGGTAGTGTGCTTATTATGGTGGGTTGACTTTGGCTGGATATGCCCACCAAGCTGCTCTATCAGTCCCCTCCTCAGCTTGATGGGGAGGGCAAGAAAATAAGATGGAAAAAGCCAAAAGGTGAAGGCAGTTTGAAACAAAGGCCACGTGTGGATGCTAAGGAGAGAATAAAAAGATTTATCTTCTACTTCTCATCAGCAGGCAATGTTTTGCTGGGAAGTAGGGCTTCAGTATGCATAGTGGATGCTCTAGAAGACAAACATTGTAAATAACACATGACCCTTCTCTCTTCTTTCTCTCAGCTTTTTATTGCTGAGCATGATAGGGAATATCCCTCTGGTAGGTCTGGGCTAGTTGTCCTGGCTGTGTCCCTTCCCAACATCTTTGCCACCCCCCAGGCTGGTGAGGGAGATGCAGGAGAGACAGCCTCAGTGCTGCGCCAGTGCTGCTTAGCAGCAGCCAAACCCTGAGGTGTCACCAGCACCTCGCTCCTGCTGGCACACAGCGCAGTGCTTGGAGGGCTGCTGGGGGGTGAGCAGCTCCACCTCAGCCAGACTTACATAAGATGTCATAGCAAAGCTGTGGAGAGAAAGCTCTGCTGTCAGCTTGTGCTACTCCAGGTTGATTGTGCAGAACAAAGAACGCTATTGATGCTGTGCACTTCAGTGTCTTGGACTGCTGAATATGCAGCCCCCTTTCTCTTGTCCCACTGCAGAACTAGTATATCCGTAGAGATGGCCTGGTGCTAGAGAGCAGTGGTCTCCAAAATGAGGTACTAAAAAATGTTCTTTGTATTAATTTACTCATTAATGATACCAGAGTCACAGAATGGTAGGAGCTGGAAGGGACCTCAGAAGATCTAGTCCCCCATCCCACCCACCCTGACAGAGCAGGATCACCTAGACTAAATCACACAGGAATGTGTCCGTGTGGGGTTTGAATGTCTCCAGAGAAGGAGACTCCACAACCTCCCTGTGCAGCCTGTGCCAGGGCTCTGGCACCCTCACTGGGAAAAAGTTTCTCTTTCACATGGAACTTCCTGTGGTCCAGCTTGCACCCGTTGCCCCGTGTCTTATCACTGGCCAACACTGAGAAGAGCCTGGCTCTGTCCTCCTGACTCGGACCCTTTACATATTGTTAAAGGTTTAATAAGGTCACCCTTCAGTCTCCTCCAAGCTAAAGAGGCCCAGCTCCCTCAGCTTCTCATGAGGAAGGTGTTCTACTCCCGTAATCATCTTGGCAGCCCTGTGCTGGACTCTTTCAAGGAGTTCTATGTCCTTCTTGAACTGAGGGGCCCAGAACTGGACACAATATTCCAGGTGTGATCTCACCAGGGCAGAGTAGAAGGGGAGAAGGACCTCTCTTGACCTACTAACCACCCCTCTTCTAATACCCCCAAGATGCCATTGGCTGCCTTAGCCATGAGGGCACATTGCTGGCTCTTGGTCATCCTGCTGTCCATCAGGACCCCCAGGTCCCTCTCACCTACCCTGCTCTCCAACAGGTCAGTCCCCAACCCATATTGATACCTGGGATTGTTCTTCCCCAGATGCAAGACCCTCCACTTGCCCCAGTTAAATCTCATTAAACTTCTCCCCACCCAGCTCTCCAGCCTGTCCAGTCTCACTGAATGGCAGCACAACCCTCTGGTGTGTCAGCCACCCCTCCCCGTTTTGTGTTGTCAGCAAACTTGCTGTCTGTGCACTCTATTCCCTCATCCAGGTCATCAATGAATATAGTGAACAGTACAAGTCCCAGTACCAACCCTGAGGGACTCCAGCCAGACTGTCCCATTGGCTTCTTCCCTTCAGCCGGCTCTCAGTCCACCTCACCACTCGACCTTCCAGACCACACTTCCTCAGTTTAGCCATGAGGATGCTGTGGGAGATGGTGTCAAATGCTTTACTGAGGACAGGGTAGACCACATCTACTGCCCTACCATCATCTCTCCACCTGGTTATATCCTCATAAAAGGCTATTAGATTAGTCAAACATGATTTCCCCTTGGTAAAACCATGTTGACTGCTCCTGATAACCCTCTTATCCTTGATGTGCCTAGAGACAGCAGTAATGGTAAGTTGTTCCATCACCTTTCCAGGTGTAGTAGTGAGGCTGACCAGTCTGTAGTTGCCTGGGTCCTGCTTCTTACCCTTTTTAAAGGCTGGAGTGACATTTGCTATCCTCCAGTCTTCAGACACCTCTCCCATTTCCCAGGGTTTAGCAAAGATAATGGGTAGTGGCCTAGAAATGACTTCTGCCAGCTCCCTCAGCACCCTCAGGTGCATCCTGTCAGGACCTATGGATTTATGGATGTCCAGATGACTTAACTGATCCCTGAACGAGTCCTCATCTATGGAGGCAGACTCATCATTTACCCTGGCTTCCTCCAGGCCTTCAGCCACTTGAGGCTCCTGCAAACAGTTTCTTTAGTATAGAAAGAGGCAAAGAAGGCATTCAGTAAGTCTGCCTTCTTACTATCCTCAGTCACCCGGGCACCCACTTCATTCAGAGTGCCTGCACTGCCTCTTAGTTTTGTCTTCAGTGCATTTGAAGATGCCCTTTCTGTTGTCCTTGGCTTGCCTTGCAAGGTTTAATTCTGGAGAGGCCTTAGCTTTCCTAGTTTATACCCTACTTGCTGACAACAGTCTTAGATTCCTCTCAAGTGGCTATCCCCTTCTTCCATGACCTGTGGACTCTCTTCTTCCACTTCAGGTTGCCCAGCAGTCCCCTTTTTATCCAGACAGGTATTCTGCCTCCCTTTCTTAGTTTCTTTCCTGTTGGGGTGCTCTGATCTTGAGCTTGGAAGAAGTGGTCTTTGAATATGGACCAACTGTCTTGGGCCCCTTTTTCCTTCCAGTACCCTGTCCCATGGGACTTCCCCCAATATTTGCTTGAAGAGGCCAAAGTTGGCCCTGCTGAAGTCCGGGGTTGCAGTTCTACTTGATGTTCTCTTCCTACCATGTAAGATCCTAAACTCCACCATCTCGTTGTCACTGCAGCCAAGTCCAACCTCAACCTTCACCTCTTCAACCAGACCCTCCTTGTTGGGAAGTACAAGATCCAGCAGTGCTCCTCTCCTAGTAGGCTCATCCCCCATTTGCATTAGGAAGTTACTGTTGATGTTCTGGAGGAACCTCCTGGACTGTGAGCAGGTGGCTGTGCCAGCCTTCTAGAAAATATCTGGGTAGTTAAAATTCTCCATAAGGACCAGGGTCTGCAACTGTGAGGCGACTGTCAGCTGCCTGTAGAAGGCCTCATCAGCTTCCTCCTCTTGATCAGGCAGCCTGTAATAGGCACCAACAACAGTTATCACCCATGCTAGTCTGTCTAATAAACTAATTGTTAGTGTGTTGACCAAGTCCTTCCTCATGCAAGGAGCCCTCCAGTCCTCTTTGCTGTCTTCCACCTCCTGGTGAAACTTGAGGCCTCAATGTGAAGATAAGTTGAGTATAACAGTAAGAGTTACCTGCTCATTTTGACACATGAAATGTAACTGAAGTAAGCCCTTCTGTCATCCTCTTCTCTGAGATCTAACTAATTCATGTTTTGACTGAAGTCAGGAGCAAAACTCTTTCTGACTTTGTGTGCCAGGATGGCATTGTCAAAATCTTTACAGGAATTTCATGAACACAAAAAATGTAGGCAAGTGATCATTCTGTAAGAGTTTTAAGACTGTTTAATACAATTGATAATATACTTTGAGGTATGTGAGGTTGTCTGTGCTGGGGCTTTTTCATGTTTTTCAGTGGGAAGCTTTTTATCATGTGTCAAGTATTAATGAAATTTGGTGGTAGGTGACATCTTGACTGTTACAGGCAAGAACACTCCCCCACCCCCAATTCAGAAAGCACTCAGCTGTTCTAATGCTGCATTTGAGCTGTTGTCAGGTATGCTTTGTTACCCCTCTGTATTGGGTAAGAGCTTTGCCTGCCACCATCCTTTTGTGTTACTTCTTCTTCTCCGTGGCTATTTATTCCTGCCTCTTTGTTATCCCCCAAAGTTAAGATGTATATGACTTCTATCATGCTGGCTTGCTTTTGTGGAGTCCAATACTTTGTCTTCAGTAGGAACTAAGTGCCTGACTGTTTCTGTGAAAGTTTCAAAGGACTGTTGCTTCTGTGTGTTAATAGATAAAAAGGAAAGAGAACTGAGCACATGATAAGTTACCTTTTGAGATAGTGTATTCCAAAGAGAATCAGGTCAGTAAAAACTGATGTCAGGGTAAAAAAACATTTTCCATTGCTTATTTTTTTGTCTCAAAAGAGTTTCTGCATAGGTGTTCTTTGTAAAATGATACCTCTTTTCCTTTCACTCTGGTTTTTTTTTGTTCCTGACTTCTCACACAATTATGGTGCTGCCTTAGCTATTCTTAGGCACAAGTCAAAGCTGGGAGATCTGTGGCTAGAATTAAACTTTTTTTTTAAAAGGAGGTGGTGATTTAAGCAACAAATTATCTCCAAGCACAAATCAGAATTAAATTGGTTTTAGTACCTCAATGAAATCTTCATATGCAAAAGTTACTCCAGATTGGGTAGGTTAATCAGTGTTGTGTGAGTACTGGAAGTCTTGTGCATTTCTTAAGATGACTGAAGTTGATCTGGCTGATGATGGAGGTTACTTGGTTCAAAAGCTTATTGATTTGTAATCCACGATCCTACTTTTAAAATCTAAGTAAATTCCAAGTCTTCAACGCTTTCTATATAATACTTAAAGCCCCTTATGGTTATGGAATACAAATAATGTATATGTAGTGTATACAGGCCAAAGGTAAACACATAAATGACTGTGAGAATTTGATTTAAATTAGTAGCTGTTGTTTCTGATTAATTTTGTGACAAATATTGGCATTGGTGCTGTGGGCTCAGTTGAGTTGCTGCTCTCTGTATGCACAGGTTTTGTTTACAGGGATTTGTATCACACTACAGTGTCTACTTGAGTATTCTTACCAGCTGATCATTGTAATGATACAGTCTGCTCTGTGTGATGGAAAGTACACCTTAAATCATGGGGTGTACTGAGTTAAAGGAAGCAATCTAGAAATTTCCTCAAACTGATTTTTCTGTGCTGAAAACTCTTTTCTGAAGCTAGAGATGAGAAGAACACAGTGAGCTGCATCCCTCACTTGCTGTGCACTGCATGAGGCTCAGTTGTGTATTTTCACCACAGGTTTCTTATTCTGAGGGAATGAATGGACCATCTTTTCCTCAGAGTTGTTTGGGTGTTATTTTGTGACTGGCACAGAGTTTATTTAACACCAAGTGTGTACTGACACCGTATAGCACCATGAAATGGTGTGTGTCAACACAACTTCCCAACACATCTCATTAATGTAAATGTGAAGTACTTGGCATGAAGCTGATGTGGGAAGATACTTTCTAAAATGATAGGAAATCCCAATACCAGAACACGTGCATCCCATGCTGCTGGTGAAGCCCTGCGTTGGCTCTGTCTTGGTGTGCTGGGCTTGTGCTTATTTTCAGCTGAGCACAACCACTTGCATACTTACTGTGTGTGCATATGCCTCAGTGTGCACCCACCCAACCACCCACTTGCCTCTGCTTGGAAGGAGAGGTCTCTTGGGCTGTGCTAGGAGTGTGAATAACCAGCATACCTAGCGTGTGCCAGCTGGCTGGTGTCCTTCTGGGGTTCTCTTTCTACTTTGTCCCTCAGACTTTGAAGTGGCCTAACCTACAGTAGATGTGCTGATGTGTTTTATGCCCTGTTTTATGGTGGGCTTCAGCTTTTGGCTATCAGTGCTACAAGTATTACAGGTCCTTTGGCAGTGACTCTTGGGAGACCAGGGACTCTTGAAGGACAGCTAAAACTGCTCCAACCAATTCTTAGACCCCTTTCTATTGTACCAGCAAGGTTTTTTGCAGCTCAACATTAGTACTGATGCTGGTTGCAGCCTCAGATAAATAATTCATGCCTTGCTGTGTGGATGTGAGTAGCAACTGTGAAGATGAAGGGGATATCTTGACATCACAGGTGTCCTGTTAGGAAGTGCTGTGGCTTTGTGGGCTCATAATGTAAGCTTCAACGTTTTGATAAGCTCTGCTGTTCCTGTGAGCTGTCATGTGTTGTGGTTCTTGCTTAGAAATTAGAGACAGCTGCCACTGCAGAGGTGAGGTTAAGTTTCTTCTCTTTCAAGTCAAATCAAAGGGTGAGGTGATACCTCTGCTAATAGGGGAATGGAGGATGCAGCTGCATCTCTGCCCAGTGCTTGCTGTATCACTGGCAGCAGCTGAAAGAATGGTAGGGTATGATGAACCCAGTTCTCTCTTGGGACTTCAGTACTTTGCAGAGTTTTTCTTATTCTTTAGCCTGTCTTCAGAATATGGGAAGGCTTTAAATCAACTCACGCTGTGTTGTGACAGAGTTTCTTGGACTGATTTTCTAAGCAGAAAAATACAGCCTTTAGGATGGGGTTTCTGAGTTTCTGTCTAGCCAGCAGTGATTATAGGCCATCAAGAGCCACCCTAAGGTGTCTGAGTAGTGGCCCTGAGGGGGAAAAAATCCTGGCAAAAGGCTTAGTAGCTAAAAATCAAAAGGTTTACCTAATGTGCTCAGTATGCAAGATAATATGCAAATCCATAACATTTGAAAGCTGCCTTTTGGTTGATTGTGTGTATAAGTGTATCTGCATGTATAGTAAGTTGGGTGCGCAGTGTCTACCTGCTAATATTGGGTGTATGCAGCCTGGGAACAGCTATATGATTATGTAGATATGCTCATACGTGGTGTTGATGTGAAGATGTTCAGGGTGCTTATACAAGTCTATAGTGTATAGCTCTGAGAAGGCCAAATACTGCTCAAAGATAAACAAATTCCTACAATAGATAAGAATATCTTAATTCCAACTTCCCTAAACCTATTGAAGGAAACACTGGGTGCTGGCATCATTGCAATATTAAGTGTGATTACTTCTATATAAAATTTTCCCAGAAACTCATCACTGAAGGTGTCCTGTAAAAATGTTTCTCAAATATTACTATGAAAAGTCAACAATTACCCTACAGATTTTGTGAGGATGAACAGTCTGTATTCCTTAGCTTCACTGTATGGCTGAAGTTTTCAGCACACTTTCAATATTCTTCTTTGTAGGAATAAGAACTGTTCCAAGACTTTGTTCTTCTGCTCTTAACTGTCACATGGAGAGTTCTTCCCTCATGTTGTGTTGTATTGGAGAGGAAGTATTCACTTCTAAAAAATGGAAGTAAGTGTGAGATGTGTTACCCTTCAGCTCTGTAGGCAGATTTTGGGGTTTGTCCTTAAAAGAATTGTTTTGATTCAGAACTAGTTCCTGAAGAAAAGCTTTATTTCAAATAGAAGTACACGTATCTCCTCAAAAGATAATTCTGAATTCTTTTTCAATTTTTCTCTCATGTTAACTTCTCACAGTTCAAACTTTGGTTAACCTATTATGACAGGTCACAAATCAACCTATTTGTCTCCATTTTAATAACATTTCCCCTCCTGCCCTAAGGGAAACTTTGAGTATTCTGTTTCTGTGGAACAAATTCCCCTTCTATTTGATGGAAAATAAACATAATGCAAATTACTGTTTTGTGTTTTTCCTTCAAGAAGCTTTAATAAGAATGCAGTTTTTATTGTTTTTGCACAAAATGTGTGCTTGTGTGCAAAAATATATGAAAGGGTTGCCTGAGCATCAGACAGCTTACCAACATACAGTGATAAATGGAATTCAGAGCTTGGGAAGGAGGGTATAGTAAGATTAAGTGTGAACAAAATAATTTGTTCACATAATTGGGAATATATAATATTATGATATCCAGCTTCCCCCTGCTCTCACCTCTTTGTGCCCCCAGCTACCTTTACTGCACTGAACTTCCATTTAACTGCCTTACTTGGTTAATGTAGAATGCATGAAGGTTTAAAAGTATTTATTTTCATGATGCTAAGCTTATGCTGCATATATTCCTGGCAAAGGTACAAACCTGGCACACTGCACTTTCACTCTTCCCTATGTCCTTGGAAACTAAAGCCCAGGAATACAAGTAAAACATTGCTTTGCATATAAAGAGCTGAGATTGGTTCTTTTGATGCCTTCTGAAGTTGATCACACAGCTTGGTTATGCAATAGAAGCTTTTTATAAAGATTTTTGTGTACCATACAGATTTTCATGGAAATCTGGGATGATATAAATAATCATACAGTAGAATTGTCTTATGAATTATTCATGTATGAGAGGCAACTCTTTGTCTATATGGGCACAAAGCTTTTTTATCTTACTGTGAGTGTGGTTTTGAAGGTTAGAAGGAAATAAGAGCTGCTTGCACTGTCAGTGTCTGAAGTTGGTCATCACTTCAAAGCTTTCTACTTGAAATGTGCCAGTAAAATACACAATTGGCTTTACTGACAGTCTCCTGTTGACAGTAGAATTGTGACTTATGTTGTAGCTGGGTAAAGTCCCTGGAACATTGTTGCAGTTTTGTGAGGTTGGGTGCGGGTAAAGAACAGGGGGTGCAGAAAATGGCTGTTGTGAGGAGCTGCTGGAATTCTCTGGAGCTCCAAGGTGTAAACAATCCAAGGCCAGAGTCTATGTTGACCAGGGCCAAGCCAATGAGAGACAGTCACAGCACATCTGGGAATCACATAGGAGAAAACAACCCGGAAGCAGCTGCATTTTGCCACCGAAGAAGGGAGTGAGAAGATTAATGAGCTGTGCAGACACCAAGGCCGGGGAGGGTGGGGGAGGAGGCGCCCCAGGTGCCAGAGAGAAAGATGCCCCTGAAGCCCGTGGGAGAAACCCCATGGAAAAAGCCGAGACCCCACCTGCAGCCCGTGGAGGGGCTCCACGCTGGATGGAGCAGGTGAAGACACTGTGACCCTTACATTGAAGCAAGCAGCTGCCAGCATTTGCAACCTACAGAGATGAGCAAGAGAGTGTTGTGTCGCAACAGGTTTGCTGGGGGGAGGCTGGTGACCCCATGGAGGACTGGGACTGAGAGACACTGTGATTTATTGCTGCCCACCATAGCAGGGATCCAGGCGGAGCAGCTGATGAAGAGAGAGACGCACATTGGAGAAAGTTTGTGGAGGACTGTCTCTTGTGGGACCCCATGGTGCAGCAGGGGGAGGGTGTGTGGAATGAAAGCCCCCCCTGGCCGAGAAGGAAGCCAACTGGCAAGGAACTGATCCAAGCCCCCATCTCCCAGTCCCTGCCCCCCTGTGCTGTGTTTGGGGGGAAGAAGGGAGTGAAATTATGGCTAAAGGGAAGTCTGCTAAGAAGGGAGTGGTGAGAGGAATGTCTTTTAAGATCTGATTGCATTTGTTTTAAGATTTGGTTGTGCTCCTGACTGTTTTTTTTTCCTGTTCTTTTTAGTGTAGTGTAATCAATTAGAATAGTTCTTTCCTGCACTGAGAGTCTGTTTTTGCCCATATTGTTGCTGAGAAAATGATCTCTCCTTGTCCTTATCTTGACTACTAAGCCTCTTAATATATATACTTTCTCCCTGTCCAACTTAGGGAGTAATAGACTGGCTTTGGTGGGAGTCTGGCGTCCAGCCAGGGTTAAACCACCACAAACGCTCTCTGAGCCTGTGGTGGGGTTTGTTTCTGATAGCTTGGTGGTGTTTTAGTCTAAAAAAAATCTGTCCACTTGATTTTTCAACATACTAATCCTTTTAGGTCTGGTGAATATACTTGAACAAGGATACGTGTAGGATGACAAATTGTGAGGAATGCCCTCTGTGAGCTTGCCACATAGTTTCATTTAATGTTCCTTGCTTATTAAGTTGGAAAAATGCACTGAACAGTTGTTCAGTCTCAGTTTTCATGCTATTCATTATCTTACAAATTATTGTCATCTCTCAGTTATCTTATGGACTGAGGCATCCAAATTTCTTAATGTTTCCCTAGAGGAAACTGTTCCATGTGTTTGAAGATGCTTTTGTGCTGACCTTGTCAGTAACATTCCTGTCTTCGGTGTAAGAAGAATCAGAAGTGTGTGGAGTATTGCAGATGTGGTTGCTCCATTAATTTATACCAGGGCATGATGTTTTCTGTTCCTGGTGCTGAACAGTTAAGGTTGTCTGTAGATAGCAGGGTGGAGCTGAGCAGAGATTCCAGTGAAAAACTGCTGGGCAATGTGTTTCCAAGATGAACGCTGCTTGCTTATTTTCCTTTGGCTTTCTATCTTTCAAAAAGTTACCTATCCAAGCAAGAATGTTCCTCTTATGCTGTGGTAACTTTGTATTTTTAATGAGCTTTTTGTGAAGGACACTGGAAGATGCTTTTTTTGGTAATGAGGCCTGACAGGATTTCGAATTTACTTTTCTTGGGTGTGGAGCCTTATTTTAAAGTTTGTCAATCGTGATACCCCTTTACAAGAGCTTTCATTTTTTCACAATGTATCCTTGTAGTCTTTGTAGTTTGTCTTTGTAGTCACTAATACTGTTTTTCAGAGTAATTCCTTCCTTTTCCTCTGGTGTGGTTTGCAAGGTTTGCTGCCTTATACTGACCCAGCTCTTCTCAGGGGTTAGTGTCACATAAGTCATGTTAGTCTTGGTATGACAGAACTTTTAGTTGAGAAGTGATATTGTTAGACTTTGTCCTTTCCAGATTTTTTCTTGGACCTTTTTGGGCATGATTTCTGACATGTTATAGGAGACAATTATAATTCTGAATTTCAGTAGGTCCATTCAAATTTTTTGTTTCTAATCCCCAGGTTATTCTTTCACTCAGCCATATGGTCTTCACTTGTATTTTGTCAAATGCCTTGGTAGATGGTGTGTATCAGTTTACCCTTTCATACAGTGGTGGTAAATAGTGGAGGTTACCCACAAAGCTTCTCTTTTGTAATATTTTGCAGAAGTTTAATGACTTTTTTCATGCTGTTTTCAAAATTAAGCATGGTGCTGAAAATCCTTCAACTTCCATGACTCCTGCAGCTGTGCAGCATTTCATTACCCTGTGCTAGAGTAGAACTTGGTTGGTGTACTGATCCAAGCCCCATCAAGAATCTCTTCTCCAAATTTGAAATCTATTGAAGTGTTTGTTTGGGTACTGTACTCCAAACAAGCTCTCACCTGCTTTGTGAGGTTCTGACATTTGCCATTCATGGTGATTCTTGGCCTTGCAGCATGTTACTACTGTTGTCAGTATCCAGGCCACACTGTGAGCTGTAGTCTAGTTCTTGTCTAGGCCTAGATATCCTTGGGCTTCTGAAGCTCTCTTCTAGACTTGTTTGTTGTTGGCTAAAGTTCCTTGTTTGATTTGACTCTAAAGGTGGGGTTGTTCCAGTCTTCACGAATGAATGGATGTGATGGCCCATTGTAAGAGGATTTTAGATGACAAGCTCACTTGCAGACACCTGTTTTTGCTTGCTCTCAGCCAGGAGTAATCCTGTGACGTGTCACCTCTGCATACTGCAGATGCAGGGTAGAAGCCTGGTGGTATCGCTCTGCTTTGCTTTCCTCTTGGCCTCCTGTTCCTGTCTATGAAGGAGTGGACACTTTGTCCAAGAAGAGTCCAGATGGTGGTGTGCTGGTGGGTAGGGCCCAGCCATGTGTCCTCCAGACTGCCCTCTTACTTGTACAAAGCTCTTCTGTAGCATTCAGGTATGCTGGAAGTGTTTGGCCATCTCCCTAAATTCCCCATTTGCTGTAGTTTACTGGTTCTCATTCCCCTCCCCCTGTAATTGTTTCCAAATTCATGATCCAGTACTCTTTTCTTTTCTACAAATGACAAGTTAAAAATAATTTTTATTTGTAAGCCTCATCTCTAGAGCTTTGTATTGATTTAATAAGGAGAATATGTTTTGGAAAGCTTTGTTAACACCTAGTGTGGGTACGGTCACATCAGTGTAAAAAGTTAGAGGAATGATCTTTGCTACCAAAAGTGTTTTACACTAATGGAGTTACCAGTTGTGTAGCTTGTATCCCTCGAGATGATTTCTAAAATGATTCTGCTAATAGCACATAAGCAGTGGAGTGACAAATCTTCAGTGAAATTCTGAAGGTCACTGAAGGAAAAAGAATCATTAATAACATAACTGCTGAAGCTCAGTTGCCTTTGGATTTATGTCCTTTGCCTCACAAAGAATGCTTCCTCCTTTTCCCCTGGGTTTCTCTCTTGGCATCACTGATATGACTTGGTGTAGCTTCACCACACCAAAATTGTTTAGGTTGGACAGGACCTCTTGAGATCATAGAATCATAGAATGGTTTGGGTTGGAAAGGACCTTTTAAAGATGATTTAGTCTAACCCCATCTCTTGAAGGGTTGTCTCAAGCAGGTTATCCAGGACCTGTGTTCAGAGAGGCTTTGCTTATATGCAATGTATATATGCTCAGAGATATATACACCCACACTGAGCATTATTCTTTCATTTTTAGGTGATGGATAATAGGTTGGTCAAGACTCCTTTGTCTCTTCTGTACTCAGCTCCTAATTTTTGTAGAATTTGCAGGACCTTAATTATTTTTGTGTCTTCAAACCCTTTATCAAACTTAGTTGAAATTGGCCAGCAAGTTTAGAAGTTAAATGTGACAAGTGAACAGATGTGGGACTGCCTAAGCCTCATTTCCTTGGAGGTGTAGACAGTCCAGGTTAAAAATGTCTCTCTCTTTGGGTTCTCTTTGCATTACCAGACTAATGTAGCATGAAGCTGCTCAACTGTGCTGGGAAGTGATGGGCTGGAGTCTGCTGCTTAATGTGCATTGTATGAGTGGTGTTCCTCCTCTGCAGTGATGAAAGCAGCCTATGTGGAGTCTGTCTTGGAAATTGTTAGAATACACCTTTTGTCAGTGTTAACAGTGATAGTAACAGGCAGTATGTTTTCTAAGTCTCAGTGCTGATGCTGGAATTCTTTCCCACTGTCAGAGAAGTATTCACGTTTAAATGAAATGTGTTGGGTTCCTTTGTCACTTGTGAACCTTATTTTTCTATTTTAGACTCATAAGAGTTCACTCAAGTCAGTGAGAGTTTCCTATCAGATTCAATTTCCTGAGAGCTCATCTTTTAGGTCTCAGAGGAGGATGGAAGAAGAAGAAGTAGTAACTTCCTAACATGTATGTCAACTTCAGCTCAACAGAGCAACAGGTCCACAAGGGTTTGTGTCTTAAACAGTAAATGAAGTTGTTAGGTACAGCAGAAAGGTTAATGTTGGGACTCCTAATCATCTTGTCCTTGGCTTCTCTTAACTCAGGAAAAAAAAATCCCAACCCAAACCTTCTCATAATTAAGGCAGCTTCAGAGAGAACTTTGTAAATGCAGAGACTTAACAAGTGTCTGGGTATGTGTAGGGAAAAAGTGACACTCTGGAGAACTGTACAACAAGGAGTAGTTGTAGACTGTATCATGAAAGGAAAACCCTTCCAGAGGATGAAAAATACTTTAAAATGTACAGCAAATAATAGCATAATAGGCATGTAAAGTGTCATTCTGATGACTAAAGCCTTAGAATCTGGCATTTCTTTCTTATGTGTGGCAGATGTGGTTTAAGCTTTGGATCCTGAGCACTGCTTTGATGGGGAAGGAACATTCAGTTTCCTTCACCTAAGCAGTGAGCAGCTCTGCAGCACATAATGTTGCTTTAAAACTTCTGGTAAGGGAACCCTGCATTGCCTGCTGCACTGAGCTGTTAGATTGCTTTCCCTGAGTGCACATTGTGGGACTTCCATGGTGTTTATTAATTTAGAAATATTCTCAAATAGTAAGGTTAGCTTTGAGTTGGGGAATTTTCTTGGGGAAAATAAAGAACCAGGTAGTAAAGGCAGTTAGATGTGTATGCTAAGAGGAAAACTGCATTTAAAAAATGCCTGATTCCAGAAGTAAAAGTGTATGTGCTATGGGACTCAAAGCCAGACTGTGGAATACTGTCTTGACATCGTATGGAGAGTTAGATGGTGAAGTAGTATGAGACAACTGCAGCTTTTTATCCTCTCTTCCCCTTCCTTGTACCATCCTGACCATCCATGTGAGTGTGATGAGGTATTAAGTTGGTAATTTGGAATGTATGCAATGACAGGAATGCCACATGGATGGGATTAGGTGATAAATTTGATTCTGCTTTGTAACAATGTCTTAAACTAGCGATGGCCAATTAGAAATGCTATTCAGCAGCTGATGGGGAAAACCAGAACAGGGCAAGTGTGGTAATTGTGTTTTGGTTTTAGGTGTGCCATAAGTAAAGTTTAAGGTATTTCAGGGAAATAAGTAAGTCTGTGTTAAGCTTTCACACTCAGAATGCCCCTGGCAGCAGAGGCTTCTCAAAACCTACCTGTAGTGTCTCTATTTGTTCTGTGGGTAGCTTAGATCTATCCATCTTTCAGGAAACACTTATCTTGCTGAATGGAAAAATAAGAATCCAATAGAACAAATTCACATTTGGAGTATGTGAGCTTTACCCACGAGGACATTTCATCCTGGATTTCTGATGTGATGAGGTCACCTGACTCATCAAATGCATCTTCTTTTCCCTAAAATAGTTTCTGAAGCTATTGGCCAGTTGTCAAATTGGGGAGAAAAATAGGCTTTCCAGAGGTGCTAGAGTTCCCATTCTGTGGCTGTTGGAAGTAGGAAATAAACCTGCACTTTCTCCCTGGTGGTGGGGGGGATGGAACTAAGTGTGTGTCCTGCAGTGGTGGCCAGCTGGCTGCTTGCAGTACACCTCTTAGTTCCCTTACAGGTGTGTAGAGCCGCTGCTGCCCTGGGGGGGTGCCATGGGCTACAGTCCAGGGCAGGGGCTGTCATAGGCTGTGTGGGAGGAACGCTGACCTAAGGGGCTGGGCTGCAGACATGTGTGGGATAAAGAGGACACATTTGCTGGAGACAAGTTCTCTCACTTCACTGCTTGTGCTATGGCACAGTTACATGAGTTGGGCTTAAACTGAGGAGTCTTTCCAGAACTGATTATCAGATGTTGAGAACCACTTCCATTCTGCCTTAATTCATACTAAAACGAGGAGACTTGGAGCCTTGAAATCATTTTGTTCTACAACAATTTCTCATGTAATTTATGTGAGTTAGGTGGAAAGCATTGTGTTTTATGATACACAACAGTGTGGTTCTTTGAAGTAAGATTATTCAAGAGGGCTGATGGTGTAATTAAAACAGCACAGGACACTGAATAAGTGTTTTTATTTGTATATATGAACATGTTATAAGGTTTTATTATTAATACATATTATTAGCTGTTTTTTGTAAACAATAATATCTATTGAGGGTGGGGAGGATTATTCATAAAAGCAATTTATTAACTCTTCATAATTGTACTTTTTAAACTAAAGGCTTATTCTGAGTCATGTTTCTGTAGGGAACGGAACCTGCAGAAGTGATGTGCCATGTCCTGGTTTGTAGGGTTGGTTTTGTATTTGCTTTTCTCTGTTGGGAAGGTTTGTCAGAGGTTCTGCAGGCTGTTTCTTCCTTGCATTTCTGAGATGATACTATTCCAGCTTTTGCTAATAAAATAGGTTCCCAGCTACTTATGTAGTAGGACAAAGAATTATATTTAATTGCATCAGAAAGCATTTATATCAGTAGTCAAAGTTAAAAGGTAAAATAAAACTTGGGATACTGAATAACAGTATTAAATCTTGTCCTTTAAAATCCTTATTGGGGTAATTGGCTGTTTGCTTAGGGCACGGTGGTAGCAGTGGATTTCACAACAGTTGTCAACAATTAACATTACAGAAGTTGTAACAGCTTTATCCCAGTAGTGAATTTAGCTCTGCTTTATCTTTCTGAATGATTATTATGCATTATGCTGCAAAAGAATTAAGTTTGAGATCCTAGGTTTGGGATGCTTTGGTTGGTTTGGGTTTTTTTTCTTTAGTGGGATGATTTTTTGGCAATAAAATCTCCCCCATTTTACCTTGCATGATAGGATCTGTGAAGATACTTTATTTATTCTTACAAACATGTTATTGCTTTTACTGTTTTCTGTCAAGTAATTGGAGTATCTATGGAGTAATATTTTTTTCTTTTCCCTTAGGGCATGTGTTTAATGTTAAGATCTATTCAGTGGGTATCTACCTCATTTAACAAAGTTTGACTTAAACCTTAATAAAAATTTGTCTTCAGATTAAGTATCGTATGTCATATATAATATACTTTAATTTGCACTTAGCAATTACAGCTCTGCCTGGAAAGGGGAGGTTGATTTGATTAATCACACTTGAAGACTGTTAGAGTGAATAAAAAAGAAAATGGTTTGACTTGATTTCTGACATAATTGCTTCTTTTGGATTGACATCACCTTCCACTGGTTGAGAACAGGGGGACTGATTTCATGGGAAAGACTTGTGAAAATGATTAAGTGATGTTGAACTTGATAGAATTTAAATACAACTTTATAGGAAGATCAGTGAAAAAGAGGAGAAAAAACTTCATGTTACAGTACCACTACTGTAGTCCATAAACTTTTTAATCTTAACTGCTGTGATCTTGCAATAAGCTTATTGCTGCTCTTGTCCCTGCAGATAATATAAATAAAAGAAGCTATGAGGGAAGGAAGGAGAAATGGGAAGGTAATTTTTTTTTTTTGCTTTAATCACTTTAACATTTTGGGAATAGCTGGGTTTTGTTGGTTTGTAACAACTTCTTTGTTAAAGGCTTTTGAATAAAATTGATTTGTCCAACTGTGGCATTTGTGGGACAGAGCCCCAGCTGGAAGTCTCTCTTCTGTTTAGAGCTGTCTTACAACATCTGTCGTCTCCTGGTTTTATTCTTTCATTGCCTTGGTACTTCAACAAGTTCCTTGATGCTCACAGTTGTATACTTAACCTCTTGCTTAGCAAGTGAGAATGCCCTTTTCTGGTACTAACCAAGTAATCATGTTAATTGTGTTGGAAAAATTGTCCTCTCATGTCACTTTGGTTTCATTAGAAAGCAGCCTTGCAATTCAGAATTAAATAATTGCAATCCAAATGTTGGTAAGCTGCTTAGATGTTTTCATTTTGGAGGCTTTTCTGGATCCTTGCTTATAAGAGGAGGTGCTTACACTTATCTCCCAGCTTTGTTTGATTAAACCCAAATTCTTCCTCATAGTTGTATGTATTTCCATGGCTGAGGAGCAGGGGTCTTGCAGGTGTGCACTGCAGGCAGGCAGCTTCAGAACAAACCCTTTGATTGGGACCTGTCAGTAAGAACCCATTTGACAGAGTTCTGGCCTCCTAAGCACCCAAAATCCACTCTGTCTCACTGCTTAGGCTTCCTTCTTATTAATAAAAACCTCAACTGCTGATTCTGTTCTGATGCACTTCAGGTCTCTTACGCTGTTCTCTACATCTGACAACTCCCTTGGCTTTTTTAAGTGAGAGCTGGTAACTTTTTAGTTTGAGCCCTGCAATGTATTTTCTCCACTGTGTGTTTTTGTAGGGCTCCTGTACATTTTGAACCATATCTGTTACCTTTTCTCTGTTCTCCAGCTCTTCTCACCCCAGCAATAATTTTTCTATGTTGGCAGTATTGGTGCCAGAGTCATTCTCTTGTCATAACTTTTAGAACAGCTGCGTGGTCATCTGGTAGCTGCTGGGTAGGATCTGAAAAAGTCTATGAAAAGACTCTAGGAGCTGCTTTCAAGACCATTGTCTCTGTGGTCTGACTTCCTGGGTCTTCAGCTGAGTTACCTGTTCTTTTGTGGAGAAATTTCTGTTGCTGTTCTACTTCAGAGTCTGCTACTTCATGGGGAGGGGATTGGATCCTGGGTGGGTGGGTGTTTGGCCTTGTTCCTCTCCTGTGATCACCCTTTGTTTCCAAATCTTCAAGTTCTGCTGCCCAGTTGTGGTGGTTTAGCCCCAGCTGAGGGCTGAGCCCCACACAGTTGCTTGTTCTTCTAACAAAAAGGAGGGGGCAGTTTGGGGGGGAGGAAAGGGAAATGTAAATGGGGAAAAAAAACCCAAACCAACCCCCTGCGGGTTGGGATAAGGATAGTTTACTAAACTAGCAGGAAAAGATAAACATACAACAATGAACACACAACTTTAGAGCACCAAATACATGAAAACTGGTGCTACACAATGCAGTCTCTCACCGAACCACACAACTCAGGCCCTACAGCCCGGAGCCGTCCCGGAACCCGAACGTCCCAAAGAAACTGCACATCCTGGAGGGTGTTTTTTTTCCTTCTCCCAGCCCCTCCTTTATACTGAGCATGGCATAACTGGCATGGAATATCCTCTTTGGCCAGTTCAGGTCACCTGTCCTGGCTGTGCCCCCTCCTTTCTCATTAGTAGGGAAATACAAAAAACAGATACAATCCTTGATCGCTTGGCAACAATTAAAATCATCAGGGTGCTATCAGCACTGCTCCTGTCCTAACACCCAAACACGGCATTCCATCCGCTGCTAAAAAGTAAATTAACTCCATCTTAGCTGAGACCAGGACAACAGTGAAGGAAACTTCACAGCTCTACTCATGGTGTGTGGTCCCTGTGCTACCACTCATGGCCTCTTAGGCTGAGCTGTTGCCTTTGACTGGTGAAGCCGGTTAGGCCTGCTCTTTTTTGGCTTGGGCATGCGTGGTGTTGTGCCTGGCTACATATCCTGTCTGCTGGCTTCTGTGGGGGTAATGGTGGCAGGTGTTTGCCAAAAACTGGAGCAGTTCTAGTGATGGTGGCTTCTCTCATCTATGTGGGTGTTTGTGTCACTCATACCAAAACAAGAAAGACTTCTGCAATAAACACCACCTCTAAAGCTTATTCATATCTGTAACATTACTGTACTGCTGCAAAGTATGGTTTGGACAGTAACTACAGTGCAGTATGTACTGTGAATACTAAGTGCTGTGTTGCTTAGTACTCTGTCCTTCAGTGTCTTTATGATGCAGCCTAACTATAATGCTACAAGTGTTTTGCTATGGCTACCTCAAAACCCAAAGCTAGAAGTCAAGTACTGCTCCTAATTTTACACTCCTGTGCCAGCATTTATAGCCCTGACAGAGATGTACTGAACTTGAGAGTAGGGACAAGATTAAAAAAGAATCTCTGGCAATAGAAACCCTTTTTCATGAAGGAGAAAGAGAAATAGGCCACAGGACAGTTGTTTCAATTTTACCAATTTGACATCATGAGTACCTGTGGTCCAATAGATCTTTCTCAATGTGCTTGACCTTGCAGAGGCATGAGGAACTCTAATTGCTTCTAAGCAGAAAGTTTTGCTATCCAGTAGATGTGTTGTCAACTACTTGAATGAAAAATACTGATTTGTCCTGTCTCTGAAAAAGACTTAAATTATTAATTATTGGGTGGTTTAGTCATGCTGGATGTTTTTCAAGTCTTGCAAAAAAAACTTGGGCTGTGGCCTGAAGTGGTGTGGAGTATAGCAGTATTTTGGTTCCTAGTAAAAACTAGAACCTCATAATGCACAAGAGCTGTCAGCAAAGAGTGATATATGGTGTACCTTGTTAATGTATGTGACCCCTGAGTATCTATAATGGCTTGCTTTACCTTCCCAAAAAAATCTGTGCCTGAGCATCTGTAGATGGTGGGAGGAGCTGTTGTTCAGTATTGGGAGACATCCCTTGCAGTCCAGTTTCATGAAGGAGTTGGTAATAATGTGTGTGTGTGTTAAAACACCCCAAAAAACTAACACCACTTCTGAAAAAGAACTAAAAAACCATTGGAAACAAAATAAAAACCTGAATGGAAATTACAAGGGTGATGAGCCTGATTCTGCTCCCAGTGAAACTAATCCTAAAATAGCTGTTGCCTATGGCATTTGACCATTGTTTAAAGAAAAAAAATTACTGGTAGTTAGGAAAACTACAACCAGAAGATCTGAAAGAAGTGTGGAAGTAGAACATAGGTAGAGCTTAGAGAGGCACAGGCAAAGAGGAAAATGAATCTTAATGTACCGAATTTGGCTTTGAACCACACAAGGTCAGACCTGCATGCAGCTGTCAGTGAAGGGAACATGAACAAAGGTAAACAGAATCCTGATCAATTTCTTAGCCTCTATTGAAATGTGGTAATTCACTTAACAGTCAGAGTCCAATGTAGCTGTTAAGCTGGTATCTTTATTGTAGTCTAGGGTGCCTGGGGGATTGCTCCTCCCAAGGCACACCAAGCAGTAAGGGCAGCGTGGTTACGTACAGGCATTGTATAACTCTTCAATTTCTGGGAAATAGAATGCATCTTCATAGCTGTTCCAGGTTCTATCTTCTTTCTTCCTTCTATGGTATTTCTGCCTCTCAAATAATTTGAGTTGAGGGGCACTCTTCCTCTTCCTTGTCTTCCTCTACGGTTGTAGCTTCATCCCATCACACTCTTCAGTTGATTAAGGTTTGTGGCTGGTCTGATCTCATGTGCATCCGTTCTTCCTTGCACAGCAATAATTTCAATTCTCTTTATCTACAAAGTTTCCTCCTGAAAACTCTGGCTATCTACAAAGTTTTCTCTTTGAGACCCTTCTTTTGCTAAACTAAATGTCCTTACCCATAGTTTTCTTGTGAGTAAGCAACCCAGTGACATCATGTAATGAATTTAAGTTGGCTCTCTCAAGGATGTCCTGCTCACTCACTTCACTGTGACTTGTAGATTTTCTGAGGACTGTGTGGACTGTTGTCAGAACCATTGCTGGGAGTGTTCTGCAGGTGGCAGACTGTGGAGATGTTGGTTAGGAGATTCTAATTCATCACTGGTTGTTATAGACATCAAATGGGCCAGTAAGAATGGGTGATATGCTTGCTTTTGGCCTTTGTAAAAGTGTCTTTGTAAAAAAGCACTGCTATAAAAAGGAGCTGTTAATCCTGAATCTGCAACAGCATCTAGCACAAAGAAAAATGTTTTATCAAACTAGGAAGAATGTTAACTTTTAGGCTCATGCCTGAGGAGTTTGTGGTTCTGATGGGGTAATCACAAAGTGGAACCACCCCCCACCAGAACCCTCAGGTATTTTTAAAGAGGTTAACTTTGTTTCATAGAAACTTACGTCTATGTATTTTGTATTATTCTCTCTACTGCTTAGTAAATATTGAAGAATTAAGTAGAAACTTTGAGAGGTTCTTGGAATATCCTTTATTCTATTGCTATGCTTCTTTAGTTTCCAGATGCAGTCTGAAGAAATGGATAATATAATTATGGCTTAATTGCTGAATTGAATATGAGGTGAAATTTTGCTATACCAGGCAAACTCAATTTTAGGTAGCTTTCAGACTTGGTTAGAACCAGTGGGTTGCATAATTAGGTTTCCAAGGAGCATAAAACAGAAGTGTGAGTAATGTTAAATGTGAAGGCCATGGCAGGTGGCAATAAAATGCCATGTCCAGCTTCCTTGAGAAGATTATCTTGCAGTGCCTTTGAAATTTAAATGCTGTTTGCCATGTCATGTTGGCCAGCTTGTGTTGGGAGTTTTGCAGCTTTGGGAACAACGACACTATTCTATACTCACATTATAGCTGTGTGGACACTACACATCAGTAATGACTCTTAAACATCATCAATAGCATAAACTGCTGTGCAAACAAGGTACTGAACTCTTCAACCTGGCCCTTTAGTTCGATTTACTTTACAATGAATTTATGTATGCAAAGAATATAAAGGTTTTGGATGCAGTTATAAATGTAAGAGACCATAGTTGGCTATTAAGATAAATAGTAGTTACATGGAAAATTGGTCTGTTGTCAGGTGGGGTTTTTTAATTTTTAACACTTTGAAATTTGTTCCTGAAAATTCATCTAAGGGAAACCTGGTTTATTAGGTATTTCATACTATGATACTTAGACTTTTATTTTGGTTAAAAAGAACAAACCCAAATGTGTCAAAACATTTGGAACATGGAAAATGCTGGGATTTTTTTCCTTGACTTTCTCTGAACTAGTTACAGAAATGCATTATCTTTATTGATGCTTCTTGTTATATAAAGATGTGAGCTAATTAGTTAACAAGTTGCTAGGTGACTGTTTGACAGGATGGTCCTGTTCAGCTGGCTACAGGAATTATGTGTTTGCTTGTGTAATAAAAATGGGGGGAAGAAAATGAAGTGTTGGCTATGAGCCAGCAGTGTGCCCTGGTGGCCAAGAGAGCCAATGGGATCCTGGGGTGCATCAGGAGGAGTGTGGCCAGCAGGTCGAAGGAGGTGATCCTCCCCCTCTACTCTGCCCTGGTCAGGCCCCACCTGGAGTATTGTGTCCAGTTCTGGGCTCCCTGGTGTAAAAGAAGACTGGGATCTACTTGAGAGAGTCCAGAGAAGGGCTACGAAGATGATTAAGGGCCTGGAACATCTATCCAAGAGGAAAGGCTGAGAGAGCTGGGGCTGTTCAGCCTGGGGAAAAGACGACTGAGGGGGGACCTAATCAATGTTTATAAATATCTTAAGTATGGGGTGCAGGGGGAATTGGCCAGCCCCTTTTCTTTGGTCAGTGGAGACAGGACAAGGGGCAATGGCTGCAAATTGGAGCACAGGAAGTTCCGCACCAACATGCGGAGGAACTTTTTCCCAGTGAGGGTGCCAGAGCCCTGGCACAGGCTGCCCAGGGAGGTGGTGGAGTCTCCTTCTCTGGAGATATTCAAGACCCATCTGGATGCCTGAGTGACCTCTCCTGGGGAGCTGCTTTGGCAGGGGATAGGACCCGATGGTCCCTTCCAACCCCTACAACTCTGTGATTCTGTGATATACTTGCAAGCAAATACTGCCAGTTTATCATTGCCATGATTGCTGATGGGTAACAGCTATCAGTTCCCCAAGGAAAAATGCTTCCTTCTCTACTTAATTAAAAACTTCAGTTATTTTCACTTGAAAGCTGTAGAACATGTATGCATGTCTCAATGTTTGGATTTTTTTTCCATATAAAGGTGTCAAAATTTGGATTTGTGACAATCTCAACCATCTTTAGGGTCATCTTTATAATGACCCTATGCTTGGTAGTTCTTGATTTGAACAATACAGAGAAGGTAACCTACTGTACTAAAGTCTTTCAGCTGCCTTGATCATGCTGTCTGTAAATTCCCTCCTTATTCATTCCGGTCCTGTAAGAATCAGCAGGTGAAATATGGGTGCTTATCACACGGGGCACAGTTCTATAAATTGGGTAATAGAATAGGCTGGAATGGGAAACTTAATTTTTATCACCAGAAACCTGGGCACTCAGCAGCTTAACCACAGTGGGGGAAAAAAATAAAGATCTAGTTAACCCTCATGCTTTGAATGTAAGTAACCCAGCTATCTCATTTCCCTGTTTGCATTTATTTGCTGGCTAGTCTTCATGGTCAGATGTTTTGAAAAATAATTTACACACAGCTAGACAGGAACTATGTGAAACAACCTGCTTTTGGGTTGAGCAAACTTAATATGTTAATCTTGGCTTAATTTAATTTGTTCTAATGGCAGCAGTGAATTTTTAAATGGTTCATTTGGTGCTTAATTATTGTCGAAGGGATTTAGTACACTTTGAGAACGCTCATACTGGTGTCAAGTGCAAAACCCTTTCATCTGGGTACATTGCTTGTCTTTTCACTGTGCTGGGGTAAGAGCAACAGTGGGAAGGAAAACCTGGTGATTTGATTGCTTGGAGACAACAAAGGTTTTTTCTGAAAGGGCTCTTAATGTTGTCATGCATTTTATTTCCTCTGATGGAGTGTGAGAGACATAGCCACTGTTAGTGAACGCCTCAAGCTTGTGGTCTTTTATTCATCTCTCTGGAGGCTGTAGGAGATGCTGAACCAGTGTCAGAGAAGGGGCTTGGTGAGTAAGGGGCTGAGCTTACAGCAAATTGTTGTGCTTTAACCTGGTAGGCAGCTAAAACAACCACCCAGCCATTTGCTTACTCCACCTACAGTGGGCTACGGGAAGGAGCTGGGGTGTGGGTGTGTGGAAGAGAAGGAAAAAACCTCCTGACTTGAGATGAAGACAATGCAATATGACATAGGAGGGAGAGAATGATGCTATTAACAGTAACAATAAAAGAATATGCAGAAGTGATGCGCAGCACAATTGCTCAGTGCCTGCAGGCCACCCATGCCCAGCCTGAAGCCATGATCTGAACCCCCAGCTGGCTTCCCCCAGGTTATATACTGAGCATGACATCATTTGGTATGGAATATCCCTTTGGGCAGTTTGGGTCATCTGCCCTGGCTGTGTCCCCTCACAACTCCTTGTGCACTCCCAGCCTACTGGGTAGCAGGGCAGTATGAGAAGCTGAAATGTCTTTGACTTGATGTAAACATTGCCTGTCAACAACCAAATGATCAGTGTTATCAACATCATTCTCATCCTAAATCCAGAGCACAGCACTATACCAGCTACTAGGAAGAAAATGAACTCAATCCCAGCCAAAATCAGGACAAACTTGCAGGATTTTTTGTTAATTTGCTTTTATCCTGTTTAATAAGAATATTTGCTTTTTTCTTTATGGAAAAGATTTCCAGTTCTAAATGAGTGCACATGGTTTTAGGCATCTCTGATGGAGGCATTACCTGTTCATAGAGCAGGTACAGCTGATGCCTCGGAAAGCTGGAATCAACACTCACTAGCCTTGGTGACTATGAAGCAGGTATCCTTTATTGCAGCGCTGGGCACACAGGGGATGGCTCCTCCAAATGTGTGCGCCCATTAAAGCCAAATTTCTCCTATTTATACAGATTAATTATACATATTCATTATGATTTCTAAGAAAAGGCAGGGTTATTACCAGGGAGTCACTTACATTAACTCCACCCAGATAGAGCATGCTCAGTGACACTCAGGGGGTCTTCCGGCGGTCTTCAGGGATGACGGCTGGTCATCTTCCTCGCTCTCAGCGCATGCTCTTTACGGTTTTCTCCATGCTTACCTGAGCTGCAGACACCTGCACCGCCTAGTTAGCTTTTCACTGAAAACAAGATATACTCTGTCTTCTAATTGGTGGTCAGTCTCATGATTTATGACTCCTCTATCTCCTACTTCCTCTAGTTTCAAGGCTGTGGCACTATTACTGTTCAGTTTTGTAGTCGCTTTCATGAAACAGCTTATGTGATTACAGCCAAATTCTGCTAAAATTCAAAACTGGTCTACTCCTAAAAACACACAGATCCTTACTTCTTTATCTTCAAGGCTGTGACTGTTGCATTGTTATGGCTAAGTTTTGCATCTGCTCTCACAAGCAGCTTACACAGTTACAGCTTTCTCTTAAACCAGTCTATTCTTAAAACTAGGAAAATTCTTATATTAAAGTTATATTAATGATCTCTTAAGCTACACCTATATCAATCTATTCAGCATCATTGCTTTTCATTGAATCACAGCACAGAATCTGGTACCTGCCCATGTTATGATGTTAAAGCTACACATAAAGTAGCAGGTTAACGTGGTAGGATACTGTGGAGAGTGATAAAAATGTAGAACTACACAGTTGCTCTGAAACTACTTTTGCTGTGCTTCCAGAGCCTCTCCTTCAGTGTTCCCATGAATCCATTTTCCCAGGGACTTGTTCTGAACTTAAATTACATTCAAATAGTTATTTTGGGGGAGAAGGGGATCAACATCCTTAGGTGAATGTTTTTTGACCTAAATGGAGGCAATACATTAAAGTTGTGAAAGTTTACTATTTTTCTTTTAAAACATCTAGTTTGTGTGAGTACATGACACTGAGAGTTGCATTAAGGTGTACAAAGGTGGGGAACATAATTAATTGGCTTAAACACTTGTATGACTGCATTTCCTGTGAAGATGACACTGATATTCCCTTTATCCAACCTAAGCCATCATGTCTGTTCTCTCTTCCTTCATCTTCTGTCCTTAGGGTCATCTAGTGTCTTGGAGTGCTGCACATGGTACAATTGAAATACCATCTCCACAGTGAACCTCAGAACGATTTATACTTGTTTGTATCTAGGAAAACTCTCAGTTCATTTGGTGGCTCTCAGTTGGAAACGCTGTGCCTCCAGGTGTAAATAGTAAGGTCACGGTGGGGAGTTGCTTCTTGTTGAGTGAAGATGAGATCTGAATGCAAGCAGTAGGAGATAGGTTTGTATTTTCTACTGAAATTACCTTCAGGTTACACTGTGACAGGACTATAAATTGGAAAGGGACAGATCTGTCCTGCAGTCTGAGGGCAGCCTACCTCATTAGTAAGTCTTGCTCCTGAGTGGTAGTAGAATGAGTTCAGGTCTCATTTGCTTTCCTGGTGGAGTCTAAGTTGTATCTCTGTAATATCCTTCAGCCTTGTGATCTGCCTGGGCACATTAGCAGTCACAATTACCACACTAGGGGCAGCTACATTAGTTTGGCACACCTAGCTGGGAGTGATCAGTGGGTGTTTTTATCAATAGCTTTGTACCTCCCTGGTAAATAAGTCCTCAGCACTGTTTCCAGTGTTGCCTTACTGGTGGTGCCTCCTTTTCCTCATCTTCCCCTGAAAACATTGTTAAAATCTTTAAGTCTGTAAAAGATCAAAGCAAAACCTGCTTCTTCAATACTCCTTTTTTTAAAAAAAACCCAAACTATTATGCTGCCAATTCCTATCTGTAAGACTAATCTGTATTTATACTATCAAGATGGCCCTTGCAATCAAGTCCTATATCCTTCCAGTTTTCAATGAGAAATAATTATATTTTCCAATTTAGATTAGGGCTGGTAGGCTTTTCACTCTTTGTTCAGCTCTAAGGAGTTTCCTGGTATAAAAAGAGTCACTAGTGCAGCTCTGGTTTAATTTTATACAGTTGCTATTTCAAAAACTTAATTTTTCTGTTTTATCTCCAATAGCTTGGAGTTTGGGATGAATAATATCTCAAACAGTATACCAGTTTTCTCAACTGATTTAATTCCCGTTGACACTGGTGGTGTATAGCCTTCTAAAAATCAGTAGGCAGAGCTAGCAATCACAATATTGTTTCAATTCCTTATCCCTCTCTGCCCTCTCCAGAGCCCTTTTCCTTCACCATTCAGAGCTGAGTTAACAGTAGATGCTTCAGTGTTCAAACTACTATTTTCCTCCTGAAATACTACTTCAGTAAGATTTTTGGGGCTACAAATGTTTTGAATAGCTTCATTGACCAAAGAGTTCTGAGTGCTTATTGATTTGCCTTTTGGATCTGTTTAGATACTCTTTGACTTTTCTGTCTGAAAAGTAGGAGAAAATCCAAAGAAAAATCTGAGATGGCAGGTGATCTTTGGCCATTCCTTTTTCCAGCTTTATTTTTTACTTTGTCCCTTTTTATTTTTTCATAACTCTCATTCTGGGGCTGCCTTGTGCTGTATGATGTGCAGCTGTCTTGTCCCTAATACTCCCATGGAGTGACTCAATCTGGCTTAGACTGCATTCAGCAGAAGTTTCCTTAACACTTCCCTTCCTGCATGAGCCGGCGGTGTGTTATTGCAGCTAGGAAGGCCACTGGGATCCTAGGTTGCATTAAGAGGAGCATGGCCACCACATCAAAGGAGGTTATCCTCCCCCTCTGCCTTGGTGAGGCCATGCCTGGGGCACTGTGTCTAGTTCTGGGATCCTCAGTTGAAGACAGGGAACTACTGGAGAGAGTCCAGTGGAGGGCTATGAGGATGATGATGGGACTGGACCATCTCTTATATAAGGAAAGGTTGAGGGAGCTTGGGTGTCTTTAGAATGAAGACTCAGAGGGGATCTCATCAATACTTACAAATATCTAAAGGGTGGGTGTCAGGGGGATGGAGCCAGGCTCTTTTCAGTAGTCCCCAGTGTCAGGACAAGGGGCAACGGGCGTAAATTGGGACACAGGAAGCTCACTGAATATGAATCAAATCAAAACTTCACTGTGAGTGGGACAGAGCCCTGGTGCAGGCTGCCCAGAGAAGTTGTGGACTCTCCATCTCTGGAGATACTCAGAACCCACCTGGTTGCTGTCCTGTGCAGCCTGCTCTAGGTGATCCTTCTCTGACAGGGAAGGTTTGACTAGATGATCTCCAGAGGTTATTTCCACCCCCTGCCCTTTGACTCCTTTCTTACATATTGCAACTCTCTCTTTATCGACATCTGCCTGAAAGACTGGCTGTTGACATTTTGTACTGAAAAATGTCAGTTCTCTACAAAAAAAGCTTCATTCTGTAAGTAAAAACTTCACTTTTCTGTAGACCCTGCTGCTCAGAGATGTGGAACAATCCTTCTGCTACTGAAAAGGGGGATGCATTGCAGCTTTATATACTCTTCTAAGCTCAAAACTTAAAAGGGTTGCTTCTCTGTTAGCATATCTGTTAAATATTTCAAGACCTGTATCAGATGATTTCAAGTTGACTGCTCAACCCTGATGAGAATTTTTGAAGCCCCCAGAATCAGTAGAAAGGAACAAGGAAGTTGACTTTCCCTTTGAACACTAAAATTTGCTTTTCCTGTTCTGGTAACTGAAAAATATTGCTGATTTTGGTCTCTGAACAAAGCAACCCTGCTCTGATGAAATACCTATGTTGTTTACAGGTAGTGTCACACATTGAATCTCTTTGAAAATACAGCCCATCTACGCTGTAATGGGATGTATGGTTCTTATTTTAGCCTGGCAACACCTGTTTCCTCACACTTGAATTTGCCAATTTACTTCAGCAATCCCATTATCAGGATATGTAGTTGTGATCCTCATTAGGGTGGTTGCTTGCGTAGGGTGTGAGTACAGTTGCTTTGCCTCTTGGAGATGCAGTAAAGATACACCATTAATTTTATTCACCCCAATTTGATGCTGCTTGGTTATAAATATGCAAATAAGGTTTGGCTGCCTCTCTTCTTCTGGTTCAGTAGTGGAACGTAACAGATTTCCTTTCCTCTCCAACAGTGACTGTCTTCTTCCCTATGTTCTTTAGAGCAAGCAGGACTTTAAAACATCAGTGGTGGGGGAGGCAGACAATCCATAATGCTAATGCCAAAGATCAAATCTTGATGGCAATTTCTGATTCCTACTGTGAATGAAGCTATTTTCTTTCTAACTTTTTCTGGTGGTGTTTCTATACATTGGTTACTGGTATGATTCACTTTCCACTGTGGGAGAATTTATTTTTATCCTTGCAATTTCATTATTAAATCTTACATGATGCTTCATTTGTTGTTCTCTTGATCTAACTTCCAGTATTTATTTCTTTTTCTTTATTAAAGTGAATGTTCAGTTATGGGGATGTAATGATCTGTAACAGCAAACTTAAGGCCTAAAATGCTCTTAAATCTTCCACTGTTTTGTTCTCAAACTATTAGAAAAGCAAAATCATAAAACACAAGTGGCTTTACTTTCATAACAGTTGATAAAGGTTTTATTAGACCTAAATTTTTTGCTATGTTTCATGTTACAGTCATGATATATTTGTGCAAAGTGTACTCTTTCACAGTAGGATTTTCTTTTTGCCTAAATGCAGTATCCATTTCTAGAAGCACTTTAAGCACCACCCTTACTTTGTTTTTGTATAAAAGGCTCATGGTACCATGTGCATGGATGGGAGATTAATAGTCTACTTCGACTCAAGTGCTCCTCTGGCAAAAACTTGAAAACTAGGCTTAGAAGAAATCTTTCTAGAGATGACATAAATATTTCAATTTTGGGTCAGTTTTCTATGAGCATTTACTCTGGTGTGTCCCAGGAGGAGTTGAGTTGAATACTGAGAAGTTTGTCCATGTGCTGGTAGTTTCTGGAGTGCTGCTAGCCAGGATCAGGCATCTTTTCCCTCATGCTATGGGACACGTGCAGTGCTGCAGACCACTTGTTGGGACAGAGGAGAGCTGCCTGGTTGGACAAAGTGTCAGCTGTTGTCAGGCTGGTAAGATGTGATGGCCTTAAGCTTGTTTCAATGGGCATCATTATACTTGTTGTATGTTTGTGGTGTTTCTGTTTCATAGGTAATCCCAGATTTGGAAGAAAAAATAAGAACAGTAACTTTTGGCTAATCTTTTCTTTTTATTTATTGCTCTTCTAATTTTTAATATCATCCTTCTCCCCTTTCCAATACTTGTGTTAGCTTTGCCTGTAAGCCAGTCAGGAAAGCTAAGCTGCCAGTAGTTCCTTCAGCTGACCTTCTCCACGTCTCAGAATGCCCCCTGGACACTGGGCTCCAGGGAGCTTTAAGCTAAAGTTTACAGTCTCCATTCCGCTCCTGAAATGGGACAGAGAAGCACAAAATGAAAGTGAAGCTCACTGTGTTGTGGGAAGTGGGTACAGCCAGGATCTGAGCTTTTACTGGAGTCAAACCTGTGTCCAGGCTTGGAGCCCTCAACACAAGAAGGACATGGACCTGTTGGAGTGTATCCAGAGGAGAGGCTCTGTGAGGACCTTACAGCAGCCTTCCAGTACCTGAAAAGTGCCTCTAAGAAAGCTGGGGAAGAACTGTTCACAAGGACCTGGAGCACTAGGACAAGGGGTAACAGTTTGAAACTAGAAAAGGGGAGATTTGGGTTGGATTTTAGGAGAGAGCTCTTCAATACGAGGGTGGTGGATCACTGGAACAGTTTGCCCAGAGGGGTGATGGAGGTCCCATCCCTGTTGGTATTTGAAAGGTCCCTTCCAACCTAACACATTCAGTGATCTCCATTTTCTTCTGATGAAATGCTGATATTACAGCCTCTTGTTATTTTAGCTGTGATAAATACCTGCAGCTGAGCAGTTTTTTTCCCTTTGCAAAGGGCAGATTAAGTGACACAGAAAGCAGCAGTGGTGGACCTTAACATGTCCCACAGTGACCGACTCTTCTCCCTTCAAATTCAATGCAGTGGATTATGTAGATAGTAAGATTTTTAGCTTTTGGGAATGAAACCATGGTAGAAAGTCACAGTTTCCTTTTTTCCTAGTCCTCTTTATAGCTGAGCAGAAAGTACAATTATTTAAGTACACAAATTCTTGGAGTATTGTTAACAGCTGCCTTATTGCTACTGCAAGTCCCATTTATCTCTGCTGCTGTGCCGCTTGAGTCAATCCTGTAATTATAGGGCATAAAGCTGGTCTCTAGAGCATTTCCTGAGACCCAAATATATTCTGAGGAGTGACAGTGAAAAACTGCTGATAGTTTTAGTTTCTAGCCTGTGCCTTTCTAGTTACTCCTGTTTGTTAGTTCCTTATTGTGGCCTCTGTCCTCTCTGTAGTAGCAGTGAAAAGAAAAAAAAGAACATAGAATGGAGAGGTTTTCACGGTTTGCAAAGTGATTTCATGTTGTTTCATTACACTGGAATGAGAATGAAATGGGGGGAGCACAGGAGGATTGCAGAGTCCTTTCTGAAGTGGAAAATGTAGAACCAGTGTGTCAGTCTGAAAGCTGTGCTTGAAAACAACTTGTAAGAATTTTCTTTTAGTCCTAAATAATTTTTTAAAAGTAATGCATGTAACCTCACTGAAATTTTCACTGTGGTGCCAGCGCTTCAGCAGGGGGAGGGGGATGTGAGTGGTGTTGGCTTGCAGGGAAATGCAGGAGTCAAGTGGTGGACAAGCAAGAAAGCTGAGGTGATTCCTCCCCTTGAGGCTGGGGCTGAAGGGCTGCCTTCATCCCTGTGAATGTCATCTAGCTGGTCCTAGCATGTGGAGCTGTTGGAATTGCCTTGCTGGTATTTTCAAGGTGATGTGTCAAAGGGTGTTAACAGGAATGCCTAACACTAGGCTCTTTGGCTGTGATAGCTGTCTAGGCAAAGGAAGGTTTTACTGTACAGAATAAGAAATATGTGCTCAGTGCCTCTAAAAAACTGGTTTTAGCATTGTGGAAACTAGAAATCTGAAGACTGATTTCTGCATCTAAAGTACTGAGGTGGCATACTGCACAGAAGGTTGTAGGCTGCTTCCATGAGTTGCTTAACTTCGCTTCTTTGACTTGGCATTGAAAAGTATAGGTATTAGCCCCAAATTAGTTTGCTTTTCATCTCCTTTACCTAAAATTAAATGTATCTCTGTGCATGCATACTTGAAGTACCTCCTCTATAATACTTTGCCTGTGCTGCAGAACTGCCTCTCCATTAATGAAAGCTTGTTGTAATTCAGTGTGATGCTGGCAAAATGGACACTTGGGGAATGTCAGTGCCATGTGCTCCTTTGCAAGCCAGTTAGCTTTAACCTCTGCCTAAGAGGCACCCCTATCTGCTGTGCAGCCATATGTTGGTAGCTACTATGGAATCGGTCTTCATGACACACTTGCACAATTTCAAAATGCCTGTAACTTAGTGGTGAAAACTGTTCCTTGCCTCATTCTCATAAAAGACAGTTTTACTTATCACTGTACTTGCTGTGGGTACTGGTGCCCAAGTTGTTGTAAGCAGTGAGGAACAGTCAGTTGTAAGCAACAGAGCCAAAGTCTCAGTCAGAGGTAGATGTTGTAGTCTTTCTGCTCAGAGTGGAGTGTCCTGTGTGCTGGAGTTTGAGATCCAGCTCTTGTTGAAGTAGCAGGACTCACCACGTAGCCAGCATCCCTTTCTGATGCCTGTGGTGTTCCTAGAGTAGGGAAAAGGTGCTTCTGGGTGAATTTGTCCTTGGCTGACTCTCACAAATTAGCTAAGGAGGAATAATGAAAACATGTTTGATTTCATAGTCTTATCTGAAGACTCTGTAAGTTTTGCAGAGACAGGGGCCCACATATGTGCTTCAAATAAGGGATGTGAATAGGAATCACCAGGGTCACAGAACCTCATCCCAAAGGATGCATCGGACTGGCGGAGTTCCTGGCTGTCGGACCAGTGCCAAAGCTTCGCACCCGCTGAATAAGAGCGTGTAGCAGCAGGAGAATGGAGGATTAACAGGCTTTCTCCAGGCTTAAAGAAATGTTTAAGCCAGAGTTCAATGAAAGGTGGCAGATGGCAATTTCTCCAGCATGAAGACAGAGTTGGAAAAGGTTCAAGAACCTGCTGTGGCAGGTACTTCAACAGATCTTGCCACTTTTGAGTGCTCACTTGGAAGAGTGAAGTTCATGGTGGGAACAAAAGATTGAAAGGGTTAATAGAGTTTGGGGTTTTGGATTTTATGTGTTTTTTCAAGTTCCTGTTCACATAAAAAGATCTTTGGATGAGGTTCACCTTAATTGGTGGATTATCTACAGGGACTTTGAGGTGTAAGGAATTGAAATAACCTAAGAGAACAGAAACTTTTATGGCAACAATATGTCACTGGAAGTGTGAGTCTGTTCACCAATAAAATTAGGTGAACAGGAGTTCACCCAGGGTTGAGTTGCAACTCAGGTTCCCTGTATAAGTGCTGATGAAATTTCAAAGGACAAATAAAAGCTGTCATAGGGAATTTGTGGGCAGGTTTGGCTGTCCACAGGTCCTTTTTTCTGTATAGAGATTTTCCACAGTGAATTTTATGTTCTCAGCTGATGCAGTGTTTGTCCTGTGAGGTTTACTTTGTAAGCTACTGATGTAGCAGATGTACAGATGGAAAATGAAGTATGGGGTGTGTGCTTGAGCTTTTGGCCAGTCCTGAAAGTGAGGTGGAGTTGAATGGTTGTTGCTGGGGCTGGTTGATAGGAAGGTTGAGGTCACTGTCAGTGGCATCAGTGTCTTATGGGATCTCAGGGAGAGACTGGAGTCTGTGGCTGTATTTGAAATTGGTGAGGGCCCAGAAGGGAGCTCAGAAATGTACCAGTGTTTAGCTGTTTGTCGCTGTGGAGGTTCAGGATGGCAATCACAGCTCCATCTCAGGTGCCTGTATGCTGTTCCACAGGTAAGGCAAGCTGCCATTTGCTGATACCATAAACGTTGGTTCAGCCAGAAGCAAGAATTGACTGCGGTGTGGATAGATGTAATTAAACAACTTCTGAGTTACCAGAAGTGATGAAGCCATGGTGTCAGCAGATTCAGGTGCTGAATGTCAGCCTGGGGTTGTGTCTGGGTTGGCTGCTCGATCTGCAGACCTGTGAGTATCCCCCTGAGATAGCTAATCAAGCCAGCATTTATCTCAATAAGCTCACTCCATGTAGTTGCTGTGTAGATGTAAAGCCTGAATGGTATGTAATTAGCCTAGGATCATAGGGGCTTCAAAAAGCATTACACCCCCACACCTCCATTTATGATCCCTTGTTCTGTATTTGGGTCTTCTCTTGTTTTCACATCTCTGAAGTACTTATTGCAAGATGACTGATTGTTTTACAACTTTTTAAGCACAAATGTGCACTAATGGCTACTGCTGTTAAAAATGGTCATTATGGTCAGCTTATATTCACAAACATTATGTGTAGGAGTGCTGATGAACTGAAGTGCTGCTTTACACTAGCTCTAAATACTTTTAAATTCCACTAACCCAATGAGGAAAGGTACAACAATTCCAGTTCACTTTCCACAGGTAACTGTAGCATCATCAAGATCTGAAAACTGTTAGTGATTATCTCATGAGGGGAAATGGCTTGCACTGTGGTGTTTCCCTGATAACTGTGTCCTGCTTTGTGGTGGTTGGGCTCTGCTCTTCAGCATTTTGGTCCTGTATTCCAGTTGCAGTGTGAAAACAGTGGCTCTGAAAGCATATGGAAATCAGACTGATTGTAACCTGACTGAGATTGGATTCCTAGAGAGTAGGAGGTGTGACTGCTGCTGGCAGAGCAGATGGAGATGAAACAACATAGGAAAGGTTTTTTGTAGAATTTAAAGGGTCTGAATGACATCATTTTTACATAGGCTTCAGTGGTGCATCCCTGTTGGTTCATGATAATATGCTAATAATAATGCATTCCTTTAGAAAACTGAAAATTAAATTTTTATGTATTTTACTATTAGATTAATATTTTGCCTTAAATTAACTATTTTTAACAGGAGTAGTACCATGTGTCAGCTATTCTCAAAGCCTGTGCTGAGAAGACCACAAAGGTATTACACTTAACTTTCCTGTCCTCATAGGAGGAAACAGCAGCAGATGCTGGCAGAGGATGCTCAGTGGGAAGAAGTGCTGCATAAGGACTTGTTTTGTGCATCTGGGTGAAAATAGGATACAACAAACCACTTTGGTTCTGTGCATCTGTGTCTACTTATGCTGTGTTTTATTTATAGGATATGCAGAGGGACTTTAGTTTGGGCCTGCAGTCTCTGGACTGCTTTGAGAAGCAGAGTTGAGCATTGGTGTTGCTACTGCCACAAACACTTTGATCCCCAAACACAGGTAACCCACGTGGGACACTGCTGAAGCTGTTAGTGTCTTCATTTATCTTGTCACTTGTATTTCTGTTGTGACCTGAAGTAGTTTATATTAGGCTATTTAACTTGCTTTAGAGTGTATTTATACAACCTCATTAAAATACAGGTTTTCCACCTTGAAGACACCGCTCTCAAGCAGAAAGTTCACACTTTCAACATGGTGTTTGGCTGATTTTTCTGTCTTAGAATTTTCTCAATCTCTTTATGGGCTTATTTCACTTTTGAGTGTCAGTCAAACATCATCTATTTAATGTAAGAGTATACCAGAAGAACCTTTGGTAAGTTGCTTTATTAGTCATGTGTTAATTGGCTACTTCCACAGCCTATAAGCATATGATTCTGTGACAGTAAGTCTATAGCTGTGGCATCAAAACACATGACTCTTCCACATTTTAGGCATCTTACAAGTAGTGGCATGTTGGACAGATGGAAATGGGCATAATTCCTACTGCAGTTCTTATGGAGGTTGTCATTGTGGAATGAATGCTGGAGGCTATTAGATCTTGTTGATAATTTACCAAGATTGCAGTGAACAACTTGAAGAGAACTTGTGGCAGTGGTGTTACCTGCCATCAGAACGACAGGACTGGTGAAATGCCTGTGACTATTTTGTCACCAGTGTTGCTTAGGATGAAGCCTTGGTCACTTGGCTTCCTGTTGCTGTCATTGATGAGAAGGCTGGGCAGGGCCATGCACTTTTGTTTCTACAAGGAAACACAGTTGTTAATCAAGGAATTGCTCACTCCTTATTCCACAGAGAAAGTAGTGATTTTCATGTGGGGCCAATGTGGAAAGGGTTCAGATTTACTTTGATTTCAATTTAGGATACTATTTCAGCAAGGCCAGTAAAAAAGCCATGATATTAACCTGTAAGGCTTTGACCTGCTTGAGGAACAGCTTGGTGCTTTTGCTATGGTAAGTCTGTACAACTGATTTTTCAGTTAGCTTCATTTTCAGAGAAATGTAATCCTTCCTATTTTGAGTGGAGGGCTCTTTTATAATAAAAGCATCTTTGCTTGGATGCAGCCAACAACTAGAATCAGAGCAGAATATTTCCTGGGAAAACTCCTCCTTTTTTTTCCCCCAAAGTCCCCTTTTTCAAAAATCTACTGGATTAAGACTCTCAGGTAGATCCAATTTTTGTAATGTAGTTAAGCTAAAAACTCAGAGGTGTATCTCACCTTCCTTTATGTTGTCCAGGTTTGGCAACATCAACACCACTTCAGTGGGAGGGCTTTTTCGAAGTGTTGCATTAGACTCAATGTCAATCACAGTATGAAGATGTTGGCATTTCACATCAGACAACATAGTGTTAGCCTCAAGCAGTCCTGGTCTTATAAAAATAAGACCAAATATCCATGTCTGCTATGTAGGTAAAGGAGAGATCGTAGTCACAGAGTTGTAGGGGTTGGAAGGGACCTCGAGAGATCATCGGGTCCAACCCCCCTGCCAAAGCAGCTCCCCAGCTCATACTGCACAGACAGGCATCCAGACGGGTCTTGAATATCCCCAGGGAAGGAGACTCCACCACCTCCCTGGGCAGCCATTGCCCCTTGTCCTGTCTCCACTGACCAAAGAAAAGGGGCTGGCTAATTCCCCCTGCACCCTATACTTCAGATACTTATAAACATTGATGAGGCAAGTTCATGGATAAAAGACTGCAAGTGAGTATCTCAAACAGCTAGTTTGCCTGGACACTGCTGGGAAGCTCCCTAACAGGCAGGGACCCAAAAAGAACCTGAGGTTCAGATGACTGTTCAGTCTTCTCTGCACTCGTATAAAGGCAAAGCAGTTTTGATCATGCTGTAGTGCTGGTATTTGTAGAACAAATATGATAGATACATTTATCTTCATGGAAGGGTTGATTTTATCAACCTTTTAAACAGATGAAAAAACATTGCATGATTACCAGGTAATGATCCTTACTGAAAGGGCAGGTCTGGCAGTGGGAACCATGGAGCTGTTCTTCAGGAATTCTGGGTGATGTGACAGGTGAAACTGGAGACTCTCCACTTGTACAATCTCATCCTGGACAAGTCAGACCAAGCTTCTGATTTGGACTGTTATTTGTGCTGTTTTGTGTGAGTCTAAACATCCCCTGTGCTTTGTCAGCAGTTAGTGTGTCTGACTTGGTGTGAGTGAGCTGGTGCTGGCACAGCCTGGCTTAGTGTAGTGCCTTCAGTTCAGTGTTTCCACTGACATGGACATGCTCGGCTGCTGCTGAGCTGGTGTTGCACCGAAGAATCAGATGCGCAGTTTTGGTGTAGTCTCACTGGCTTTCCATACCAGGTGAAAAACTGCCTGGAAACAGTTGTGAACTCATTATCTGTGAGCCTGTGTGTTTATATCTATAAACATGCTTATGCTGCTCTAGTGAAATGAGATAAAACCATTACAGCGGCAGAGCCTGAAGAGGGATTTAAGCTGACCAGCCGTAGGTGTCTGTTGTAGGACAGCCAGCCTGCTCCCTGGGAGTCACAGACTGTAGCAACTGGATCTGCACAGTATATAAGACCAATGTGGACATGTATGAGTAACTATCTCTGCTTGGAGCTCAATCTTGCCTACATACAGGTATAGGTGCTCAGTGATTTATAAGAAAAGACTCTCTTTTGCTTTGCTCAAACTTTTAAAGTATTAATTTTAAATGAAATCGGTGTTTGTTCTGCTTGTTCACTTTTGCTTTTTAACAGCCTGCCTTTTCCAGTCAGATAAATGTGGTGGTGGGGAAGAAAAGGCTTTTGTTAAAACTTTAAAAGGAACAAAAACCTGCCAAACAAAACACAGAATGCAAACAGTCAGCCAAGAAGATCACTGTCACAATCAAGGGCTACTTGGAGCATCCAGCTGATGCTGGCTGCCTGTGTTCCTACATGTGAAGAGAAAAGCAGCCTCAGTATTGAATGCAAAAAGAATTCTGAAGCTGCTGGACTCAACACATTGAGTTGTTCTAAGCACTGTGTGCTTATAAACTCCGTTAATTTAAAATGTATGCTGAAGGATCTGTTTTCATTGATCGTTTTGGTGGTTTTGGTCTCCCCTCTGGCCCTGTGAGTGTGTATTGCCTTTTCAAAGGAGTGGTTTCCACATCAGGCACTCCGCCTTGGTATTGGGTGGTGTTTTGAACCCATACCTTGTAAAAGTGGTTGATTAATCCAGCCTTGCATGTTTCTGTCACCTTTGCTTAGGAGTCAACTTTTGTTTTGTAATGGGAAAAGCAGATTTTTTTGTCTTCTGTGCTAGGGCCACGAAGATGATGAGAGGGCTGGAGCAGCTGCCCTACGAAGAGAGGCTGAGGGAGCTGGGCTTGTTCAGCCTGGAGAAGAGAAGGCTGCGGGGGGACCTCATTGCAGCCTTCCAGTACCTGAAGGGAGCATACAAACAGGAGGGGAATCAACTTTTTAAAAGGGTAGGCAATGGCAGGACAGGGGGGAATGGATTAAAGCTAAAGGAGGGAAGGTTTAGATTAGGGGGAAGTTTTTTACAGAAGGAGTGGTGAGGTGCTGGAACAGGCTGCCCAGAGAGGTGGTGGATGCCCCATCCCTGGAAGTGTTCAAGGCCAGGTTGGATGGGGCCCTGGGCAACCTTGTGTAGATCCAGGCCTGAGGTTGGTGGCCCTGCCTGTGGCAGGGGGGTTGGAGCTCTATGATCCTTGGGGTCCCTTCCAACACAGACCATTCTATGATTCTATGCAGAAAGCATAGGCTCTTAGAATTTAGTGTGATGTTAACTCAAATTCTTTGCTAGATCCTTACTGTTCAAAGAAGCTTTGGCCAAGGGTCTGAACTGTTGATGTCTGTTTTATCCAAATAGAACTAAAAATCTTTGATTTCTTTAATTATTCTTTGATCAGCAGCACAAAAAGTTGTGGAAATTCGTATGTGTCCAGGGCCTGTGTCCTAAGTATATGAGGAAACAAGGTATTTTGACAAGTTTGGTTAAGCATTTAAGGCTTGGAGTGAGCATCAAAACCAAACCATTGAGGATCTTCCTGGTTAAACATCTGTGATAAGCAATATCCGTTGTTATACGAAGTACAATGAAGAACAAGGAAAAATGGATACTTAGCATTTGAGGTTTGAAAAGATGGGTTATTTCATGTGGATCAGTGTGAAGATTTAAAGAAGGATGGTGTGCTTGTCTGATCCAAGATCCTCTCTGCCTCAAATTTTCTTAGTTTCATTGATGTTTGTGGAAGTAGGACAACTTAGACCTACTTAATGGCTTTTTTCTGGATTTGAGTTGTGAATTTGTCAGTGGTATTAGGGAGAGACTTTGAAGGATGGTTGTTTTATGTGGCCTCTGAACATTTTTACTTAGGTCTTCAGGTGCTTATTAGGATTCAGCTGCCTCAGTACCAGGATTGAATGTTTGTTTGAAAAGTATTATTGTTTTTATGAGGGTTATGGGTGCTGTGAGGTAAATGGAAACCACCTCATGAGAGAGGTTGTTGTGTGCCCGTATCTTGGCCCATAGGGAGTTCTGAGCAGGTCTTGGAAACAATTGAAGCCTCTCAAGTTAAGCAGTACATGTAGATGGTTTAATGAATGGAAACATGGGCTGAGACTCGCTGATGGACGAAATGAAAGGATAGGGTCTGAACTAAGACACAGACGCCCCCCATATATGTGCATGTGGGCATGTATATATATCAGCCTTTCTGTTGTAAAGGGAGAATCATACAATATTTTGGGTTGGACGGGACCTTTTGAGGTCACCTAGTCCAACCCCCCTCCAGTAAGCAGGGACATCTTCACTAGATCAGGTCTCTGAGCCCTATCAAGCCTGACCTTGAATGTCTCCAGGGATGGGGCCTTCACTACCTCTCTGGGCTGCTTGTTCCAGTGATCCACCACCCTCATATTGAAGAACTTCTTCCTAATATTCAACCTAAATCTCCACTTTTTAAGACCATTACCCTTCCTAGTGCAGTTAAACCATTACCCATCCTTGTGAACAGTTCTTCCCCAGCTTTTTTATAGGCACCTTTCAGGTACTGGAAGGTCACTATAAGGTCCCCCCAGAGCCTTCTCTTCTCCAGGCTGAAGCAGCCCAACTCTCTGCCTGTCTTCACAAGCAAGATGCTCCAGCCCTGTGATCATTTTTGTGGCCCTTCTCTGGACACACTCCAACAGGTCCATGTCCTTCGTGTTTTGAGGGCTCCAAAGCTGGACATGGTACTCCAGGTGAGGTCTCATCAGAGTAGAGGAGTAGAATCACCTCTCGATCTGCTGGCCACACTTCTTGTGATGCAGCCCAGGATGCAGTTGGCCTTCTTAGCTGCAGATGCACTTTGGTTTCTCATATCCAGTTTCTCATGCACAAAGAGTGAGGCGGAACCTGTCTACATGCAGATTACACAGAGCACCTGGGGCCTTTGAGTTACGAGCCCTGAGTGGGATCAATGTCTGAGGCTTAATAGCTGGGGGCACTAGTCCTGTATCTCTATTTTGGTGGCAAAGGGCAGGTTGATCTGAGGGGGTTTCAAATGCATTTCAGACAATGTTGCAGTTATTTCTTCTGTTACCTAGTGAATGTAGGAAGATAATTCTCTTTCTGTAAATTCTGAAAGTTGTCATTATAGCTGTTGCCTCAATTGCTCAAAAAAATCCATGTCACAAGACAGGCCTATAGCTTTAAGGTCTGGCTCATTTTATAAGCCTTAAGACGTGCCTTTCAGCTCCAGAAGAAAGAGAACCCCATGTCTGTATGGCACCCAGTTCTTGGCTTTATCTTTGGTTCACGTTATTCTGCCTTCAGGAAATAGAGGAAGTGCTTTCAGACTGGGTCTTTACAAGATAAGCTTGATCTTCCTTTCAGATACTAGAAGGGATGTTCAGTTTTTGCAGACATGTGCTCTTCATGTGCTGGCCTATGAAGACAGGCTGAGAGAGTTGGTGGTGCTTAGCCTGGAGAAAAGAAGGCTCTAGGGAGATCACATAGTGGCCTTCCAGTACCTGAAGGGGCCCACAGGAGAAAGCTGGGTACAGACTTTTTAGAAGGGTATGGAGTGATAAGAGGAGGGGATGAGGTTTTTAAATTGGAGGGGGTAGATTCAGATTGGATGTTAGGAAGAAATTCTTCCCTGTGAGGGTGTTCAGGCCCTGGCACAGGTTGCCCAGAGAGAAGCTGAGACTGCCCACTCCCTGGCAGTATTCGAGGCTAGGCTGGATGGGGCTTTGAGCAATCTGGTCTGAGAGGTGTCCCTGCCCATGGCAGGGGGGTTAGGAATTATCTTTAAGGTCCCTTCCAGCCCTGTCACTGTTCTGTGGTTCCTGCCTTCCCAGATAGACTGTGACAGCTTTTCTGGTGAAGAGCTGGTACTTGAAGAATACAGATGTTCTCATTGTTGCATTAAAGCTCAGGGCACTCTGGAGCACAGGACTGCAGTTTTTCATAGGTTGGATTTTACATCAGCTGAGGGTGGTACAAGATCCCTTTTTTCTCAAGACACTTGAATTCTGGGAGTGTTAACAACCCATGTTAAATACACTTAGGTTTGATATGTCTCATGGGCTGGACAAATATTTACATAAATTGTCTTGTGAACTTTTCTGGATCAAAACTAGGAAAGGGGATCTTTACCAGGAGACTGAAGGATTTCTGTCTGTCCTCCCTTACCCATTGCCTAAATACCTGGAGGGAGTAAGCTTTCTATATTCCTCTTCAGTCCCTGATATTATGCCTGATGCTTTCTTTCCTCCCCTGAGCCACAAGATTCAGCTGCCTCTGCTTTTTTCCAGGACTCCTCCTCTAGAACCACGGGCTTGGCTGTGCTTGTCACATAGGCTGCAGTGCTTTTTTGATGGCCTTCCTGTGTGTGCATATGACTAAAACTGCAAAGTTTGGTCTCCTTTCTGTGGCTATTCAGTGAGATAGCAGCCTTGTCTGAGGCTTTGCAGGAAGTCAGGGTGTATCAGTGGCTTTATTAAAAAAATCCCTGTCAGTTCCAATGTGTACAAAGGAGCCCTTTCTCATAATCCTAGCCACTTGTAATTGAAACTAGTTCCAGCCACCCCTGTAAGTACTGTATTAATGTACTGAAGATTGTTGTTCTGCTTCAGTGAGTTGTCTTCATCACTGTTTCTCCAAAAGGTTTTGAGGTTTATATTCCAATCTGAAAGTTTGAATGCATCATGTGTGAAGCCACCTGCAGCAAAAAGGTGCACACAAACAAGATGATGAGGGACAGTAAACAATAAAAATTAGTTGAAATTGGTTGTCTAAGTGTATGTTCAGTGTTTATCCTCCTGAGTATGATAGTCCTCATAGTCCCTTGACAAGAGAGGATCGAGGGGGAAAAATGATACTGCTTTTGGTGTATTCAAAGAGCAAAAGGAGGAGCCTGGTATGCAGTATTCTGTAATGTGTGAGGGTGTAAGGCAAGCTTTCCTTCCAAGTATTTGCAGGATCTGGATCCACTGTATGGCCAGGTATATGGAGAATGCCTCCTCAAGTACACGTTGGGGTGAGTACCTTCCTTTATTGTTGCCCAGGCTGAATTGCCTGTGTAAAGGCTTCCAAACTGCAGTTGCTGAGCTTTTCAGTTAGTGTACTGGGTGTGTGTATTCAGGACGGACACAGCCTTTGCTTCAGTCTGTAGATCACACATGTATCCTGCTGAAATATAGTTACACTGCTGTAGATTCTACTTGTACAGAAATGATTGTATGCTTTAGCAAATAATCTTTGGAAATCAAATGCCCGAAGCGTGATCCCATTGTGAGGATTTGTGCTGTAATGTGGTGCTCTGTCTAAAGCTGTTATGACAGAATATCAAAAAGGCAAACATGGAACAAGGAATCAATTTTTAGGATGTAAAGAACACCATGAAAATTGGATTGACTTTACTACATAGAACCACTGTAGACATGTCATAGGTACGTTGTTTCCTAGACCTTTTAACAAAGAAAAGGTATGTTTTCATGCAGATCTACTTGCAACTATGCCTTCTTCAGGTCTGCTTGACACAGAAAAAGTTATGGCTGTTTCAGGTTCCATTTTTTAACATGCCTGTTCTTTGAAGTTGGTTTTGATCAGAGGAGAACTCATGCATCTCAAAATGTGGTGGTTCTGGCCCTAGCCAGAGGCCAAATACCCACCAAGTTTTTTTGTCTCAATTATTTTTCCATAGCAATACTACAGTCTATTATGGGCAAAGTACTTAACTGCTTTTCTGCCCTCTCTTGTACTCCTTCATCCTAATAGCTAGCTTTCTGTATGCCATATGAGGGGTTGGGGGTAGATGGAATTCAGATTATTTTTCTTCTGTAACCCTTAACTCATTTGAGTTATCTGGTATATGGTAAGCAGTGAGGAGTTGTGCTGAATTTGCAGTATATAGTTGCCATTTGTACTTGTGAACCAGCAGTGAAGTAACCCAACAGTTACTGTGTGGTGTGAGGAGTAGTTTATATAGGCTCAGCTAAACAGTGCCTGTATTTATGAGCATAATTTATAAGATAATATGACCAAAGAGAAGCAATCCAGATCAACACTTATCTGATGCTTAAATTTCATTCTTCAACCTCTCTCTTCAGCTTCAGGTATCTGGAGGGAGGTGGTTATGACCAAGCGTGGTGGTGCCCCCTCAGAGCAGTGCCGTGGTTCCCATGTGCTTGAGAGCAATGCTAAAGCAAAGGAGAGAGCAGCAGTCATTGAATGAGGGCTCTCAATGATGACTTGGTGTTGCAGTTTGGTGTGGCTGTGCTGCTTCGGTGGCTTTTGTAAGCCGCAGTTACAGCTTTCTGCAAGCCCCATATTTTGAAAACATGGTCAATTCAAGGCCAAATTTGAGGCTGGGCCTATCAGAGCTGGTCATAGCACCTCTGTGAATCACACAGGAGAAAACAAACCTGCTGGCAGGCACACTTTGCCACCCGAGCGGGAGAGAGAAGATGTAACAAGCTGCACAGACACCAAGGCCAGGCCTGCAGGAGGGGGTGGTGAAGAATGTGAAAAAGAGTTTCCCTGGTAGCTCGTGGTGAGACCATGGTGAAATGGGTGTCCCCCTGAAGCCCATGGATGAGGACTGGGATCAGAGACACCTGTGCCCTGTGAAGATTGATCCATGCCTCAGCACGTTTGTCAGGGGACTTGTGACTTTGGAGGACCAGGCTGGGGGGTCTGGACCTGAACGTCAGCACCCCATGGAGAGGAGCCCTGCTGAGAGGCCTGTGGTGAGGAGATGGCTCCCTGATAGAGAGGACTCACGCTGCAGAAGTTGTGGACATGACTCTCGTGTGGGTGGGACCCCACGGCGCTGCCAGGGAAGTATGTGTGTGTGTGGAATGCACCCCCCTTCCCCCCAGCAGAGAAGGAAGCCAACTCGGGAAGAATGGACTGAAACCCCCACTCCCCATTCCCTGCCCCTCCCTGTGCTGCGAGGGGAGGGATGAAGGGAGCAGATCTATGATTAAAGTCTGGAGTGTGAAGAGGCGAGGGGTGGGGGGGAAGGAGAAGTGGTGAGATCTGGGGAAGAAAAGCAGCTTGTGAGGGATCACTGGAACCCCACTGCCCATTCCCTGCCCCTCCCTGCCCCATGTTGTGGGGGGAAGAAGGGAGTAATATCGTGATGAGTTTTAAGTGTGCTAAAAAGGGAGGGGTGGAGGGAAGGTGCTTTAAGACCTGGCTGCTTCTTATCTCATCCCGGTTCACCGGGTGTATTAGTAATAAATCACTTTCCTTTATTCTGTGCTGAGTCTGTTTTGCCCATTGCACTGACTGGAGAGCGATCCCTCTGTCCTTATCTCAGGTCCTAAGCCTCCTAATACCTATTTTCTCTCCTTTTCGGCTGAAGGGGGGAGTGAGGTATTGGCTTGGTGGGTATTTGGCCTCTAGCTAGGGCCAAAACCACTACACTTTGAGATGCATGAGTTCTCTGATCAAAGAGCAAGTGCTGATATTGCCCTTTCTTTGCCCATTCTCTGTTTGGGAGCTGTAGTATACAGAACAAGGCTTGTGGGTAGAAAGATGGCGATCCTGGATTGGTTTATTTCCTCAGTTCCTTGCAGGACATATTGTAGTATGGGATGGCAAGTTGTCTTTCAGTTGGCTAATTCTTCCTAAATGTTCTTAGTGAATGAAAACATATTGTTGATTGGTATGTGAAGGTGCAGGGGTTTTACCCAAAACAACTATTATCACCCTCTTACTGTTCTAATCACTTGTAACTGTGCAATGGGGTACCTCTGGTTCCAGGCTCATTGTTACTTGGCTATGCTTTAAATAGTGTGACTTAATGTTCTCTCAGTTATTTTATTTGGTATCTAAACAAAACCAACCAACCTTTTTACAGTCAGTAGTTTGCTAAAAATCAGTTGCTTGAGTTGCCTTTCCTTACTGTGGTTACTGTGAGGTACAAGGGAGAAGTGAAAGCTGGGATGCTCTCATTGCCTCAGATTCAAGGTCACTTCCCAGGTGACAGCAAAGGAGCATTGATACATGTTAAGAATATGTTTATTAACAGGACTAATGCAGATACAGGTTCAAAGCTGTCTCGTGTTCAGCACCCACAAGGCATGTTAATCTCTTTAGTTAATGGATTTGTAAATGAGCAGGTTGAGTGAATAATTGGGTTGCTCTCTTAATCCTTAGTTTGGAATATGAATAGGAAATGCTTCGATATTTATATTTGCATAAGGTTTGGCGTCTTCTAATTGATTCATTTAATACTTTTGTACTGACATTAATTGTTTAGCATGCTTGTTCTCTGTGCTTTGGGAAGAAATTCTAGGAACTGAGGCTTACAGTTTTGCTATTTCTCACACAACTTGGAGCTGCCTAAGAAGGTGAGGAGGCAAATGATACTTAGATGAAATGGTATTTCTGTTTTTGCTAGCGGTCATGTTTCTTGTGTGAAACTCCGCAGCTATTGCCTTGATATTGTTGCTGGGGAGGAAAATGCAGGGAGATGGCATGCTTGCCTTTCCGTTTGCCTTTTTACACTTGTATTCATGCACTCCTCCTAGATTTGTGTTATAAAATCCTTAAAATGGCAAGTCTGTTGACTTTGGTTATGGTATGGAGTGGAGACTGCAGACTGGACAATGAACTGCAGGTTTGCTGGTACCTTCCATGTTTTTCTTTAGTCTTGCTGACTTGCATTGTAAGATCTGATGTCAATAATATTTTTTTCTCCTGGTTTGGTTTATTTTGTATTTTTGTTTGGATTCTTTTTTTAAAAGACTAATCTTGTGAAACTTTACTGTAAGGATATACAGCAATCACATGGGTAGGATGGGACTTCTCACTCTGTTCCCAAAACATGAAGGTTAATACTCCTGCTCACTAATGCATTATTCTGACACTTATGTTTACACGTGCAGGGTTTACCATTGCTTTCCCCAAATATACTGTGCTCAGATCTGCAACAGTGACTTTGGAAATTATTCTTAAAGCTTTATACAGGAGTTTTCCTTAAATATTTGTGTTGGGAGGGTCAGGAGCTTTAAGCAGGCTGTGGCTCTTGATGTGTTTCATGTTGGTCTTAAGGCAGACTGGTGCTTAAGCTAATGCAGTCCCTGTGTGATCAGCCCTATTCCTGCTCTCTTGCTCTGCTGTGCCTGGAGTTTTACCATTATTTCTTGTCCATTTTTTTGGCCTAGTTTCAATAACTGTTTCTAACTTATTGTCTTGTTTAATTAATTTACTTTAACTGCTGTGCTATTTAACATAAATTTCAAAATGCTGTTTAATTCTATAATGTCCAGGTTCTGGCCAGGCCAGAGCCACTTCCCCAAGCATGCAGCCCAGGTGAGCTGAGTCAGCCCGGGCTGTTTCCACATGACCTGACATCACTCCCCCATAAAAGGGGCTGTTCCTGCGTGCTTCTAGGGTGGTCTGAGTGTGGCTGGGGTTTCCTGTCAGTCCTGGTGCAGGTGCAGTACTCTGTGGTGTTCTTGAGTCAGTATGGCACTCTGTTATCACTGGGTGTAAGTGACATTTGCCATGGGCTGTTATTGTTCCCCTTTCAGGGTGTCAGTAAAGTGTCCTTATCCCAACCCATGGAGACTCTGTCTTTCTCCTCTGAGAGTGAGGGAGCAGTGTGTGGTGCTCAGCTGCTCCCTGGGGCTGAGCCACCAGAGTGCTTGAATTACAAGAATTTTACAGTTTTCTGAAAAATTACCTCAGGCTCACTTGCTCAGCTCTGGCACTTCCTGGAGTCCATAGTTTTCACAATATAAAAGACTGTGTTCTTGTTAGACAGTTGTGAGGTTGGCTTTGTCTTGTTTTCAGTTTTCCAGCTGCTATGTTGTAGTCTCAAAACAGCTCTTAAGTCCTTTGTACTTGCTGTAAAACTGTAGCTTTTGTAGACATGGAGCTACAGAAGTGGAGAAAGAAAATGAACCACCTTATGGGAAAAGGGACTTTGTGCACGTAGTACAGTCTCTTCTATTAGTGCCTGGATAGATTGATACCAGTTGCTGTCAAGCCTTTCCTCTGTGTATTGTGGTTTTATTAGATTCCTCCTCAGAATCCATCCCACATCAAAATTAATCTACTTCCATTTTGGTTTCCCTTTAGATATGGATGGGAAAGATCAGTAAAGTCCAGTGTAATGCTGGTTATTCTTACACCATTGCACTGATATGATTTGTTCATATTTCATAAGAGCAGGCTTTTCTTTTGGTCTGTTTACTATGGTGGATTTAGAAGTTCTTAATACCATAAGCTATTCCAGTTTCCTCTGTATCCTCTAGGACACCAAAAGATCTTCTCATTTTATTTTTTTCCCTGGAGTTGATGCCACCATAGTACCCCTCAGCTTTGTAAGTTTGATTAAGCCTGGCTTGGCTCTGCCTGTTAAGCTGCGTACATAAACATACGTTCACATCTTCCTGGTAATTAGTCTCGTTGCTCCAGGAGATACCTAAGAATTTTCTTCTGTGGGGCTGGAGGTGTTTTTTTTTTTTTCCCCTTCAGCCAGCCAGATACAAAGATGATCTGTAGGGTTTAGTTCTGTTCTTTTTCAGTAGTTTATAAATGTTGGTGCCTATTAGCACAGTTTTTCTTGGTTATTAGGTTCTGTGAGAAGACAAGACATGACATGCTAGATTCTGAAGCTGGATGTGGGTGTCAGGGCAAACATGGCAATACACAGCTGGTGTTACGGTCTCTTGTGCAGCAGGGGTGAAGTATCAAGAAGCATTTGAATTGTTTTCTTCTGAGTTAGTAATGGGGGTGTTTATTTGTTGGAGGGGCAGCCTCACTCACCCCAGTTTGTCAGAGGGTGGCTGTGGCTCTGGAGCACAGCGATCGATGTGCGGCTGTCGGTGCCTCCTGCCCGCACACTGTGCGTGGAGCTGTGTCACAGTTGGGCTGTGACAGCTGATCGATGAGCACCTGTGTGGCCATGCCAAGGAAATAGACAAACCCTTGCTTAAACAAAATACTTATTTTATTAACTGATGAAAGTACCTGAAGCTAACAAATCAGTGAAGGTGTGCGAAACACTAAAAAACAAAACTCTTCCTGTGACCTATTTCAGTTGCATACTCCCTGCTGCCTGCACTGGGGCTACTCAGAGGGGTCTTGCCCCTGCTTATCCATCCTCCTGGTGGGTGACTGACAGGTGCTACCCATGCTGGCTCCCATCACTGATTGGGATGGGGTTGGGCTGCCCATGATCTAGACCAGGGACCAATGTAGAGCTTTGCTCCAACAATGAGGAAAAGGGCCTAATGCTTCTGTACGCACGATAGTCTTGCCGTCTGATGTTCCTTCAGGTCTTTGGAGGATCTTTTCTCTCCCCACTGCTAGAATTGCTCTACCATGCCAGGTGATATCACCCATCTCTGCCTGAGCATTGCAAGAATCTCTGATTTTAATAGCACTTTGAATGATTTACAGAATCACAAGGTTGGAGAAGACCTTTAAGATTGAGTCCAACCATTCCCCTCCTATGCGAAACCATATCCCTAAGTACCTCATCTACCTGTCTGTTAAACACATCCAGGGATGATGACTCAATCCCCTCCCTGGGCAGCCTGTTCCAGGCCCTGACAACTCTTTCAGTGAAGAACTTTTTCCTAACATCTAATCTGGCCCTGCCCTGGCACAGCTTTGTGCCATTTCCCCATGTCCTGTCTCCTGTCACCTGGCTGAAGAGACCATTGCCCGCCTCTCTACAACCTCCCTTCAGGTAGTTGTGATAAGGTCTCCCCTCAGCCTCCTCTTCTCCAGACTAAGCTTCATAACCCATTCTATATGGCTGATGGTTATTCCCTTACTTTACTTCTGGGTACTGGTTTTTTTGGTACTGTTACTAGGATTATGTCTTCATGTTACTTTTGAGATGTTGTCCTCAGTAATCTCCATGCAGAAGTTCACTTGTGTTCCATCAGTCATGCTCAAAGCATGGTCTGGTTCCCCCTTCCCTGCAGTCAAGTGCTATAAACACTGCTATATATGATTTGTCTCTGGCAAGGTCATGGTGTAAAAGGAGGTCTGTGTGGATGTATCAGCAGTTTGAGGATTTTTGGGAAACATCTTTGTAAGTAGGATGCTACTTATGTGGCAGACTGGGTGAAGGGAGAGGAAGGGGCAAGTATCTGAAGTGGTGTTGCAAGGTTTTTAAGATTTATTGCTGCATGGTAGTGAAAGCCTTCCAGCTTTTCAGGTCTGTCCAGACAGGACTAGACCATCACAGGTTCCTCTGATTAGATTTGCAGACTCATTAAGTAGGCTGTGCAGACTCATGTCTGTTATAACTAGTGTAATTTAATTTCATTAGTAAAGTGGCTACATACTTTTCAATGTCGTGAGCATGTGATGTTGCTTGAACTACAGGAGATTTTTATTGTTCTATTTTAATTAGTAGTATATTTTCCACTTTTTGCTCTTGAAGAGATTACCCACTTTTATTTTAGCATTTTCCAGCATGTCTCAGGCTCTAGGCTTACCCTTTGGGCCCTATTACAAATGCATGTCATGTTGGTAATTACATTAAGCATAAGCAACAAAATGTTGCATGAGTTAAGCTGGACAACAGCCAACTTCCTTTCAGAGAAGAACAAAGTCAAGGAGATGAGAGCTGAAAAATAAGCTAGATATTTTCTTACCAAAACTAAATATACTTCCATATTTTGTACTTCTAAAAAAATCTTTAATACTAGTTTACCAGAATTAAGATTGAGAAATAATTGATGCTGGGCAATATTTAAGTACATCTTAAAAGAAAATCATGTTGAGGTAGTTTTGTTTGAGACAGGACTTATTTGTTTGTATTGTAACATTCTGTTTAAATACTATAAATAGGGGGAAGACTAATTTATCAGAAAATCCATGCCTTTTAATGAATTTCTGTATTATTGCTTGATTTTGAGCTATCTGTCCATTTAAATGAGTGAGAACTGCTTGAACTAGGAGAAAAGCATTACTGATCTTTTGTCACTGATGCTTAGTGAAATCAAAGGTATGTACCACATGTGTCCTTAATAGTTCCCAAAGGGACTGGCTTAGGAAGACAAATGAATGCAGAAAGAAATGAATCTATAAAGAGAAGAAAGAAAATCCAGGATTCACAGGATGATGATCTGTTTGGAGATGGTTCCTTCGTTTGGATTCCAGAAGGTGCTGGAGGTTAAGCAGGAGATACTCCAGTGGAGGTAAAGCTGAAAGGCCTTTTTTATGGCACCCTGCGTTGTGCCTGCAGTCAGGGGAGCCACAGACACAAGGTGTTGGTCATTTTGCAGAAAGATTAATTACCTTGATTGAAAACTTCATACAAAAAGCCAAGAGTTTTAACATACCTTTTTCTGAAGAAGTTGGGAAGGAAGGCAAAAATAGATGTAAACTGCAACTTGGTGCATCAAGAAAAATTGCAGTAAAGCTCCATATAATATGGAGAATGTGCTTTTCAGTTACTTTCCCAATAATAGCAGATGTCTAGATAAAAAGCAAAAGGTGTGATGATGAGAAGTTGTATGTAACTGGTAGAAAAAAGGTATGATGAGCAATTGTATCTAACTGGCAGAGTCATTTGAACAGAATTAGAGTCATCATAGGAAGGGTAGAGAGAATAACAAGTCAGGTAGTGCTCTGTTTTTTAAACACTTCATTACCTTTCTTAGAGTGACTGAGAATGTAACTGTGGGGTTTTGAATGTGTTGTGGATCGATATGGTGCCAGAGGGATCTGTTACCAACCATCAAATGATACTAAAGAAGAGTTCCTTTAAGTACCTGTGTAATTCACAGTTAATAAAATGGTGGTGTTAGGGGGGAACTTCAATTTAAGAGACACTTAGTGGAAGATCTGTGCAGTTGGACATCAACCAAGCTATTGTTGCTAGAAAATAGAGGATAATTTGCTAAAGCAAAAGGATATTGTGTTGAATATATGATAAGTCAATTCCAGGTTTCATTTTGGTGGATAAAGATAAAGTAACCACTGGACTGGAAGCTGATGGTTACCTAGGGACCAGTAATCTTCACCTGATTATATTTAGTGTAGGCAAACAGGACAAGTCCAATCACAAGTTTGTATCAAAAGGGTTTATTTCCCAGAACTGAGGAAAACTGTGTTTGAAATTGCCTGAAGGAAGATAAGGCCAGAAAATTGGGAGTTCCTTTAGAAAGAGGAGAGGAAGGGTACCAAGGAGAGTATCTAGAGCTAGGAAATGGAGGGAAACAGTGAGGGTTTTATACTGGAAAACCATTCAGATGGAGAGAATTCGGTTCAGTGTTACAGGCTAGGAAGAGGTGGGAAAATCTTTATGTTGATATAGGGGTGAAAAATGCAGAAAGGAAACTATCTTGCATTTTGAAGTGTTTCACAGGATGTATCAATGAGAGAGCTGAAATCCCTCATCTTTTCAGATCTTTTAGTACCAAAGGGCACTGGTGATAAATAACAGATTTATGGAACAAGGAGTGCTATTACACCTGCCCCTGTGCTGGAACAAGAGATGGACCAGCCCTACAGAGGGTTGTTGCAGTTGGTTATTGGACTGGTGAAAAAATTGGTCAGAAGGTTATGTCTGAGTACCTCACTTGTCCTTAAAAAATCATTTCTTTTTTGGGAAAAAAATACAAAGGCAACACTCTTTCCTGAAGGCTTTTATGGGACTTGCAGGACCCCTGTCTTGAAGGTCTGTCCCTATGCTATGGATAATAAAATGATGTTAGCATATAAAGAGATCACTACTGGTGTTTTGTTGAATCAGTGCAGGTTGGCCAGCTGTGAACAAATGCAGACTCTCAAGTTTTTGCTACATCAAACTAAATCCTAAAAGGACTCAATTCCCTGAGAAAGCAACTCCAAATAACTGTTGTGTAGCTCTACAGGTTATCTTCCAAACACAGTGCATTTTGGAATCATAAATGTGTTATACCCCTGCAACTGGGTTCTGTAGGTACTCTGGAATCAGAGGTACAGCATGTCCTGTTCTCATAAAGGTGTTTTATGTTCTATTTTGCAATGTCTGGAATCTTTGTTTTGGTAATACAGCCCTGTGCTTAAAGTCACAGTAACTCAAGGTGGTGGTTCCTTGGCTGGCAGAAATAAAACATGCTAAGGCTCTACTTAAAGCATGTTGGTAACGGCTCTAACGAGAGCAACAAAACACAGTGTGCCCAGTATGAGATCTTCATGCCCAGTGTGGTGGGATGGTTACAAACAAAATGTGAGTTTTGTAAAAAAAACCAACAAAGAGCAGTTTTCCTTTAATTTTGCAAACAATCGAATCTGCTGTTACGAGGCAGTTTGGAGGATTACATACCAATAATCCATCTCAACACCCGCTCTTGGTGCTATTTTGAATGATCTATTTTTTCTTCAAATAAAATCATGTCAGATCTGTTTGCACATAATCACCAATGCTAATTTTTCTTATCCTTTCCAGCCTTCAAAGCTAATGCGAGGGAAGAATGTATGCATTCTTTAGGTGAAGTTTATCAAACTTGCTCAGATCAAAAAAGCTGCAGAAGGTCCATGTCACTGGGAATTGTTTCCAAGTGGCCCAGTAAATAGGGGCAGTGCTTGATTCACAGAATCAGAGCTGTAGGGGTTGGAAGGGACCTCCAGAGATCATGGGGTCCAACCCCCCTGCCAAAGCAGCTCCCCAGCTCATACTGCACAGACAGGCATCCAGATGGGTCTTGAATATCTCCAGAGAAGGAGACTCCACCACCTCCCTGGGCAGCCTGTGCCAGGGCTCTGGCACCCTCACTGGGAAAAAGTTCCTCCGCATGTTGGTGCGGAACTTCCTGTGCTCCAACTTGAGGCCATTGCCCCTTGTCCTGTCTCCACAGACCACTGAAAAGGGGCTGGGTAATTCCCCTTGCATCTCATGCTTAAGTTAATTGTAATCACCAATTAGGTCCCCCCTTAATCTTCTTTTCTCTAGTCTGAACAGTCCCAGCTTATTCAGCCTTTCCTCACAGGGGAGATGCTCCAGGCCCCTAATCATCTTTGTAGCCCTTCTCTGGACTCTCTCCAGGAGATCCCTGTCCTTTTTATCCCAGGGAGCCCAGAACTGGACACAATACTCCAGGTGGGGCCTGACCAGGGCAGAGTAGAGGGGGAGGATCACCTCCTTTGACCTGCTGGCCACACTCCTCCTGATGCACCCCAGGATCCCATTGGCTCTCTTGGCCACCAGGGCACACTGCTGGCTCATAGCCAACCTGTCATCAACCAGGACCCCCAGGTCCTTCTCCACAGAGCTCTTCTGCAGCAGGTCAACCCCCAGCCTGTACTGAAATGAATGGTTGTCTGCAATGTTATCTGTGCTTTTTAAGGCCTGTTATGTTCTTAATGGCTAGCTTGTTCTCAATATGATGATGCAGCAATTTTTGTCTTCCTGCAGTCTGTCCTTTGGACAGCTTACTTTGGAAGCTTATTAAAGTACTTTTGAGGGACAATAATTTGCAAGGCTGGCTGAAGCTTGACGTGTACCTAGCAATGACTTGGTTCCTCTATGGTGTGAGGGCAGCATATTGCAAAAATAGTACCTCTTTCAATGGAAAGGCTTGATTCCATAATAAGTGGTAGGAGATGATGTTTTCTTTTTAGGTTTTCATAGGGAAACCTTGAACTTAGTTCATGGCATTGGCTAATTAATACAAATCATGGCAGTTAAAAGATAACACACAGTTATTCCTTTGGAACTCATCGTCTTTGATTACATTGTTGTTGAAAATAGAATCCAAAGCTAGTGACTGGGTGCTGGTTTGTAGAACTCCTAGTCTCAAAAGCTAATTTGAACTGCTGTTTTATCAATGCTTGCTCTCAACTGTGACACACAATTCAGAATAAACCCTTCTTTATTCAGTGCCTGCAGGATGTGGATTTGTTCCCAATAGGAACAAGTGAGTGTGTCAAGAAGTGAGAGAAGAGGGCCCAAAAGAATTTCAGGTTTGCCTTTGACTTTCAAGATGATTGTGTGCACTTTGGAGATTTCAACAGGATTGCTGCAGTTTGGCTCAGTGGTCTTTAAAAATCTTTTCCAACCCAGAAGATTCTATGGCTCTATTCTGTGTAAAATCCCAGATTTGGTTTCTGAATTGTTTTTGAGCAGCAAGCTAGGTTTACTCAGATGCTATTGGTTAGTGATCATAAATGATCTCTAAATTAAAGAGAAACCTCTCCCAACTTCATTGGCATCACTGTCTTTGCAGGCTTTGTGAACTATCAGTCTTGGTTATGGAGATTGATTGATTTAGAGGAGTTGTCCTGGTGGATGTGAGCAGTTCAGAGCTTTTTTTTTATATTTCAGTGTGGCTGAGTGTGAGAATATTACTGAGCATGTATCTAATCCTCACCACTTGTGACCATTTGGTTCCTGCAACATCTGCTTGCTGGCCTCTTTGCAGTACAGTTAGCACTTCAGGAGAAATATTTCATTATTTACATTAAGTATGTTTTACTGATTTATCAACAAGGTACACACTTGGAAATGTCTGCCAAGCACACTGTAGTGATGGGTGTTCTTCCTCAGCCTGGCATGGGCTTTGGTTCTAGGTTGGTCTTGAGCCTGAGGCAGGGGGTGGGACAGATGCTTTAGTGCCACTTCCCATGGCAGGCAGCATCTTTATTAATTCATGTATATTTAACCATGCACCTGTTGTGCATGTATCTAAACCTCAATTAGGAAATGGCAATCTGATTCTGCTCTTACTGTTACTCCAAAGCTCAGGGCCACTAATCCTCCTGCCTTTGTATTTCCTTTCTGCAGTCTGTCCTTTGGTGCCACATGTCTGTTGGCCTTCTGTCAAGTCTTATGTCTGGTGGAAGCCTTTGGCCATATCTACACTGGCCAGGTGTTACTGTTGAGTCTTCAGAGTTACTGACTAGTTCATTATGAATCAAAAAAGCATCTTGGACTCCTCCAGCCTGGACTGCAAGGGAAATGATTTTATCTGGCTAATATGAGCAGCAGGATACTGAATTTGCATGTTATAGGCTATTGCAGCTCAATAGAGAAGGCAGATGGCTGGGTGGAATTTCTGTTCTGGTTTTGCTCTGGGTAGGATGACCCTGGTTGATGTAAGCCCAGGCTTTAAAATTATGCTGCTGTCCAAGCCACCCCATCAGTTCCCTCCCTGGGATTTGTGGGAGAAGGATTCAAGGCAGCTGAGACTAATTTTTGTTGTTGTGGGGGTTGTTTCTTGGAGAGTAAGGCCAGTTATAAAACACCTACAGATAAAATTTGTTCTTCTCACTTCTTGTTTACTTTAAGTTCCTTTAAGTAACATCTGTGCAGGTTTCAGTTTTGATCTCCTAAAAAAACCCAAACTATATTTGTGTTTTTATTAACTCTTTCACCTTGCTATCATGATGTTTCTGTTGAAAGGACCTCAAGAGCTTTGTTTGTCAAATAGTGAGCTTGGTCATGATGTTACTATCATTCCAAGAGAGACATTGAGGTTCTGGAGAGTGTCCAGAGAAGGGCAGCAAAGTTGGTGAAGGGTCTGGAACGTGAGTCTCATGAAGAGTAGCTGAGAACTGAACCACTTAGTCTGGAGAAGAGGACGCTCAGGGAGACTTTATTGCTCTCTACAACTACTTGAAAAGGAGGTTGTGGTGAGCTGGGGATGACCTGTTGGAGAAGAGCTCTATGGAGAAGGACCTAGGGGTCCTGGTTGATGACAGGTTGGCTATGAGCCAGCAGTGTGCCCTGGTGGCCAAGAGAGCCAATGGGATCCTGGGATGCATCAGGAAGAGTGTGTCCAGCAGGTCGAAGGAGGTGATCCTCCCCCTCTACTCTGCATTGGTCAGGCCCCACCTGGAATACTGTGTCCAGTTCTGGGCTCCCTGGTATAGAAGAGACAGGGACCTTCTGGAGAGAGTCCAGAGAAGGGCGACAAAGATGATTAGGGGTCTGGAACATCTCCCCTATGAGGAAAGGTTGAGTGAGCTGGGTCTGTTCAGCCTGGAAAAAAGAAGACTTAGGGGGGACCTAATTAGTGTTTACAAGTATCTTAGACATGGGTGGCAGGGGGAATTGGCCAGCCCCTTTTCAGTGGTCAGTGGGGACAGGACAAGGGGCAATGGCTGTAAGCTGGAGCACAGGAAGTTCCGCACCAACATGCGGAAGAACTTTTTCACAGTGAGGGTGACAGAGCAGTGGAATAGGCTGCCCAGGGAGGTGGTGGAGTCTCCTTCTCTGGAGATATTCAAGTCTCGTCTGGACGCCTATCTATGTAATATGAGATAGGGAGCCTGCTTTGGCAGGGGGGTTGGGCCCGAAGATCTCTTGAGGTCCCTTCCAACCCCTAAGATTCTGTGATTCTGTGATTCTGTGATCAGCCTCTTACCACAGATAAATAATGATAGGATGAGAATGAATGGCTGCAAGTTGTGCCAGGGGAGCTTCAGGTTGGAAATTTTGAGACCTTTCTTCTCAGATTGGAAAGGCATTGGAACAGGTTGCCCAGGGAGGTGGTGGAGTCGTTGTCCCCCAGGGTGTTTAAGGAAAGGTTGGAAGAGGTATTTAGGAATGTGGTTTAGTAATATAGAATCATAGAATGTGATAGGTTGGAAGTGACCTTGAAAGGTTACCTAGTCCAACACCCCTGCAGTGAGCAAGGACATCTTCACTAGATCAGGTTTCTCAGAGCCACATCAAACCTGACCTTGAATGTCTCCAGGGATGGGGCTTCCACTACCTCTGGGCAACCTGTTCCAGTGATCCACCACCATCACTGTTGAAGCTTCTTTTCCCAATATCCAACCTAAACCTCCCCTTTTCCAGTTTAAAACTGTTATCCCTCACACTAGTGATACCTGCCCTCATAAACAGTTCTTCCCCAGCTTTCTTATAGGCATCTTTCAGGTACTGGAAGGCCACTATAAGGTCTCCTTCAGGGGGGTGGTTGGACTAGAGGGTTGTGGAGGTCTTTTCCAACCTTAATGATTCTGTGATTCTATTTTCTGGTTGTGATATATAGTTCCTTTACATGTTAAGAGTTACCAGCATCATAGGTCATGATGAGAGGTAAGTAGAATTGTGGTCTTTCCAAACAGCAGTGAAGCTCAGTTGTTGGCCACACCTGCCAAAGGATGTGAACTTAAATATAACAGGAAAAGAGCCTGTACATGTTCCTTCCCTTCCATAGAGAAATGGGGGACAAAGTCTGTTTCTGTTGAAGTTCAGTTAACAGTGCCTTTGTTCTTGTTGCCCTTCTGTTAGTCTGTTGCATCATTCCTGCTCTGGATGGTTATGGCATTAATAGCTGCTGGCACTTGCTCTGTAAGGTTTGCAAGTAAAATGATGATTTGAAATCCTGCTATATAGATAGAGGTCAGTAGCAGGTGATAAACTCACAGAAAATATTCCTGGGATAGTCATATATTTCTGTCCCCAGTCCCAAAGCAGAATCTATTTCCTGGCAGATGAAAAGCAGGCTAGGTAGATGCCTAAAAGAGGTTTTACAACTGGTGTGATGATGGCCTTCTGAAGATGTTGCATCACTCCTTAGTCTTTTTATTTTGAAGATTCTAGTCTAAGGGTACTGACTACTTTGAAAACACAGAATGGCCGCCTCGTTCAAGGAGGTAATATACTTGTAAGCCGAGTATTATATTGGGTAATCTGCAATATATAGAATATGCTTCTGATTTCTGACTCTGAAGGATCATCCTGCAGGTAGGGAGGATGATCAAGTTTGTTCAGTGTTTGGCTTTAGTAGTTTTCTTACTTCTGCACTGGGCTGTTTCAGCTTTCCAGACCTTTCCCTTCATTTAAGAGACTGATGTTTTATGTTCACATTTTTTGCTTAGCTTTATTTTGATTAATGAATGTTTTGGTATGTGAAAACTGAAAGTCAAGATGGAAAGGTAATGAAATGCTTCAAAGAAACAAGTGGCAGAGTTGGAGAACTTCTCACCTCTAGACACTTTTACAACTCTAGGGTATGTCTGTAGCCTCTCTGCAAAAGTATTTGATGCTCAGAGTTGCTATCAAATAGGTAAACTATTTATTTAAAGTCATGTCAGTTTTATATTACAAAACTGTATTGTTTACTGTGCAAAACTGCTATGAAACAATTCCAGATTTCATCAAAAGAACTGAACAGACAAAGTTCTCAGTCATAAATTTTTCCTTAGTCTTGGTTGCAAGGTAGGAGATTCAATTTGAGCCTGCTTTATTACTCTAAGTGTGTAATGGAACATATTTAGAAACACTGAAAGATTATAAACAGCTTGTGTGATCTGTTAACTAATGTTAAAATAACATTAGTGTGAGCTCACCCCTGGAAGTTAATAGATCTAAAAAGACCACAACTGATGGGAATTGGGGTTGATTGTCAGGTGTAAACTTAGCCTTGAACTTCTCACTGTCTGCTCGTCCTGCCTGTCTTGCAGTTCAATTCTCTCAATTGTTCAGCCCAAAAGGTTGTCCTCCTAAATAAACCACTGGTAAGTCTTCCATGCTTGTTTGTGTAGTTTAAGCTATATAAATGTGGTTAATAATATTTTGGTGATTTTAATAGGTGAAGCAGGCAATTACTTTCCCTTCACGTTTTCTCTGATCTCCGTTGCAGGGTGTTGGAAAATTAGCTACACTGTTTTCATGGGAATTCAGTGAAAAATAGAAAAGTTAGAAAAACACAGGTCTTGCCTACTTCCATAGGTGCATGTACAGAACCAAGTGTTATCTCCAGATTAAATGAGCCTTAAAACCCAGATGATGGGATGCAGTGGGGTGCTAAAGGCTACCTATTGCAAATTAAAAGTGTGCAGGAAGAGTGAACGATTCCTGCTTCCAGCAAATCCGCACGTGTGTGGATGAGACACAACTTCATGTGCTTCAGCAGTTAAATAATCTGTTTTGAACACATCTGCTTGGTATGCAGGGAACAGCTGTTGTAGGTGTTTAAGATACACTTAACAGACCCCTAGAATGGGGACCGATTCATGTGTGGGCAAAGGTGGTGTAACATAAAGCAAGGTAGCTTCCATGTAGCTAGGAGCAGGAGAAGCTGATTTAGATGCAGTTTTCCCCATATGGAATAGTTCAGGAGGTATGTAATTTGGAAATGTCAGCTACTCAGTAACAGTTTTTACATACCTTAGAAAATACTTACAAATGGCCTGCAGTCATTATACTTTAAGATGAGATTACTACTGTGCACCTAAATGAGAAGCTTATTTCAGTCCCGGAGCACCTTAATTTCAAGACACCCGAGGTCAGGGAGGCTCCAGTAATAATCTAATAACAATCGACTGCACGTTTCTGGGAGATTTAGCTGTGTTTGAGCCTGGCTCCTGGGAGCAGGATGAATTAGTTATTACTTAACTGGCATAACTTGGAAGCAGGGTCAGCCATCCAATGTGACTAATACAATGTCATGGAGTAGCCAGAGGCAACGAATGCTTGGACAGCAGCTCTGGAAGCTCAGGGCACAGTCGCTGTGGCTCACCTAATAAGGATGCGATTAAGTTGGGTTTGGGGTACCTGATGTCGTAGTTTTAGCTGATAGGCATCAAGCTGTGGCTCTGGAGAGAAATCAGATGTTGAATGCATTCACTCAAGTGAAAAAACCAACTGTATGCAGATGATGATTCTTATAGCAGCCTGAATTCCTCCAGAAGGTTGCTTCCCTTTGAAATGTAACTATGATCAGATTGTCTGAGTGAAAATTCGCTGTGAGATGTGTGCATCGTAGGCACTAAGTGATTAAGGGCCTGGAGCATCTCTTCTGTGAGGAAAGAGTGAGTGAGCTGGGACTGTTCAGCCTGGAGAAAAGAAGACCTAGAGGGGATTTTATTAATGTTTATAAGTATCTCAAGTGTGGGACATGGGGAAGTGGCCTGCCCCTTTTCAGTGCTCTGTGGAGACAGGACAAGGAGCAATGGTCTCAAATTGATCACCGGAAGTTCCATACCAACATGGGGAAGAACTTTTTCCCAGTGAGGGTGACAGAGCCCTGGCACAGGCTGCCCCAGGAGGGTGTGGAGTCTCCTTCTCTGGAGATATTCAAGCCCCATCTGGATGCCTCCCTGTGTGACCTATCCCAGGGAGCCTGCTTTGGTAGGGGGGTTGGACCCGATGATCTCTGGAGGTCCCTTCCCAACCCCTCAGTTCTCACAGACACTGAGAGCACAACTGCCTCCTTTGAGACAAGTTCCTACAATCTCGCTCAGCCCCAACACTATCAGGGGTATGGGTGAGAGCTGGCTGCAACAGGAAGGCTGCTTCTCCCCTTCCCAAGACATTATGAGCTTTAACCTCCTATGTGTAAGAGGCAAATGTGCTGACTTGAGTACAGAATTTTCCTTTTTAAACCGAGTCTTCGCTGGATTAACAGAAAATAAATGAGAAGCATTTAAAAATCATATTAATGAATTTTAAAATCATATTTACATCAAATTAGTAATTCCCAAATTATCATTTATTTCTCTAGGAAATATGAAGAGTAATTGCCTGTAAATTCCCAAAGACACTGAATAATAATAACAATATCACTATTAATGTGCATGCACTTTAACTGTAAACAAGCCTCTGGTCTTTAGGCTTAAATGACCATTCAGTGTACCAGGGAAACTGTTATTAGTTGCCATGACCACAATATTATTTTCTATCAATACAATTTCAATTCTTCACAATTACTTACGGATTCACAGAATTGTAGGGGTTGGAAGGGGCCTCAAGAGATCATCAGGTCCAACCCCCCTGCCAAAGCAGGGTACCTAGGACAGGTTGCACGGACAGGCGTCCAGACAGGTCTGGAATATCTCCAGAGAAGGAGACTCCACAACCCCCCTGGGCAGCCTGTGCCAGGGCTCTGGCACCCTCACTGGGAAAAAGTTCTTCCCCATGTTGGTGCAGAACTTCCTGTGCTCCAATTTGCAGCCATTGCCCCTTGTCCTGTCTCCACAGACCACTGAAAAGGGGCTGGCCATTTCCCCCCGTGTGCCACACTTCAGATACTTATAAACATTGATCAGATCCCCTCTCAGTCGTCTTTTCTCCAGGCTGAACAGCCCCAGCTCACTCAGCCTTTCCTTGTAGGCTAGTGAAATTAAATAGATTTCTGGCTAGTGAGTTGAATCAGCTCGTGAAAAGATGTAAGGCATGTTAGAGCAGAATCCAAAAGGCTGTGAGTAGGAAAGGACGAAGAGTCACTCTTGAAGCAGTAGTGAAGCTCCTAGGCTAGCTGCTCACCATAGGATTGCTGCCTTAGTCTGGGGCACTTTGACCATTTCCATGTGAAGATCGACACTTTCTAAAAGCAATTATCTAGTTTTTTTATATTGGTGCTATCTAAAGCATTAAATCCTGTTTGAGAAAGCACTTGAGGAAAGCAGGAGGATCATCTGAGGAATCAGTGCAGTCACAGGAATACACCTGTACCCAGTCTTCTCTCATCTTCTTTCAGGCATCATGAATTCCATTTTTCCAGTCATTAATTTCTTCAAGGCCTTGGCATCTTGGAGGTAGCATCATTATTTTCTTGGGCAAAAGTATGTAGAGCTGAGTTCTGTTAGCAATCTCAATTTGGGAATAAGAATGAGACAGCATATGGAGTTAACATGGTATTTTTTTTCTGGGAGGGAGGTGACCAGAAATCTGACAGGAGATTATGGTCAGGATCTAACAGGAATCCCTTGGAATATGTACTGTTCGCTGTATTCCTGAATCGAGTAAAAGGATGGATAGTGAAAGGACATAATTCTGTAGCATCAAATAATTAAAGCATTAAATTAAACCCAAAGAATTACTGAAGAATCTCAACACTACTCAGTGACTGGGCAATAATGCAACAAATGAAACTGTAGCAATAAATTCCAAGTGGTGCATGGGGGATAAAGCTATTGCTGCTGCCACAGTGATGGGCTGTAAATTATCCATTAGCACTCAGAAAACCATTGTGATAGGAGGTTGAAAATGCTGGTGCTGTGCTTAGTACTGGTCAGAACAATGTTAAAGATTAGGAGAGGAGGCAAGAACAAAATGGGAAGTGTTTTAGAAACGTATTGCACACTTGGAATCTTGAGTAGGAAAGAACTACTTTACAAGGAGAGATGAAGTATACTAGGGCTCTTCAGTTTACAAGAGGTGATTTATGAGAAACTGATTTTTGTCTATCTAAGGGTGTTTTTTAAAAATCATGACTGTCTTGGAGTACTCTAGACTAGGGGATATTTAGTAAAATTAACAGGAAGCATCTCTAAAATTGTTGGAAATAATTTTCATACTGTACCTACTTGTTCTGCAGATCTCTTTGCAAAGGGCAAGCATCTAAATATCCACTGAATGGATTAGGCTGGGAGGGTAAGTCTAGGACTGACACATAGAAGGATGTGTACACGTTCTTTGGCTTTAGAAGTCTTTTTAAAATAGAGATTGCTGAAAATCAGAAGAGTTAGTTGCATACTTCCCCCATTTCTTTACTGCCATTTTCTTCAGCATCTCCGACAGCCGCTATTTGAGGGAGTGAGCTGGTCAGACTGACATCTGGTTGTATCCAGTACAGCTGGCCTTACACACAGGTTAACATTTAACCACAAGAGGTATCTGTATAGAAATGACCACCTAAATAGTCTCTCTTGTGCAGAATAGATAGAGCAAATGGTAATGGTATGCATCTCTGGTGCTCCTCTGCCTGGACCAGTAAGTCTGTATGATCTGTAGTGCTGAAGGCATAGCAGAGGTGGAAAGCAACTGTAGTGGTGGGACAATGACAGGATGCTAATACAGCATGTATTTCCCCCTCTACTCTGCCCTGGTCTGGCCCCACCTGGACTATTGTGTCCAGTTCTGGGCTCCTTGGTTTAAAAAGGACAGGGATCTCCTGGAGAGAGTCCAGAGAAGGGCTACGAAGATGATTAAGAGCATCGCCCCTATGAGGAAAGGCTGATAGAGCTGGGGCTGTTCAGCCTTTAGAAGAGAAGACTAAAGTGGGACCTAATTAAAGTCTATAATTATCTGAAGCAGAGGATGCAGGGGGAATCAGCCAGCCCCTTTTCAGTGGTCTGTGGGGACAGGACAAGGGGCAATGGCTGCAAATTGGAGCACAGGAAGTTCCGCAGCAACATGCAGAGGGACTTTTTCCTAGTGAGGGTGACAGAGCCCTGGCACAGGCTGCCCAGGGAGGTGGTGGAGTCTCCTTCTTTGCAGATATTCAAGACCTGTCTGGACGCCTATCTGAGTGACCTGTCCTAGGGAGCTGCTTTGTCAGGGGGGTTGGACCCGATGATCTCTCAAGGTCCCTTCCAACCCCTGCGATTCTATGTATATAAAGATCTGATTCTGCTGAGGACTGGTTGGGATTGTAGAAACAGTTAAGAAGTTGTAACTTTAGGAGTCACTTTAGAGTGGAAGGTGTTATGCTTGTAACTTTCATGTTCACTCTCTTTGACTGTAGGTAGACAAAGCAAGGTCCTTCAAGTTCCTGGGGTTCAATGCTGGTTTGTGTTTTTGAATGTTGTCACATCTTTCTTACTCCAGATATCAGATCAGAGGGAGAAGCATTTAGGGAGTAGTAGCCCAATGGGAATTGAAGACTTGGGGTTAGAAATTGAAGGATTGCTGAGAAATTTGCTAGGATTTGAGGCAGATTTTCCAAGTACGAGGAGAGGCCTAAAGTTTATAGAACTGAATCTCCAGCCTGGCTACCCAAACTGGTAAATATGTGGAAAATTAAAGCTTTAGAAATAGCACAGAGAAAACCTAAAAGTAGAAGACTGGGGGGAAAAAAGGCTGTGGAAAGGAACACAGTGCTTGTTATTTGATAGAAATGTTAAAATAGGGCAGTGAAGAGCTTTGGACTCTTGTTATACTGAATTCATATTGTTCAACATGTCTTGAAAGGACAGAACTGGAAGACCACCTGTGGACAACTGTAGCAGAGTAGAGAATTGTGTGACACATTCTGCAGAAGATTATGGGTCCCTATGGATTATTATGGAGATTAATAGTGATTTACTCTGTGCTCAGAAGCTTGAAGAATTGATACCCTCAGTAGTTTTCATGTAACAGCACAGTAAATTCCTGTGACACTGTTTCACAGGTTTGGTTGCTCTATTTCTTATCCAAAGAATTACAAGAAGCATCAAATTGATACAGAAAAGAGGTGATACAGAAAAGAGATGGCACTTTTAATAGTATCTTGGTGTTGTGTGGCCATAAGTTATGGAGTCACATCAAAGCAATGAAAAAAGGTTTTCTTATCTCACTTGTTCATAAAATTCTATAAGCATAAAGGTTGAACAGTGTCCAAAGTGCAGATGAGCAGGCTAAAGGAGAGCCTTGCACTGCCTCCCATTGTGAGCAAAATCAGTCATGAATTGGGTAATTGTTTAAGGTGGAGTTTATTCTTGGTCTATGCAAAACTTGTAACTTGTGATTCCAGTACCAAGAAATACAATGAGCAGTTAAACTAACACTTAGAGATAACACCTCAGCCTCCCTCAAGATGCTTCTCCTTCCCCCTTTCTGGACTGCATGCAGTCTGCTGGCTGCATGTTACACATGCCTTTGTTGAGGTGACGAGCACTGCAGAAGCATGGGGTCAGGGTGGTGGTGTTCATTACCTTTCTGCCTCTCCTTCATTTCTCAGCTGCTGTGGTGTGGATTTCTCCTTTTGGGAGCTCTACCTGCTCTGATGTGGGTTCCTCCATGGGCTGCAGCCTGTTTTCAAGTACAACCTGCTCTGTTCTGGCATGTGTTCTTCTGTGGCTGCAGTCCATTTTGGGAGTTGTACGTGCCCCCATGGCATGTGGGCTTCTCCATGGGCTGTAGTACCCTTGGAGGTGTTCCTGTGTTTTCTTCCAGTCTGCCCCTGCTCTGGCATCTGGTCTTGTTTCTCCTCCTCTCTAGTGCCTGTGTCTCTCCTGCCCCTACAGGTTACTGCCCTTCCTTCATCATGTTTTTGCGGAGATGCTGTGTGTACCTCTTTGTCTTATTTTGGTAGGCCTGTCTGCTGAAATGGCTGTGACCAGTACAGGACAGTCCCTGACCACCTCTTCCACAGGTAGTCCCTGTGGGTTCCACCCCATCTCTGCCAGTTATGCCCAATACACCCTCATGCCCCACAGCCTGTATTTGTTGTGGCTGTGTTAACCAAGTTTCAACAGGACTGGGAAATGGTGGCCTTTCCAGCCTGCCTTGGGGGCTGCAGAGCTGTTTAGACTGGTGAGATGTAGAGTGCCAATTCTGCCCTCTGTGGGGAGAGATGAGCATGGGAACCTGACAAGTGAGGAAACTTCCCTTCCAGCAGCTCTGCTTTTAAAAGAGAAGAATTCATTCCAGTTTTTGGATGGGCATATGAAGTTGGAACTTAATAGGCTGCCATGAACGTATCTAGTGCCTGGCCCTTCAGGGAGTCCTGGCATTATGTTCATAGTTTCCTGGCCTCAAATCTGGTGTAATCAGATGGGTAGCCACTTTCTCAGTTCTGGAGACAACTGAACATGTGCACAATGTACCCTAAAGATACTTAGGAAACTGTTGGGTTGAAAGACCAGTTAATTTAGGAACTGCATTGCAGGGAGAAAATAAAGAGCAGAGGTTGCCTCACACTCTGAATTTGTGCACCAAAAATCCAATAAATTCTCCTTTGCATCTGCCAGCTATAGAATTTCTGATTATTTTCTTGTTCTGCATATATTACACTTAATGTTATTCTCAAAGAAACAGACTTGAATGTAAAAGCAGAAGTATATTAACAATTGCATGAGTATCAGAATACAGGAAATGTTAATGCTCCAATTTTTCAGTCCTTTATATTCTTCTAATTATGAAGTTTGTCCCAGCAGTATTAGTCACTGATATTTAGTGCTAATTTATCCAGGCAGTAGTGTATAATAGAAGATAGAATCTTCACATTATTTTAGTAGAGCGTATTCATAACCACCTTATGGAAGTAATTGAATAGATTATGTGGGAGTGGACACAGTACCTGCAAGCTTAGATCTGATACCACACTTGAAAGATTTCAATACATCTTTTACATATTGCTGGGATTTTGTGTTGCTTCTGAAGTACATTTATGTATCATGGGCAAAAGAGACAGAGCTGACACTAATTTTTCATGTATTATGTGGGAGAAGACTAAAGGAAAATATCAGTTGCACCTTGTTCTCCTTGAAGAGAGCCAGTCTGTAATATGCTTAAGAAGAAATGTGCTAGGAAATCAGAAAATCTAAAAACATATCCACCAAATGAGAATAAATGAGAAAATGGATAATAGTCTGGATGGTTATATGCAGGGCTCAAACTTGTTCATGTGTTCGGGAGTGAGTTACGGTGCCTTAGAGATGCCAGATGGTATAGTGCCTAGTGGAAACTGGAAAGAAACAGGTTAAGGAGAAAAAATAATCTGACAAGCCTATTTTTCTGGCCTTAGGTGTATAATTCTGTGCTGTGAAGCGCAGAACCAGGATCACCTGATATTGACAGAAGAATAAATCAGGGTGATTGGCACATTGTGTGACATGTAAAACTGACTGTCATGTGACATTGATTAGCATATTTTAAAGTAAAATTAACAAGGTGGCTGTGAATAGGAGAGAATACTCAAGGCTTTCTTAAGTTATTTTCCCTTTATGATGATCTCTCACAAATGTTTCGAGGTGCCTCTTACAATCCCATTGGTGAATTTGGAATTTACCCTGTCCGGATCAACACACAAAAGCCATGACTAAGACTGTATTTTAAAACGTCCCATGCGTAATACTGAATCACTCTACATCATCCAGCTATTAGGGAAAGTGGTTGGTATTTTTGGATGAGAATTTATCATCGTGTTCTGTGTGCCTTAGAATTTATTCCAGTCAGTAAGCTGAGGCAGAGTTGAATCAAAACCAATCATCCCACCTAGCTGTGTGTGGCAGGGAGTGCTTTGCCTTGCTTTTGCTTCCTTAGGAAGTAGCAGAGGCAATGCATGCTTTCCGGTGAGAAGTGGGATTTGGAAGTTGGGTAGCACGTTCTCTCCCATGCCCTCAGGTTGTACTGTGGTTGCACAGTGAAAGGGGAGATTGTGACACCTCTGTGATGGTTTTGGCCCTAGCTAGAGGCCAAATACCCACCGAGCCGCTTGCTCACTCCCCCCTTCAGCCAAAAAGGGGAGAAAATAGATATTAGGAGGCTTAGGACCTGAGATAAGGACAGAGGGATCGCTCTCCAGTCAGTGCAATGGGCAAAACAGACTCAGCACAGAAGAAAGAAAAGGGATTTATTACTACTACAACTAATACCCCTCGCCTCTTCCCACTCGACTTTAATCATAGATCTGCTCCCCTCATCCCTCCCCTCACAGCACAGGGAGGGGCAGGGAATGGGGAGTGGGGGTTTCAGTCCATTCTTCTTGAGTTGTCTTCCATCTCAGCTGGGGGGGGGGGAACATTCCACACACACACATACTTCCCTGGCAGCAACGTGGGGTCCCACCCATGCGAGAGTCGTGTCCACAACTTCTGCAGCGTGAGTCCTCTCTATCGGGGAGCCATCTCCTCACCGCAGGCCTCTCAGCAGGGCTCCTCTCCATGGGGTGCTGACATCTGGGTCCAGACCCCCCAGCCTGGTCCTCCACAAAGTCACAAGTCCCCTGGCAAACCTGCTGAGGTGTGGGTCAATCTTCACAGGGCACAGGTGTGTCTGCTCCCCGTCCTCATCCATGGGCTTCTGGGGGACACCCGTTTCACCATGGTCTCACCACGAGCTGCGGAGGAAACTTTTTCACATTCTTCACAAGCATTAGTAGAAGGTAAGGTAACCGTTTTCAGGTAGTCTGTTTTCAAATAACACTGTTTATTTGTAATTCTACACAGTGTTTGTACACACATGATACTTGAGGTCTCCAGTCTAGGATCAGTAATTGATTGCACTTTGCTATCCTAACAGACGTGGAGGTTTATGTGACAACCTTTGTATCCTAGACTAAACAATGAAACTATTAATGTCTTTCAAAATACAGTGTGCATGCTTCTGTGGTGATGTGTGTGCAGACACTTGTGAAATAGCTTTTAAAGAAACCTGGGGAACTGGACACTCTTTCCTAGTAACTCAAAACTGTGAGAATTCAGAAACAGGATATTTTCCTGTGTTTCTAGCACTATTGACTCGGGCATATCATCGGATGTAATTTATAGAGTAGCCCTGAAGAATTAAATGGAGCTGATTCACTGCTGCGATGAGGGAGTTGGAACTAGATGATCTTTGAGCTCCCTTCCAACCCAAAGCATTCTGTGATTTGTTGTGTATTCACTCCTGTTGAATTTTATATATGTATTTTTCAGAAAGTAGCAAAAAGTCTGCATTCACTGAAGGGAATTACTTACTTTCATCTAACACAGGTACTTAAGCTATGTAGTGTTCTATTTAATGAGCTATTCTTAGGGTATTTGGTTTTATAACATACCTTTCTTTCACTGAGGGATGACTTCCATGGGCTATGGAGATGTGAAATCAACCTGGCTTGCTAATGTTTATAAATCTCTTTTTTCCTCCTCTCTGCAAGTGGCACAGAAATTGTATTTCTATTGTGATGTGAAAGTTTTTGCTTTTTACCTTGTTATTACTGGATATGCAGAAGCACAAATACAATTTTTTTATCGTGCTTTTTAGTACAGAAAGAGTTCAAAACATTTCAAGAAAACATTCTCCAAAATATGAGGGCTACCAACATCTTGTCTTTGGTAAAAATCCCCATCTCATTCATCCCAGAAGGTCGGTGGTGTTGAGTAACATGCACTTGCTGTTTGCTTGTGCTCATTGTGCATTCCTGTGTGTCACTTGTGTATGACAGCCACATCCCACAGCGGATACAATCTTTTCTTTTCCCTGACCTGTTCCCTGTAACTCCTTTGTAAGATGTTAGGTTATCAAAGGCACACTAGGAAAAATCCCACCTTCTCCTTCATTACAGCAACCTCTTAGATACTTGCAAACAGTCTTTAGAGCATCTCTGGGTACTGAGGTGCTCTTACTGCTTACACACAAGGAAATATAAGGCACAGAGGTGTTAAATAATTTTTGACTGAAGAGTTAATGTCTGGGACTCCACGTTTTTATTTAGTACTATCTTACTGTGGTTTTATATCAACAGCAGTTAGAGCTATTTGGATTTATTGAGTAATGAATTGGACCTCAAATTGTGGTACTGTTTGTAGTAAAGATGCACAAAAGCATTGAGATGGAGACTGCTGGATGCCCAACGTGCTCCCATAAGTCCATAATGGAGAAAAGCTCTACAGGAGAGCAGCTGGTCCACCATCTGATGTAGTTACCTGACTTAAATACCTCCAGCTAGTGGAGAAGAACCTGGCCTTCAAAGAGGGGTCCTGGTCAACATCATAGAGCAGTTACATTCTTAGTGATGGCATATGCTTCTCCAGATCCAGAGAGCAGAAACCACCACAAACCATATGATCTGCTTGTCTTACAAAGTCTCCTGTCTGATTCATTACACACTTTCTAACTCTTGTGACAGCAGAAATAAGGGAAGCCATATGGCTGATTCCATAGACAAGTATCACTGACATTCTCAGATTAGTCTGTCCTTTATGTAATTTAATGGGGGGAAAAAAAGCACATGATCATGTCATTACATACTGCATTGTAACACACAGATGATGAATTAGGATTGCTTAATCAGGGTTTGTTTCATCACCTCCTGATTTCTTTGAATAGTGGATTTGAGATTTTAGCTTTTTTGTGTGTTTTTACATCCTAAATGTCCAAGTTTGAAAATCTTTGTGTTGAAACTCTGTGGTTTCTCCTTTCCTTCCCCTTGATGGATCATCTGTGGTGTTTCAGGGGGTATTTTTTTGCAATGGGCTTGTCTATCAGGCTTTTCTTGGGGAATGTCATCTCTGTATGGACTTTCCCCTAGAAGATGGTGGAGAACTAAACTCACAACAGAGTGGTGATTACAGTGACTTTACTCAGGCACTTACCTATTGTAGCCAAGTGAAGAGAATCTCCCTAATTTGGATAGCATTGCTGGAGAATGAGAGAACATCCTAGAGAGGTCAGCCCAGAAAGCAAGCTTTCCGGAAAGACAGAGCTGACTTTATAAAGTGCTCTCAAGCCCTCATACTCCCACCCACACCCCTTTTTCTCAGTGCCCATAATCTGTCTCTTCTCTTTCCCCCCCCCCCTCTTAAATGTGGTGCTCCTCATGAATGTTCATGCTTATGCCTTTAATTGTGTTCTGGAGGGGTTTTTTGCAAGCTGTCATCTTATATCCCATCTGCTCTGGTACGTGCTTCCCACTGCCATCTTGCATTCCTTTCCTTTCTGATTCTCTTTTTTCTCTCCTACGTGTTTTATTTTCTTTGCAATCCTTTTGAGGTTGTTTGAAGTGCTTATTCTGTTTTCTGCTGTCTCAAGGGGGGGCAGTACAGAGTCTTCCATCTACAGTTTAGGGAAACTCCTAGTGACTCCCAAGAAGCAAGAGCAGTGCTTGCAAAATAACCTTCTTTATCTGTGCTTATCAAGTATAGTGCTTGCTTAGTTCTGTGGAGATGGTGACTGCAGTGTGCTATGTGCTTGTGGGAGTTCTGAGAGGCAGTGTATGTGGGATCTTCAGAGGATGGAGCTGCTCAGCTCTTTGTTTCTGGACTGGGTTGGATCTAGGTGAGGAGGAATTTTTGAAAGACCTACCTAAAAGCCATCTGGATGGAGGAAGTGGTGAGGAGCTGTCTGTGGTGGTAGAATGTAGATACAGACTGGGAGAAGAGCTTCTTGAGAGCAGCCCTGCTGAGAAGGACCTGGGTGCCATGGTGGGTGAGAAACTTACCATGAGCCAGCAGTGTGCTCTTGCAGCTCGCAAGGCCAATGGTATCCTGGGCTCCATCAGAAGAGGGGTGGCCAGCAGGGACAGGGAGGGGATTGTCCCTCTCTACTCTGCCCTCGTGAGGCCCCACCTGGAGTCCTGTGTCCAGAGCTGGGGCCCCCAATACAAGAGAGATGTAGAACTGTTGGAGAGGGGTCAGAGGAGCCATGAAGATGCTCAGAGGGCTGGAGCACCTGCCCTACAGAGAGAGGCTGAGGGAGCTGGGCTTGTTCAGCCTGGAGAAGAGAAGGCTGCGGGGGGACCTCATTGCAGCCTTCCAGTACCTGAAGGGAGCATACAAACAGGAGGGGAATCAACTTTTTAAAAGGGCAGATAATGGCAGGACAGGGGGGAATGGATTAAAGCTGAAGGGGGGAAGGTTTAGATTGGGTATTAGGGGGAAGTTTTTTACAGGGAGAGTGTTGAGGTGCTGGAACAGGCTGCCCAGAGAGGGGGTGGATGCCCCATCCCTGGAAGCGTTCAAGGCCGGGTTGATGGGGCCTGGGCAACCTTGTGTAGCTCCAGGCCTGAGGTTGGTGGCCCTGCCTGTGGCAGGGGGGTTGGAGCTTTATGATCCTTGGGTCCCTTCCAACCCTTGTCATTCTATGATTCTATGTATGTAACTGCCTGCTAGACAGAGCCATTCCAGAACATGAAGGTCCTGAACGTTGGTACAGCAGAGAAAGACTAGACCTCTTAAAGAAAAAGAGAATCCCCCCAACTTACCAAAACTCACCCCCTGTGTCTGCCTGCAGATGGCAATACTCCGTAGAGGAGTTCTGAGTAAATTAGAACTAAAGCACAGTAGCACAGTGCATGTTGTGGCAGTGCTGATGTCACCCACAAAACAGTTTCTGCTCCATGTTGTACATTGGCAAAGTCAGCAGAAGTGGGAGAGCTAGGCTTGTGAGTGTGTGTGAGGAAGCTAAAGGCTGGCTTTCATGCCTTGCATAGACAGTACCTTAAAGCATGCTATCTGCCATTGCATCATTTAGTGGTAATAAATGATCCAACCCCACAGAGAGATGCTTTTCCAAGGTGGTATTGACTTTTTATTAACTTCTCTGACCCTTTTGGCTGGTATTTGTCATAGGAACATCTCCAGTCTGTTTTGAGGCTTGTTTAAAAAGCTGCCTATTGATTGGGGTAAAACTCAAAACATATTCTTTCTTTCTTGACCTGCTATGTATCTCATATTATTTCAACATCTTCCTACTTTCATGAAGAAAAAAGCTTAGATTTTTAGAAGAGTTGCAGGTAGAATCAGCCTTTGAACAAACCTAAGTGGCATTGTGTTACTGTGTATGTCATCTATGTGGATGCAGTTCTGGTGTTCCAGCCTCAGAAGGGATGTAGTAGTGTTGAATAAAGGATGAAACAGATGCTGCACAAAGAAAGAACAAACCCAAATTCTTTGGCTTGAAAAAGAGGAGTCTTAAGAGAGTTTTGATAACATTTGGAACGATCAGGAGAGGAGGGGAGAGAGCATAAATGAAAAACTCATGCTTTTGTTTAAGTTCACAGTGTTCTTGTGCTAGAACAACTTGTTCTAGAAGGAACAACTTCTGTTTAAATACTTTTTTAGCTTAAAAAAAGGAAGGACTGAGGAGGAATAAGAGGGATGTATACAAAATCGTGAATGTCACCGAGAAGGTGAAAAAGGGATAATGACTTGCTGTTTCTCATAGTACAAGAGCAAGGGGTTATCCAGCAAAATGATGGAGCAGTAGCTTTAAGACAAATGAAGGGAAGTAGTTCTTCATGATGTGCATAATTAAATTGCAGGATTCATTGCTGCAGAGGGTTGTGGAGGCTTAAAGTCTGAATGGGTTCAGAAGCAATTAGACGAATTCATGACGGATACTTCCATCTAGAGCTATTAAGCACAGTGATGGGAATTGGGAATCCCTAAACCACAATTTATGGGAGGATGAAAGGTTGCTGGAGGGTTGGACAGAGGGAAGGAAGCATTGCTGTAAAATAGGAATGCCATATTCTTAAGTATCCCCTGCCAGCTGCTCCTAGGGGTGAAAGGAGTGATGGCTGTCTCCTATTTACACTCTCCCTTCAGGTATGTCGATGCGATCTCCCTGAGTCTGCTCTTCTCCAGGCTGACCAGCCCCAGCTATCTGAGTCTATCCTTGTAGAAGACACTCCAGTCCCTTCAGCATCCTGGTGGCCCTTTTCCAGACTTTCTACAGTACTGGGTCTGGTACCTCAGGTGTGGTTGTACCAGTGTTGAGGGAGTGGAGCTCATACAGCGTTTTGAGGGCTTGGATTATAGCAGAGCTCAAAGTGGGTGAAGAGACAGCTTTCAAAGCACATCTGACCATGTCTGGGTAAGAGTTGAGGACCATTAGAGCAAAGCAGAGTTTTAATTTTTTAAAAAATAACTAACAGTACTTGTGTGTGTATAATTTTTAGACTTTAGGAAAATGGATGCTTGGACACTGCTGTTTGAGTTTTAGGTGCTGTCTGAAACTCTCAGACAATCTAATATTCTGAAGCTGTCATTTCAGGAGTATATGTATGCTCACTGAAGTCCTTTAATTTTGCATGGTCAAGTAAAATATTTACATTTTTACAAACATCAGACCAGTTACTAGTAGATTGAGACTGGAAAATAAAAGCAAAATTTTCAGGTACAAAGTTAAACTGGGTTCTAATTCCTTTTCTTTGCTGTTTTTCCTCCTATAAAAGAAACATGCCCATACAATGTGATCATGTAAGCCACTTCTTTGATGCTGTAAAGGATGATTCATTGTGCTGGATTAATTAATGCTTTGCCAGCTTCAAATAGAAAAGATAGTGTGCAGAGAGGAATATTTAGGCTAAATGCATTTGAGAAAGGAATTGAATACTTGTGGGCTTTGTTCCTAAAGTATCTAAAAGGACTTTTGACATTTTGAAATGCTGTGTAAGTCCATCATTTGTATAATTCTTTGTATTGTGGAGGAAAGCTCATGGATGTTTTTCCCTATGGGCTTTTGTGTTTTTTCATCATTCATCAAAAGATGAAAGATGCTTAATGTTTCTAGGAAAAAGAAAAAAAACAAGAACTATGGGAAATGGAAGTCTAGAATAGTCTACATATAGTGAGACAATATGCATGTTACCTTTACAATACCTTTTTATGATCAGCTTTCAGTGTTTGTTATACAGGGAGAACCAAAAAGCCAAAGTGCAATATGAAATTGTAAACAGAAAACCACTTTGTCATAGTAACTACTTAACACTCAGCTGTAGCTTTATGATAGCCTCTAGCATAGGGTCTCCTGGCTAATGCTGGCTTTGTAGGGTCTCAAAATTTAGAAATGGATTTTAAAGATACTGCAGAACTAACCTGGTAACTTCAACAAACTCTGTGACTTCCATAAACCTGGATTTTCAGTCTTAGAAAAACTCAACCAAAACGAACAAACCAAAACTTGCAAGTTACTGTAAATGCCAGTGCTGTTCAAGCAAGGAAACATTACTAGCTTCTTGCTTGTACAGTAAAAATAAAACCCACTAATTGGTGGCATCCATAGCAGGCTTTTTTTTCCCCTTCCCTGTAAGCTCCCCTTGCTAAATAGACTGAATCATTCTTTCCCTGGGAGTTTTGAGGCTGGTCATGCTGTGGATGTCCTATCCCTTTTGATCACTGCTTGCACAATAACTTGTTGATACAGAATCAAGACACAGAAAATATAAGTGTCTTAGCACAATGACTCTGAACTTATATGTAATAAACACTTAGGCTTGTGTGCTGAGCAATCAACTAGCCCAAGGAATGAAATGAACTGAATGCAATATATTTAAAAAATACTTCTACTGTTACTTGTCTTGCACCTTTTTTTCCTCTAGGTTTATTGCTTCAAGAAAAAGGGATCTTCTGAGCATGTGGAAAACCATGTTCTAGCTGAATAATGTTGTATGGCATATGATTGTCATTACCTTTTAGAATGTAAGAGCTAAGAGTTACTAAATGTCAGCAGGTGACAAGTTCAAACATAAACATTGTAAGAGTTTTCCATGTGAAATGCTGAAGAGAGTTTTTCACCTAGTGAAATGCTGAAATGTTTTACCAGAGGATGCTTCTGTATGCTAAAAGTCTTCATGTGTTGGAAAAGACAAGTTGATGGAAGAAAAATCTGCTGAGGGTTATTAAACACAAAGATACCATCTCTGGCTCAGGAAATCCTAGACCTGAAATGTTCCCTGAAGTTAGAAGGAAAAAGCATTACAAGTTTGCCCTATTTTTATCTTCTTTTTTTAGGTTTCTATTGCTGGGCACTCTCAAATACAGGATGGTGGATTAAAAACCTTTGGTCTTTACACAGCATCTTCCTTTGGTTGAGTAGTAGATGCATTAGATTTCAGAAGGGGAAGGGTTAGCTTGCCCTGTGATTGCTAATTATTTATTTGCTTAGATTTTTCTTATCAATTCCTTGATATATGCTTCCATATCAGACATTGCACATGGAACATTCCCAGGGTAGTCGTTGGTTCTGCCTCTCATACTTGCTTCAGAAGTTTAATCGCTGCTATTTCAGTTTCCTTTTACTTATTTCAAATAAAAACATGAAACATGAAATAAGAACAGCAACATTTCACCTTGTTCTAAGGTGGTTTCTCATTTAGTCTTCACTAAATTTATCCTTTCCTCTGTGACGTTTGGGTCTTCTGGGTTACACTAAAAATATTCCCCTTCCTTGAATGGATTTAGTTCATGAACTTTCTTCCATGGGGCTCTGTAGCATCTTCTGGTATTTAGTAAAGGGTCCTCTTTCCTTCCTGGTTACACTGAGCTTGCAGTAGGAGTTGCTGGTTCCTCCATACAGCCATTGGGTTTTAATCATAACCTGATTTCAAGCTGATTCTGTTCTTTAAACAGCTGACAGCTCAATCCAAGGAAGGCTGATAATAGGGCCAGGAAGGCATTTTAAGTGTCACAATCTAATTGTGCCACCCTAACCTTGGCCAAATTGCCATCAAGCCCCAAATCCATAAGCACTTCCAGCTAATGTAGCTCCAGTTAAATACCCTCAATATTGGTCTGCTTGTGCACACTTCTAGTGGTGCAGGCTGCCTTAGTAGAGGGCTAGAGAGTATAGCATACAGAGATTTCAGTGTTTTGGAGTATCCTTCTCTCTGAAGAACCTTGGAATTGTGTGCAGATCACCCTGAACACAAGTGACTGAAGGAATGACGTACACCATACGTTCACTGTGACTTCCTGAGGAGCAGAGACGCTTCCTTCAGCATCTCAATGAGGTAGCCTTGTGCAGAAGTGTAATGGTTAGGATTTGTGTAGTGAGGGGGGAGCAGTTGCATGTTCCCATTTCCTGGTCCAAACCGATTCGTACCCACCCTGTTAGCGTAGCTATGGGATGATAAATAAGGCAGGGCACTTCTGGAGTGAGAACTCCCTTTGCTTCTCAGAACACCTGTTCTCCTACCAAGAGCTCCTCCCTCATCTTACCCCTCTGGCTTTGTCTTGCATACCTTTATGCCTTATCAGCAGAAGGCACCTTGTTTTCTCCCCCCTCCCCATGCCTGTGTATATGTTTGGGGTTTCTGTGGAGTGTGTATGGGTATCTTTTGGAGATAGGACACTATCAGTTCACTGTTAAACTGTCTTTAGAGTGCAGGGTGGAGGAAGCCATGTGACATCATTGGCTTCAAGCAGGCTCTCTATAATCTTTCTTCAAGCTTCTAATCCTGTATTTACTTAGAAAGCAAATATTAAAACAAGAAGAGAACCAAATTTCCAAAACAGTTTTCCTTAACATCTATGATATCATCCTGAAGTTGCAGCAGTATACATTCTCTGCCTGAGAGACTCAGTATGTACTGCTCTCTTCCCCACAGTGAATAAGAACTGTTGCATTAGTTTAGTTAACTTAGATTAATTCCTAGCCAAATCATAGGCCTGGTTCTAACCATAAATTCTGCTTCAGGTTTGTTTCTAATTGCTGCTTTTCTTTACTCATACTTTGCTGGGGGCTTACCCTGCAGCTGTTTGAATATTGATGTGGAACAGCAGTCACAAAAAATGCTTTCTGAACTTGGAGGAACTTTGTCTTCTAATCTTTACCTAATGTTTCCTTCACCACCTTTATCTGGCCTGATAAATGGCAAGCATCTCAGTCACACAGGTCTTATGCAATTTCATGATACTCAATCTCCTTTCTGAAAGAACACTTCCACCATTTACCCTTTCTGTCTTGCAGCTGAAATAATTTTTAAAACACCATCTAACTGGAGTAATTGCTTTTTACCCCAAACCCTTTTCCCTTTTATAAAGTTGATCATATTCCTTGAAAGAGCTGCAGGTCTTCAGGAACCACACATCATTCAAATGCTTGGTGAGAAGGGAAAGGTGAGCTGGGCATTGAAGTATTAATGAATAAAAAGGTAAAATTACAGTGTTTTGTTTCTTCCAAGGTGCTCTGCTTTATTACTCATTCTGAGAAGTCCTGTCTGTATATCCTTCCAGGTTCTGAGAAACACAACAGAAATGCATCAGCTTTATAGGTAACTTTATCCAAAAACATACCTATTTTTAAAATTTAATGATATGAGAATAGCTGCTCAACAAGGAATGCACATGCCAGAAATCATTTGCCAGTTACTGTGTTTGAAACTAAACAATTCAATCGTGTGAGTTATTAAATAATCAATAGACTTTGCCAAGACAGGTGGTAGTTCTAATAAATAGCTCATGAGGACAAAGTGATTCGATTCAAACATTTGTTGTACAGTTGTTTTCTAGTACTGTACTGGAAGCTGAACATCACTTCACCTTATTTCTCTTCTATCCTAATACTTATTTCTAATAAGATGACTTGTAACTCCAAATGTAGAGGTGACGTACAAAACTGTTCCTGTGTCATATAGATAAACTAGATCTAAACCAAAAACAAACCAAAGCCAAAAAAGTGCCTGTGGTTAGGCTGTTCAACTCACTAAATTAGGTTTTAGAAATTGAAGGTAAACCTTTTGCTGCTTACTTTGGTTATTAACTGTTCTTGCATCTTATTGTAGTTCATACTCAGGAAGTTTTTGTTTTTGAAATCTTGTCCTGGGCAGGAAAAACTGTTTCCTACCTGAATATAAATACAGAGAGAGTGAGGAGGTACAAAAATAAGACCAGCACACAACATGTTCTGCAAACATCAGATCTCAGGAGGGAGGTCTGCGATGGGAGCTGTGGATGAAACAGGTACGTGGGGAGGATGTCACAGCTACTGGTGTAATGAAAATACTGGATGTGCTTTTGCAGTGTGTTGAGACAGGATCTCCTGAGTCAAACATTGCAGTAGTTATTAGGCAGATCAATAAGCAGTGTTATCTCTGTGGGCTAGAGTAAATTCCCTATTGTTCTGGGATGTGTAGGAAATCCTAGCTACATGAAGGTTGTTATTACAAAACTAAAAGCTCTGGCAATTTGACTTTGCATCATTTATGTAATTTGCATGGAGTTTTTTCAGGACAATGTCTCTTCAAACCAAGGTGAATAGGAAAGGCATTTTTCTTTGATCCAGGAAATAAAATTCAGTTTGAAGCCTTTTGTATACGCTTCAGAGTCTGACTGGGTGATAACGTTATTCAGACCCACTGGGCAAGGTGCAAGCTGCATCTCTGAGAAGCCCAGGCTCTCATTCCTGTGTGCTGTGGTGGGCAGTTTAAGGGAATTGCTTCTTAATTACCAGGTTGTCCTTGATAACACTGAGAAAAAATTGGCTTGGACAGTATTGATTCCAAGCACTTCTGGTCCTCTTTGGGGACATTCCCAGCCAGCAGAACATTCACTGACAGTTAGATAAAACAGCTTAAGTTCACCCCATGCTTAATTTAATCGATAGGAACCTATTTACATTGCAGAATGCTGGCTGTGTTAATTTAGCCTTGGAAATCTAATCATCGTGTGCCTCTGAGGTAGAACAGAAAACAAGTTTTAGTTAAATATGGAGAAGTCTATCCAAGTTGCTTGGATTTTCCCCAGTTACTTTTTATAAAGAGTATAGGTTTTTTTTGTAATATTAATTTTGGCAGGCTTTGTCACTCTTTCTTTAGCTGCATACAGTGATTGTCTCTTTGTAAACATTCAGTTTCAAATGTTAATTTCACAGAATCACACAGTTGTAGGGGTTGGAAGGGACCTCAAGAGATCATCAGGTCCAACCCCCCTGCCAAAGCAAGCTCCCTAGGACATATCACTCAGATAGGCGTCCAGACGGGTCTTGAATATCTCCAGAGAAGGAGACTCCACCACCTCTCTGGGCAGCCTGTGCCAGGGCTCTGGCACCCTCACTGGGAAAAAGTTCCTCTGTATGTTGGTGCAGAACTTCCTGTGCTCCAATTTGTAGCCATTGCCCCTTGTCCTGTCCCCACTGACCAATTTTTAGCCAGAGCTGTGTGTCATCCTTCCTGTATCACAAAGGTAGCTGGAAACAGCTGTCGTGGGCTAACCCTGGGTTTGGAAAGCCCTTGAGTGAAAATTTGACCTTCAAAGAATGCTTACTGATGTTACAGATTTTGTCAGGTAAAAGAGAAATGGTGTAACTTGTTAGAGAGAAATTGGGATAAGGTGAGGTTAATTGCTGTGTTCAGAGCCACCATTCAACTTAGTCTTATGGTCTGAAGGCAGAGGTCTCTTGGATAGCACTGAAGTGCTTTTTATAGATAGTCCATCAGTCTAATTACAGAAGCTTATCTGTGCAATTTATTTTCTCAATCTGAATTGATTTAATAAAACTTAGAATAAACAATAATGTAGGTGTATGTAAAAAAAAAAAAGCCCAACAAAACAATGAACCACCCACACAAAATACAAGTAAATATTGATTTACATAGACATCTGATGTTCAGACTGCAGTGTCCAATTTTGACTTTGGGGTTTCTTTGTTTGCTTTCATCACTCTCAGCTGTGAACTTTTTAATTTGTTACAGTAGCATCCCAGTACAGAAAGTGAAATGTTTAGAGACTGTGTTATGGGGACCTGGAATTCCCTGATCACATTGCTATTGCTTTTATGTGTGCTGTGGTGGCGAGTCCCTTAAAGCAAAGAGGGACTGGTGTGAGGGATAGTGAAATGAATATAGAGTATGGGCAGAAGCAGGTAAGACTGCAGCATGATCCATAAGTTAAGACAACGCTTGAGTGAGGGTCTGTTAGCACCTGAGAAATTCCTTAGAGATGGGAAACCAGTAGCTAATAATAATCTTAGTTCTAAGGATAAAAATAACCCTAGTCTTATAATCTTCTGAGAAACAGGAAGAATACAGAATGGTTTGTGGCTAGATGGGGGATGTTGTGAGGAGATGATTGTCTTGTCATGCTTTGGAGTATGAATAAAACTTGTTTTCAGCAGTCTTGCTGTAGTGACCAGTGGAGCTCCTTGGACAGGTGACATGGATCAGTGTCAAGAATCAAATGAAAAGTTGATTTGGCTGCAGTGCAGATCCCATCCCGTGTGTCACGATGCAGTAAGGGTCGGCATTTATGAGACTTCCTTCATAACGATTTCCAGCATCTGATGTGATGAGGAAGGTTGTAAAGAACAGGGTAAGTTGTTGTTAAAGGCTTGAGCCTGTAAAGGAGACTGTTAGAATGAAATTGGTTTTAAGATGAAGGAAGAAAAATCCCTCTTCTGGTATGGTCTTCGTCTGCATCTTTTTTTCCTAACAAAACAGAGCCTTTGTTGAGCAGCTGGCCAAACAACAAAATACATCTTGCATACCAGTAAGGGTTGCTAAAGAACTGATAACTGAGTGGTGTCACATTGTGTGCTCTTTCATTTGTTGGCCATTTAATTATTTCACAGTGTACAAGAAGTGAAAATGAACACATTTTTTTTTTGTGATCCATTTCAGTTTTGTGGTTTGTAGTTTGGGGTTTGTAGGGGAGGAGGTGTGTGTGGGTTTTTTGTTTTTAATGATGTAAATTAAATTAATACTCTTTTTCATCTCTGGTCTGTAAATTCAGTGTTAAATCTGAGTTATGCTGCATCTAGTAGCATCACACTTAATACCAAAACCTTGCAACTACAGTGAAGTGATATAATTTAAATAATGAGATTTTTAAGCTACCTTATGCTGGCCAAAGATGCATAAATGAGATAGAAATGTTATATTTAAAATCATCTTTACGTTCATTTTTAGCAACAAAGTTTGACATTGCAAACATAAATGAGCATTTACCAGAGATCTGGATTTTGAATGGCACTGCATGCATTAATTAAGCTCTTCATTAAATGTATTTACATTTCTTTTCTGTAGGTCTTGGCTCTTTTTTCCTTACAATTCTGCTGTTTGAATAAAATTATGCTACTCTTAATTTTAAAATACTCATCTACTAATTATTTGATTTTTAACAGATGGCTTGGTGTTTTCTTTTTTTAACCTGTTATCAACTGCAGTAGTAAACTCTGATCTCTAATTCAGGTACTCTCTGTCCTAGCCAAATGTTAATGCTCTCATTTCTGGATCCCAGGGATTGTTCAAACATACAACATTTTGCTCTTCGAGAAGGACAAGGGGCAATGGATTAAAGCTGAAGGAGGGAAGGTTTAGATTGGATATTAGGGGGAAGTTTTTTTACAGAAAGAGTGGTGAGGAGCTGGAACAGGCTGCCCAGAGAAGTGGTGGATGCCCAGAGAAGTGGTCCCTGGAAGTGTTCAAGGCCAGGCTGGATGGGGCCCTGGGCAACCTTGTGTAGATCCAGGCCTGAGGTTGGTGGCCCTGCCTGTGGCAGGGGGATTGGAGCTCTATGATCCTTGGGGTTCCCTTCCAACCCTTGCCATTCTATGATTCTAAGGACAGAAGATCTGGCTATTCCATTTTAGCCTCATGTTAATGCTGGACACATTCTGCTGCAGCAGTGTGGGCAGAGCAGTCTCCCATTTCCTGCTCTCTAAATGTCTAAGTTTAGTTTAACACATACTTTGTCAAGTATGGAAAAGCCAAACCCCAGCCATACCTGTGTTCTAAGTAACCTCTCACAAGCATTGTTAGGATTCATGTTTAGACAGTTCCCTTTTTGGTTACCGTTCTTAGTTTTTTCTCTCCATCCTACTTTTCTGTATTCTTGAAGAGGAGAAAAGTTCTGGATGATAGAGAAGCAGCAGCTCCTTCTGTCTCAAAAATAACCCCCTAACCAATACAGCAAAGAAAGGAACAAGTATTCTTCTCAAAAATGTTTACATAAAATGCCATGGTCAGGAAGTGATAATTTTTTAGCAGCTGGAGAACATCAGAATATAGTCTTCAATTCCCTTATGTGTTTTGTAATGCAGATTCCCTTTAAAGTAGCCTTGCCAGTGTACCTTAAATATATTTTAGAATTATTTTACCATGAAATTAGTTTTTCTCCATCATTGGCTTAGTTGAATCCTTCTTTTTGATCTATGCTGGGACATTAGAAGTGAAGCCGTGGCTGCACATGCTATTTTAGTAGGTTTCTGTCAAAATGTGTTCTGCAGTAGACCATACCCATTGGGAGCAGAGGTTATTACTGTAGCCTTGCTGCTGTATAACCTGCTTCTTCAGCTCTCACCATGAGTCTTACTTAATTCCCACACCCCATACTTCCACCACCAGGTTATATTTACATATTTATTGACTGGAGGAAGAACAGAGAAGGGAATTTTGGTCTTGAGAAGTGCAAGACAGCAGAATGCTCTTCTGGCTGTCCTCTGGCCCTGCTGGTCATTGCTTATCCCCATTGAAACTCCAGTCTTGGGAATTCTGTGCCCTAGTAAAGCTGCTTGCAAAACATGTTCTGTCTTTCACCCTTATACATTAGAGAATGGAGACAGTTTTGGCTGCGGTTTTCTGGTGTGGGGCATTTTGGGTTGGTTGATTTGTTTTGGGTTGGTGTTGGTTTTTTCCCCAGAGGGTTAAATGAAGCACTTTGAGCAAGTAAATTGAGCTGGGAACACAGTTTAGCTTACTGTTTTCAGTATCCCTGTCCCATTAATTGCTTTTTTTCTTTCTTCCCTTTATTTTTGAGGTGTTACCTGATAATAGATGTGGGGGGAAGAGGTGCTTATTTTTTTCTGATTTCCACATCCTGTTAAAGAACAACTATACCAAAATCAAGGGGGCACCTTATTACTTCAATGAGGAAAATAAGGTTACGTTAGAGCAGTTGATCCTTACATCAGGGGAAATGATTTTCCTAAATCTTCATGGTATTTACTTGCCATTTTATCTGTGGATATGCTGTGATCTTTTTAGGTGGAATGCCTTTAAACTTCTTTTAAACAATAGCTTCATGCCTCTTACAAGCAAGAAGTTAACATGTCTCAGTGAAAGATGTGCCAGCTGGATTTCACAGGGTTGAGCTCTATATTGCAGTTTTGGTATCTTGTCTTCTCCTGAAGTGAGATGCCACAAGTGGCTTTCTCAAGTAAGAGCCAAACAAGTGTAAGGCTGCCCTGATCTTGCTTTTATGAGAACCAGGAACTCTGAGCATAGAGTATGGACAATCTCTTAAAGGTAGTCCACAGTGGTATCAGATCTTGGAGCCTCATTTCTGCTTTACCCTTGCGTTTGCCTAACAGTGCCTGTGTCAGTGCAGTCACTGAACATCTACAAGGGCTGGGCTTTGTGACTGGTGTTTTAAGAACAGAGAAAGAAACCTTACAGTTTTTTATGGTGTCCTATCTCTTGATGTAGGTAACGTCTGGGTAGCATGGACAGAAATCACCACAGCTCTGCAAACGTGCTGTGTTCTGCTTGTCAGCACTCCCCCACCGCAGGCAGAGGGCCTAAACAGCTTCAGCATCTGTTGAGAGTAACAACCTTGGTTCAGATGTGCATCAGAATTAGTTGGGTTTAAGTATTTGTAACCAAAGAAGATTATTTCTCTGGGCAGCTCTTGGCAGCAGACTGGTAGCTGATACCCAGCTACTGCAGTTTTGCACTGCTCAAAGAAGGGGAAACTGGTTAGAATGTGACACTCACTTGTCTTTTTTCATATCTGTTCCTGGAATAGGAACATACATTGAAATAGAACCAGGATAACCATTGTTAGTAATCTCTACTTAAAAGTAAAAACTCTGATAGTGACAAATAGTAGCTTCAGACACCCTGTTTTCACTGAGTTTCAGATGTTTCCTGCCAGCAGGAGGCACTTAGTGCCATTGCCTGAGGCATGAGTTACAGGTGCTTCTTGCAGAAGCTGTTACAGGCAGAAGCCCTCACAGCGTGTGCTCGCCTGTGGCTCCTCTGAAGGCTCGCTTGCGTTTCCTCACCGTGAAAACTGAGCCCCTGTGCAGCCAGCTAGACCTGTTGCTTGATCCATTGTAGCACTGGGGTGTCACCTAGCATGTGGATTCAGAAATGGAAAGGTGCTGGCGGCTGGTATGAGATGTAAACTTGTTCCCTAAATTTGGCCTATAAAACTACACTATAACACTACAGTTTTCTAACCCTTTAGTGCTCTGGGGGGCATGCATACGGCACAACTTAGTATTTCAATGATTTGTAAACCAGATTTCTGTGTTGGCACAGCCTGTGAGCAGCAGGGCAGTTTGGCTGTTGTCCAGCAATTAAAACATGACATGATGCATGAATGTACATTTTTTTTTCTTTAAATCTCACGTTTTTAGAAGATGTGAGTGTCAAGCCAAACAGCAGGTGGGGTGCCAGCCGGGTGCTGCCTGTTGAGCACTCCTTTCTAAACACCTTTGTACTGCAGTGGTGACAACAGGAATGGCTAAGAGCGATGGTGACCTGCATTCAGTTTCTGTGCCCTCTGCCTGGGCAGATTTGGGCTATGGCTTTGCACATTCATGAAGCCTCTTTCAGCCTGCTTGGGATCTTGAATGTCCTGCTGTAGTCATGTACCACCTGGTTTGTGCATCCAGGAACTGTAAGTGTGGATTCTTTTTGTTGGGACTTTGACTCTGGACAAAGAAATTAATCCTGCACATACATCAGTGCTCTTTCATGGAAAGGAAAAGTACAGATTAACTCAGCTCACCATACTACTTCCCTAATGTGTTTTGTTAGCTATACATGTCGACTACATGTTTTGCTGTATCTTCTGGTGCGTCCTGTGGGCAGAGTCGGCTTAAACTGGATACAAGGAAAAGAAAGCATCTGTGAATACTTGAAATCATCCCCATGTATGTGTCTTAGCTTCTCTGGATAGCATGAAAATACTAAGCAGTTAAGTTTTGTTTTGTCTGAACAAATCTACCTGGAGGAAAGAAAGAAAAGCCTAACTGGATTCACAGAATCACAGAATCTTAGGGGTTGGAAGGGACCTCAAGAGATCTTCGGGTCCAACCCCCCTGCCAAAGCAGGCTCCCTATCTCATATTACATAGATAGGCGTCCAGATGAGACTTGAATATCTCCAGAGAAGGAGACTCCACCACCCCCCTGGGCAGCCTGTGCCAGGGCTCTGGCACCCTCACTGGGAAAAAGTTCTTCCGCATGTTGGTGCGGAACTTCCTGTGCTCCAACTTGCAGCCATTGCCCCTTGTCCTGTCTCCACAGACCACTGAAAAGGGGATGGCCAATTCCCCCTGCCACCCATGTCTAAGATATTTGTAAACACTAATTAGGTCCCCCCTAAGTCTTCTTTTTTCCAGGCTGAACAGACCCAGCTCACTCAGCCTATCCTCATAGGATAGATGTTCCAGACCCCTAATCAACTTTGTCGCCCTTCTCTGGACTCTCTCCAGAAGGTCCCTGTCTTTTTTATACCAGGGAGCCCAGAACTGGACACAGTATTCCAGGTGGGGCCTGACCAACGCAGAGTAGAGGGGGAGGATCACCTCCTTCGACCTGCTGGCCACACTCCTCCTGATGCACCCCAGGATCCCATTGGCTCTCTTGGCCACCAGGGCACACTGCTGGCTCATAGCCAACCTGTCATCAACCAGGACCCCCAGGTCCTTCTCCACAGAGCTCTTCTCCAGCAGGACATCCCTCAGCCTGTACTGATACAGTCGGTTATTCCTCCCCAGGTGCAAGACTCTACACTTGCTTTTGTTGAGTTTCATCTGGTTTCTCCCTGCCCAGCTCTCCAGCCTGTCCAGGTCTCGCTGGATGGCAGCGCAGTGTTCCTGCGTGTCAGCCACTTCTCCCAGCTTTGTATCATCGGCGATTGCACCCAGGCAGAATGGAATGTGCCAAGGTATTGGTGTATTAGAGTGCTGTGTAATAGCAACACGTGAGTAATTAGCTGAGTAAAGTTACACTGGAGTGGGGGGTAGCCTTCTGCTTGAGCTAGCAAGTATTTTTCAGTTTTAAAAGGGTTTTTGTCTTGCTTAATGTAACTTAAGTTATGTAAGCTCACTAAGTGAACAGTAATATGTAAGAGAAGAGTTTTATTCAATTTAATACTAATTTGAAATACATGATTAAAAGTGACTGGATGATAGATGGTAAGTGAAATTGAGTTCTTGTATCAAATATTAAGGTGTGTGTTAAGAGGGAGAAAAGGAATTATCCTAATTTTGTATGTGTGGCAGTGAGCTCTGAACACCCTATTTCCATTTTAGAAAAAAGTCTTGGAATCAGATCAGGTAATCCCATAAAAACATTACCTGTGTGCTCAACAGTAGTCAGAGAAACAGAATATTGGGGGTTGTGATGTGGAGCAGAAAGAACAAAGCAGGTAGCACTGCAGAAACCTGTGACCTGGTTCTGTCCCCCCATCTTGAAAAGTTGTTAACCAGAACTGCAGAATGTACAGTGCAGAACCGAAAAGAGGAAAAAATGGTATTGAAGAGCTTCTTAACAAGTAAATGATTGAATAAAGCAGTGCCATCCTTGGAATGAGAGGATTAAGCAGTGGACATAAAAAGCACGCATGGAGAAGTTGAGCAGTGAGTGGTTCTTGTTCAGGGTGTTTGTGTCCCACCAGATCTGCGAGGCATCAGATGAAGGTAACAGGTGGCAGGTTCTGACCAAAAGGAGATGCTTGGTATGTTGTGTGATCAAGGATGCTGTATGTTGCAGGCAGCTACATGGGATCATGAAACAGCAGCATGGCTGGGTCCATTTGGGTGTGACAGGTGTCTATCTGAACATATCTTCATTATAGACCAGCCAATCAAGGATTCTTGGCCAGAGCCTTGTTGTCTGCTTCTCTTCTGTACGTTACCAGAAACGAGTCCAAGCTTTTTTCTTTGTCCTTGATAATGCGGTAGAAGAGGCTGTAGACTGTACTACTTGGGGTTGTTTGTCTTTCTGTATTCTCAATGTATTGTGAGCTCTGAAACCCCTGTGCAGGCCTAAATAACGCAGCTACAGGGGTAAGTAGTGATAGAAGGGGAGTGCATGTGCACGAGCTTTTTATCACATAACCTAACAGAAGGAAGGAACACTTCAGCAAGAATGCAGGGCAGGGTTGAGGGGGGGAGGGAAGTCAGCTGAGATTTTAAATGAGATGGGAAAAGACTAAAGCAGAGAGGGGAAAGGGAAGTCTGATTAAAGATAAGGAATTCTGATAACGTGACCTTTCATGCTCGCTGCATCTTCGATGGCCAATGCAAAGTGAAGGGAAGGGTTGATTTAAAGGGCAGCACAGTCTGAGGTTGGCTGCCACACATCAGTAAAGGAGTTCAAAGCCAAGCACAAGGTGATTTTGAATTGTGCGTTAAACCAGAGGAAGAAGAAATGTAGATGTGAGGGATGGGTAGTGTCTCTTGTCTTTAGTGAAGGGATGCAGAGCTGGCGGGCTATGACATTGGTGTGACAAGCAGGCAGTTTCACTACAGCTGAAAATGTGGTAGGGACTTGTACAGAGAGTATTAGAGATGCAGGAGTGACAGGGGGGCAACTTGCTGACCCTGCTATAGGATTCAGCAATTGAAACTGTAATTCAGTACTAATGGGTAACACGTGTTTGCTTCCCAAATAGAACATTAGATGTGCAACATGAATTTGCAGCAGAGGGGATGGAGGGCTCTGCAGCTGAGGGAAAGCCAAAGTGTTCACTTTTAGCATGCTCACACCCGTGCAGCCGGCTGGGAGGGCTCCCTTCTCCCAGGGCAGTCGTTCTGTGCTGGGAGGGCTCCCTTCTCCCAGGGCAGTCGTTCTGTGCTGGGAGAATAGTCGCTGTGTTGAAGGTTGCAGTTTTATGCAGCTGTGGTGTCCCTGTTGTTTCTGTCCCCAGGCTCCTCTGGGTGACCTGCAGGTCCCAACGAGGGCTAGTTGGCCTTCCCCTGCCAGTGCTGCAGGGGAAGCGTGTACATCTCCACTCATCTGTCAGAGTTTGGGACCACCAGTTACGTTTCCTTTTCAGTGAACTTCTGGGGCATAAATAACAAGAACAAAATCCTGTTGCACTACCATCACATCTTTTTCCCCTCAACTCATGACATGTGGTTTCTGTAACTGTATCCACCTTGTGTGGTGGCTTTTCAAGACTCATACTCGTCCCCTCCCAGCACAACTGCTCCTGTTGTCTTCTGCATCCTTAACCTCCCCTCTGCCTTCTAGTTAGGCTGCAAGCAGGCAGGATTCCTAGGATAACGATGGGGTCTGACCAATAACATTGGGGGATATGAGAGGGACCAATGTTGGACAGCTTTCCTCTGCTGATGACACCTCAAAAAAAACCTTCCCTGGGAGGGAGGTGCTGCCTTTCAGCCTTCAGTGGACTGCCATCAATCCTTTATTATCCCTTCAGACTTGCCATTAATTAGCAGATTTTCAGTTGTAAATAGCTGGCTCAAAAGCCTTTCTTGTGTTATGTCTAAACATCCCTAGCATTCATATTGAGCTATTGCCCTTCCCTACAACTCTGGAATTTATTATTGTGATATTACAGAATGTCTTCCTATTACTTAAAAAATGTTTTTATTTGTGTGCTTCCACCATTACCCTTTCCTGTATCCATTCATTTCAAAAACTTTTTCAGCTTTGGGATATTCCCTAAAAAGTTCAGATTTTTCCATCTGGTTTTCACACAGAAAAAAGCAATCCAGACCTGGGCCAGCAAACTGTTGGTGGGGAACTGAGGATGAGATCCTGAAAATTTCTGAGAATGTGGGACCAGCTGATAATGCCAAAGTCATAATCTAAGCAGAAATGGTTAAAATGCTACATGTGTTCTCATACTGAACTACAAATAAGTTGAGGACTTGCCTGTTCCCTGACTTTCAGCAGTATCCATGGAGAAAGTCAGGAATGGCTGTCTTGGACCAAACCAGTAACATCTTTTTTTCCAATATCCCACATCTGGCAGTGCTGCACAATAAGCATCTGTCATGGTTTATTCTGTGAAGTGCTGCAGGGTTTTATGCTCTTTTTATCTCATCTGTTGTAATTGTGTATTGCCGTCATCTTATGTAAGTACATAATCTCATTTCAAATCCCTCTAAGCTTTTTGGAGAACGGATACACATATGTCAATATCTATTCCATATGCATACACATGAAACAGCTTCTGTGCCTAACTATGCATGGTTTAGAAATAAAAAAAAAACCCACTTCTATTAATATATTACAATAAAATGTCTAAAAGTCTTTATTGATTTTAAATGCATTGCTTTGGCGTTTCAGTTTAATTCTTTACTTGCTTGGTCTTCTGAGATTACAAATGGAAAACAGCCCATGTATTATCTCTGCACTGGTTATGTAGCCTGTTTTGCTCACTTCTGTCCTTCCTATCTGTCAGGTTTCTGGCCCTTATTGAGTCACTTAAATACCTCTGTTTTATCACTGCCCACTTTGAAATATACATGTGGCCTCATGTTGCTTTTGACTTTTTTTGGCCTTTTTTTTGAGATAGATGACAAAAAGTACTAATCCTTTCTTCCATATTAACCTGCATTATAGTGTGATAAAACCAGACATGGAATTAGATTTTGTTCCTTTGTCAAGTATGGCTTAGTTATTGGTAAATATGTTGTTGTAAGCAGACAGAAATCGTGTGCTGTGTAATACAAAAGCTCAGGGACAAAGTGAGCAACCAAACTAGATGGTTTGCTGAGGAGCTTCAGGTTCTTTGTTGAGACTTTTAATAAGTTGTTTGGGGAGCTCAGTTTTCAAGGTGAGCTGGACACCCCAGGTAGGTTCAGTAGCAAGAAGAATAATGATAACACATTGCACAAATCTTGATCAGTTCAAGAAATCTGGTGCTTCAAGGGGTGGGGACTCTTCTTCTGCACCTACCAGGTGTTCCCTCCCAGTAGCAGAGTGGTCTTACCTGGCCTCTTGCACATACTGTTAAGACTACTGCTGAACAGGTACAGGTATTGCTCAATTTACAAGGTTATGAGTGCTCCTGGAGAGTTTAGATAGCACATGTGGTAGCATGCCAGCGTCACACACACCTTTTCCCATCTTAATTGCAAGGCTGATTGCTCACTGCCTCTAGGAAAACAAGTTTACCATTCATATTGCATCTGTACCTGCCTCCTTGTTATGTCAGGACAGCATATAAACCCTGCCCATTGCTTCTGGCCATGACCTCTGCTGGCTGCATCCAGCAATAGCCGGGAGAAGGATTGCAATGGTAGATAGTAAGGTACTGGCAACTCACTGCCTCAAACAGAAGAGAATCCTTAAAGTAGACCTGAGATGTGTGGAATGAAATGCTGTCATCTGCTTCTTTGTGCTTCTCCCCTCGCTCTTCTAGAAAGTGGTGATAAAAGTCCAAATTTATTTTTGCTAGTCTCATTAAAAGTCAGCAGATCTTCTTAGCCTTAAAAAAAAATTGTAAAAGCACCTGGTAAATTATACCCTGAAATAGGTTCATTATTAGCTTTTTGTAATTATAATCAAGTACTTTTATATTTACTAAGGAAAAGTGCAATGTGGGAGCCTAGGCAGTAGTATTGAATATAAAACTTCTAATTGAATTTCATCTTGTTTTCCCTTTGATCTGATTATTCTGAATGGCAAATCTATCATCCATGTGAATGCTGGGGACGTTGACTTTGACTCTGTATGTATTCAATTCTAGCAAATAAGAATCTTCCTTATAAATATTTCTGCAGCATAATTTTCACCTATGCCCTACTTACAGCAGATGACAGTATCTTCATCTTGTGCTACACAAGATGCTTTTAATTAGTGTAGCGTAGTGGGCTATGAATGACAGAATTGATGACTGTCATTATGATGCTCTGAAGAAGTGTGGAAGAATCCAGTTAATGAAATAGTCATTTGGGCATCCTTATCACTCCCATTTACATTTTGGGTTGAGTAGCAGTGATAAAGTGGTTTTGGTTCCTGTTTATGGTCATATTCAGATCGAACAGGTCTGATATGCACAACGTATGGATGTACATGCAGACAGTAAGATACCTAATGCAAAAACAGTGATATAATAGTTTAAAGAAAGCAATGACCACACATGATGGTGATTTTCTGATGTATGAGGAGGTAGAAAGAGCTGCTGACTGTTAAAGCTTAAACTGCTAGTATGGGGTTGAACACTTTGGCTGTTACCCAGGTGTTGTCTTCCCCAGGCTTTGTTCTTTCCTGACTGCAGTTTGTTCAGAAGTGTTATCCCCACCTATCTGAAAATGCTCCCTGTAGTTTGCAGGCATCATCGAGTCGTGAGGCCATGGGAGCTTCTAAAACAGTACAGGCTTTAAACTCAAGGAGAAAACACCCCTGTTCATGTCATGCTTGAACTCAGGTGCTTTAAACCTCTGCTTTGTGTCAGAGTGGGGAGAAAGGGGAGCTCCCAATGGGATGGTATTGGGAAAACTGTTGAACGGGTACCAAGCTATTTACTGCTTGAAACTAGTTACTTGTTCATTTTCACATCAAAAAATGTTTGGGAGAAATTATTAGGAAACCAACAGGAACCTACTGTAGAGGGAGCTTAATGACTTACCAAAATGGCTCACATACTCAGTGTTGAGGGGCAAGTACGTTCGTTTACATGTATTACAGCATTAAGTGTTCTTGGTTCAGCACCCAAGGGCTTGTGCAGACATTTCTCTGGTGAACTTCTGAAGCATTAAAGCAAATGCGTGACAGAGAGAAAGGCAATTTGAATTCAATAGCTGCTAATAGTTTAAGAGAAGAGTACTATGAAAACACCAAAATAAAGCAGTACAGCCACATTCTGGGGTTAGAATCTTGCCAGTTGTTTAAGAAATGGACAAAAACATGAAATGTGGATATAAATAATTAAACATGGTAGAATCGACATACTTTGGAAAGGCAATAAAGAGCAAAGGTCTTTTTGAAGAGGTCTTGGTTAAAATGCAAAAAACCCTCACATTTCCTGGGAATCATTTCAACAAGCATCACAGAATTGTAGGGGTTGGAAGGGACCTCAAGAGATCATCGGGTTCAACTCCCCGTCAAATCAGGTTCCTGGTGGCTAAGAGAGCCAATGGGATCCTGGGGTGCATCAGGAGGAGTGTGGCCAGCAGGTCCAAGGAGGTGATCCTCCCCCTCTGCTCTGCCCTGGTCAGGCCCTACCTGGAGTGTTGTGTCCAGTTCTGGGCTCCCTGGTATAAGAAAGACAGGGATCTCCTGGAAGGAGTCCAGAGGAGGGCTATGAAGATGATGAAGGGCCTGGGAATGTCACAGTGTGCACTTGTCTTCTCCGACAGACCAGTGCAGTCCTGGCTGACCGCCCCACCGTGCTTCCGTAACGAGGTCGATTTTGAATGTGCCCATGAGAAAGGTTTGGTGCTTGCTCCTTTTTCAGTATGGTGAACGGAACACCAGTGTTAGCTGTGCCTGTAGCTAAATATAGGGGGTCTCGTGCAGTCTCATGCTCCCTGCTGCTCACCATGCAGTGACTGACAGGAACAGAGCTGAGGAGGACTGGCGTGGTAAATAGTCTCGCAGTTTTTTCTGTCAAACTGGAGGCAGCTATTTTAGGTAACTGGATGCGATGGAACCAGTGACGGTTTTGGCAACTGCAAAAGGCTTCTTCACAGACAGAAATAACTGTTTTTTTTATAAAAAAAGTTTGTTAGTCCTGAAACTCCTATATATAAAATATAGGTAGTAGGAGGCAGTGGCAATCCAGAGCAAATCCTCAGGTGTATGCTGGTTCCTTAGGAGAGGCAGAGATGCTGAAACATGAGCTCAGCTGCCTTCACAGCTGAAAACTTATTTTCTCTAGTTTTTCTAGATGTGATTTTCTCAGTACTGGATTATCAGTTACGTTATGTCTTTTCCTGCAGCTTTTCTAGGGCCATCAGTAAGTGTGGATCAGTTCCTTTGATTTTCTCAGCATTGAAGTAGATCATTTCAGTCTTAGGAGAACTTCTCTAATCTACACCCTTGATGCTCTGGCTACAGCACTTAGACGTAGGGATTCCAGCACTTAAGCTTTACACATTTGGCCCTCTAGACAGAATTCACAATCTGGTGTTGCATACCTGCATCCTGTACATAGTGAATAGGACTATGTGCTTTGTGGTGGTATATTGATATTCTGATTATGCTGCTGATGTGGCAGCATGGTGATAATAACCAGAGCCAAAGAGGAGTGCTGGGGTGCTTTTACTTCTGATGCAGACAGAGTAGATAAAGAAGGTTGTAGCTGCAGAGCAAGCATTCAGTGTGGAGCATGGCTCTGAAGCCCAGTAGATGTTCTGGTCAGACAGTCATAGAATCATAGGATGGTTTGGGTTGAAAGGGACCTCAAAGACCATCTAGTTCCAAACCCCCGTCATGGGTAGGGAGACCCTCCACTGGACGGGGTTCCCCAAAGTCCCATCCAGCCTGGCCCTGAACACTGTCAGGGAGAGGGCAGCCACAGCTTCTCTGGGAATTCACCAGGAAGAAATGGGAGGCAAGCTGTCCGGCCCGTTTTGCTCTCAGGGCTGCTTGTGGAGATACCCCTGGCTATATCCTTGTTCTTACTGCTGGTTTTAATGTCCTGGTCCCATCTATTTACTGCCTCTGAACCCAAGAAGAGGCTATATTTTCCTGTTCAACACCACAGTTTCAACAGAAGGCATTAAAAGATCCACTCTAACTCATAATTTGGTGGTGACCGCTCTCCTAAGTGAGTTGCAGCAAGTAATGAACTAAAGAACTATTCCAGTCAATATAGGGTATTGTGAAAAATGTAGAACATCTCATTTCTCTGTAGTCCCATAGACAAAGCTGTACAAGGGAGGATGCAAACTCTGAGCCTGATCTTCACTGAAAATTGGTAAAGGTGGATGCCAAGCTACAGCAGGGTAAACTTCTCTGTGTCCCTCTCCTCAGTATTTCCTGTTAGCTGGTTTACTTCTGTTGGGTATAGGGCATGTAGAAGGTAATGCAGATCTGGCAATGTCCATCCAGCACCTGAGGATGTGGACAGAATACAGTTGGTCTTGGCAAACTCTTTGTGCAGCTCTCTTAAAAGTTGTCCCTGATGGTGACCAGGACTGAAATGAACAAGGAGCGTGCTTGGATGGTGTTCCATTGCTCTGTTGGTAGTAGTTATCAGTATAAACCAAAAATCATTCTAGGACAGTGAGCTTGGGAAGTCCATAAGTAGTTTTTGCTTCTCCACAGGCTTCCACTTAGAAGAATTCATAGCAATTTGATCAGTCTAGCAGAGGTAAATAGTTTTACTGCCACCTGGGATATTTGTTAGCTGACTCAGCACTTTATTACCTGACAGCTAATAATCTCTTATCGATAGTGCAGGCTAGCACAGTAATACTTTTATCAGGTTTAGGAGAATAGGAGTTTGTCTACACAGGGTCATTCAGGAATACTAATCCAAATTGATTTTCAAAGTAGAGTGATTAAATTAGGCTTCATCTCTTCGAATTCACTAAATGGCCAAATTTATGTTAGTTAAATTAGATCAAATCCTTGTTTAACCTTTCTGGTTCAGAATTGTGATGGCCTTAATTTGATTTCTTTTAATTCACTTAAAAAATGAGACAAACCTAAGTGTGCTCACTTATATTCCAAATTGGAGGCTTTGATCTAATTTAACTAAAGAACTTTAAACCCAAATGGTCAGTTAACTGGAATTCAAGTTAGAGTGTCCTGAGTAAACAAGTATCTGGAAAAGAAAATATTTGTGCTGGTTTTATTTGTTCTGTTTCTTGAATTGTAAAAATTTAATAATAATGTCTGATGGAATTAACAGTACCCTTGCTATGGCTGAGAGTCTTGTTCACGGCCTCTGTATTTCATGCATGAATTTCAGGATGAAAGAGCACGCTAATATTTGACAACAAAAAGCCTTAATTTTATCTGCCGATAAAAATCGGAACGTTAATTCACTGTCATTTGAAACTGTGTGTGCAAAATACCTGATGAAAGAGCTGTGGGAGCTTACCCAGCACTAACAGCTGAGAGTTACCCGGCTGTCTCTTCTGCCTGCATGCGTTGCTGTGTGTATCAGCGTGGTGAGTGAGCTCCCTGCAGCATATTGTTTAACCTTCCTACGCTCTTAATGTAAAAGAGAATGATGCGTGTCATCAGCAGATTATACAGGGGCCGGTAACAGTACGTACGTGACAATCCCTTCCTTCTGTGAGCACTCTGCCTCTGGCACTTGGAGTGGCCAGGGAAATGGCCTGACCTTGGAGGGGGGCTTGCAGAGTGGAAGGGCAAGCTTGGAGAAACTGGCTGGATATCTGTCACGCAGAGAAGGACCTGGAGGTGTTGGTTGACTGCCAACTGAACATGCGCCGGCAGTGTGCTCAGGTGTCCAGGAAGGTCAATGGCATCCTGGCTTGTATCAGAAATAGTGTGGCCAGTAGGTCTAGGGAGGTGATTGTGCCCCTGTACTCGGCATTGGTGAGGCCGCATCTCGAGTGCTCTGTCCAGTTCTGGGCTCCTCAACATAAGAAGGACATTGAGGTCCTGGAGCAAGTCTAGAGAAGGGCAATCAGGCTGGGGAAGGGGCTGGAGGGCAAATACTATGAGGAGCAGCTGAGGGAGCTGGGGATGTTTAGCCTGGAGAAGAGGGGAGACCTTATCACCACCTACAACTACCTGAAAGGAGGTTGTAGAGTGGTGGGCGATGGTCTCTTCAGCCAGGTGACAGGAGATAGGACAAGGGGAGATGGCACAAAGCTGTGCCAGGGCAGGGGCAGATTAGATGTTAGGATAAAGCTCTTCACTGAAAGAGTTGTCAGGGCCTGGTACAGGCCGCCCAGGGAGGGGGTTGAGTCACCATCCCTGGATGTGTTTAACAGACGGGTAGATGACATACTTAGGGATATGGTTTAGCTTAGGATGGGAATGGTTGGACTTGATGATCTTAAAGGTCTTTTTCAACCCTGTAATTCTGTGACTAAATACTTAGTTATGAACATTGGGAGTGAAGGGAGATCTCTGATATGGGCTGTTGACTTGTGTGTTAGTCAGACTCACACTGTCTCAGCCACTCCTTTTCTGATTCCTGTTGCAAGCCTTGGTAGCATGTTGCTTATTTATCACTGATAAACTGTTCTTGCACAAAACTTTTTGTTTTTTTTAAATATTCAGTCTCTTTCTGCTGTGGGCTTTTGATAACATTATGATTTATATTTAGCCGTGGTTTTGCCTGGCGGTAGTTGAATAACAATAAAATTCCTGTTGATTTTGGGTGGTCAGATGGAAACTTTGAGCTGCGATCGATGTCACCTATCACAATGCTGTGGGTCAAAGCAAAAACTGATAGCAAAGTTCTTCTATTTTGTTATCTTAGTGAATGGCATAAAGTATTTCCTAGGTTTCCTTATCACTAGTAATGCATTAATGTTGGCTCATCCTTCTCCATAGTCTGTTGCTAATCAATAAATTATATTGATTTGTGGTTTGTTTTGTTGTTTGGGTTTTTTTTTCCAAGGAGTTTATAATCTAGAATCAAATTAATCTTTGGGGAGGAGTGGACATGTATGTTTTCTGGATTTGATTATTTGCATTTCTTTAAATGTCTGTGTGTGTTTGGCTGGAAAACTGCTTTACTGAATTTGTAGATGGTTTCACATCAATTTACTACTGCATAATGACAAGAGCAATTTAAATTTACAGATTGTTCTTGACATGGGATGCCAGTAGTACTGGTATATTGTGTGTAGCCTTCCTAGCTGAACAGATAGGTTGTTCCTGGGGTCCAAAACATGGGCATCATACTGTGTAGAACCCAGATAACAAATATTTTGCACTGCTCAATGCCTTAATGGTACGAGATAGCACAAGAATAACATCAGCTACCTGCAGACAGGTAGCTGTAGATCTGTGTTAGAAAGCGTAAAAAGCTCTGAAGATGCATGTTTGAAAACTATACTGTATTTTTTCAAGATAAAAACATTGGATGACCTGTTTCCCACTTCCTTTCCCTTCTGAAATTTGGCTCCCAAGCTCGTTTGGTGTTGCTGGCTTTCTGAAACGCTGGCTGAGCAATTAGAAGCAGTAGGATACGAATCAGTGACAAATCATGCTCAATTTGCAATGAAAAGTGAACAGAGCAAATGTTCTGAGGTACAGTGTACATGCTGAGGTGTATCCACTTGTTCTGGAGCATCCTTAGCTATGAAATTATTAAAAAGAAAATTAGTGTCTTAGAATAAAAATTTGAAAAATGAAGCACAAAAGCAGTATCTGATAGCTGAGTGCAAGTCAAAACCAGTCAACGTGGCAACTCGCTCCTGGTTGTTCTCCTAGCAGACTGATAGCTCTTCCCTTTTTTTTAATTCTCCTCCTCATCCCACATGGGAGGAGGGAGCAGCAAGTGAGCAAGTGCCTTCCTTGTGCTTAGTATCTGTCTGGGGTTAAACCGCAGCAAACAGCTATCAGCTATTATTGGAGGTGCTGCTGGTGTGATCGCTGTATCATTTTTCTTATCAACAAAATAATATTTCATCCTTACATAAAATATCTTTTTTAAAATGGCTTTTTTCCCCTGTTCATCAAATGAGTCAATACTTTTTTTTCTAAGCCTTGTATTCAGGGGTTCACTTATAGTGAGTTTATTCCTACAAAGTTTCCTTAGGAAAAATATTTGGGGCAAACATATTTGTATTTTTTTCTCTGTTATCCTAAGTTTTTGTTTTATCTGCAGGTTTTTCACATAGTGGTTTTCATCCTTCTGTTGTAGCCCTTTCCTCCTTCTCTCCTTCCATCTGCTGCTGGTGATAGTGTTTGGTTCTGCTTTCATTAAATATTACCCTGGTTTTCCTTTAATTGCAAGAGGTGTTTCTATTTTGTCAAAGATAAATTTGCTAGTTCTGTTTGTGTTGGTGTTGAGAGAAACGCTACTACTTCATGTCTTCTGGTTAATTTATCTCTTAGTTTTAATGCTAATCTGGTTAAGACATGATTAACAGTATTCTTTGGGCCTCTTTTTTTTCTTTTCTTAATTTTTTTCCCTATCTAGAGCCTATTTTGACACTCAAATTAATGCTTTCCTATTTGCTGTGTATTTACCCAGAGCTGGGGTGATATTTTTCTATACCAGTGGTTTTGGTTGTTTAATTTTCAATAATTTCAATGTCAAAAACTTCACAGAAATGCAGGCAGATTAATTACAAAAAGTGTTCTTGAAACTTCTAAAATTAATAACACAAAAGTGTAAGAAGCCTTTTGGAAGCATTTGGGGGTGTTTTTCAGTGGAATTTTTCATTGTACACTATATTGTTGTGTAAGTGCTGGTGAAGATGCCTCAGGTCTTAGTGCTAATTTATTGGGTCCAAATCTTAGAGCTTTCCTGTAAAATAAACCTAGTTGGAGCCAGTGTAATATTTTGTGTATTCCAGTGTAATCAGTGTAACAGAATTCTGCACTGTTGGAACTGTGCCCCTCATGCCAGTGAGAGATTCTCTCCTGGACCCCACTGACTCATGGTATTTACCTCTGCTTAGGAATTCTAGAACAGTTTTTGTAACATGTCTCATGAAAGTTTTTCTCATGTCCCATGGAAATTTGGCAACGTGGTTGAATGCCCCAGAGCTTCTGATTTTAGACCTGTGAATGTTTCTCTCTTCCATTCAATACTGTGCTGGACTGTACCAGGCCACTGCCTCTCCTGTGTTCTTCCTGGTAGGAACTTCTCAGATACTTTGTGTGATATTCTCTTTCCTTACTTGATTGGGATATCCCTTAGCCACTAAAACATCAGCCACCTCAAATATTTCATGTAATCACAGTCTTCAGACTGCTGTTTTCATAGTCTTCTGGTATAATAAAGGGCAGGAAGCTCACCTCTGAGCTTGGTAGGAATGATGACTTCATGCTTCTTGAAAGTGGAGCCCTAGCAGAAGCAAAAATGGATTGGTGGTGGCTTTGAGTTCTTTCTTCAAAGCAACAGGACTTTGTGATTCGAGGATGCAATTCCTTCTAAAGGGTCTGGAAGAACAGGTGTCTCAGGTTTGTCCTCAAGACGTTTTTTTCTGGAGTACATTGATTCTGTTACCTTGTCCAGGATTAGACCTGCAAAAAACATCTCAGAGCCATGTAACTTGCACCAGCCCAGCACTGCCAGGAGTTAGTTACTTTATCCCGTTAGGCAGGTAGACAGAGGAACGTCAGGACCCTCAGCCCACTGCCACCCCAGAGCAGTGACTGGTGGTGTTCGTTGTATTGAGGGAGCCCGTGGAGGCCTTGTGTTTCTCCCAGTTACATATTTGATTTGGGTGTGTTTGTGGGTGTATACAGGTACAAAATGCAGACTTCAGGAGATGGATGTTGTTCAGATTGAAACATGAACCTTGATTTATCTACGTGAGGAAGGCTGGAAGAGTTCAGCTTCAAGTGAAACGGGAGGCTGTTGATAACCTACCCAAGAGATCATGCCTAGTCTAACATCAGACTTCCGCATGTCTGAGGAAGCAAGAACAGAGGTTATTTTCAAGGGGTGACAAGACTCTCTTGTGTATAAATTATAAGTAATTGAGCTATGGGAGTGGGGAAGAAGTAGTAAATACACTTCAAGGGAGGAAACCTAATTCTGCTTGGACCCCTAAGGGAGTGCAAAGAGGATGTTACCTGTGGAAGGGAGTGCATGCCACCAGGAGCGGGCTCTCTGCAGTCACAGCTGCCCCTTAGCACGGAAGGGCTCTTAGTGTGGACTGAAGTTGTCTGGATAAAAGGGGAGTGAAAGAAAGCTTTCAGATTTGACCTTGGCTTAGGGAAGCTAAATTATCTTTTTCCTTCATTTCCTCACTTCTGTTTCTTACAGTTGTTTGTAGCTGTGCTGACTGCTTTGGGTATGGCAAATTAATACTTGGGTTTAACCTCAGACTACACAGAATAAAGAGGGGTTTCAAGAGAACTAGCTGAAAACAAAGCAATTCCTAATCAGAATTCACTGTAAATTTACAGTATGACAAGAGCTATGCTTATCCACCCCATTCTTCAAAGTGGATGAAAAAGATAACCGCTTTCACAGCAGGCATATGGGTCAGGATGCCCAGAGCTCAGGAGAGGAAGAAATGCCTTCCATTTGTATTTATACAAAGAGCTACTGACTGTACTTTCTCCTCCCCACACCTTCATCCAGGGAAAAACTGGTCTGTTTAACCAGGTCCTATGTGAAAACAGGTTAATGTTCTAGAGAGCAAGCCTCTAGAATCTGTATGTGTGTTGGTTATGGGGCAGCTGATATGTCCTTAGCAAATTGAAAATGTCTTCTGATGAAACTGGGTAAGTCTTTATCTAAGGATGCTGTGGACTTAAGAATGGTGCAGTTACAAAGATATAGAGCTTACTAACTTCATTTCTTGGTGTGGATGTGCCTTCAGCAGCTTTAGAGATGGTTAACATGGATTTTATGAATGCAGCTGTTTTTTCAGCAAGTCCCAAAACATAATTGGCAAATTTAAAACAAATTGTAATAACTTACAATCCATTTTTTCACAAATAAGGGTATTTACAACTATCTTTCTGGTCTGGGTTTGAGCTTAAATCTCAGATTCATCTGCTCATCTTTCTGAATCGGCATGCTAAACTCTGAAAGTAATACTTTTATGTCAAGATTAAGCTGACTTTAGATAATCTTTTAAAGAGAATCTGTAAGATTTGTATTTATATATACAGTTTTTCTCTTGTTAGAGACCTATTGAGTAGGTGCATGTTGCTTGGCATGGAATCTCATGTTCCAGGTCCAAGTAACATGACACCAGACAAACCACAAGGAAATAAGTAAGCAGCAACTTCAAAATCACAGAATTGTAGGGGTTTGAAGGGACCTCAAGACATTGAGTCCAACCCCCCAAAAATGATGCAAATATGGATGTACTGCTTAGAAACATGCTGTGTAGCTACCATATTTCAAGCCTGAAGTCGTTTTCTCAAAGGTCCAAGATAATATTCAGGTTGAAGATTGTATTGTTCTCTGTGTGAACAGCACCCGCCGTATACACAGCCTGGCAGATTTTTGATCTTGACAAAATTTGAGATACTAATTATTGTTCAGATCAGTCAGAGGGATTTTTCAGTGTTCTTGGGTGTCTTGACCTTTCTCACTCAACATAACACCACTTCCAGGTGTATTAAGTAACACTATGGATGGAGAAACCCAATGTAGTTTTGTTTTGGGCTGGAGGGCAGTGTTGGCAAGAAGGACGGCAGCCTATTTCTGTCTTATGTTGACAGTACAAGTCCCTGTGTAAACTCATTAGAACTCAGAGTATCTTCTAATTTTCTGTGAATAAAAAGCATTACTCTTACGGTTCTCTGACTAAGCACTGGATGCAATGTAACACAACCAAAATTGGTTGTGTTACATGAGCATAAGCCAAGGGCTTTCAGCTTTCTCTTGGTGCAGTTTGAATTAAATCTTCTCCTTTCCCCTTTTAGGAAGGAGATTGTATTAAATCAGATTGGTTTTTTTCAAGTTCTGAAGGTCTGAACAGCGGAGGAACAGGAAGAATAGGAAGTGGTTGTTAGTGCTTATTAGCATTTTTTCTTTTCATCATGTTTCAATTAAGCTTAAAATAACCCTCTCTAATTACTGCTCTGTTTGACACTGTCAAAGGGTCAGGGTTTGTGGGGTTTTTTTACAATTTAGCATCCATACTATGGTTCTAGGCCTACTTTTGTTTAAAAAACAAAACACTAAACAAAGAAAAAGTCATTACATTGATGCTTTAGACTATTTTTTAACAGGATATACTCAGTGTACACTCATACCACTTGCCATGGTGATTTTGCTGTGGTGAAGAGCTGAACGCTGACAGCAGAGATAATATTGGGAGCATCACGCATGTGTGGTTATGACAGCTGACAGTAGAGCTCAGGCACTGCGGAGAGGGCAGGAATGTCCACAGAATTTCTGCCAATAAAAATTAGTGAGTAATACCCCAATTTCTTCCAAATGAAGGGTAAAACTTAAAGGTTATGTAAGGGTGGCTGAGTGCAGTGCAGTCAAAGATGTCTTGCCACTGTGCACGTTTTGCCGGCTCCTATTCCCCATCAGTCAAGTTATGAAGTATGTCTCTTTCTGAAGGCAGCGTAGGTACAGTTCCCTAAAGTACTGGGATAACAGCATTTAGATAAGCTGTGTTGGTAATGTGATTTTTCTGCTTCCTTCTCTTCAAGCAGTAACACAGGAAGAGAGGGTTCTGGTACGTTGTACCTTCGTTCTGTGGCGTAATTGGATGGTGACAGGTTTGAGAAGCGTAGAGCACGCTGAAGCAAAAAAATCTTCTGCCAAACTTGTTACTGGGGCTGACTGAAGCTGTTGGGAGGACCTGGAGAAATAACTTGTGACACATTCGGCTTCGGCAGTGTTTACTTCTAAACAGCTTCCCGTTTCCATGCAATTTCCAAGCTGAACCTACTTGATATTGACAGGTAGTATTTTAATGGATAGATTGATTGGACTGGCAGAATGAATTAGCCATCAGCTTGACAACCATATAGCATTATGTTGTGTATCTGTTTACTCAGCACTGGGTGAAATGCAAGAGTCTATTGAAAATCAGATTTCCATGCTGCTTTGTCAAAGCAAATTTAATCACAGCTCGAACATGTGGCATCCATCATTTCCACTTCAGAAGGCATCAACAGGCACAGATCAGCAACAACAAGCAGCGCTGCCACTGCTGTCTTTGACTCACATGGAAAATTAAATTTTACCATAGATTTTTGATAAATGATGCAGTCTCACCCATCAAACATGATTACTTAAGTGTTCTCTATTAAAGTAATCCCCAATAGCTTTGGATCTAGAAGCAAGGGCTTACTTCATTTGGCTTTGAGTCACTCCTCCTGATGTGGGATAGGCTTTTGGATATTGCCTTTGCAGATCAGATGTGGCTTTCCATATGTTTTTCTTCAAAATCCCACATCTGCTTGACTGCCTATTTCTACCTGTGTTTCAATGATCAGCTCAGCTACATGCTGTTAATTTACTCACTGCTTTTCTCTGAGATTTCCCATTAATGCATCTCCTACCCTCATGGAGATCAGGGTAAAAAATTATGTTATGAGGAATCTCAAGGTAACTTAAGGAGTGAAACAATGCAAATGACGTGTAAGGATGAAGCCAGTTGCTTTGTTCACGCCTGAAGTACAGTTGAGAGCATTTTAAGTGTTCAGATTAACATACAATGTTGAAAAACATTGTAAATACTGGTTCTGCACATTTTTCTTCTAAAGCTTTCCATCTCCTTTAATTTATCACAGGCACTGAAACTACTCCAGTTTAAAAGCTAATTAATATATTTTCAGGGTGATTTCTTCCCTCCCCCCCCCTTTCCATTTAGAATGGTCAAGCATGTGTTTTGTAACACCCCTGTCTATTGCTATTATTCTTGTTTAAATTTTAATCTGATGTGTTAATGCCTCTTTAACTGTGAGTCCAAAGCCTCTTTCTTCCAGACATGAAGATAACAGCACGATTGTTCTAATTCCTACTAATTGAGCTATGATTCTTTAGGATTGTCTCGTGTCTTGTACTGTTGCTTGTAATGTCCTCAAAAATTATGTCATTAATTGAGAGGAGCTCATTGTCACTAATAGGTCTTTGGGAAATTGTTTCACAGTTACTGTTTTGAATTACAGTGCCACTGCTCAAGAAGATCTTGCGTGTAGGCTGTGTGAGTTCAAATAACAACACTGCCTCTGTTTCAGTGTTCCCTCAAGCATCAATATTCAGCTATGTATAAATATTTTTGTACTTACAATACAATTTCTAAATTGCTTCCCTTTATAGCCTCGCTATTAATGGTATCAATATTTTGAATCAAATGTCTGAATATGCTTTTTTGCCTCTTTCTTTGAGACAAGCTGTTGCCTTTACACTTCCACTGATAAAAAATTTATACAGTTGCATGGTGATAACCTACAGATGCAGATTAAAATGCGAACCTCTTTTCATTGATCTAAAGCAACATTTTAATTAAAAACATATGGCCCTACTTATTTCATGTAACTTAGAAGTCCAGACTTGACATGTTGCTCTAAACTGATTGGTTAATTTACCTGAGGTGATTCATTTATTTATAGTTGAGGGGGAGAAATATGTCCTGCAAGGGATGATTCACTGTTTTAAGATAGGCACCTTAAAGAGGCCAGGTAAGTCACCTTCTGAAGGTATTACTCTCTCTTGACTCTAAAAGGTGCCTGGGATGAGTTGTGTTAGCTGGGAGCATTAAGCAATAAGCAGAATTTTGAGGAGGAAATGCTCCAAACCAGTGCTGCCTCTTTGAAGTATGTTGCGATACAGCTGTATTGCTGGGACCGCTGGCACTGTACAGGAGTGTCGCGTGCCTGCTGTAGGGAGAGCTGTAAGAAGCTGAGCACGGTGCTCATTCTGTGCTTTGTACTGATGCTACACAAATGCTGCTCAAGAGGAACATGTATATAAAGGCTTCTGTGCCATAACTTGTCCCTTACTCTCCCAGGTAGTTGCCCGCCAGACTTACACTCTGTGTTTTCTGTTATCTGCACTTGGACATCTGTATCAGGGACGTTTGTGTAGAGTGACAGTTGAATACATACAAGAACTCATCAGTCCCTAAGGGTGCAGCAGTTCTGTCTCTGTCAAACTGGTTTATTTCTGTTTTTCTTAGAAAAATATGAAGCTGATGAAGTATAGCTTACCTTTCAACACCAAAAGGTGTTTCTTCCCAAAGGCTGAGAGCTGTTCAAGATTTATGACTTTCTGCTGTCTGATTTGCTGGTCTGCATGATTTATGATGAGCCTGTTTCTACACTAGCTATCAGATCGTCCTTTTCAAACCAGAGTCTTTCATTTTATTAGTCAGTGCAATTCATAATTACTTGTCGCTGGGCCTGACTGTTATCTGAGTGGATTGATTCGCATCCACCGGGCAGCAGGTCTTGCTTGTTGATCCACTTTCTTCTGTGTAGGCCTTATAACTTAAAGGTACACTCAGGGTGATAACAGTAACTCAAAATTTAGAGACTTGAACTTTAGACACCTAAAATTAGCTGTGATGAAGGTTAGCTGTGGTGTCTGATCATAAATAGCAGGTCAACCATGGTCTGGGATGGCCAAGCACAGCATGGCTTTCCATACACAGATGACCTAGCTTGCGTGCCTCCCATTCTTGCCCACCATGAAAATTCACTGGTTCTTGAGCAGTTTCACCAGATTTTCAGAACAAGGCTGTTCTTGGATGCTGAAGCAATCTGTTAATGCAGAGCCTACAAGACTCCATCTGACCAATAGCTACTGTGAACTGTCTGGAATGGTGAGGGACCTGTGTGCTTAGGATTGCAGTCAGGCCTGACGTAATGGGTTTATCGAAATCATGCACGTACGTTTTGGTGGTTTTCTTTGAAATGATGGAAAATATCTCCTCATTTGTATTCTTCACTCATTTCCATTTCTGAGAACAACCTAATTAGAAATGTCTGGAATAAAAAGATGAGTTGAGACAGAAAATTCGTTTTGATTGTAGCCATCTAGTCTAGCAAAGGAGGAGTAGCGCTGCTTCACATTTTTGAATAATGGAGTAAAATAAAGCTAATGTAGCTGAATTGTATTGATAAATAACTTCATTCTGGCTTCTTTTGAAACAAATAACATTTTCCTAAACTTTTATTACAGAATTTCCAGACATTGCTTGGTATTGAACTATTAAATTCACAAAGCTTCATGACAGTTTTACTAATATAAGCGAGTAAGGCAAGTCAGCAGTTGCTATTTCAGATATGCTTTATATGCAATGCAGAAAGGAGAGGGATGGGCCTAGCTGGTGTTCTGAAGAAAGCAAAAATATTGCTCCCATGCATCTTTTTATTCAGTAGAGAAACTTGTGTCCAGTTGAACAACATTATGTTGGGATATTATTCCACTCTACCAAATCAAAAGCTTTTTCCACATTTTATGGAGCTTTCTATAATCAAATGTTCTCAATCATTTTAGTGGTAATATAACAATTTATTATGCCTCTTGTATGTAAGAAGTTTAAAATTATATACAATCTTTTTACAGCAGCTTAACAAGGGAGGAGTGAAGCGTGTGAAGCAACAGTAAACATTTACAATCCAGTGCTTGTCAATTATCACTTGGGTAAATACATTTTAAAGACAAGGGCATCCCCATTTGCTCCAGAGACAATCTCATAATTGCAGCAAATATATTTTAGAGCACTCAATTCTAGCAGAAAAGATGCTAGGGAAACTCAGGGGGATGAAGATCTAGGGCTGGAAATAGCTGCTTGATCGCTCATAGAAGCCTGTGGTTTTAGGAAAGCAAGATGATGTTTTCTCTGTTGGGTTAAGCTTTGATGGTTGGCTGGGTTTTTTTGTGGGGGTTTTTATAACATAGGATGAAAGTGGAAAACCGTAATGAAAGCACACATCTGTTGTAGAGGAGAGTACCAAGACTTTTAATATAACTAGTGACCCAAGTGTAGCACGACCTGTGTTGTCATCTGTCTCTCTTCAATATTTGCTTTGGCGATTATAGACCCTTGTACTTCAGAAGTCTGAGCTTTGGTTGCTTCCTCTCATGTGAATGATTCCTGAGTATACGTTCTTTGCTTCAGAGTCATCCTCACTCGTATCAGAGTTCCCTTCAGGGAACTTGGAGGAAAAGGGAAGGAAAAAAAAGCTGCCTTCCTCAAGATATATCACATGTACCATGAGGTGGCAGGTGAATTCAATCAAAATCAGCTCCCAAGTCATCTTTTCCTCCTGCGTAATTTAAATTGAAGGAAAGCTACTGGACTTCACTATGTTTCCAAAAACCTTGGGTGGCTGATGCTGCATGTTTTACCTCTACCTTTAAGTTGTCTGGGCATTTCCCACAGAAGTTCTTACCTCTGGTTTCCCCTCAGTTACAGCATAGCTTTCAGACACCGTTTAGACCTGATTTGGTTTTCCTTTTCCTAACACAGGAAGTCAGAGAGGTTTACCTTGACATCCCCATACTGGGTCTCAACACTTAGGTCCATGAGGCAACATCTCCTCCGTAATTATCAATTTAGTCAGGCTCAGTATGCTGTGACTCTCCTGAGATGATCTAAATTGCAGAGAAAACCTCTTCCTGTTCCAGCAGCTGTTATTTCTTCTCTCATATCCCACCATCTGCTCTTTTCAAGAGCAGGCCTGAGACCTCTCTCACCACTCAGCTGTTGGGAGCATTTCTTTGTTGCTTTGAGGTTGCCATGAGGTGGCACTGAACTGTTCTGCACAGTTTGGTCGCTGGATTTTGCACTGCTGTGCCTCAGGTCAGCAAATCTCATGGGGACTTCTGGATTGAAGTGATTGAGGTGAATTTCGAGCACTGCTCTCCTCCAAGAGAATGTATGTGTCCTTACACATGCGCTGGCAAGGTCACAAAGGGGCAGTGTTAATTTTTGGAAGATCCTAAATGTGAATCTGTTTATGACACAACAGGGTCTTCTGCAGATGAAATCTTGTTCCTGGTTCCCTCATTTATACTGTGAATAAAGCCCTGAATCGGACCTTTGAGGTAGATGTGCCTAGATCTTTCTTCTATAATAAGCTCCCTGAAGAAAACAAAAAGCTGTCAAATTCAAGCTGGATTTTATTTAAGTCAAGGCTAGAATAAGTAACTTCTTAAATCCAGAAAAGCCAGAGTAGCTAGATAAAACGGAATGAAAAGTATAGAGCGTTTTTATTGATTTTAAAAGTCTGCTACCTACTGTTCTGTTCAAAAGGTTTTTGCTTCTAAGCAGTTAAATGGCTCTACACAGCAGCAAATGCTGCAGTGACTCCTCTGATACTGAGGAATTTACCTTCCAGCTATCTCTCTGAGATCTGGGAGTTTGCTCCTGGCTCTGAGCAGTCTCTCTGAGCTTGCAGCATCCTGGATCTGAGCTGTGACTCCCTTTTCTCTCGGTGGGCACTGCAGTCTCTGGAAGGTAAGTCCTTCTGTATGTGCCCAGTAGCTCCCAAAAGAAAGGTGGTTTCCTTTCCTTCCCTGTGCCTGACTGTTTTTCTTTTTGAAAGACCATCACATGCTTGTGCAAAAATACCAACAAGGATATACGTGCATTTGAGCTTCCCTGTTAAGGTCTAGCATCTTTTTTTCCTGTGCTCCCTCTTACTCCAAAGTAAAGTTCATGCCGAAGGAAGGCCAGGTCAAAGTTATTTCATGGCATCAGACAGATGAAACGTTTAAGCTCATACACCTTGTCATGCTGTCTGTAAAAAGATTATGAAACTACCTCTAGGCATAGAGGATCTCATATCTGGGTATTAAGCCTAAGTTCTTCATTTTAGCTCAGCCAGAACAGCTGATTAAAGAAACTGTAAGTTCAGGGTGTTCTGCTGAATTGCAGAAAAGGACCCACCAGGATGGTGTGTTTTACTAAATGGAAATATTTTTTGCACTGCATTCACAGCCATGGGTACCTCCTTAGGAGAATGCAAAATGTCCTGAACTGCTGCTACTTCCATCTTGAAAAACTCAGAGACATGCTTCGTCTGATGTGTAGGCTTTTCAGGATCACAGCATCAACTGTTCATCCCCATTCATGAGTGAGTAGAATCCACTTCTCTTCTGAGAACACTATTGCATCTCACTAACAACTCTGTATTTTAGGGGTCAGATTTTGTCCTGATACATCGCAGGGGACATGATATAAACTGATAACTTGCTTGCCAAAACAAATCTTTGTCAGATGCATTGTATCTTCTAGGATATAGATGGCATGGAAGTCTTTCTACCCAAGCCTTCCAAGGCAATGCTATACAGAGATTGTGTCTAAATTGCTGGCACATTTAACTCTACAGCCTTTCAGTTTAATTGGGATATTCCTCATTTTCCCTAAACGCATTCTTCACTGTGGCTACAGGTTGGCTCAGTACCCTGGGTATCACTGAAACCTACCCTGGCAGGGAAAAGTTTTTCAGGCCTGCCCTCTGTTCATTTTGTGGGCTGAATGGGTAGAAACTAGACCAGGTTGAAGTCAGCAACTTTGAAGCAAAGAACTTTCTTCTTCTGATTACACACCTCCTTCTAGCAGGTATCTTCCTTCTTGTATTATTGCTCCAGGCTGCTCCTGCAGTTGGTCGAGCAACTTCTCAGTGTCAGGGGTCTGCAGGGGGAGGCTACCTGGTGAGTTACCTGCCACTTCCAGAAGCCATTGCTCCATGGCAGTGGGTGATGAATTGAGTAGAGCTCTTGTGGTCTCTCTCCTTACACGCTCTGTCTTTTAGACACTCGTGGACTCAAACGTTCAGTCTGTGCATCATACATACACAAAACAGGTGTCGTGTTTAACGGCCTCAAGGAGCATGTATACAACTGGTACTTGTATAGAGCTGCAGATATTGGTGAAGTCAGGAGACCAGCTGCGTGGTTGAGGAAGAGTGAGCATGTTTGTGCACCCAAAATTGCTGCCTTGCTGTGCAGTGCTAGTGATAGATAGCTTGGTGAAGTGATCTCTCGGTCTTTGAAAAGGCAAAGAAAAAGGAAATGGAAAACAGAGCCCAGATGAAAAAGTACTTGTCACATCTTGCAAAAATGATTGATGGTTCAAAAGGAATCTTGCATTCAATGAATGAATATAGAGACACGTAAATCTGAAATAAATAAAATGTTGTGACTTCAATGTTGCTTTCTCTTTTCTGGATTTCTCTGTTGTTTTCTTCAGTGTCTCACTTCCCCACCCCCCTTTGCAAATCCCCCATTTACTTTTCCTTCCCTGTCAGCATATGTTTATTCTTTATCATTTTTATATTCTTCGTGAATATCCCACGTTGGTATTTTTCTTTCCTTTCTCTCTCTTCTGTCTCTGATTTGTTCTCTTCTAGTCAGTCACCTCTTAGTAGCCAGAGGAAGCTTATTTCCCCCACCTTTTGCGTTCTGTGTACTCCATCTCCTTGGAGACTCTTTCCTCCACCATGTCTGTATCTTCTCCGGTATTCTTGGGCTCCGTGCTGGAGCAGCCACCTTGAGGGCTGTTCCTGTAGTCACACAGGCTCCCACCCCACTTTCTGTTTCAGAGCGCTTAAGTTAAATGGAGACCAGGGATTTTCTTGGATGCTTTCCCAATGTTCCAGCATTTTGAGAAACTCACGATGATGTTTTCTTTCCCTTTGCCTTTCCAAGAGCACCGTTGTCACATGGCCTTCTTTAGTCCTTCCATCTGTGCCTCATGGGCCTGCCGAAGTTTAAAATCCTCAGTGAGGATGTTGGCATGACCTAGAGTATGACCTGCTAGTTGGGTCTGGCTCAATGAGCCCTGAAACTACAGCTATTAACTTGTCATTAACAATTATAGAACTGCAGAAGCTTTTGAGTGTGTAGATTAAAAATAATAATGCAGACCAGAGTCAGTAAAACTAATACAGCATATAACCATGAGCTGAACAAAAGTTTTAATAAAAATATCAAATTCTGCCTGTACAAGTGGATTTTTGAAAATGAGAATGTATTATCCTTCTGTAAGCTAAAGTAATTGGTCCCAGAACTGTGGGGATTTCCATCCCATGGCACCACAACAGGATGCTCTAAAGCCTTCCTCCACTGAAATTGTCTGTTGCACTTCTGTACTGGGTAATCACTTTTGGTGTTTAACTACTTTTCTCTGTGAACTTGTTAGAAGTTTGGAGAAGTAACAGAATAATGTTCCTTATGTTGTTACCTTAATTATACCTTCTTAGGCTAATTTCTAAATTTAGTTTTAAGCACAGAGCTAGGTCTTTATTTTAACTCTGTGACACTTGGAGAAAGATGAGGTCTTAAAATGGAGCTATTGAAATTACTAGATAATTTTTAATTTACTTTTTAAAAAGTTAAACAGACCTTATCAGCGTGACAGTTGTTTTTAATGAATTCATATTGATTGAATGTTTATGGAATGTTCCTAATATAAAGTATTTTGGGTAGAGAACAATGTTTTAATCAGTTACAGCAATAATTTGTCTGTAAGCCTCTGTTGTGGCTTAACACTAGCCAATAACCAAGCACTGTACAGCTGCTTGCTCATCTCTTCCCCCTACAAGGGTTGGGGAGGAGGATAGGGGAAAAAAAAAACCCTCATGGGTTGAGATACATTTTAATTGGAGATGAGAATAAAATCTGATAATGAGTGCTCCACAAATGCAGTTGCTCACCGTGTGCAAAAAGCCCCAGTAATGCCCAGTCTGTTTCCAAGCAGCGACCCCACCTTGCAGCTAGCTTTCCCCAGTTCTGCCCTTTTCCTTTTTAGAAGATGATGTTGCTGTGATGCTCCAGTTTCTGGTTTGCCCTCAGCTGTGGTGAACAAGCTCACTGCTTTTCTCCAACCTGAATGGTGGCTCATTCAAGAGCTTTAATGCAAAAGGAATGGCTTTGCGGCAGGTCCGTGTGTGTTGGTACTGACATTGGTCCTTTCTAAAAGGATCTGCAACTGATGATTTTTATTTTCTGGTTGGTGGTAGGAAGGGTCTCAGTTTGCAAACTGTATAAGAAATTGCAAGCTGCAGGGGAAATTTACAATCACAAAATTGGGGTTTTAATTGCAAGGTGTAGTAGTAGAAAAATGTAGCTGTTGTCTCAGGTTCTCCAGTATTTATGTCTTTCTGCGTGTACCCAGCAGCAGGCAGATAGTCAGTGTACAGTCTTAAGTGCAAGCATTAGAAATTTACTTTAGTTTCTGTCAGCCAGGTGACTATGCCCATCAAACTTTGAGGATCCAAGAACTCTTCCAACTGCAGCCTACATAAAACATCAGGAAAGAAAACTTAACAATGCTCCCTTTGTTAATCAAACAGCCTAACTCCGTGTCATAACCATTTGAATTCCTAGGGAAGGAGTTCTGGGTACAAGTTGGAGTGTAGTGGCTGACTTCAAAGTGTTTCTGTGACAGGTTTTGAAATTTGTCTCCTTTTAAACCTTGGCTGACAAAATTAGTTCTGAAAAAAATGATGTTTGATAAAGTTTATTTGGAAAGCAGATGCTTGCTGAGTCAGAGTTCATGGGATTAGAATATTGTACACTGATTATATCAGGCAGCAGCTGTGGCTCTGATTCATTTGCCAGGTTTACATAAAAATGGATATTTCTTCTGGGACCAATCAAAAATACTAATATTTGATCAAGGAATTACTAGCTGAATCTTTATTAATTGCATAGTGAGATGTTCGGTGACCTTTATTTAAGATGATTCTTTAGAGACTAAAAATTAGCTAATCTAAGTATGTTTCATTTAGAGTAGACTAACCTCAGAAATATCATTAGGAACTAAGCATCTGTTCATCAATCAAAAACCTCTTTATGGAAAGAGCTCTTAGTTGATACTTCTTAGGAAGTCAAAAGAGACTTCTAGATGAAGTAAGTCCACCAAAATAGCAGATTTTGCAGAACAGTATAATACATGAAATGAAAATGAAGGCTCTATCTCAACTAAGTGCAAAGGTAAAGATAGAACTACATTGTGGAGGATGGAGGTAATTAAATTGCTTTTTTCAAGTTTCTGTGGGTATATGGAATACATTATCCACCATTTTCATAACGTCTGTAATCCTGAGAGCAACAGGGTCAGTGAAGGTGGAATTTCATTGTAGGATTTTACTTACTTTATTCTCCTTTTACATACTTTATTCTCTACACTTGCTCACAAAATTTCTTGTGACTGCAATCTCCATTTGGTGTGTCTGGATAAAATATGATAATAATGGCATCCAAAAAGAGGTCAGACCAGCACAGGGTAGACAATGGCAGTAGAACTGCCTAAGTGATGCTGGGTGCCTAGCTCTATCCTGAGCACAGCCCGTGGACTTCAGACAAGTGTGTAGTGCAGGGTACCGGTGAGACTAAGTGTTCTTTCAATCTCAAGGTCTGTCTTCTGATTAGAGGGCTGGAGCAGCTGCCCTACAAGGAGAGGCTGAAGGAGCTGGGCTTGTTCAGCCTGGAGAAGAGAAGGCTGCGGGGGGACCTCATTGCAGCCTTCCAGTCCCTGAAGGGAGCATACAAACAGGAGGGGAATCAACTTTTTAAAAGGGCAGATAATGGCAGGACAGGGGGGAATGGATTAAAGCTAAAGGAAGGAAGGTTTAGATTGGATATTAGGGGGAAGTTTTTTACAGAAAGAGTGGTGAGGTGCTGGAACAGGCTGCCCAGAGAGGTGGTGGATGCCTCGTTTCTGGAGGTGTTCAAGGCCAGGTTGGATGGGGCCCTGGGCAGCCTTGTGTAGCTCCAGGCCTGAGGTTGGTGGCCCTGCCTGTGGCAGGGGGATTGGAGCTCTATGTTCCTTGGGGTCCCTTACAAGCCTTGCCATTCTATGTTTCTATAATACTATGATTCATTAACCTAAAATTTCTCCAGTTTGGTGTATTTTGGGTACTATTTGCCAGCTCCATTAGTTGCCCAAGTATGATTTTGGCATATTTCCATAGCACTAATATCTTTTCAACTGTTACAGGAAAATAAACGTTTCATGTCTTATTTTCATGGGCTCTTTCTTTTTTTTTTAATGACCTCTTCATTGCTTGTGAATTTAATTTCTTCCAAAATAAAAAAAACCTGTAAAATTTGCAAGTATGATTCTACTATCATAAAAATTTAAGAAATGATTTTTGGTTTAGTAGTATGTTGTTTAAAAGGTGGAGAGATGGGAAGCTTCATACCTGTTAACTGTAAGCTTGTGATTTACCTAAGCTAGCAATCTGGTTGTGTTGGGCTTCTGAGAGAGCGTGAGCAGAAAGAGAGGGTTCAGAAACAGATCATGATGGTTCAGAAATCCCATGGTCATCTTTTAGCATAGGCCCATCATTTAAGTTACATTTGCATTCAGAATTAGAAGGACATAAAACACATTCCCTTGAGCTTGCACACTGATCAGATCTTATTTTTAAGCACTTTTCTAAAATTATATACTTCTGAAACAAGCCAGTTCACGGGGAATGTTTTGTCCATTCATCTAAAAGAAATGTTCCTGGCATAGCAAGCTGGAGGATATTTTCCTATTTTATTCTACTTGTTAGTCTCTAGACAGAAAAATGAATAAAACCCGCAGCATTTTCCTTTACCGGTGGAATGTGTTTACAGTGACAGCATTGCCACTGTCTGGTAAATTCTGGAATGCAGTGGGATTTCTTTTTCTTAATTTCTTATTTTTTCCTTTTGGAATCCATAGAAAACTTTTCAGCAAATGCACAGTAAGTACCCTGATGAAAAACTTAAAAACCTGTAAACACACAGAGAGAATTCTCTGCTCACTTTACTGCTCCTTCCTTTTGCTCACCCATATATATATATATTGCAGTCCTTAAGAACATGTTTCCAGTGAGACCCATTTTCTTTTTAGCGTGTATGTTGGCAAGCAAATGAGAGCACAGACAGAGTTTAGCAGTCTTGGGGTCCAGAGCATGCTTGCTTATTTTTCCCTTTGCTATACACACCCTGCTTGGATTTGATAAATGTGACTTCTCTCTATTTTGTTGCAGCAATATAAGAAGGATGAGTAATTTTGCATAGTGGAGAGACCATTGTTCTTAGTGACTCCAGCATTCCCTTGTGGTAGGAAACACCGTCTAGGAGGAAAATGCAGCGCTCCTTGCTGAAGGCCCCTCTTGAGCAGGGAACCTGCAGTGGAACTACACCTCAATCAATGAGAATATCTGTTTTTCTAAGCACTTCATATATTATGGCCTTACTCTGAAGAAAAAAAAAAAACAAACAACAAACCAACCAGCCCATAAACCTGTCATTTGTAGCTGTGTTTGGTCTTTGCTTGGGTAGTGTAGTAAACAGTAGAACTCAGAATCACAGGCTCATTAAGGTTGAAAAAGACCTCCAAGATATCTAGTCCAACTGTCCACCTACCACCTATATTGCTAACTAAACCATGACCCTAAGTACCTCATCCAACCTTTCCTTGAACACCCTGAGGGATGGTGATTCCAACTGTTGAGCAACCGAATTTCTAACCTGAACCTCCCCTGGGGTAACTTGCAGCCATTTCCTCTCATCCTATTGCTAGTTATCTGTGAGAAGAGGGTGACCCCCATCTCGCCTCAACCTCCTTTCAGGTAGTTGTAGAGAGCAGTAAGGTCTCCCCTGAGCCTCCTCTTCTCCAGACTAAACAGCCTGAGTTCCCTCAGCCACTCCTCGGAAGACTTGTGTTCCAGACCCTTCACCAGCCTGGTTGCCCTTATCTGGACACGCTCCAGGGCCTTGATGTCTGTCTTATATTGAGAGAGGCCCAAAACTGAACACAGTATTTGAAGTACGACCTCACCAGTGCTGTGGCACGTATACTCCAAAGGGACACAGCCTGAACTTGTCCTTTCTGCTTCAAAGGTGGTTTTACTGGCAACTTCAACACAGGTTCTAGGGGGATTTTTTGCTTGTTTTGGTTTTAGACTTTTGAAGCATAATACAAAAACTACAGTTCTGTCTGTAGAAGTTTGACTGCAAAGTCGTCTATACCAAAACCTATAATATTTAGAACAAAATAGTGAAAGGTTTATTTCCTTTTCATTGTGTCTCTGCTACTAAAATACAAGGCAATAGGCTAGCTGGTAAACCTGTGAAGAACCTGACAATGAGGGTCTTTTGAGCCTAGAAATTGAATCTCTTCAGTGACTGTGTATGGAGATTACATCAGTGTTTGAACTCCAGAGGGTTTCACAACAGGTGTGTGGTTTACTAAACTGCTAATCAGAAATTATGGTGAGCCTACCGTGTTTTCTTGTGGTGTAATCTTTGAAGTTACTCTAAAGGACTCTATAAAAAGGAAACACAAATTTTTAGTACACTGAATTAAATAATTAGACTATCTCTTTAAATAGAAGTATACTCTTAAAACCTTTATGGCTATAAAGATGACTACATCAGCCGCCTTGTCAGCAGGAAGGAAACAAGAATGTGCTTGTTGCTCCTTGGTAGTTTTGGGGTTTGCCTCCTTTCAAGGAAATTAATACAAAACTTTCAAAATACACTAAGGTTTTTGGGGGTTTATTTTAAAAACTAAAAAGATTTAAAAAACTTTTTCCTCTCCCCTTGTTTTGGTTGGTCCTGGCCTCTTTTCCTTGGAAGACCTGCAGATTGTGAGCAGGACAGTTGCATTTCCCTTCAGCTGAGTGATTGCCCACCATGCCTCAGGGGCATTTTGCCATACTGTTTGCAGATTTCTTTTTGATGCTTATAATGCTATAGAACTTGAATTAATGCACAATTTGACAGTTGTTAGGTTTTAAAATAATTGGTATGGGTTTCTTTGCTGGTAAAACTGGGAGAAGAAATTAATGAGATCTCCTGTTTTCATTTGCCACTTTAGTGCTAAGCTGTTCTGGAAGTTTTTTCCTTCAGTTTCCTGAATTCTTCCTTATCCTACCTAATAATGGGCATTTGAGTGCTAATTAGTTATTGCAAAAAATAGCTCATACTTTTAGCAAAAGAAGAGGTTTCTTGTTCTGATAATATATGGTAGAGTGGTTTTATTTTGCATTGTGTCTGCTGAACAGTTTGTACCTCAAGAATTCAATAATTAAGGGAGGAGATGGGGAGGAAATGCCCTGTGGGGAGAAGGTGCTATGAGGTTTCCTTATATTTATCAGTGATGACATGCAAGACTGTGGTTCTGTTTTCATTTAATTTCAATCAGGAAGCTTAATCATATTTTGATGTCAATTTAAATGATGGTGCATTTATAATTCAGTGCATTTAAAATTTGCTTTCTGTTGTAGTAGAAGTTGTTTTGTTACATCCCTATCAACAGGAGAGTCTTGTTTTGCATTTTAGAAGGAGATGTTTTGGGGTTTGTATGTTGTCCTGGTTTGGGCTATGATAGAGTTAACTTCCTTTCTAGCAGCAGGTGGAATACCAGTTTTGGGAGTTAGGATGAGAGCAGCACTGCTGTTTTAGTTGTTGCCAAGCAGTCAAGGACTTTTCAGTTGTTCATACTGCCCTGCTAACGACAGCCAGGGTGCACGTAGGAAGCTGGGAGGGGACCCAGCCAGGACAGGTGACCTGAACTGGCCAAAGAGGGTATTCCATGCCAATAATGTCATGCTCAGCATAAAAGGGGGGCTGATGGTGGGAGGAGTGCTCAGCTCTAGGGCCTGTAGTTTTTGGGGATGGTCCAGCTCCAGGACAGCTCTGAGCTGTACAGCCTGAGCTGTGTGGTTTGGTGAGAAACTGCACTGTGTATCACCAGTTTTGTATATTTTGCTGTAAAAGTCATTGTTTCTCTCTCTGCTGTCCTAGTAAACTGTCCTTATCCCAACCTGCAAGGTTTGTCTTTTTTTCCTTTCCCCTTCCCCCCCCTTCCCAAGCAGGCAGCTGTGTGGTGTTCAGCTCCTGGCTGGGGGCAGAACCATGACATATGTACTGTAAAAATAAGATCCAAAGACTAACTTAGTGCTACCTCACGCTTACAGGTCTGTGATAATAGCATCTTGGTACTTTAATTTTTCACAGCAGTGTTTAGTTCTGGGCATCACTCGGTCTGCTTGATGTTTCTCTCCTGGAAAGACCTGGAGTCTGGTTTCTGTTCTGATAAAAGGGTTCATGCAGAAGTCAAGCATCTAACCTGCAAAGGCTTTGGAGTCCTAGTAGCATCATCATCTCCTGAGACTGGATTAAACTTACAGACTTAGAGTTTGCAAAATATGTGCTCTTAATGTACTTTAAAAATACAATGAATAGTCTACTGAGTTTAAACTATTCAAGTGTAAGCTCTCATGTGTGTGATAGCTTGAGCAATGCTGGACAGAGGTTGGGAAGAAGAGCACAGGATGCTCATGTTGATTAAAGCCTTCCTTGCTTCAGACTGTTCACAACACAATGCCAAAATAACAATTAAAGGAGTGCTGTGGTGGGACTGGGTGGCTGGGCCTACACTGGTGCTAACCACAATAGCAGGAGCAAACTGCTTCTGTGTTCACCTGTTTCCTCTCTCCACCAAATCCACTCAAGGATGCTGTTGAGTGTTCCTGTCAGGATAAGAAGTCACTTCAGTGGGTGTTTGTGGCACACTGAGTTCCAGGGTAGGCTCATGGAACCACATGCGTTCCCAGTGATGCTTTTCAAGAGAGATGAGAATCTGACTTTGCTAATGTACCTTTCTTTTCCTACCAGAAATGAGACTATTCCTACAAATATTAATCATCTCTATTTAGTACATACATCTCAGAACTCCAGTGATACACACTGTAACGTGTGATTGAGGAAATGGCTTGTGCTGTTTAAAATGTAATGGCCTAGCACTTTCTTTGCAGAATACTTTATTCATTCATGTTCTCTGGTATGGCAATGAAGAGCAAATTCAGTTTTAAAAACTCTGAATTTATTTACCTCCTGTGCTCATCGAAGGCATTCAAATCCTGGCAGATAACTGTCTTTAAAATCTGTACTATAAGCCTCACAGGAGATTATTTTTCCAACAAACCCAAAAAGTCTGCAAAAACGACATGCTGGACAGAGAACAAATAGAATAATGTCTTTGGCTTGTGGAGCAATTCAATTGAAAATAGGAAACTACACTTCCTTAATCTTTTTCTCCTGTTTTCAAAAACTGTAGGCAATCAAGTGTTCATCCTGAGTGCAAACTGAAATAACTGTCAGCACTTTTGGAGAAGTTAGGGTGCATAATAAGCATTTCATCCTAAAATTTCTTCCCTGAAAAGTTTGGGTGCGTTACCTGCATCAAATTCTGTGCAGCGTAAAGAAGTGAGGCTATAGGTATTATAGCACTAATGGTTAAAAATAATGATAAAAAATTCCTGTGCAAAGCAGAGTGGTTACAGATACTACTCATATAGGCCAGGTAGTAAAGAGTGGGAGTTCCTCATCTGACAGCCAGAGCCATGTGTGGCGTAGAATTTTTCTGGCCAGTCACTCTTCCTTCTGTAGAGTAACTTTACAGGTCTTCTCCCTTGCAGTGAAGCCTCTGGAAACTGGTTGTAGCCTTAATTCTGACTCTTTCTAGTTCCTCTTTCTTAAATTCCAGCAGATTGACTCTCCCATCTTCCTTTGCAGGAGGAACTGGCTTCTCTATGAGTCTGTGAGTTTTCATGGTGCAGAAAAGATAAGAGAATCAAACTTTGCTAATGCCTTTTTCTTTTCCTTCACTGTCAGAAATGAGAATGCTTCCATAAATGATTAATCATCTCCATTTAATAAGGGTATGTCTTAATTTCCTGTAAAAACAGATGGGATGTCTCTCTCTATCCTGCATTATTAGGTCTGCGGAAACTTAGGAGGGCTAAAACAGATTTTGGAAATGAATTCGTTTGCTCAGTTTGTCATGAAGTGAAGTCCAGGGTGGAATTTCTTCCTCAGGACTAGCTGTTGTAGCTCCAGAGGCATCTCTGGTATCCATCCTTCTGGAGAATTCTTGATCCAATACTGGAAGAATTCTACAGAGCTTGCTAGGCAAAATGATACTCAGCAGTAGTAGTGATTCTCAGTGAAGGGCAGTTCTACAGCAGCGTGTGATGTCTATTTTACATGGCACAGATCATTCCCATGGTGCTGCTGGGACTTAAAGGTCGTGGGACTGGTTCCTGTTCCGCATCTCTCTTTTGAAGGCAAATAGTTCTCTCCACCTTAGAATGAAGGTTGTAGGAGTGTTAGACTTAGGAGAGAACAAAGGTTGGATGTCAGGATTGCTGTATCTTTGTCCCCTGGGTCTTCTGCTTATTTGTATGATAGCATTATGCTGGACATCAAGGGGCTGGTTGGCCATCTTCAACAGACTTTGCAGTAGTCCAAGTGTTGTCTTTGCAAACCAATTCCTTTAGAGACAATGTTTCTCCTAATTCACTGAGTGGTCTTTGCACTCCTGTCTATACGTGTTTGTGATGTTGTAGACCGGGTAGCATGTTATGTGGCATGGACCCTGCCAGTAAATGTCTGTCTCACTGTATGCTGAAGGTCACAGGTGTAGGTATGGTACACAGATGTGTCCAGAATTTGTACAATAAGGATATCTTCTGTAAATGATCACACATTCTGTTTGCCATTTAATATGGCATTTTCCCTTTCTGTTTCCACTGCCCCGAAGTGCTAGTTTGCAAAGTTATTGAGCACCCACAAACAGGGAACAGTGCTTATATTTCTTTATATTCATAGTTTTTCCCCAGCTTGGAGTTATAATTTAATGTCAGAGAAGTGCATTGGCAGAACAGTCTTAAAATGTAGCAACGAACTAAAAAGTCACCAAGCTTTCGCTCCCTTTGTCCAGTTTGTGTTGGGGCTGCTTGTGTTATGGAAGCAGCTAGATAATAGTGATACAGTATGGTCTGCTGTACAGAATACTCCTCTGGCTCTTTCCTCAAGGACTCTGAAATCATGAAAAGCTAATCTTGAAGAAAAACTGAGTATTAAATTCAAATGAGTAGTTACTGTGCTCCCTCACTTCTCCCTCATGACCCCCGCCCAGCCTCCTAAACAAAAGAATGTAGCAGTCTGTCACACAAGGTGTTCTTGGGATCCCCAAAATGAGCTTCTCCTCCTCCCCTGTTTTTTTTTTCTTGGTAGATTTAAGTTGTTGCATAACTAAAATCTCTTTGGTATCCACCTTACAGTCACACAGCTGCCCTGTTGCACGACTGGTATCCATCGCTCACAGCTGATGGAACATTTAGACTGACCCACTCGCCTCATATCAGACCCCACTGGGAAACTCAAGACCTTCAGTGTCCCCATGGCCATACGTTTCCAAACCAGTCACCCCTACCAACTGTAATTTGTAGGTGGCAGAGGTTTTTTAATTTTGTTCTGTTTTTTTCCTCCTGAAAGGCATTTAATTTAAAACAACTTGCTCTTTCCCCCTTGTTTCATAGGTAGAAATGTATTGATTTTTACACATGCTGTATACATCCTAAATGTACTAGCAAATGAGGAGAGGTGCAGTGATACTTCCAAGGCATGTTGTATTTCCCTATTTTCCTGTTCCCATTATTCCATTCCAGTGTTTGCTGGGCTCCCTCCTAGTCAGTGAAATTACACAAAACTACAGGCAGATGTAAGTGATGGGTTCACACAGAAGTCAAACGCTCAGTGTTGGTAGAAGTTGGAGAAGGTTTGCACTCTTACACATCCTTTTCAGCCAACTTTGCATCTTCAGAGAACACTTTCCAGTGGTGCAGATCCAGCCCACAGAACTGCATCTGCCCATCCAGGAGCAGGAGTAGGTACAGAGGCAGAGGTCCCCTGGGCAGCACTACACTGCACCTCCAGTGAGGTTGATGCAGCTGGGAACCGCTGTGCTTGTGTGTATCAGGGCAGCAGTGTTTATTCAGTGTCTGACTTACCCAGGCCAGCTTTGTGCATGTACAGTAGATCTGAGATGTCCCACATATTTTGGAAATCTAGACACAAGTTTGTCCTCCCACCCAGGGAGAAAGGTCCAGGAGGAAGAATAGGACAGGTCTGGGGAAAAAGGGCCCTGTTTTTGTATTGTGAGTAGTGTTCTTGTCACCAGGCTAAAGTGTTGACAGCAGTTGTGCTGAAAAGCTCTTCAAATGCAGTGAATAACTTAAAGATCAGCTGAACTTCATGGCAAAGGGCAAATTCTGTGGTGAGACACTATGCTGTGTAGTTTAGATGTTTTCAGAAGTTTGTTTCGGGTTGGGGTATGCCTATTTTAGCTATCATGCATTTATAAAGCTCTATTTATGGAAATCCAAGAGTTTAATGAATAAATGAGATGGCATATTCCTTTTTTCATTCCATGAATTACAGTATCAACATTTTAGAGCCTGTTCATGAATTAATAATTACTTTAATCAATAAAAATAATTACAGTGCTAAGAACATTTTAACAATGAATGCTTTCATGCCATTTTCACTCCTTTTTAATTAAAGCATGACAACTCATATTTACCATTTTCATCATGATAGCTCTAAATGGTGAAATTTGTCATCTTTAACTTGGGCTCTAATTATAATTCTCTTAGATGGTTCAAATTTCTTCTCATTATTCAATTATGCTTGCTCCAATTTTAAACTGACAAATTTTTCCTCTCAAAAATCTCTTTCATCCTGTAAGAATATCTTTGACTTCATAATACCCATTTTAAGGATTCTATGCTATGCAGAATAAATGCGAGTTATGAAATAGAAAAACAAATATAAGCTGCTGAATATAAATAAATACAGCAGAAGACCAATTATTCCCAGTTTAAATGCATCTATCTTAATCCAGTATAGCATGAAATATTAATATAAATTTGTTGCAAATATAAACATTGCTAAAAGACCATAATAAGCTTGCAAAAGCAGCGTGCTAACTTAATTTTTATGCTTGTGACATAGTCTTCAATTAAATGATCTCTTATTATTTTCTCATACAGAATCCCATCCTTGCTCCTTCAGTAGATTGCGTGTCATTCCCTTCATTCTTGTTCAGCCTACTCCTGTATCTTACTTTGCTAATATTTTTAAACCTGGCTATGTGAGAATAAATGTCTTTTCATCAGCACAGTAAGATCTGTTTGCCTCACAACCCCGTGGGTTTTGTCAGTGCCTCAGAGGACGGTGCTTTACCTGGTGAACAGCTAAGGGAGCCACTGAGGAACTATGGAGAAATTGGAGTGAGCAGAGCTCCAACTGGGGATGGATGAGGAGCTGACTGAGAGCTTATAGCTCAAGATTGGAGGGAACACAAGGACAGGAGACACTGTAATGGGGGTCTGCTACAGGCCACCCAACTGAGAAGACAGAGCAGATGAGGGAGGGGCAGCACAGCAGGGCCCAAGCAATCCAGGAGGCTCCTGGAATGTGCTGATGATGACTTTTGTCAAGTGATAGAGAAGCCAATGAGAAGAGGTACCCTGCCAGAGCTTGTTGTCACCAACAAGGGGGGCTGGTGGGGGATGTGAAACTCAAGGTCAGCCTTGGCTTCAGTGACCATGAAATAGTGGATTTCAGGATCCTTAAGGCAGGGAGGAGGGTGTGCAGGAAGCTTGCTACCCAGGTCTTCAGCCTCTTCAAGGACCTGCTGGGTAGAGTACAATGGGACAAAGCCCTGGAGGGAAGAGGGACCCAACACAGCTGGCTGGTATTCAAGGGTCACCTCCTTAGAGCTCAGGGGTGATGCTCCCAACAAAGAAGACAAAAGTTAGGCAAAAACACCCAGAGGCCTGCATGGTTGAACAGGAAGATCCTAGGCAGACTCAAACAAAAGAAGACCCTCCTGAGGGTAGCCTGGGAGGAATACAGGGAAACTGTCTGAGCAGCCAGGGGTCAAGTTAGAAAAGCTAAATAAAGCCCTGTTAGAATTAAATCTGTCCAGGCACATCAAGGAAAATAAGGAAAGCTTCTGTAGGTATGTCAGTGGTAAAAGGAAGACTGGGCAGAATGTGGGCCCTCTCCAGATCCATATAGCAGAAATTATTATCCAGGACATGGAGAAGACTGATGTACTCAATGACCTTTTTGCGTCCATATTTACCAGCAGGGGCTCTGGCCACACCACTGAGGCTGCAGAAAGCAAAGGCAGGGACTGAGAGAATGAAGAACCTCCCGCTATAGAAGATCAGGTTTGAGAACATCGAAAGAACCTGAAGGTGCACAAGTCCCTGGGACCTGATGAAATGCATCTCTGGGTCCGGAGGGAACTGGCAGGTGAAGTGGCTAGGCCACTATATTTCGGATGTCTGAGAGTTTGCAAAATGTGAGCATGAAGAGAAATTGCCGGTCAAGGGTAGTTTTAGGTGAGTAGGTCCAAGGCCTGAGGGAACTGGTGGATGAAGTAGTTAAGCCACTATCATATTTGAGAACTCATGGCAGTCTGGTGAAGTTCTCACTGACTGGGAAACCCCCATTTTTAGAAAGGGAAAAAGGAAGACCTGGGGAATTACAGGTCAGCCAGCCTCACCTCTGTGCCCAGCAAGGTCAGTATCACAGATTTGTAGGGGTTGGAAGGGACCTCAAGAGATCATCGGGTCCAACCCCCCTGCCAATGCAGCTCCCCAGCTCATACTGCACAGACAGGCGTCCAGATGGGTCTTGAATATCTCCAGAGAAGGAGACTCCACCACCTCCCTGGGCAGCCTGTGCCAGGGCTCTGGCACCCTCACTGGGAAAAGGTTCCTCTGCATGTTGGTGCGGAGCTTCCTGTGTTCTAAACCCTGCTGAGGCACATGGAAGATAAGGAGATGATCTGTCACAGCCAATATGGCTTCGCTAAGGGCAAATCATGCCTGACAAATTTAGTAGTGTTCTACAGGGGGGTTACAGTGCTGATGGATTAAGGGAAAAGTGACAGACATCATCTACCTGGAATTATGGAAAGCATTTGACACTGTCCTGCATGAAATCCTTTTCTCTACATTGGAGCGACACAAATTTGACCACTCAGTGGTTAAGGAATTGGCTGGATGGCTGTACTCAGTGTTGTGGTCAATGGCGTAATGTCCAAGTGGAGACCAGTGACAAGTGGTGTTCCTCAGGGGTCAGTATTGAGGCTGAGGTTGCTTAACATCTTTGTTGGTGACTTTGGACACGGCAGTCAAGTGCATCCTCGGCAAGTTTGCCTACTACACCAGGCTGTGTAATGCGATCAACACACTGGAGGGAAGTGATGCTATCCAGAGGGACCTTGGTAGGCTTGAGAGATGGGCACATATGAACCTCATGAAGTTGAATGAGGGCAAGTGTACCAGCACACTAAGACCAGAGCTTTTACTTGTTTCAAACACAATTGTGAAAGTGCTTCCAGAATCAACCTAGACTGAGGGCTTCCTGGCATAGACTCATACCATCTGTTTTTAAACATGCACTTGTGATAGGTGCATTGGGAGTGTGAGATCTCTTTGTACTTCCAAATCTCTGCGTTTCCTTTTCACTCCTTGCTGGTATTATTTCAGTCTTTTTATACCTTAAATACAAAGGTTCTGCCACATCTTCCTTTCTTGTTCTTGTCCTGTAGCCTGCTCTATATAGTACAGAAGAGGATGTGTGTTTGGGCAGATATCAGCATGGTCCAGTTACTATGCTTGTCAGATGGTTTTACCTTTCCTAAAGCACACTTTCAGTTGACCTTTATGATTTTCAACCACTGCATAGGGTCTTCCTAAAAAGCCAAATACCTCCTCTGGTACCTTCCACAACCTATCACTTACAGCCAGACATCTGCTTCAGGACCTTGCTGGGTGTCAGTCTGCAAATAGATCCTACCATTTGAATAAACCTCCATGAACTACCGTGATGCGACACTTTAAGTCTGAATTAGTGTGTGTGCATGGGGTGGAATAAGTTAGAATAGCAGATGGAAACCACTTTCTGGCATTATATCTTTGGAGTGCTTGACTTTATGATGATTTCAAGGTGTTTGAGCAGGTTTGTGTGTGCAGTTTACAGTAGTTTTAGAAGATCCATTGATGAGAAAGTGGCAAATGAGACAGTACACACACAGATCATCAAACAGACTAAGAAATTTCAGATACACTGTGCAGTGATTTGGTATTAAACCTGCTCAGTAGTCAGCAGCTGCATCCTCTGAATGACTTGCTGTAGCTTCCCATGGTGAAAAGTTTTGGGATGCATTTCAGCTCTGGAAAAAAGTGTGCTTCTTGTGCACACATCTCTGCCTCCTTTTACCAAAGCGCTTCTGACCTCTCCTGCCCTGCTGATCTGACCAGTTCCTTTTACAAACCCTGTCCTTGCCTCTTCCAGCTTGATCTCCATGGAGGTTCTGACTCTGTCTAGGCCTCTTCTGGGTGCATGGTGGATTACACTGTGGTAGATTACTAAAGTAGTAATAAAAAAAGGAGCATAAGTGTAAAACTTGATGACATTTATGTTGTTGTTCTGGGTTTTTTTTAACCTACTGAGCAATGCCCAATTAAAAAATCTGTGTGGAAGTGCCACTTTACCTATCAGGATAACTGACATTACTTGGTGAATAAGATTCATAGTGGCTGTTGGCACAGGGCAGATTTTATTTGTGGTATATTAATTGCACTTAGAGTGTTAATGTCTTAGTATATCCTAACAATAAAACCTGTTTTTAAAATGGTTAGCTTTATGTGGGTCTCAGAGTAGAGGAAATGTATTTTTAAAGCTATTTACAATCAAGTTTTGGACAAGCTTTGGACTTGGTTTTCATGTATACAGACAACTAGGAGGCAATCACTGATTTTTCTATTGACTTTTTTAGTGTCAGTGAATATGTTTTGATGAAATCCAAAGTAGCAGTTGCCTATACTCAGTTGCTATTTCAGTCTGAATTGGGATCACTTTGAAGCAGCTATTTCCAGTTTATCACACTGAGAGAAGCTCAGATAGATGTTTTTCCATGTGCGTTTGAAAAAATACTAAATACTTGACATATTCCACCAAAATCCCATGTCAAAGTGCTTTTTCCATGTTATCTTTTGAACCCAGATAATTAAGGTACTTTTTGGATGTATCTTGGATAAATACTTACGTTTTGGTGGATTTGTCATTTGCTGTTGGCAGCTACTTCAAATTATTTCAAGATATCTGAGATCTGGGAACAATTTGCCATGAAATGATACAGCCTTGCCTTTAAAAAAAGGCATAAAAATAATTGCTCTATAAGATGTAATGTTTATGAGGTCATATGAGCAGTTGCATAACTGGCACATGGTGAGAACTGTGCATTTCACGTTAAATACAAGAATGGTTGTGCTCTGGGAAGGAATATTTAAGAAATCAAGAGAACTATAAACGGCCATCTGCTTCATTCTCCATTTTTATTTGCCAGATTAACCCACTGCAATATTTTAATGGATAATGGATTGCTGTTCCATCTGCTCATTAAATTTTTTTCTACCATGATGCTACCTTGCCATGAAAAAGGGTTGCTCTCTGTGTAGGGAGGGGACAGTTGTTGGAGGAAGGGGAAAATCAAGATATAATACGACAAATGGCATGGGCTTTTACCTTTCCTGTTAACCTCGCTGTGATTCCAGTTTTACCTGTGCTTGCTCCTCTGTTCACCACAGCCATCCTCATGTTGCTGTGGGGTTATGAAGGAGGAATAAATAGTGGGGTCCTATCACTATCCTTCCCCCTGTTCTTCTGGGAGATTGTTTCTGCTGGGAGTGGGAGAACGAGTGATGAAGGCATGCTGTGTTCTAGTTACTCATCAGTTTGCATGGGCCTCCTGTGCTGCTGCAGCCAACATATTCATTTGACTAGAATCGTGGAATTGTGGAGTACTTTTGACTGGACCTTCAAGTATCTAGTCCAACTCCCTCTGCCATGGTTAGGGACATCACCTGGTAGATGAGGTTGCTCAATGCCCCATCCAACCTGACTTTAAATACTTTAAATTGGTCCAAGGCTGGTCTGACCCTTTGCTGAGATTAACGGAGTTGACATGTGAGTAGCATGAAGCCTGTGCAAAATATCTTTCATTTCTATCTATTTTGCCTCTTTTGTACCAAACAGAGGCGATGGAGAAGGAGGTAGTGTGTGGTTGCCTGTGTGCTCTGAGGCTGGGCCTCAGTTCTGTGCTTTGCTTCAACAGCAGAAAATACTGGAGCATCTTAGTTCTGGAAATACCTATTACGGCTTTGCCTGTTCAGATAAGCAGAGCAACTTTGTTTTGTGAGCTGTTTCCAAGGAGTGATGTTTTAAGGAATAAGCTTTACTAGGTACTGGGGAAAGCTTTTCCTATGAAGCATGAGTCCTGAATAAAGGTGCAGGGTTTTTTAAGAAGGGGAAATGTTGTGTGTCGTGGTGTTGTTTTTAAGATGTGAAGGTGGCTGCAGAACAGTTTACTCTAGTATTATTCTAAGGTAATGAACTGCATGGTAGGATTTACCTAAATAGGCCTAATAGAGCATTCTAACCATTCTGGTGCGATGATGGTCACGCTGCGGAAGCACAAAGCAAGTTACAGCCTCAGACAGCATCTGATATTTCCAGCAGAAATGTGTTGCAGAAAGACATTTGAATACATTGTTTAAAAAGGAAAGACATCTGGTTCAGATGACCCACCAACCCTGGAGTATACTCAGATGATCAAGCCCGAGCTTATGTTTTCATAAAAATTCCTGTTATCTCCCAGTCTCGTTCCTGAGCAGAAACAGCCCATTAAGATCTCATTGCTAGGCTGAACGCGTGGCTCGTATTACTGTTTTCCCCATGTGCACCACATTTGTTTACACTGAATTTCACTTGCCATTTTATTGAGTAATCACTCGGTTTCATGAGGTTTTTCTGCAGTTCTCTTCCCCCACAGCATAAATTGCAGGCTCCGTGGTGGCCCTGTCTAGAGACAAGCTGTTTGGTATCTGTGCTCAGCTTGAGCTATCTTGCTGTCTGATTTCTGCAATGGGACCTTCTCATTTGGTACCTCCCTCTGAGCTTAGTCAGTTTTGTAGGTACTCAAGGTCTTCCCCCTTTCTTCTTCTCATTTTGGAGAAAAGGATATTGAAAAATTCAAGGGCTTAAAATGCTTCTTCACAAATTCCCTGCCCCGTGTCAGACTATTTCCCTTTCATAATGGGCAGGTTTAGGGTTTAGTTTAGGAAAATGACTTACCTGAAAATGGGAGAGGGGGCGTTCCAATTTAAGCAAACAGGGCTTGACATGCTCATGACTTGGTAATCACCTTGTCAGCCCTTTATCATCCCTGCCAACGTTATTCTGCTGGGTCTCTGTTAGGAAGAGCAAAAAGTCAAAGATGCGCTCTTCCATGACTTTGAGGACTTCAGTAGGAACATAGTATAGCCCATGGCTATGGGGAAATCACCCACCACTGTACATAAATTGGGGAAGGTAGGTCTCCTGGTTGCATCTTCAGTGCTGCAGTCAAGAAACTGCAGAGCTTAGAGTGGGAACCTGTGAACTTCTTGGCACTACATCATCAATATCCAAAGGGATTGTATGTGTGATGAGATTTTTCAGTACAAACCTCTTTGAAAATTGCAAAAGCTGCTGTACACCCCTGTCATGTCACAAAGGCATAGTCAAAGAGTGTGTACCTGACCACTCATATGTTGCTGCTCTTACGGTCAAAGTTAAAGCACTGTCACCCAAATTGTGGTGAGGAGCATGGAGGTAATGGGAATGTGATCTCACTTTCCTAACTGCAAGACAGCTTCGCAGATCTGCACGGTTCAGTAGAAAGCTTTGGCTTGGAATTGCGTTGACCCACAAGTAGGGCCTTGCACTTGGCCTTGTTGAACTTCATGCAGTTCACATGGGCCCATCTCTCCAGTCTTTCAGGGTCCCTCTGGATGGCATCCCTTCCCTCCAGCGTGTCGACCTCACCACACAGCTTGGTGTCATTGACAAACTTGCTGAGAGTGTAAGCTTTCCCACTGTCCCTGTCACCGACAAAGATGTGAAGTGAATTGGCTTTGATCTACTTGGTCATAAAAATTATTCATCAACTGAGAGTAATTATGAAGCACTTCTGGCATGCTGTAACTTTCCCAATTCCAGTGATGGCAGTGATCGCAAGTCCGCAAGAAGTACTTTGGTTATTAATTAGGAAAATGTCAGTTGAAAGGGGGATTTTCTAATTTTCATCATGCAGCACATGATCTCTGGAAGACTTAGAGCTAATACAGCAAGTATGTCTGTGCGTAGAGGGCTGGAGCACCTCTCCTATGAAGACAGGCTGAGAGAGTTGGGCTTGTTCAGCCTGGAGAAGGCTCCTGGGGGACATTAGAGTAGCCTTCTAGTACCTGAAAGGGCCTACAGAAAAGCTGGAGAGGGACTGTTTGCAAGGGCATGGAGCGATAGAACAAGGGAGAATGGCCTTTGAGGTGAAGGAGGGGAGATTTAGATGAAATACTGTGAAGAATTTCTTCCATGTGAGTGTGGTGAGGCCCTGGCACAGGCTGCCCAGAGAAGCTGTGGCTGCCCCCTCCCTGGCAGTGTTGAAGGCCGGGTTGGATGGGGCTTTGGGCAGCCTGGTCTAGTGGAGGGTTTGAACTAGGCAGAGGAGGGTTGAACTAGGTGGTCTTTGTGGTCCCTTCCAACCCAAACCATTCTAGGTTTGTATGACTCTATATTTCGTTAGCCTGCCCCAGATACAAAGAAAAACACTCTTCAGTAGATTCTTTCATTTAAAGTTCTTAATGTTTTACAGAAACAGTTGGTGAAGCTCTCCAAATAGGCATGGTTTCTGATGATAGTCTGTCTTCAGTAGTTACCTCTACTCCAGAAATGAAAGGAAGGATACTATATCCCATCCTCAAGGTGTAGGGGATGGCTCCCCCTGCCAGTTATTACCAAGATTTGTTATGTCACACAGGGTTGAACTTAATATGCTACGTGGTGGTGGCTGGTTTGGGGTGTGTCTCCCTTTTTTTCCTCTGCATATGTACAGGAGTTACATGAACAAATTAAGAGCCTCTAAGCTTTAAATGATGAGGCCAGGAATATGTTGAGCACATTTGAAAGCATAAGTCGCATCAGTAATTGAAAGTGATTTACAAATTTTTTAATCTTATGGATTAGAAAATAAAACATAATAAAGTCTTTAGATGTGAAATAAATGAAAATTAAATACAAAGTCTGCTTTACTGTAATAATTATAATTCTTTATCGTGTACTTCAACATGATCCTATTAAATTCTAGCTCTGAATTGCTGAGACTGGCATTTGTTTGGCGCCCGAATTAAGGTAGATTGCACAGTAGTGAAATTAATGCCTCTGAGAGCCTAATGAAAATTAAAAAATTAGGAAAATGTGTAATGTGTCATAAAATGCTTGCTCTGCAGCATTTGGGATGACATTTAAAATTTACTTTTTAGTGCTTTACTTCATTTTTCCATATCCTTTTATTTTTAACGCAAGAAGGATCTTTTTATGGCAGGTGGAAGTGCTGTGGATTCAGCCTTGGAGTGCTGTGTACTTTTAGTACTGTGATTTTCAGACTTTTCTCTGCATACCAGTAGGAAAACATTGGCAGAGGTCTTTTGGTTGCCTTAGAACTTGGGGACCTCTCCTCCTTGCAGCCCCAGAGGCTTTTGAGAGTGTGCAACTTTGGGGCAGATACACGTGATAAAAGTGTTCCTCTGAATGGTCTTGATGCCCTCCTTGTGCTAGCCCTGGACCATCTCTCCACCTTTTGTCTGATTTTTAAGGCATCTGCTTTTGATGATCATTTCATCTTACTAGTCACTTGTTATCTTTTCAAGGAGGGAGGCATTCCTGGAGTGTGCATCATGTTCCTAAAGGCAGATCGTTTTACCAGGTCTGGGTTCACCTTGCCTTGGAATAGTTTACTGTAGGGACTGCTTACAAACAGTGTTGTGGACAAAAAGGCACAAGGTTCATTGTCCTCTTTTCCAAGCAGTTCCCTGCATGGACACATGAGGAGTGGTTTCTAGTGCTTTGAAAACAGACAAAAATAATGTTGCTCTGTCCAGTCTTGGCTAGATGGGACTAGTTGAGAAGAAGATGGAGCTCTTAGGTAAAAAAATCAGACCCAGACCCTCCTTTTGCAGTGTAGATGAGACTTCAAATATGTATGGGGTTATGTGGGACTCTGGGTAGTGTACTCTGAGATTTATATGCTGTCCTTTGGTGTAAATGGTATGACGTGCCTCCTTCTTTTGTCCTTGAACCTGAGTGCTCTTGTGACAGGTACGTAATGGCACTTCTTGAACATCTATCCTAAGTTGCAGAGCTGTGGTGTGTCTAGTTGCCCATCTAGCTGTTCTTGACATGGGGCTTAATCCATTCATTAGAGAAGGGTCATGTCAGAGGTCACAGTTGTAAGAGGGAACTGAAATTTGAGAACCCAAGAAATCCTATTCCAGACATGGTTCCGTTTCTGTTGCTTTTTTGCCTTTTTAAAAGTAAGTTTTCTGAAACAAGGAACAGTGAATATGATGCATAAACTAGGAACACACTTGTATTTTTTTATTTCCCCTGGTGTTGGAGGCTGAGCATTTGATGATGAGGTTTAGTGTGTCCTGTTGTCCACTCATTGGTCAACCCCACAGCCAATGAAGTTTGAATTTCTGCTGCAGCTGAATCCGTTTCATGATCCTTTGTTCCTTTCCTTTGGTTAGCCAGATTGATCTAGATTTCATGAGGTGTTTACTTTGGTGCCTGTCATGCTATTAATTTCCTACTCAGGTATTCAGAGAAAAGCTATGTGTCAATGTGAAGCATTACACCTGCATCAGCATTGTATTTGTCACTTCCTGAAGGTCTAAGGAGTTATGTATTTCATTAAAAATTTAAAAAAAAAGCCTCACAATAACAAAAAACCCTCAAACACTAAAAAGACAACACTAAAAAGACATTAGGATAACTTTGGGGTGTTGTCACAATCCATAACATTAAGTTGTATTTTTGTGGTTTAGCTGCCTAGCTTGCAGTTTATCTTGTGGGAATGTATTATACTTAATTAAAAAAAAGTTCCTTAATCAGATTTAAGGGTATTACCTTTTGAATTTGATCATGTCTTATAGGAAGAAAATGTAAATATAAGCATAATTTATCATTTTAGTAATTTATCTTCTTTAAAGAGATATTCTCATGTCTTTTACCATCCTCACTGGATTTGTGGATCCCTCTGACACTTGTACATCCTTTCTTCAAAGATCATACTTTACTGGAATTGAGGAAAGTAACTCAATGAAAGTTTTCAATTCATAAGATAAAATAATGGTTTAATATTTTAATTAATTTTCAAATTAATTCCAGCTTCTTAGCTGAGCCTTTACATGAAGCAGAGTTGTCAGTGAGCTCTATCCACTACAAACTTAACTTTTTTTACATTGGAGTGGTTTAATGAAGAATTCAGAAGTTTGAGTGATTCGAGCAATTTTCTAAACATTATGTATTGTTTACAATAATACATTTAATATTGTATATAGGTCTGAAGGAAGCATTTCTAATGTTCTCAAGCCTTTCTAAATCTTGGCTAACTGAATTTTTTTTCTTTAATTTACAAATTTTGCTGCTGCATTAATGTCTCCTTGAGAGACATGACAGAATTTCTGTCATGCACAGATTTGTTGGGCACTGTTTGCCCTTACTGAAGCCATTTTCATACAAGTTGTTTTGTGGATTGATTGTGAAAGCTTTTCCATAGGAAATGTCATCAAAGTGAAGCTGCTAGCATGGTGGATTTAATATTCTGAGCTGAGTCTTCACAAAATCTTGTGCAAATTCAACTGCAGCTGTACTACTGGTTTTTGGTAATAAGACTGCGTATGGAGATTTGGTTTGAGAGTGTCATTAAGATCTCTTTTTGGAAATTCTGTATGCTTATCTGCTTAGATATGCCTTGTCTTGAAGTGAAATCTTGATGTGCACATGGACAGTTCCTTATCAAGCCTACTGAATTTTATTTCTTTAAAACTCAACAGAGGTGCCATGCTATCTTTTCATTTCAACAAAATGGATATAAATGGGTTTTTTCCACAGGGCAACCGAGTCTGTGTTTAATGTCCAGAATACTTTTAAGGTGATACATTGCTATGTATTTTCTCAACCACAAGTCATTTTAAATGATGTCAAGGAAGATGGAAAAGTGTTTCTCTGCCTGTGTCCAGGACCTGGATAATGGTATCTGCAGTCGTTTTCCATTCAGCCTCTCTTCGTCCTTGGGTTCACTGTGCTACAGCTGGAGGATCTGGTTAGAATTTAGAGAAGTGCAAGCTGTCAAATGGTTGATCATGTCATTTTAGTTGACATGGTGGTATTGGACAGACAGTTGGACTTGATGATTTGAAAGACCTTTTCCAACCTTAAAGATTTGGTCTGTGGAGACAGGACAAGGGGCAATGGCTGCAAGTTGGAGCACAGGAAGTTCCGCACCAACATGGGGAGGAACTTTTTCCCAGTGAGGGTGCCAGAGCCCTGGCACAGGCTGCCCAGGGGGGCTGTGGAGTCTCCTTCTCTGGAGATATTCAAGACCCATCTGGACACCTCCCTGTGTGACCTGTCCTAGGGAGCTGCTTTGGCAGGGGGGTTGGACCTGATGATCTCTGGAGGTCCCTTCCAACCCCCTATGATTCTGCGATTCTGTGACTCTGTGATTGTGTCATGTCCACATCAGCCAGCTGTGTGGTTTTGCTCAATACTTGCTTTTAATAGCCAAACCTTCCTTTCAGTGGTGAAAGGTTAATTAAATAAAATAAATATCCGTGTTACACAGTAATTACTCTTTGGAAAAAAACATGCCAGAGGATAACAAGCTTTAATTAGTGGATTTTTTTTTTATAATGCTTTAACATTAGGTAGGCTTCTTTTGTTTACAGTACGGGGAAGTATTTCTTTTGGGAGAGTCTTTCTCATCTGTAGTCTCCAACCTGTTGCATAGTTTACTGTGAGTGTCAAAGGTAGTGGACAGCTTTAATCTCATGCACACTAGAAACCAATTATGTCTATCATATCATTTCAACGTGCGGGCCAGTTAATAAGTTTGGGTCACCGCTGACGTGAATTGGATTTGAATTGGTGTTTTGGAGGTTGAATGCCTGGATTTTAAATTATTAATGCTTTGTGGTCCCAAGTTTCCTCACTGATAGTGTCCTTCCCTCCCTCCTGCGGGGATTTGAATAAAATTCACGTGTCAGGTCAGGTCTGTTCTCAACTGGGATTTAGCTTCCCCTTGCTCATTCCCTCCTCCCTACCCCCAAATGTATATACCAAGTCAATATATTTTTTGTTACTCTCCCTAGGTCTCCAGCTCCAGTTTGCTTATACAGTACTGATATCTTTTCTATTCCCTGTGGGAGTCTGTGGCTTTATAGCTGAGGAACCAAAGAGTGTTCCTGCATGTTTGGAGATTTAATGTTGTCTCACTGTATTTCTCCATGGAGTAGTGTCTCCAGAGGAGCAAAACGTGATCTGCTACAACATGAATTATTTTTTTCCCATTATTTCTTTTAGTAGTATCACTGCAGGTACTCTGTTTTGTAGCACATTGGTGTGGTTGCATCTTTAAAAATAATCTCTCATGACTGAGAAGGGAAACATCACACAAAAACAAAGTCTGCCTCCACATCAGAGACAGGGAGAAAACATCTTTCAACTTAAATTTGTATAAAGCCTGACAAAGGTGGTTTGCAGTGATTTGACTTTCAGGGAGAAGCCTTTTCAAATAAATAAGAACTTGCTCCAGATTCAGCTGACAGTGCCTCTGTAAAAGTCAGATCTGATTTTTTGCCCTTTCCTTGACAATGATTATAGTAAGTGACCTGAATGTGGTCTGTTCCTTTGAAGTGAGCAGCTCTGAGACGCGTTGAGGGGGGCTCCTTCTTCTTCACCCTTTGAGAATTAAACTAGCAGGATCGTTAATGTTCCCATCCCCGTGAATGGGAGGGGTACAGGTGCCTGCTTGTGTGTGCTTTTCAGATGGTACTGTTGCTGGCATGTGGAAGTATCCTTAGGCCTTTATCACGGGACATAGGCCAAGTTTGTTTGCTGTGATTTCTGTTAATGCCTTTTCGATAACTCAAGTGTATGAATAAATAGATGTTTATCATGATTAAAGGAGTAACTGTATATTCAAAATTTATTGAGTGCTGACTGGAACTTTTGGGGTTGGGAGTTGGTGGGGAAAAATTACTGTCAAACTCATTTACCACAATTGCAGCAGAAGTGCAGTTCCTTCTGGGAACACGGGCATTTGTATAATCTGACTCCGTGGCACTGAGCTATGCTGTATGTAGTGTATTTATGATTGAACAGAAAGTTTCAAACAGCAGCCTGTGAAATTGGATTTCAGATGTAATGTACCATAAATAAGTGCTATAAAGAATGCCTTTAATGCTATAAATCAGTTTTTATTGGTTTCAGCTATCTCATTCTGGTTATTGTATTACCCACAAAATCAATGGGAATCAAAGAGCTGGAATATATTTTATTTTAATGTCCCATCTCCCATGGAAATGGCATATGAGCCCTTAGATCACCTTTTGGGTAGGTTGGGCAAGGCTGATAAATAACAGGCGATGAGAGTGTATTCACCAAAAAGGTCTGTGTAAATAGTAGCTGTGTAAGACTTGAAATGCTTTGGTACAGCACTTCCTCCCTGTAAGGGGATACTTGCCTGTCTTTCTGAATGTCTTTCACTTTTGTTGTTTCAGTAAATTTGCCAACGTGGTTTGATTCCTCTAGCTGAGGTCTGAGGAAAAGGGCATCGTGGTGGTACATGAACCCAGTGTCACTACCGTTACATCCAGAATTGGGAACACTTTGAGGGTAGGAGATTTGGTTTCTTCGTGCCTTTAAGCATCCCCTCTAGCAGAGGCTTGCTTCGTCCTGGGAAAAGAGCAAGAGCACTTCTAGCAGCAGTTGTGAAGAGTAAAATATACGGTGAGGGCTCTGTTTAAGAACATATTATTCTAGTGGAAGGAAAGAAGGTCATGCATTGTGATTCTGTGAATAGACTTTTAAAACCAGAAACAAATCTTACTATCCTGTGAGAGTGCAGAAATAGGAAGAAAGCCCCTTTTGGAACTAAATAATACCAGTTTAAAACATTAGCAACGCTTCCTCTGTGTTTCTCCTTTGCTCAGATTAGAATCTCACAGCAGAATACACTTAGGAGCAACGTGCATCTCTGGAGCTCAGTTGACTAGGGCTGGGAATCGATGGTGGAGGGCAGAATACTTGTCTTTACACGTGTTAGAAAACTGCACTGTATCACTGCATTAAAAGATGGAAGTACAAATACATCACAGTAGGATAAGGGTACGCTGGTAGGTGTCTCCTAGAGTATTGTGCTGCTTCATGGGGTTACATATGCCCATCAGTAAAGAAGACTGAAGAACTAAGCTTTTCAATATGTTAAGTATGGGTTATTTACATGGTTCTACACAATTTTCACTTGTCTGCCAAAGGTGATATAACTTATATGCCAGAATTAAGAGGGAAGAGCAGACAAAGAGGAGTGATCTCCGTGGGGATGGGAGTAGTGTGTAATAGGTTATTCTTCATAGAAGTCTGAACTCTGAGGTGATGGTAGGGTGTAGGAACGAGGAGAGCCGATTTACTTATGTTTGATCCCACAGATAGCATTAAACTGCCTTTGAGCCCAACTTGGTCATATTGAGTTAAACCCACATTGCTCTGTGTTGGATTTTAAGCTTTCATCATAGGGGGAATTGGCCAGCCCCTTTTCAGTGGTCTGTGGAGACAGGACAAGGGGCAATGGCTGCAAGCTGGAGCACAGGAAGTTCCACACCAGCATGCAGAAGAACTTTTGCAGGACCAATATTCTGCCATTATCTCCCACATCCTTTTTGTTTCTTGCCTGAAATTCCCTTTGCCAGCTACAGAAACAGAACATTTTGCATATGGAGTACACACTGTTTCAGCCAGCTCTACCAACAAGGCAGTTTCTGCTCTGTCGCAGCCCTGTGCTGTGCTGGAGTGAACCCTTTTGAGCCCACGCAGAGTCATCTGCTTTGGCAGAGGGGTTGGACGGGACCTCCAGAGATCGAGTCTCTACAGTTCACCTACAGTTCTGTGAATCTTGGTGTAGGGAGCTGACCCATCTGAGAAGTAGCCCAGCACACCACCACAGTCCCTCCAAAAAACCCCAGAGTTTTTCAGGAGGTTCAAATCCTGCCATATGAATCATAGTCCTAGTTTAATCCTTGGGTTTATACCCAGTTTGATTACCTCTCATCCATTAGCTTACTGCTCTTTTCTGTAGGGTAGGTGGTTGTTTCATTTTTATTTTTTTTTCTCCTATGAAATTGTTAATTTGGAGGAGGAAGGGGGAAGAAAAAAATTACCTCTTGTTTTGTAAGTCACAGAAGTGGGGTTTTTTTGTTGCTGCCTGATCTGCTTTCTTTGTCTGTTCTTTCTGCCCCTTCTTTCTCCATCTGCCTGTTGGAGCAGCTCTGTTTCTGGGTTCTGCAGGGTGGCACGGATCAGAGGATTTGCCTCTGAGCAGGACACCCACTTCTGGTTGACAGATTTTCCTTTCTCTCCTGTTAAGTCAATGGTGTGCTCAATAGTGCAGGGTAACCTTTTTTCTTCTTTATTTCCCCCCCCCCTACTTCATTCTTTTATCACTGCTGACAGCACACAAGAAGAGATGAAAAAAAGGAGCCTCTCTGAATCCTCCATCAGATAAGCAGAATCCCCGAAATAGAAACACTGATGTCAAACCAACAGACTCAGCACTTTCTCCTTTCTTTTTTATCCTTTCTTCTTTCTATTCTTTTTCTGAAAAATAGAAACATTCTAAAATAATTCTGGTTTTCCCCTTCCAGTAGAAATAAGACTTGTATTTCCATATTGATAGACTTTATCAAATTAATTATTTGCCAGTTGAAGAGAAAATGGGGATGTGACCAAACCAGCAAACCAGGCAAAATTGGGTTCTTGAAACAACTGTGAATGCTTAATTGGGATTATGGCAAATGAACAGATTTCCACGGGTCAAACAAAGCAGCCTGAACAAACACCCTGTGCTGAGCCTGGGAAGCACTGAACTGGTGCTGTGGCTGTGGCAGCCTTCCCATGGCTGGATGCATGTCACTGGAGTGTGCCCTTTCTTTTGTGGGTGTGCCTCTGGCCTTGAGGAAACAGGAGCTCTTACCTTTTGTGATGCTTGGGTGAGTGCTGCTAAATTTGCTTATTGATGCTGATACAGTTTTTCTTCAAAGTCAACAGAGAGGAAAGCATAGTCCAAATGAGGTCACCAGCTACTCCCTCTGTGTGTGATCAAATAAAATACAGAGAAAGAATGAGCCAAAGAACTCAATTTGATGGTAGAACTCCCAACCTTGTGTGATATAAACAAAAGAAGCAGCCCGGGCTAGAATTCTGCTTAGAAACTGGGGCTTTTCATTCATGTCCTAATGAGCTCGGCTTCACAGGTGACACAAGAAGCTCTCACAATCTCCATGCTTCTTCTGCCTTAACCTGACAAAACTTGCTGACACAGAAGAAACATGCCTCCAGCATGCCTCCATAGACATATGTTATCCCATCACACTTTTTTTGCAAAAGCACCTTGTATTATTTTTAGTCCACCACGTGGTAAATTGGTAATGGTGGAGTAGGATCTGCAACTCTCAGACCACCTTGAAAATGGAAGGATTTTAAAAAAAACAGTTAGATTTTAATTGTCTCTTATTTATCTAACACATAGGCTTTAGGTTTCCAAGCTTTGCACCACGGTCATGAAGTACGTACTCAGCTTACCCACTTCCACACATTTTGCTGAAGTACCTGCATCGCTTATAGTTTTCCTTCTAGTCAAGTGAGGAAGATGAGTCCCTTCAGAATGAGGTAACTGAGATGCAAAGGACACTTTGGAGGTAGTTATAGTGCTAAATTAGTCACCCTAACTTAATGATTAAACTTTAGTGAGGTAAATCGGCCCCGAGCTCTTTGTTTCATGTGAAAGGAAAGATCACAGGAAATGATTTTAACTCTGAAAGGAGCTTTTAAAGGAATTACTGAAGGGGCAGGAAAATCCTCAAAGGAGGTGGCTACACTAGGCATGCTTTGCTAGCGCTTTTAGCAGCATGTTCTCGCTCCCTGGTAAGCCCTCTGAGTTTATAGGGAGGGCTGGGAGATACTATAGTCTCCTCTTTAAAACAAACAAAAAAAAAAAAGAAAAAAGAAGACTTAGAGGGGACCTAATTAGTGTTTATAAATATCTTAGGCATGGGTTGCAGGGGGAATTGGCCTGCCCCTTTTCTTTGGTCAGTGGAGACAGGACAAGGGGCAATGGCCTCAAGTTGGAGCACAGGAAGTTCCACACCAACATGCGGAGGAACTTTTTCCCAGTGAGGGTGCCAGAGCCCTGGCACAGGCTGCCCAGGGAGGTGGTGGAGTCTCCTTCTCTGGAGATATCCAAGACCCGTCTGGACGCCTGTCTGTGCAGTATGAGCTGGGGAGCTGCTTTGGCAGGGGGGTTGGACCCGATGGTGTCTCGAGGTCCCTTCCAACCCCTACAATTCTGTGATTCTGTGAAATTTGTTGTATATCTCAAGAGCAATAGGCTGCAACAGCTATTTGTAATAACGTGCATGACATTAGCCATTGATAGAGGCTCTAACTATAGTCAAGCATGCTTTTTATGCACTAACAGCATTTAAAACAACCAAAGACCTTATAGTTTTAAATTACAGAAGCATTCAACAAGTAGATACATTTCCTTAGTGGCTTTGGGAAGCCTAAGAGAGTTTCTTGTTTGATTGTGTGGGGGGTGATGGGGGAAGGGTTGCATGAATAAGTCAGTAGTCATGAGTTACCAGTGGCCTAGTTAGCAAGGGCGGTGTGTTTTGCAGAAGACCACAGAGGATACATTTTCATGAAGAATTTGAAGGAGGACTGTGATGCTGGCTTTGATGGCACTTCCCTTCTCTACGTAGGGGTCAGCCAGGGAGAAGTTACTTCAGAGAGAAATGGCACGGTGAGTTGTTAGGCAGAATGAAAACATGGCTCATGCTGCACTCGGGTAGTGCATTTGGTAGGTAAGGTCAGGTAAGATGAGATCAGTGGGCACAGGGCAGTGTACTTGCTGACAGCCAGGTAGTCGCTTGGACACTGGGAGGTCTGAGTCAAAAAAGGCTTTTGAAGAAGCCATCCTTATCTATATTCTGGTGGGAGGGTAGGATGCACTCTGGTGGGACTGCAATGGACAGGACTGATGCTGCCAAAGATATCCATATAAATGGTAAGTGGATTGTCTTACCTTATCATCACCTGTGTTCTGTCCTGTGGTCACTACCAAGCAAGGAAGAGAGACCTTCTTCAGAGGGCATTCTCACATGGGTGTTAAAGGTGATTGTGATAAATTGGTGGCACATTTCTGCCCATCTCCACAGAGTGACTTAAAGTAGATACCATGCTTGTATGTAGCTGGGTAAAATGTATTTTGCCCAAAACGTGGAGTGAAATTAGTGCATTTCTATAGAGTTATGCAGGCTGGGATCGTGCTCCTGTGTGATTTAAACTCCACAATCCGAACAAAACCCTGTGTTTTGAAATATTTAAAGGGACACAAGTGTGGCCATATTCCTCATTTAAAAATAAAAATGGTGGCAAGAGGAAAAGATAAAAACTTGAAGATAAAGAAGGTGAAAGCATCACATACTCACTTGAATTAGAGATTTTATCTATTGTCCTTCAAATCAGATAGAAAGGAGAGAAACAGATATCTGTATGTAATAGAGGAACTTTCCAAAATTGTACAGTCACCTATGGTTCCTATAGAAAACAGAAAAAAATCTATTGTAATGACAGCTGTAATGATGTATCTGCTGAAAGCTAATGCATCAGTCTTCTGATTCAAGAAGTAACACGATTTGCTCAGGCCTGGGTTTGAAATAAAAGGGAATCCTTCGGGTTTGTATAATCCTATGTAACTGAAGATAGCTGCTGTTTCATCCTTTATCTTTTCTCTCCTACTAGGACAATAGCAGCTGACCTGAAACCTTTAGTATTTTCGCTTGGGAGCATCAAATTGCTACTACATGTGTAGCCCTGCTGAGAAACTGTAATAGAAATCTTGAGGGAACCTTTTGCTTCTCAGAGACTGAGGATTCATTTTTAATGCCCAGTTCTAGCATTCCTTTTGCCTGTATTCCTTCCCACAGTTAAGCATAGGAATCAAATCTCAACTTTTTAACTGAAAATGTTATTATTAGATTGCCTAGACTGATTATTTTAATGACACCACTGTTACAACTTCAGAAAATGAACTTTCTTAGCCTTTTTTTTTTTGCTCTGTGTGTGGGAAAACTCAGGTGCTATGACTTCAGGTAGTTAGTTCAGAATTTGTACATTCTTCAAGTACTGACAGTTCTGATGAGCTGAGAAGTGTATGTTTTATCTCTTATATATTTTTTTTTTCCAGAAGCTGATGGAGTAAACCTACTGCCTTTATTGTTCTTGTGTGGGTTTTATTCTTGGGTTTGGTTTGTTGGGTGTCTTTCTTTTCTTCCCCCACCCCAGATCAACCACAGATTCTTTGCCAACTGCTCTCTGGCCAGGAGGAGCCAAGAAGGCTGTAAATGCCCAACAAACCGAATGAGCAGAATTTTCCTTTAATAAAGAGCTCCTTCTGCTGGTGGGAAAAAAATCACGTACATTAAACCCAGTAAATACTGTACAGTCAAGGTTGTGTGGTAGGTACAGGCTGATACCTGGGATACTTGTGGTTAGGAAACGCATTGTATTTGACTTGTCTGTAAGTATAAGGATGTGCATGTGTGCTGAAGGTTTTGTCCTGTAGCTTTTCACTGATACTGTGCCTCCATCACATGCAACTAATCTAAGAGAAATTATGTTTGTTGATACCTGTTACAGTCCTTGATGGAAGTAACAGGTAATAACGTGCAGCCTTGTATGTGTTAAAGATGTAAATGTTGTAGGTTTGTTGTCAATAAATTGTGCTTTCTGTATATTATGAAATAATACAGTGAAAACCAGCTCACTGAAAGAAGTGTGTTTCTCGTGCTTAAAATGGAAAATTCCTTCTGGAGCGCCAGCTTTGGGTAGCAACCTGTGAGGGGGTTCTGCTTTTTGACACGTTTTCCTTCCAATACAAGTTGTTGAGACTGCTGTACTGATACGGTCTGATATTCTGAAGATCAGCAGATTTTTGTAATGGGACAGGCAGTGAAGACCAATTTTCTTGCATGATGACTGAATTTTTTTTACTTTATCCAAGTTGGCTTTTTCACTTAGTGAAGAACTTTCCATTGTCTTTACTGTTTGAGGTACCAACTTCGTAATAGGACACCTCTCTATCCTGAGACTCATGTTACCTGCAGTGGGAGGTTTTGTTAAAATATGGGAAAATCCAAATGGGCTGTACCCTCTTTTTAGCCCCTGGGATGGAAGAACCTAGTGAGAAATCATTTGGGTATACAAGTCTTTCAACTAATAAGTTAGGACTGTAAATGAACAATGTGCAACATTGCCAGGGTTGCCATACAGTTGATAAGAAGTGCAAGTCTTTGTGTCTAATTTTTGTATGCATCCTTGTAGGAAAGCCTCAAAGAGTTAGGAGGTTGCATTAAAATCATCAAGTCCAAGAGTAGTGAGGTTCACCTCTGATGCTTAAGTTGTGTGGTACCAAAGTACTTTTTGACTGAATACACAATCATTTCTCTCTGTTTTCTCAGAAGCTCTCCAGAACTTGTGTTTTCAGGCAGTGCAGCAGGACTAAGGAGCAGTTCCTTCCTTTGGTCTTCACAGCTGATTTGATGTGGGCCAGAAAAGAGCTCGCGTTTTCTTTGAACACTGCAGCCATGTTCAGTTTAGCATTTTGTTCAGAAGTTTACTTTGGATGGTTAATTCTTCACTTCCCATTTCTTCATTCCCAACTCTTGGATCCTCCTTCTTGCAGTGGTGTTCTGTTAGCTCGTGGAGAGCATGGGCACTTTGGGTGTTCCTGTGGGAGTGGTCATTGTCCTTTGAGAGCAGTGTTTTCTTCAGTCCCACCTACCTCCTTCCACCTGGGAAGGAAGGACTTGGTTCAGCTGAAGAGCCCAAGGGAATCCGGCCACTGTAGCTTTTTACATCCACTTGGAATTGTCAGTTCCATGAAGGACTATTTGTCCTGTTCTTCACTGTTCTACTGCAAGGCAGCACTCAGGGATTTTTATGAATTATTATTATTATACAGAAATAACAGTACCAAAGTATGGGGCGTTCTTGCTTAGTCACTTCTGAATATCAGTTACCCATTTCTGCCCACTTGCCTGTAAGATGTTCTTTGAGATAATTTTTTTTACAGCTTGAGCTTGTAGTACTCCTACATAACTTATAAATACTTAGTTCTTGCAAAAGTACTTGGAAACCAAATATAGTGAGTAGGCCTGGTTTGCTTCTTAGAACTTCCAAGACATGTGCATTTAATTTCTCATCAGACTAATGCGCAGGGCATATTAGGAATTCCTGACCTTTCTCAATATGACAACTATTTTCTTTTATAGAGAACTGCTAAATGAGACTTTTCATGGCAAAAATATTCTCCACATTTCTTTTTTTCTTTTTTTCTTATGAAGCAAGCTGTACTCCAAACCACCGAAGGGCACAGTGCAATTGCTCATGTGCTGTCTGTCATTGAGTCTCTGCAGTTAACACTCTGCCTGGCCTCCAGCTGCCATTCCACAAGGACATGGGTCTCTCATGGCTGCTGCATTGCATCTGCAGCTCTGCAACAGAGTCCTGGAGAAGCTGGGCTTGGGATGTCACTGAGAGTGCCCAACCGTGGGTCAGTTTGGAGCAGGAAGAGCTCACTGAGCTTTTGTCCGGTGGCTCCTTCCAGCCACTCCTTAACATTTGCAGCTGTAGCTGTGCTGTGTCTCCTGCAATAATGTGATCCAGCTACCCAAAATAGACACCTACGTTTAATAGGTATATTTGACCTTGATTTCTCTGTGCTTTGTTTTCTCATCTGTAAGTTTGGATAATACCAGCTGTTCATCTTTCAGGGATATTGTGAGGATAAATTATTAGCAAAGCCCTTAAGTACTTAAGGGATGAGTAATGTTGTAAAGTCTACAAGGAAATTAAACATTCTGTCTTTCTAGCGGGATCTGAATATTGTTTACTAAATGAGGCATGGGGTCACACACGAAATGCTGAACAGAGGGCTGTGCATCCAAATGAGGCAGAGCTCCTGTCTCACAGAAAACCAAGCCTGGATCAAGACTTCTGTGCTGAGTATGTTGGTGCACGTTAGCACAGGTAAAAGAGCAAAGGTAGCCCCATCTAGCCAGAATTCTGGTATCTGCAACTTTTTGGCTGCTAACTTCCAGCTTTAATGATGTCTTTATGAGGTGCCCTATCTGTGGTATTGTCTGTTGTATTACACAGGCACGTGTACATGTGTCCTCTTATAACCAGCTGTGTCAGTGCTGGAGTCTGTAACCAGAACATACAATGCAGCTGAATCAGGGGTTCACAGAAATGTTAAAAAGAAGGGGAAAAAAAACCACCCCAAAATTAGGATGCTGACTTAAGGGGATATTTTTTGTTGGATTTTTTAGCATCTGCCTTTTAAAATGGCTTCTTTCTAAAAGGTTCACCACTCAGTTAAATTTTTCTATTAAATGCTGGATGCAGAAGTCATATATTTAACAAGTTTTCCACTCTGTTGCTTTACTGTATAAATAATACGTCTTCTGGAAATTTCGGATACATGTCAGGTATTCATGATGAAAAAGCACATTTGTACTGGCGGTTCAAAGATAATTACTTGCCATTAGGTTCATAAGAACATAAATTTTATTCGTTTCTATCATCTAACTTGTCAGCTTCTTACAGTTTGTCTGCAGTCTGCCCCTCACTGACAAGCAGCAAATAATTTGGTCTTCCACCAAAATGATAATGACTGGCAAATGAAAATTTCATTGGAAGAGACAGCACAACATCAGTTGCACTAAAATAACTTCGTTATTTTTAATTCTTTCCAATGATAATTCAAGTGTTGTCGCTGAAGTTAATTTATTTAAGTCACTTCTATTAAGCTGCTCTTATTTAGATGCCTCCTTGTTATTTAAGAGGTAAGCAAAACACACTGGTTATTTTGTTCAGAGTGCAGTTTTACAGGCAGTCTTTTTGTTTGAGAAAATAATAGACTTTACCACTGTAACAAAGTTTCATCTTTGTTATGTTATTTATGTGACACAAAAAATAACCTATAAATCAGATGGGGGATGTTTAGCATCTTGTTAGGCAAAGGTCCTCTATTTCCACATCAGTTGGGTTTTGAGATGGTGTCTAGTGGTAGCACTGATGGTTTCAGTGATGTGTTGTGTGGAGTTTAAAGAGTCCCTCGAAACTGTATTGTCTCGTCTGTAGCAAGGTCTGTGGCATGCTGGTACACAGATGAGATGATCTTGAGAATTTTGGGAAAGCTGATTATTTGGTTGTTTACTTGGGAAAGACTTTTCTGTTGCCTGATACCTGCAAACCTCTGTCCATCCAAAGAAATTGCCCATTTTGTCCTAGAGTGATGGAAAGGACTTCCCCTCTGTTTTTGTGTTCTTTATGTGGAGCTCGTTCTTTATGTGGAGCTCACTCTTTCCTCGGTGATTGACTACAAGAAACCTTAAAGAATCATAACTAAGCTGAGAGAAAATAACGCATTGACAAAGTTTATATTCCTCAAAATTATTTGGGATAGTTATGGTATTAGAAAAATATACTTCAAACATTGAAAAGCATAATCCAGAACAATGCTTAATATATGTAATTTGAAAGCAGAAAAGGTAAAGTAATTCCTGGCCACGTCTGTCATGTTTGTGTATTAATCTGCCACTGGAGACAATCAAATGCTATTCAGGGGGAAAAAGAACTAGCACTAGAGAAGCAATTTTCCAGTGAATTAGTCTCTGGCAAAGGTTGCTTAACAGGGGAGCCTTGCCTTTCCATCAAAGAAAACACAAAGAGTAACATCACCCTTTCTGCTATTTGGTGGTAAAAAAGTTTAGAAGAATATGGTCCAGTTCGTCCCACGATACCTCCCAGCACGAGTGCTGGTGGATTAGGGAACAGAGAATGTCCCCTCAATGTGTATGTTAGGTATTGGCAATGCCTTTACACTAGCAGGGAAATATACCCATCTTGTTGCAATGAAATGGTTTGTGAAATGCTTGTGCTATGCATCGAGTACTCCAGAATACTTCAGTAAACGTGCAGTTGGAGGCTATTAACGTATATTACTGACCGCGATTAGAGTTTACTGTGTATCTAGTCAGTGGGGAAGCATGGAGCTGGATGCATAATGCAGAATAAATGCAAATGCTCAGAGGAACAAAATGACATCTGACTCCCTGAAATATTTTACTTCTCAGGCCACTGTAGCTCAAAGATTTTGTTAGTGTGTTAACACTGATGTAAACTTAGAAAGGTGGATAAAGTAGACATCCTGTGTCTTATGGATAGATATTTCTGTCACAGACTCACAGAACTGTAGGGGTTGGAAGGGACCTCAAGAGATCATTGGGTCCAACCCCCCTGCCAGAGCAGGTCCCCTAGGACATACCACACAGGTAGGCATCCAGACAGGTTTTGTCTTGCCTCTCTCACATCTCAAATAACTCCAGTGCTAGCGTAGATAGTATTGTGATAGTATTTTTGGTATTTTATTCTACAGCTCAGTCAGGTGACAATGACAATTCAAGCTACAATATAAGTCTGAATTTCTTTTTTCCTTTGGTCCTTTATTTTGTCAGTTCTTTTGGAAATCTTAAGGTCTGGGAGAAATCTGGATGATTGAACACGGGGCTCTGAGAAACAGAAGGCTGTTCTAGGTTGCTTGTGGAGAATGCACACAAATGTGGCCAGACTATAGTGCATTTGCTACAGTTTTGTTGTTAACAGTCAACTTTTGTAGTAGGATGATGTATTTCATTCGGCTGTTTTCTGTTTACTTTTTCTGGCTGTAAAACTGAAAATCTTCCTTTGAAGAAAACTTCTAGGAAGAAGGATTTCAAAAGAAGGAAAATATTCACTTAAAAATCATAGGTGTGAACTGGCAGTCAATTTCTGTACTTCTAGATTATCAGAGTCTTAGCTTCTCCTAATGCCTGAGCCCCTGTCGAGTCCTGGTACTGGCTGTGGCTCAAGAACTGTTAGGGTCCCCACTGGAAAGTCATCCTCCTGTATCCTCCCCCTCTTGCAAGGAGCTGAAAGATGTGAGGATCTTGAATACCAGGGCAAAGTTGGACTGCTGCAAACTCAGAGGTTTTCAGCATCTCATCAGATGAATTGGCACGAAACCAGTTGAGTTTCTACCTACCTCTTTCTGCTTAGAAGTTTGTTTGAGGCACTTTCATTTCAGTGAATCTTTTTTTCCCCAAGAAAAAAACTCAATCTAGCAACATTTACAATAAAAGAGATTTCTGGCCAATTCTCTTGTCAATTTTGACCATCAAGTGAATGTGAGAGTTATGTTTTTTTAATTAATGCATTTATTAGCTAGTACCAAGGTACCTCTGTTGCTTTCCTGCTCATTCTTCTTGTGCTGAAGCTTAGATGAGAATTTCCCACTTAGTTTATTAAGCAGAGCTGGCCAAAGACATTGGTGCTGCACTGCCCGTTACTCCCGGTTAAGCGGAGGGGCAGCTTACCATAGGATACCTAAGTTGTTTCATTGTTCCTAGCAGCATCTGTGCATAAAACACACCACTTCTACAGACTCGTGTAGTTCAAGCAATCTTTGGAAAGCCACTTACTTTAAGCAGGCAGTTGGTTTGTTGGCTATTGGAGAGATGTATATCCACCTTCCTGCAAGGATTTGGAATAAAGAGGTGGAAGTAACCACTCTGCTTTGCACGGTGTCTTCCAACCCTGTGGCAACATCTGGGTGGTTCAGTGTGTAAGTAGAGGAGAGGTGGAAAGGGTCTGAGAAATGAGAGGGAAAAGATACCACAAAGAACATGAAGTCATCCTAACATTCACAACTTAATATTCAGCCCACGAGTCTTGGCTCTGGAGGGCTGCGTCCAGGGCTTCAGCAATGGAGTCGCTTTCCTTCTCTGCGCTGAGGCAACAAGCATATATCAAGCCATTTGTGCCATCTGCCACACGAGTGTCAGGAGAAGCAGGAGGAGCACAAGAGGGACAGATACTTGAGGACATTAGTGGTAAATTATTTAAATGAGAAACACTGGGCTTGGTGTTGCAAAGCTGCATAATCTTGGCAGCCCGGCTTTTCAGCAGGCAGTCGGTAAAATGAAGCACAACTCACTACTCTTGCCAAAACATTGGGATGTTGGGTAGGCTGAGTGTCCTCAGCCTGTTCGTGGACCACCAGTCCTCATAGTGAAATGGTGAAATAAAAGTGATTCAAGTGCATTTTCTGTGATGGAGTGTTGTGCTCTGTAAGTGTAGAAGCCTTAATAGAAATATTTCCAAAAAGTGGCTTGAGGGTTTTGCAAGCGTGCTGATTAAAAGTTAACTGGCAGGGACCTTTTCAGCTTGTCCATGGCAAATGACTTCACTGTCAAGCTGTGTTTCTGAGTGTCTCTGTTGTGGTTTTGGGGGTTTTAATTTTCACTTTTCAGAGACAAGCTTAGCAGGGAGGCACCAAAATGTGGGGCGAGTCCATTGGTTGGGAAAATACATGAGTTGATTTCCCATGTGGCCTTCTTGGCTGGCAACTGCAAATTTAAGTATATTACTTGGTGATGATGTTGTTTTTGTTGTTATTACTAAAAACAATAATTTGAAGACTACTGCTTCTGCTCACCACTTACAAAACTTGCAGTTCACTGTGCTCCCATGGCTTGCTTGGAAAGGAACAGAGAGAGGACACAAGAAACAAGTCCATGGTGTTTGAAGAAAAGCATCATGGTTAAGGGAGGCTTCTGAAACCTTCCAGTGTTGCAGCTCTACACCATCTGTTTCTTGGTGTATGGTAAGAAGGATCACCCCAAACAGTTTTAGGTCTGACAAAAAGAATGAAACCGAGGGTAAAAAATTGAGGAGCGCCAGGGGTCTGATTTATAGGGGCGATTGCAGCACATGAGGCCTCTGCCTTCCCCCCCTCCCCCAAGAATCTAACTGTGATCGATGCAAACCTGCTTGTTGTTGCAGGATGGTGTGGCTGTTGCTTACCCTTGAGCACAAATTATCAACTGCCTTGTTGATAATGAATATATGTTTCTTGTTTTGCTGTGCTCACACAACTTTGATCCAAATGAAAGCCAGAAGCAAATATAGATCTGGGATATGTATGTATGTATTGAAATAAGGTCTGAGATTCTCTAGTTGCCTTTAGAAACTGGAATTTAAGAAAACTTTCCCATGTGGTAAGCTTTGTGACAAAAAATAGGAGAATTTCCTGTGATGTTTCTACAAGGTCTGTGGGTTTAGATATGTGTGCAGCAATTTCCCAGCTTGCTTCCTCTCACCTGGCTCCTGCTTTCTCACCCTTAAAAGTGAAGAAAAAGAATTTGAGTGCTAATTCTCTGCGAGCCTAACAGATAGGCTGTTAGACGATGGGACTGCTTGCTTGGCTGGTTTTGTGCTTCGGTTTGTTGTGAGTCTCCTGTGTAGAAAGCTATTTGTGCTTTAAGAAACAGAAAATGACAAGTGCTGAGGAACCTGATGGGCTCTCAAAGCCCCGAGATGGAGGAAAGTGGGAGGTTTGTACCAATCACCAGCGTGCTGACCTCAGTGTGTCATTTCAGTGTTTTAAGAACTCTTTAGCTTGTGTCAGTACAAAACATTAAGGTGTTCACGAATGAAGTTCTGGGAGCGGTGCTACAGAGATGGGAAGAATAGGACAGTATTTTATCTGTCATCAGTGTACTCAGGGCAGATTTGTTAAAAGAACCAGCGCTAGCAGCAGAGCTGTAGCAAGGTTTCCCAAACTATTAGGTTTGAATAAGCAGTATTTGATCATGTTAATATTTTGTGTGAACTTATGAAAAAACCCAACCAACTCACTTTGCAGTTACCAAAATATCAAACTTAATTTAACTCCACTAATGAGAAAAATAAATGCCCTTTTGGAGCAACGTCAAGAAGAATGGTATTCATTTCCTTATGTAATCTAAAAGTATTAATTGATTATCTCTATGACTTTCCTGTATTTTCATTCTATTATAGGACTTAATGGACATAGTACATCCTAAATGAAAGCAGGGTTATATTATGAATTGTCTGCTTTGTAAAATACATAGCAGCCCAGTTCCTTTCCTTGAAAATATTCTTTATTCTTTACTGACTGCCTACTCATTGCTAGTGCACCTTAGCATGCTGTTCCAAGGGTTACACTCTTCTTTTGAGGCCTAGCACACAGTTCCAAGGGTTACACTCTTCTTTTGAGGCCTAGCACTCAGTTCCAAGGGTTACACTCTTCTTTTGAGGCCTACATTTTTAGTTTAATGTGGAGTATCTGTACACAGAGGAACTAGAATAAGTTACAGAATCCTACTTGGTGAAAATAGCATGGCAGGGACTAGCTCTAAAGTGTTTGTGCCCTTTAAAATTTCATCTGGCCTTCCTTCTTCCTTGGAAGAACTCTGATGGGTGAAGATCTCCAGAGCATCATTCTCCCATGTTATCTGCTAGCCATGTCTGAAAAGAGCATGAGCACATGTTTATGTGTAAATATAGCTACTCACCTGCTGTTTCCAGAGCTACAGTTGTATTTTTAATAGATGCCAGTGTGAAGTTCTGAATTAGACTAAAGTAAAATGACATCTGACCCAACTCTCTTTCTGCACCCAGGTATCTGAAGACAAAAAAAGTCACATATGAAGGAGAGGTTATCAGTGGATTTGGGTTTTGGTGGGTTTTTTTTTTAGAAGGTACAATATGACCAAATATATCAATGTATTGCTGTTTGCTCATGTTAAATCAGATTGATGACCAGCCTCTTATGTTGGGACTAATTCCAGGGGCATTGCCGTGAACTCTTGGGCTTTTCAGACAAAGACTTTAAAAAATAATCATTAAAAACTTCATAACAATTAATCTAATCTTTTGCTAATCGATCAGAAGTAGGGGGGTTGGTGCGGAGCTAGATGGCTTTCTTTATTTTACCACTGCCAGTGGAAGCTGTTCCAATTGGACATTGATGCGTTGGCACAAGAGTACCTGAATTATTATCCAGTGTCTTTGGCCCTGGAATAACATTGAATGTTAGCATAATTTCTAGCACAAATATAAATATCCTTGAAAATTTTATGTAAAAACTTAGGTTCAGAAGATTGGGGGTTTTTTGGGGGGGGAACAACAAGAAACCCCTGCAAAATCACAGTAAAAAAATTGGAAAAGTAATGTTGGATGCTTAACAGGACAGAAATGAACATGCATCCCATTTTTACAGTAGAAGAAAATAGACCTGGGGTGTTAATTTGTCTTTACAAAATGAATCCTTAACATCTAAAGGTACATTAAAATTAATTTTCAGGTTATTTTTTCCTAGAGTGCTCTTGTTATATGTCATGGTTGATTATGGCCATTTCTGTTGAATATAGCAGGATGGAGACAAGTGTACACTCACCTAGCTTCTATCTTTTTTAAACCTTCTCAACTCGTAACTGAAGAAGCTTTCCAGAGGGGATGGGGGATGTTTCTTATTTATTTTATTGAAGTTCTTATTAATCTTTCTTTACAGAAGAAAGCTGATATAAAGGATCGTTTGTATTTTGTTATGTCTTCTATTGTTTTCCTTGATTTAAAAAAAAAAGTTCTGGGTTTTTTCCTTTGTTTACAGTTTCCTCACTTCCCATCTACCTTTCTGAATGAGGGTATAGCTTTACTTTTGTATCTGTAGGCAACATCTCTACCTCGTAATTGACTCCCAAACTGGAATTAGTGACTCAGTAGACTTAAAGTAGACATCAAATCAGTCTTTTAGAAATTTGATACTTGGAAAAATGAAACGTTATTTCTGCAGCGAGCATGCTTTGCATTCTCCTTTCTGTACAAGACATTCCTTCAGCTCTTTAACTTAATTTTGGAGATACCCCAGGGCACTTAGTGAAGATAAATACACATACATTACCAGCACTGATCGAATGTAGGACATGCCATTGATTCCAGCTAGGGAAATTCAGGACATGCCACTAACTCTTCCTACTTTCCAAAGTGACTTCAGTGTCAAACCTGTGAAGAGGAAACGGTCTTGGCACCTTCCTCCCATCTTCTCCCCCACTTCTACCTATATCATCTTTTATCACTGTTGGCAAAAAAATAAAGGAAGAAGCCCCTCATCTGATAAGTATGTAGAGATCACCAGTTAAATGATTAATATCCAGTTTCTGATGAGAGTTTTACACAAACCTTCCCATTTCTTACTCAAATACAGAAAAATGATTTTGTAGGTGATGGTGGCGTACAGCCTTTTTTTTTAAAGCAGAACATAATTTATCTCCATGCTACTTCCTCCTAGTACATTTTTCTGCAGACCTTCATTTTATATCTGAATGTTTTTCCATGCATTTTTGAGCTCTGATTTTCAGTGGGAGATAATATCTTTTATTAGCTCACCTGACAGATGAAAAAAAATAAGAAAAAAGAAAGTATGAGCTTTTGAAAATAATCTCTTGCCAAGTTCTTCTCAAATTATTGAGTTCCTTTTTTCACCCATGTTGCTTTTACACTGGGTCAGCAGACAGCTGTCTCTTGCCAGAGTGCTTTATCCTCTACAAACATTTTGGGATGCTTCACTGCTCTGGGATTCTCTCAAACATATTGTGAAATTCTCTGTGATCCCTGGCAAAACAGAAGTGAACCTGCAGTTTTTCAGTAATTTCTCTGGGATTGGAATGATGAGGAAGAGAGATGTTTGTAGTCATCTCAGCATTTGTGACTGTTTAATTTGGAAACCAAGCTTGGATAACAAAATTGGATAATTTTGTTGAGGAAGTGGCATTATTTTATGTGACTTCATTAAAGGAGAAATAGACTGATTGCTTCAACTTACAAAATAATGATCCTGTAGCTGGAAGGTGTGCTGCTCCAGATGTTTGGGTGCAAAAGTTTTGAAATCATATTGTAACAGAATAGCTCCATTTTTTATATTAGTTTTTTCTGGTTCCAAATAACTACATAAGGGGAAATTAGTCCTATGCCTCTTCATCCTCTTTTAATTGGGACTGACAGCTTGTAATGCAGATGCTTTGGATATGTATTTTTAAAAAATAATAACCTGAAAAGGAAAGGAACTCTGTGAATCAGACACTGTGGTGATGACTTTATTTGTAGCTGAGATCATTTATGATCTAGTAAGTAAACTTCACTTCCACACACAGCAAAGTGTGAAGTACCCAAATTAATCACAGGCGTAAATGCCTGTGGAAAATAGATTTTGAGAGGAACAAAGGTATGAAATGAGAAACAGAAAAGAATGGGGAACAGGCCATTTCTGGATTAACAGGCTGAAGGGTCGCTTAGCCCTCAGAAACAAGCCTCAAAGGTAGAGCTGATATTGATGTTTCTCTTAACCAAACTCCCATTTATACTGAAAAGAATTAAAGCCTAGACACACTGAACAGATGAAAATCTTCTGGATTCCATGTGCATGCAGCCTCTGAATTTATCTGTGTAGCTCTAAAATGCTAGTGCTGTGGTCTTTCCATCACGAAATGGGTGATGGTGTGATGTGCCAGTTTGCGGATCCTGTCCCGCTGTGTGGTTCCCACAAGTTCAACAGAGGTCTAAGAAGTCAAATCAAACTAAACCTGTGAAGTACCCTTCAGGTTTTAGATGGCAGTGACAAATTTTCTACTCAGGCTTCACAAAAGGCATGGATTTTGGACAGAGTTGAAGGGTGAGACAGTGAGAAACCAGGACCATGGGTATGCATCCTGCGAAGCAGCTGAACAGTGGAGATCCTTTTTCTGGCCCTGCCATAAATTCTGTTTCTCCTAGTGAAGTTGTAAAGAACATGATGTCTGACAGACATTGTGGTGCCTAGCCTGTCCCAGAAACTGACATGGCCACAAGATAATCCACTCCTCAAAGGAATCAATTTGTTCAATGCTACTGATAAAGGCCTCAGTAGTATATTGGGGCAAATACTTCCTACTTCTTCTTTAGCCTTATGGAGAACAGCTATGGAGAGAATAGTGTCTGTGATGTGGTGTCATCTACAGTGGAAGTCTGTCCCTTCAGTGAACCACAACTACAGCCTGTACACTTTGGCACTGGAAGTCCCACTGTTCTCTTCACAGCAGGTACTGTACAGTTGGAGGTGAATGAAACTGGACTGAAGTATCTGACTTTGTGATGTGCATTACCCTACTGTGATTCCAGAAGGTGCTGGTATTTTTCATCTGATTCAGTTCAGAAGAGTTGAGTTATATATTGTCTGTTGGGAACTCACTGGAGTAGACAAGTGAGTGGTTAGGTGACCTGGAAACTCGCTGAACTGCTACACTCGAAGGGTGGTTGTGATCAGTAGCACAAAGTCCAACTAGAGGCCAGTAACCAGTGGTGTGCACCAGGGGTTGATACTGAGGTCACTGCTGTTTAACATCTTGATTAATGACCCAGACAGTGGGTACACCCTTAGCAGGTTTACAGACAATATATAATGGGAGGAGTGGTTGATACACAAGAGGGTTGGTTTGCCACTGGGACCTTGACAGGCTGAAGAACTGGATTGATGGGAACCTTATGAAGTTCAAGTAAGGCAAATGAAAAGCCCTATAATGGCTTGGATTTGACTATGTTTTGCTGGATGACTTTGGATTCAGGTAGATGAGACATTTCTTTCTCATGACTTAGGTGCTCTATTGTGACCAACGTGCCATATCCTTCTTGAACTCAATTTTAATTCTCAAGCATGCAGAACTCATAGGCATGCCATAGAGCTTACCTGGTTTTCATCTTTCCCAATGAAAGAGTTCTATACTGTGCTGATCAGTATTTTGACAACCAAGAAACCGGGAAAAAAGCTTATGTCTCTTAACATTCCTAACATTTCAAGCAATTAACCCTTGAGGCTTTTGACCTCAAGTGCAGTATGTCTTCTCTGTTAGCTCCCTGTGACTTAAAGTGGTGTCCCTCTGTTTCTCTGCCTCCTTTTTGTAAAATCTTGTGTACTCAAATCCTATATGGAACACAGATGTTGAAGAATGCTCTGTGCCTCCACCAAGCAGGCTGGGAAGTTTTCCTAGTCATTTCTATTAAATTATGTTGACTTGCAACAGGAAGGAATGCTGTTCTGTGTCAGAAGTTTCATGGCTCACTTTGGGGAGGAGAAGATTTTGAGAGTTGGATAGTCTTTGTATTTTAGAGTTTGTTTTGGATAGGATGAGAAAATCCTGTCAATAGTTGTAATTGTGGAGATAGATGACAAAAATGAGCAGAACTCTGAAAGAGAAATGTGTCTGCACACAACGTTTATTTGAGCTATAGATTTTTTTTTTCCCCTTCAGGGGACAATGAATAGATGCTGGTAAAATTTTAGAGGTTCAAAAAAGCATTGAACAAATTAATGAAAGAAAAATCCACTGAGGTTGAAAGTTGCCCTGTCTGGCTAGTCAATGCATCAATCAAAAGATGGTGCATGGTAGGAGTATATCCATACCTACACTTAAACATCTCTATTTGTAACCTCCTGATACTGAGGACTGTGGTAAGGTGACCTGTACCTGTGTCCCCATCCTCCTCTGTGAGTTGGTCCCATTCAAAACCCAAGTAATGTGCTGCCTACAAGGAGATGGCATGGCAGAAGGTATCGCTGCTTGGTCTCGAGCATTGGTGCGGGGCCCCAGACCTCAGGGACTGGGGGAGAAGTTGTGAACACGCTAGCGACTTCTCCAGATGGATGCTGGGCACTGTCTGGGGTTCACATGGAGGGTAAGTGGACTGTATCAAGTGCCGGGTGTGTGCCGCTCATCAGCATCTGGTCTTTTTAGGTCAATAAGGTGCAAGATTTTCTGATCATGATCAATTTATTGCAAATCAATAGGATGGTTCCAAATGGCTTTTAAAATGCATCTGCTTTTGTGGAGGCCATAAGCTCAAATCTGGAAGGATAATTTTAGGCACCTCCACCATTGAAAACATTGGCTGCTACAACCTGAGCATTTCACAGAGCAAACAGAAGAGAAATTGCAAGCAAAAAAACATGTTTTATGTAAATACCAAAACATCTCGCTAGAGCCAGCACAACATAGGTAAAAATAACTTTCTGGTATTGCTCCAGGTCTGCATTTGCATTCTGAATCAATCTGTACGCATTAGAAACAAAGCAAAATTAGCAGATCAGAAGTGTGAAGCAAGGTTTGAGAGGTTTAGGCTGGATAACTGTGTGTTAGATACAACTCTTTCAAAGTGCAATCGACTCCTGTTATACTGTCAATGTGATATTTGACTATACACAAACACAGACTGCTGCAGTGACAATTTTATACCCTATTGTACAACTCCAATCAGCTCCGGTGTTTCAAAACAAGACAGTTTGTCTTGCTGTAAATAGAAAAGGAATTATACAAATGTATCTTTCTGCTTTATTATCCTGGAAACCTCATAGATCATGTGAAATGTTTGGTGCGTGGCAGTCCAAGGAGAAAAACAGGAAAAAAAAGATGGCATTTAATTTGGCTCCTTGCTATGTTTACCTCTATCTGATGGGGGATTAAGTTGTCGTTTATGCAGCTTTAACAACATTTTTATTCCTTTTGAAGTTTGTGAAATGCAAGTTGGATAAATTACACTGTGTTTCCTGAGTTTTCTCCATGTTAGAAGTCATTAAAGCAGCACAGTAACTACTGGGGAGAGGAAATGCAAGAAAAATGATGCAGGATTCTCAGGAAACCAAAACTCCCATCGCTGAATGTGACACAGAAAACATCACAAAAACATGTTTAAAAGTCATGTTGACTTCTAAAGGCGTAGGGTATTTTATTATTTTTTTCTCTATTGGCAATCCAAAAGTTAGATCAACGGAGTGCAGGATACAAAGACTCATGAAAGTGGGGTTCAGCAGCTTAGCCTCAACTCGCAGAGCAAGTGCCAGTTCCTTGGGAAGGTGCCTGAGCAGCGAGCTTCGGGTGGGTTGAAGGCCGAGATGGAAGTACCATTGCAGAACTGTTCTGGGTCAGGTATTTCTTTCTGCATCAGGGAATAAATGGCTTGAATGAGGAATAAAAGATGGAGCAAGAAATGGTCACTGCAGGTAGTTGAAGCTCTCTTTGTCTTTGATCATTGCTTTGGTTTGATTTCCTGGGGTTTTGTTTTTCAGTTTTGCTTGACATTATGCTATATTGCATCATTTGCTTGCAGCCTTGCCTTCTAATTTAATTTTGGCCCAACAGAGATGATACCTGTGTCACCAGCTGCTCAGACACTTGAGAGGCACATTGCAATTGGCCTCCAAAGGGTTGAGAAAAAGGGTCTTTCTTGCTCCCTGTTGGTGCAGAGAGCAGAGTGGAGGAGAATATTGAGCAAAGAGTGGTGGCAGCTCAATGACGTGTCACTGTTGGCCACAGAAGCAAAAAGCCCACTCCAAAGCGAGGTGCTCAGTTATCACAGTGGAATAGATCTGGTTTTTTTCTCATCTGAAATGTTCATCACTGAAAAGCATGGCTCAGTCCTACACAGGGGACCTGTATCAAACTCCGGGTGGCTTGTTGGCTTTTCCTTATACTGAGAAGAGTTTGTTTCCACACAAGAGCTCATTTTTGAGAGTGTATTTATTTTGCAGAACTCTTACTTGCACTCTCCTATTATTTGCAAGTTGCACGTAGTTCAGTAGCACTCAGAATGTGTGCATAGCTGTAATTATTGTAGTACTATAGGATTTCCATATCATGACCACTCATTTTTCTATCAGGCTTTAGAAGATTTATCTGTAGGAATAGCAATCTTTATACACAGCAGCAACAGCAAAATACAGAGATTCTTGTTTGCCCTGATAGCTTTTTGTATCAGTCCTTTCTGACTTGGGCTACGGATAGCTCTTTGTTAATAGGTTAAACAGAGTAACAATGGTAAGTTTACTCAACTTCTCTATGGCTTGTAAAATGTGCTTCTTCCAGCTTTTGAATCATTCTTACACAAAACCAAAACGGTGGATGACTTGAGAAGGAATAACCTTATGTCCTGTAACCGGTGTAGGATTCTCTCAGGCTGTGGGCAGGATGTGTTAAAGCTTTTCTCCCTTGACTGCGGCTGGCTGTTGTCTGCATAAGAACTACATTAATGGAATCCAAGTGAACTTCTAGCTATGTTTTAAGTTATGTGAATAAATGAAGAACTAAGAAGTGTTATTTTGTGTTGGTTTATAGTGCTGTGAAAAATTACTGCTATTTGTTCTCTTAATTAAATCAGTAATCTATTAGGAATAGCGTGGCCAGCAGGAGCAGGGAAGCCATCGTCCCCCTGTACTCAGCACTGGTGAGGCCACACTTTGAATACTCTGTTCAGTTTTGGGCCCCTCACTATATGAAGGACATTGAGGTGCTGGAGTGTGTCCAGAGAAGGACGATGAAGCTGGGGAAGGGTTTGGGGATCAAGTCTTAATGAGGAACAACTTCATGAGGAACAATCTTAAGTATGGGTTGCAGGGGGAATTGGCCTGCCCCTTTTCTTTGGTCAGTGGAGACAGGACAAGGGGCAATGGCTGCAAGTTGGAGCACAGGAAGTTCCGCACCAACATGCGGAGGAACCTTTTCCCAGTGAGGGTGCCAGAGCCCTGGCACAGGCTGCCCAGGGAGGTGGTGGAGTCTCCTTCCCTGGAGATATTCAAGACCCGTCTGGACGCCTGTCTGTGCAGTATGAACTGGGGAGCTGCTTTGGCAGGGGGGTTGGACCCGATGGTGTCTCGAGGTCCCTTCCAACCCCTACAATTCTGTGATTCTGTGAACTAGGATTGTTTAGCCTGGAAAAGAGGAGAGTGAGGGGAGACCTTATCACCACCTACAACTATCTGAAAGGAGGTTGCAGTCAGGTGGAAGTTGGTCTCTTCTCCCAGGTAATGAGCAATGGGTTGAGAGAAAATGGCCTCAAGTTGTGCCAGGGGAGATTTAGATTCGATATTGGGGAAAAAGGTCTTTATTGAAAAGGTTGCCCAGGGAAGTGGTGGAGTCACCATCCCTGGAGGTGTTCAAAAAGCATACAGTTCTGGCACTTTGTGACATGGTTGAGTGTGTATGGTGGTGTTGGGTGGATGGTTGGGCTTGCTGATTGATCTTAAAGGTCTTTTCGAACCTTCAGGGTGCTGTAACCTAGCAGTTATATAATTAAATATGGTAATGCATAACAGAGTTGTGTTTCATTCATATCTCTATGCTTCTTCAGCATTAAGATAATGATTATTTCTTTTTTTTTTTGGAGGGGGAAATTCCTATATACTGTAGGATTGATTATAAGCAGAACTGTAAAATAGATATTAAGCCATTTGAGGTTACAGCCGTGACTTTGCTTAGTTTTTTGGCTGTCAGAAGGCAGTTTCTGATTTTTGACTGACAGGTGGGAATAGCTAAATAACAGCTTACAAATGGAAAGAGTTGTTCTTAAAACCTTACCTTTGAAAACTTGGAAAGGTTTTCAGTTGCAGAATATCAAAATAAGTAGGGCATCCTTGTAATATTTTTCCTAGAGGTGGATGAATTTGTGAAAAACACTTTGACTGTAGGCTTGCCTTATTTTTATAGTGCTGTCATGTCCATCAACTGTATGCGCTACTGCAAAAGGAGAAAACTAAAACTGAGTCAGGAAAAAGAGGAAAATAAATGTGCAGAGATGTTCCGAGCCCTACAAATTAGGAATGAAGTAGACATTGTTATATCTGTGCTGGTTTATCCTTTTGTAAATCTGATAATGTTTTTCTATGTCTCTTATTTGTTGTATGGCATTTCTGATCTAAGGAAATATTATAATTTTGGGGAGGGAGGGAGGAGGGTCTCACAGAGGCATTTATATTTGCTAGGTCGATTTTTCTTTTGCTTAATGGCCAAGCAACATCACATAGCTGTAAGCAAAACTAAAATGTAATTGTGTTGGGGTGTGTGTTATTTATTTATAATACCTCAAAGGCACGGTCATGATACAGTACCCCACTGCAAGAGGAGCTGGGTAAATGCGGAACAGAGATTTTATTTGTGCCCCTAAAAACTTGAGGGTTTATTGCTTAACTTTAGCCAGCTACATCTTAATTGAGTTAGTTGTTAAGATTCCTGTTACAGGTGATGCGGAGAAGCAGATACTTTGGGAGCATGACTTGTCTGCCCTCTTAAAAGCTGACTTGGGGGGTTGTGAATTATGCCCAAAGAGGCCATGCAGAGGGATCTTGACAGGCTGGAAAGGTGGGCCCAGGTGAACCTAATGACGTTCAGCACTGCCAAGTGTAAGGTGTTGCACTTGGGCCAGAAGAATCCCAGACATAGATACAGACTGGGAGAAGAGCTGCTTGAGAGTAGCTCTGCTGAGAAGGACCTGGGTGTCAACGTGGATGAGAAACTTACCATGAGCCAGCAGTGTGCTCTTGCAGCTCTCAAGGCCAATGGTATCCTGGGCTCCATCAGAAGAGGGGTGGCCAGCAGGGACAGGGAGGGGATTGTCCCTCTACTCTGCCCTCGTGAGGCCCCACCTGGAGTCCTGTGTCCAGATCTGGGTCCCCCAATACAAGAGAGATGTGGAACTGTTGGAGAGGGTTCAGAGGAGGGGTACAAAGATGATCAGAGGGCTGGAGCACCTGCCCTACAAAGAGAGGCTGAGGGAGCTGGGCTTGTTCAGTCTGGAGAAGAGAAGGCTGCGGGGGGACCTCCATTGCAGCCTTCCAGTACCTGAAGGGAGCATACAAACAGGAGGGGGATCAACTTTTTAAAAGGGTAGGCAATGGCAGGACAAGGGGGAATGGATTAAAGCTAAAGGAGGGAAGGGGGATTTAGGGCGAAGTTTTTTACAGAGAGAGAGGTGAGGTGCTAGTGTGGGCTGCCCAGAGAGGTGGTGGATGCCCCGTCCCTGGAAGTGTTCAAGGCCAGGCTGGATGGGGCCCTGGGCAACCTTGTGTAGATCCAGGCCTGAGGTTTGTGTCCCTGCCTGTGGCAGGGGGGTTGGAGCTCTATGTTCCTTGGGATCCTTTCCAACCCTTGCCATTCTATGATTCCATAATTCTCCGCTGACGAAAAGGAAATAAAATATCTAACATCTGCGGTGAAGATGTGTCTAGAGTGAGGTGAGATGAATCCCAGCTGATGACACAGGTAGGAAGCACAGATTTTATGAGAGAGAGGGAGGGATAATGGCAGAGTGAGGTTGACCCATTTTTCCTCCATGGAAAGTGGGGTTGAAAGGAAGAGAAAAGCCTGAATAATTTTTCATTTGGGATTTTTTTAAAGAAATCCACTGGATTTAGTGTGGAGAGAGTAGAGGCATAAAAATCTTTGGGATTTTGAGGAACAAATCCTGGACATCAAAAAGCAATTTGGGATGGTAAGTGTGTGTGTAATTTCTTAAAAGTTAAAATGAGGGTATTGTTTGAGTAGAGGGTGCCTGAGCTAAAGGAAGAGCTGATGAATGGTGATGGGTGAATAGGGATACTCTGCAGTGCATACTAAACATACCTTGTAGATTAACAGTAGGTGCAGGGGAAGCAAATACTGGAATGATCCAAGCACAGGTGGCATGGTCTACATAAATGGAACAAGAGAGAGATGATTTGGAAGATGAACAGTCAATGGAGAAGCATGAAGAAGACTTGAATTCTGCTAAAGAGTCATCAGACCCAATGCACTGGAAATCACATACAAGTTGAATGCCAGGACATAAATAGAAGCACTGGTGGTGCCTGGAAGAGGAAAGTGGAGCAGCGGAGAGAAGCAGCAGTGAAGGCTGTAAAAATGAATGGGCATTTGTGAATGGAGAAGATAAACCATAGCTGCAGGTCAATTCAAGATCTCATGGTGATGGGAACAAGGAACTAAAACAGGTCAGGTAGGTGGAGGTTGAAGTCATTAGGAAGCGTGTGAGGCAGCCCCTTAATGCAGACAAACCATCTCATTGCCAATTTTTTACCATGAATTCTGCTTTGTAGTCATTAGTGATCACAGTCTTTGGATTGCAAGAAGTTTCTAAGATTTATGTAACTAATAATAACATTTGCACAGATTTTTGGTTTGAAAGAACTTCAAGAACAACACAGGTGAACCTTATTTTCTTTCTATGTCAAGATGAAATTAAAACTACAGTTTTATGTAACTTCATTTAATTTTGGTTACAATAACTGAAGGGAGTCAGGAAAGCTTACTTGTTCTCTCAGCTTTAAGTTATTCCACAGATACAAACTGAGAAATAATCATACGTAACCAAATTTACTGTTTTTTCCAGCATATCAAGGACTCCTTAGTTGTCCATACAACTTTTGTATATGTTTTCCTATATATTGTTCTTCTGTTGTTGGTAGTAGGTGCTTTCCTGTGCAGAAGCTATCTACCAACTCCTGAAAGCAAGCCTCTGGTTTTAGTGGCAGAGGCCTAGAATGGAGATTGAATCCAGACTGAAAGCAAGGAAGATTGACAAGTACTTATTTCACCATTAAAGTGGAGGTTTTTTAATGATACAGCAGTAACTACTAGGATTAGAGCTGAGCCTTTCCAAACATGTTAGGCAAACGTGTCTGCTAACAATAAGGCTTAAAGTTAGGCCACAAGGTTTTCCTACAGGAAGCCCTCAGGGACCCCTTATTGCTTTGAGAAGTGCTTTTCAAGGCACCTAAAATGAAGGTGCGAGTTTGGCAAGATGGATCCTCAGAGGGTTTTTTGGCTTCCCGAACTAGTTGAAGCTGAGAGTAACTTTCATGGAAACAAATTGTTGTCTCTATTGTATTAACTGCTATTACAGCTGGCTGGAAATTTTTCATTTTCTGTAGGTGATATTAATCACGGGGTGCCTGCAATGTGCCGCTTACCCTGAACAAATACGATTAAACCATATTAAAATTCCATAAGGAATTATTTAAACACATCTATTCCTATGTGAATATTAATCTTTTTTTTTTCCTCCTGCTTAGGAGCAGATGTTCACTCTTCCTGTTTGAAGTTCTTTTTCTAGCACAAGCTGTGTGACATTGAGGTACAAGTCACCTAGTGCAGCACATGCGTTTGGCATGGGCTCGAGCTGCTCAGTGGGTTGGCACTCATGCCCCTCAGGTTCTGCTGGATTTCTTAGCATATAGGCCTACAGTTACCTGAGTTCATGTAGTCATACATTGCTAGTTCCTGCATCACTAACATCTGTGGCGTCCAGCAGGGAGCAATATGCAATTCAATATATGAATTTTAGGTGAAGCCATGAAGCCAGCCAGCCATTTTATTAGGTGAAAATCATACAGATTATATACCTTTCTTACTGCATACGTGGCAAGCTAAAAAACTGCTAATTGGTTACACACACTGTTCACACCATATTGATTGGTTAGTAATTATAACGAATTCTGATAAACCTAACTTATAGCTAAATATTCTTAGTTTACCTTTAATACCTAAAAGCATCCACACACCTGCTGTTTTGACCATCTTGTTACGGTTGGTTCCTAACATGTTCTGTTACTCCCAAATACCTTCCCATAACTGCTTCTTTGTTTAGTGTGGCCTGTACCCTTATCAGCAAGGCCGCTGTGTTTTGAGAATGTGATTATTATGATCCTCTCAGCATGAGGAACTTTTCCTTTCTCATGGGAACAGAAGAATATTGTCAGGGCTTATGTCTTGGGAGAAAAGAGCTAGGCCGCTAGCAGGCCTGCTGCCATCTTCCCCGACAAACACCAACACTTTTCTGTTGGGATGACTCATCGTGTGGCATTGCTGAGCGCAAAGGGCAGCCTTTTAGAATGGTGTGTGGTGTAATACTGGAACTGGAAGTGAGTGGCGTAGCTTGCGCTTCGTTAAGCCAGCGTTTTCCACTTGGGAGAAGGCCGCTCAGGGTCTGAAGGATATTGAGGCTGCTCTTTAGAGAAGCTCATTTGCACCTTTACCCAAGGTGACATGCAAAGAATTAAAACTTCAGGTTGCTGCTCAGAGAACCTCACTTCTCTTACCAGAAATAGAGATTTTTTTTCATAATGCCTCCTACAGTGGTTAACAGGGGATTGGGTAACTTTGATGTTTTGTGAATGGAACAATTGCATGACCTGGCAGAGGGGTGAGTTTCTTTTCCATTATTCTAATAGAAGATGGCTATAAACCTCCTTGGAAAATTAAGTACAGCTACGAAGATTTTGGTAATAGTTGTGATAAATGTTTTCATCATGTAATCAGACTGATGGGCTAATAATACTATCCAAATTTCTAAAAGCTACAGTTGAGGAATATTGCCTGGAGGGGAGAAACCACAGTACCCTTCTAAAAAATGTGTTGAGCCTAAAGGGAATCACAGAACCATAGAATGCTTTGGATTCGAAGAGACCTTGAAGATTATCTAGTTCCAACCCCCCTGCCATGGGCAGGGACACCCTCACTAGACCAGGTTGCCCAAAGCCCCATCCAACCTGGCCTTAAACGCCTCTAGGGCGGGGGCTTCCACAGCTTCCCTGGGCAGCCTGTGCCAGGGCCTCACCACCCTCACCAGGAAGAATTTCTTCCTAACATCTAACCTAAACCTGCCCTCTTTCAGCTTGAAGCCATTCCCCCTTGTCCTATCACTACACTCCCAAGTGAACAGTCCCTTTCTCACCTTCCTGTAGGACCCCTTTAAGTATTGGTAGGCCACAATTAGGTTTCCCCAGAGCCTTCTCTTCTCCAGGCTGAACAAGCCCAATCCTCGCCGCCTGTCTTCATAGGAGAGGTGCTCCAACCCCTTGATCCTCTTTGTGGCCCTCCTCTGGACTCATTCCAACAGCTCTACGTCTTTCCTGTACAGGGAACCCCAGAGCTGGTTGCAGTACCCTAGGTGGGGTTTCACAAGAATATGTAAAGCATAAAGGGAAGCTGCAGTGTATTCATAGCCCCTGGGTCAATAAAAATGTGACCACTCAGACTCTTCTTTTTAATGTTTTGGGGTTTTATTTTCAGTCAAACACAAGCAAAAACGTAGCTGGCACACAGCAGAAATGTTTGAGATGTTTGGCTTTAAGTACAAAGACGAAATACAGAATTCCTGATACAACATAATCCAGTTTAAAATGATAGCTTCTTTGTGCAAAGCTATGCAAAAGGTGAAGAGCTACCTCCATCAAAATCTATCAATTCCCAGCTTCTTAAAGCAAGGATATGGAAATGGCATTAGTAACATATTCTATAGCCACAGAAAATGGACAGATAAACTGGCAGTTCTTGAATGGTTGGCTTCAATCCCCTGCAATACATCGATGGTTTGCATTCAGGAGGGTTGATGATAAAGTCCAGATCTGATGAGTGGCCCCACTGCTTTCCCCAGAGCTTTTCTCAGGGCTAACTGTGGCTCCATTGCCCTCCTTCAGTGAGCATTTACTGTGAAGATGATGTGGATGGTACAGTTGTCACCTGGATATTGTAATGCTCCTGGAAACACAGCCTGGGCAAAATTGCTGACTCAGGTGTCACCTGAAGAAAGGAGATAATGTATGCATGAAGAAATGGTTTCAAGGATTAGCGAATGTGCTGTTCTCACCCTTTGTTGCCAATTAGTGTTCTACATATGCCTTATATAAGGAAGACTGAATAATAACTTGGTGTTATTTTTGCAAATGTGAAGATGAGAAGGGGGGCAAGCAAGTGAGAACTCTTGAGTGAGAACAGTGGTAGCAACATATGGAGCTTAAAAACATGTCTTATGAAAAATATGCTCTAATTCTCCATATTTATGTGGCGTAAGTGGTATTACAATGAAGTAGCTGCTGCTGCTCTGCAGCTCTGCTGTCATTTGGGAAGCACAACACTTTCCCAACTGGCAGCATTAGCAGAGAGTGTCCACCAGAAGAAGCTGGAGTGAAGAGGGATGGCTGGGATGAAGGCCATAACTGCCAGCTTGAATGCTTTATCTGAAGCTTGTATCCTTGCTCAACTAATTATAACTTTCCTTCCACTCTGTTCACCTCCAGGCAATAATCATTAGGGCTGTATGAGTGTGTTTATATTTACTGAGAAACAGCAAATTTGCTGAACAGTGTGATTTAAAGTCTCAGAAGCATTTGAATGCATCGAATAATTGTGGCTGGAAAAAATCCAAGGCTTAATTGGAAGTTTTCTCTTTGTTAATCCCATAACTAATTTGGTGATTAGGGCATTCACCCCTGATGTGGGAGAAGTTTATTCAGTTCCTCTCTTTACCTCAGGGGCACAAGCCCAAACTTTCCAAATCTGAGATACACCTCAGCACCAGATTTCATCCTCTGCTTTTCCTACCAACATGCTTTCACTTTGGATAGGAGAACAGTCACTGAGACAAGGACTAGGGCCCAGATTCCTGCAGTCTAATCACCTAAATTAGAGTGTATTTCATCGTGCTGTCTGTTTCATTTGTTGGTAAAGCTTTCTGTGCAAAAGGGAACAGCTCCAACAAAATATTAAGGGCACTCTTTTAGGCTCTCATGTAATATTTTACTCCAGGGGAGTTACTGAGAAGGGAGGCTGGCAGAAATCCCTGCTCTGAACTAGTCAGAGAAGGGATTTCAGTCCAGTCCTTTTGCCTTAAAACAAATTCAGGTGGTTGGCAGTATTTTGAAATGGATGAGGTTCAGAGACATCTTCAGCTACTTCCTAGATGAGTATAAGGGACATTTGAGGGGCTGTCCTGGCTTGACTTCCTCTGACTTATTAATTGCTAGCTGTTTTCCTTCACAGTCCTGTCTGGCTGTTAGGGCTGGGTTAATTAATTTGGGGTGGGGGAGAATCATAGAATCATAGAATGGCAAGGGTTGGAAGGGAACCCAAGGATCATAGAGTTCCAACCCCCCTGCCACAGGCAGGGCCACCAACCTACACAAGGCTGCCCAGGGCCCCATCCAACCTGGCCTTGAACACTTCCAGGGATAGGGCATCCACTACTTCTCTGGGCAACCTGTTCCAGCACCTCACCACTCTTTCTGTAAAAAACTTCCCCCTAATACCCAATCTAAACCTTCCCTCCTTCAGCTTTAAACCATTCCCCCTTGTCCTGCCATTATCTGCCCTTTTAAAAAGTTGATTCCCCTCCTGTTTGTATGCTCCCTTCAGGTACTGGAAGGCTGCAATGAGGTCCCCCCGCAGCCTTCTCTTCTCCAGGCTGAACAAGCCCAGCTCCCTCAGCCTCTCTCTGTAGGGCAGGTGCTCCAGCCCTCTAATCATCTTTGTGGCCCTCCTCTGAACCCTCTCCAACAGTTACACATCTCTCTTGTATTGGGGGCCCCAGATCTGGACACAGGACTCCAGGTGGGGCCTCACGAGGGCAGAGTAGAGAGGGACAATCCCCTCCCTGTCCCTGCTGGCCACCCCTCTTCTGATGGAGCCCAGGATACCATTGGCCTTGCAAACTACAAGAGCACACTGCTGGCTCATGGTTAATTTCTCATCCACGGTGACACCCAGGCCCTTCTCAGCAGGGCTACTCTCAAGCAGCTCTTCTCCCAGTCTGTATCTATGTCTGGGATTCTTCTGGCCCAAGTGCAACACCTGACACTTGGCAGTGCTGAACCTCATTAGGTTCACCTGGGCCTGAATGACTGAAAGAAGGTAGGCATTCCATACTTAAGACTTCCCTGTATCAGCCATTATGTGCTCTCTTTTCCCATCACAAAAATAAATGCTGTTTCTCTCTTTCCCTCTCTGTTTCTTCTATTAACCTTTTTTTGTTGCCTCTTATGTCCCTTACAAACTGTAACTTGTCCTGTGTCATAACCTTTCTAGTGTTAGTCCCACATGCTGGTGCTGGTCTTCTGTTCTTGTCCTTAAATAGGTGTCCTTACTGAAGTTCTCTGTATAGGGTGGGATGCTTTTTTTTTTTTTAATTCTGAGGTCACTGAAGAGCTCTAAATGCAGTCATATTGTTTTATCGCTATTCTCTGTTGCTGGTATATTTAATAAGACTCTCAGATCTCCAGAACACTTCCATCCTTTATGCTTCTCTCCCAGGAGGTTGAAAGGACCTATTCCCTGGGTAGGTTGAATTCCACTTTTCAAGATGGTTGCCCTTCTCTTCTGTTCTCACCGATCCTTTTCCTCAAAATAGCATGTCCTTTGGCTTTATTCTCAACTTCACTGAGATAGCTTCCACTTAGTTTTCCCAATTCTTTCCAATTAATATCTAACAAATTTGAAATATTTGTTCCTTTAGTATCTTCCTTCATCTGTAGGAGCCTTCTCCCATAATCATAGCTCCCCACCATGACTTTAGTCATATTCTTCATGGCTTTTATCCTCAACCAAGCCAAAACTCTGCCTTCTACCTCTACCAGAAGCTGAAAGTGAGAACAGGCATCTTTTTACATGGAATGCAGCACCCCCTTTTTCTATACAGTTACTTTAGTTTCTGAAACAAAGACTGCAGTGTGCTGTGGCTTTTTACTTCACTTATACGTTTGGCTTTTGTGCATAGAAAGGTTGTGCTGTTGGACTGTTGAACTAGTTCTGCATTTGGAATAGGTTAAGGTTTTCAGCCAAAGAAACACTTAATTATTAAACATTGTTTTTCCTTACAGTTTCCAGAATAAGTTTCTTAAAAGATTCAATTTTAGTTAGATTTCATGTGAGCTGCTAGTAATTACACTCAGTTTAAAAGCAATGAAATGTAATTAAAAATCTGAATTGTAGGAGAAATTAGGAGAAACTGGCTAATTAAACAATATGATCATTTGTAATGGTTCCAGTTGCCCAGTAATGTAATTTAGAAAATAAATTGTTTGAGAACTGTTTTAAATAATAATGGGAGATAATTAGGTGCTGGTGTTTACTTTGTGAGATATACACTGCATAGTGAGCTGTCTTTGAAACTGCTACACCTGAAACATACAGGAATGGAAAGAACTGTTTGTGTTTGGAGTGGATATCCAATTTGAAGTAATACATTATATCTTTCCCCTGGATTAAATTGTATTCCTCAAGTCCTGTCTTCATCCTTGACTCATTTTACAAAACATTCATCCAAAAGACAATGAGCTCTTCCCCAAGAAAGAGCAGGCAGGACAAAGATGGTCTAAGTCATGTCACTGCTTCCAAATCTGCTCTCCTGTTTCTTTGTATCCTGAAGTGGTGTTGTATGGGGGAAACAAGGAGCCTGGAAATCTCAACTGTGAATTATGCTGTTAATCATATATAATTATTAAGCTATACATGCCTTCTGCAGGAGATAACTCTCAAAATAGGTGAAGACACTATTCTACAAATTTTTCTACCACAATATTATTTAGTATTGAGTAAAATCATAAATTAAACTCTTCATTTAGTGGTGGATCCTTTTCCAAGCAGTTGGGTGCTAAGCCATCGTTCAGATCTGGCTTACTTCGTGTAGGAACCTGGTCCATTCTGGAATCCTGTCCGGTTACAGATTTGACAAAATGCTTCTGACTGCTTCTTGAACACAGAGAAACCAAAATATTTTGCACTGTGTAGAAGCTGGTAGTGTTTTCTTCTGATACTAAGCCAACAGCAGGTGTATAAGCTAACACGGAAGACACGAAAATTGTGCTGGCATGAATTAGTTTGAAGAGAGGTAAAGCAAATGCCACATTAACTCTCTACTCCCTGAAAGAGTGTAATCTGTGATGACTGACAGAACTGTTCTGAAGAGAGTATTTCAGATAACCAAGCACTGAGGAGTACTGCTGAGAAGGTATTTCACCTTCCCCTTATTGCTGTAAATTCATGCTTCCGTCTCAGGGTGTTATGGAGCACACTTTGGTACCTTAGCAGATACTTTCTTTTTAAGCAAAAGTAAAATTGTCTGTAGCTTGTTTGCAACAAGGTTGATCCTTGAAGGATAAGGAATCTACCCTTTCCAGTCCTCCTCTACTCTGTGATCCTCCCCCTTTGCTCTGCCCTGGTCAGGTCCCACCTGGAGTATTGTGTCCAGTTCTGGGCTCCCTGGTATAAAAAGGGAAGGGATCTCCTGGAGAGAGTCCAGAGAAGGGCTACGAAGATGATTAAGGGCCTGGAACATCTACCCTACGAGGAAAGGCTGAGAGAGCTGGGGCTGTTCAGCCTTGAGAAAAGACTGAGAGGGGATCTTACTAAATTTTATAAATACCTGAAGTGTGGGACACAGGGGAAAAGGGTCAGCCCCTTTTCTTTGGTCTGTGGAGACAGGACAAGGGGCAATGGCTGCAAATTGGAGCACAGGAAGTTCCGCTCCAACATGCGGAAGAACTTTTTCCCAGTGAGGGTGACAGAGCCCTGGCACAGGCTGCCCAGGGAGGTGGTGGAGTCTCCTTCTCTGGAGATACTCAAGCCCCATCTGGATGCCTACCTGTGTGACCTGTCCTAGGGAATCTGCTTTGGCAGGGAGGTTGGATCCGATGATCTCTGGAGGTCCCTTCCAACCCCTACGATTCTGTGAATCCTACTCTTCCAAGAGTATGATTATCCTCGGGGTTTTCTGTACTACAAGGCATTTCTCCTCCAGTCCCAGCTCTCATTTTTTGCATTCCTGAGGCTTTTAGAGTAGGGGTTCACCTGAAGGCTGGGAGTTGCTTGACAGAGGATAGGATTGCTGTGAGCTGCTGAATCCCAATTCAAAATGAAGGTCACATTTTGAGAGAACAGTCAAAATGCATGAAATCTGAGACACTTCCCAGTAAAAAAAGTCTGGGATCAAAGAATGCAGTACTCAAAGGCTCTCAATTAAGTAGTATGTCATGAGAGAGACACAGGAATGGCTTAATTGGTATTTGTGTCTACTACTGGCATGGGAAAACAAGTATCAAACAGTTGATCCCCCTGCCAGGGCAAAATCATCTGGGACTCTTCTGCCCCTTGTCCTCTCTTTGCCTGACACCCCCCCCTCTCCCTCCTGCCCGGTGCGTGGGTGTGACTGCCTGCCAGAATATTGTCTGCTGCGATTTCAATCAAAGTTTGGGAGTTTGAGCTGCATGAGTTAAGACAATTGATTTGAAATTTCTGACGTTATTTTGCTCTGGACTCTGACTCGATACCAGATGCCAAGTTCCTGCCCAGAACAAATTTTACAGCTCAATTTCTTTTTCCCTAGCTAATGGAAAGTAGGTGAGCAAAGGGTCAGAGTTGATTAAATTTATAGGCAACTCTTCTGCACTGCATGTTTTGTTTTGGTCTCTGTTTTCAATGTAAGGCAGACACACTCGAGGCATGAGACATAGAGCCCTGCTTCTTTTACCTAAAGGTACATTGTATTAATTTAAAATAAGTGAGACTGTCATGATCAGAAGCCCTGATTAGTTAAAGAGTCATGTTAATAAGAAGAAACAGGATTTTTGCTCCCCCTCCCCCAGGTTACAGTAGAGACTCTTTCTCTCCTGAAAGTATCGCCCTTTATGCAATCCTTTGATATTAATTTAGGCTTTGGGCAAGTGACAGGGATAGAGCTATCATTTCCAACCTCTGGTTTCAATACAGACAATCCAGCAAATGGGACAAAGCTTCCCGTGGGTGAGAACTCCAACCACCCCTCAGCCTTTTAGTGTCTTCCAAGAGGCTACTGTAATCTACAGTGTGTTTTATACTGGGGTTACTGGTCTGGAGAACTGAACAGGAACCTTTGAATGTGTCAGTATGGTCATAGTGCTTTCAGGTGTAGAAAATAAAAGCTAATTGCATTTGGTAGGTAACTTTCTGGATCATGCTGGTGTGCTTAGTTGGATGGGTGTAATTCAGGCTTGTTCAAATGACTGTAATTACTCTGTCTGAGTTAATGAAACAGCTATTACACTTTATGAAGCAGAGATTTATAATTTTGGTATCGGTGATACTTGGGGAAACTTAAGAAGAGCTGCTTAATGAATTTAGGAAATTTTTGTATAAAAATGTAGTCTATACAGAAATGCTTCTGCATAGTGGAAGGGACGGGGTAGCAAAAGCACAGACTTCATTACCAGTAAAAAAAGGTTTGGTTCGGATATTAGGACTATCTTTTAATGGTGAGGGTAATGAAATACTGGAGTGCACAAGGTAGCACCACAATTTCCATAGGCAGTGCTGGAAGGTTTTTAAAATACCCATCAGGAAGGTGTTTGTGCATCTTCATGGCTAGGTGACCTTTTGAATTTCATACGGGTTTCAATCACCACACTTAAGGTTTGGGGCTACATAGGCAGACACCCAGCCTGATGATTTTCTAGGGCTGCCTAATTGCATTCTTGAACTCCTTATTTGTTCTCTAAGATGTCTACAGACTTAACTCCAGTGGCCTGGGAAGGCTCAGGCACCCTGTAGGTGTTATGAGAATAATTTAGGAAAGCGGTCCGGACATTTCAGACATGTCCAGGTCTGAAATGGATTTTGATAGTAAGCACTATTGTTCATGGATAGAGCTATCAGCTATGGGGCGGGCATCACAGGTTCTAGATGCATATCAACCTGGAGAAGAATGACCTAATCTGCTGTTAAGGGAATTGTTCTGACTGTGACTGTTAGGTCTTGAGCTGTCCTCAGCAAGAGCTTTCACCTTCTGTGGGGAAACTCGTCCCAGAAAGAACATGGGTGAGAAAAATGCTGGTTTAATGGGTGAGGATGATACTGAACTGATTTTCCCAGCTCAGGGATTCCCAGAATATGGATGTAAATTGCACTGTTATGGATAAAAGCTAAATCCAGTCTTGGATCTGAGTGCCTGAAGGTGCCTCACGTTTCCAGTTGGTACTCTGTTCTATTACTGAAGGAAATAGATGCACAATTTGAGCAGGCTTACGCTGTCTCTGGAAGCACACAAGTTCCTTGAGCTAACAGAGGTGAGAATATATTCCAGTTACATGGACTTTCAGCAGAACATACTTGCCCCAGAGAAGAATTTTAAGTAGTCATGGTGGGCAGACAAGATGTTCCCTGCCCCCCTGCTCCTGGGCCATATGACTGAGTTAGGCATAGAGTTATTGTGAGTTGGATTCAGACCTTCTGTTTCTTCAAAGAATATTGATATTTGCTTTTCTAAAGCTGGAAGGCAGTGGATGTAAAATCTGATGTAAAAATATGAATTAAATACATTTCCAGTATACGTGCAGAACGTTTAGGTTTCACTATGAGTGACAGAGTCATGCTAGTGAGAGACAAAAGGCAAACTTACATACCAAAAAATGAAAGTGTGTTGTCTACCTGGTCTTTAGTTGGGCAAATTAAAAACAAGCTAGGTGAAGGGCATTTCCTTTCTGTAGACCATGTCCTGTCAGGCTGGAGGTAGGCACCAGAGAGACAGCAGCCAGTCATGTGGGGAGTGGTTAGGTGGTGGTGCACAACGACGCCTCAGGGATCTGGAAATGTCATGTACCTTCTGTTCTCCAATATCTGCCTGTGCGACCTGGTTTCCATTTGCAGTCCTTGCTTCCTTAAGGCTTAAATGTTACAGAGAACCACAGACTTTCTCAAATCTCCCAACCACTTGTAATTAGGGCCCTTGCTGCTGCTTGGGGATGTGTGTTTGCAGACACATAGGAGAAAACACAGCGCTTGTCTGGTCCCTTGGCTTTTCAGCTACATGGCAGTAGGATAAATTTTTAACCAGTACAGCTCCTGTTTGGATTGGGGGTTGGACCTGGTGATCTCTTGAGGTTCCTTCCAACCCCTACAGTTCTGTGATTAAGAGTGTTTTTATTCCATTCTGCGAGGAGTAGCGTCTTTAAATAATCAGGTAAGTTTGAGGTCTCAGGCATGCACTATAAAGCAATGTGCAAACTGGCTCAGGTTCAGACAATTTTGACTAGGCAGCAGATGAGTAAAAGGACAGACTGTAGAGAGAGGCACAGACACTAAAAACAGAGCTCAGTTTTCATAAATTCAACGTCAGAGTAGTCATATTTAGTAATGCTTGTGCGTCGAGCAGAAGACTTGCTCTTAAAGAAGGAACCAAGAGAACAGGAGCTGGTAATTTCCACACTGGATTCTTCCCAAGCCTGAGAAGAATGGAGGAAGCCAAGGAGGAGGCTTAAAATATAAAAAATAATTTGAAAAATGGGTAGCTCAGCCTGCTGGTAGTAGGAAGAAAGTGAGAGCTCACAGTAAGAAAACAAATAAGTTTGGTTGTTGTGTTGGGGTTTTTTTTAAACAAAAATACTTCCATCATTTTAACAATTTTTTTGTCTCTCCCTTAAATATTTAGAACTGCAAAAGATGAACTCACAAACCACATAAAGAAACAGCAGGATTTGCTTTAACTGTCTTTTTTCACTACCTTGTTTCAGCCAGTGTCGTGTAAGATTTCAGTTGTTATAATGTCTAGTATCTTCACACAGCTTTTATGATTTCTTCAAGTTGACCAAGCCTATTGAGCACTGAAATCCTTTAAGCAGATCTCTGATATTCATAAATTTGGCTATTAGAGCTGTGCCTCTAAACGAGGACAATACGAACCTCTATTAAATTTGGGTTGAGTCGTGTGCAATTCCTCAGAACTTCATATGGAAATGCTGTACCCTTTCCTCTTCCCTCTCCGTGGACAAGGTGCTGCAGCTCCTGTAGTTCTTTGGGGGACATCAGTAAATCAGAGCAACTCCAGCTGTGATACCTCAGGGTGAAAGACTTATTTGAATGCCACATCTGGAACCGAATGGCATACAAGTTGTATTGATGAATCTGAGGTTTGCTTATTATGCTCTAGGTAGGAAGGTACTTCTAGAGAGTGTGCTGTGCAGGCAGTGTTATGTACTGTAGGTACTACACAGGTCTTTTTGGCATTCATTTTTAGGGAGCAGGGTGGAATTCAGTAGCATTCAGGGCAGTGCCACAAAGTCTAGGAAACACAAGGATTTAGGTTCCTCCAAATGGATGGTTTCTCCAAAATGGATGATGCTGGCTCCATTGTGAGGTGTGTGAGAACTACTCTAAGTTTTAAGATAACTTTTATTAAACCAGTCAAAAGGTAATAAACATATCCATCTGGTTTAGTAGAAAAGAAACCTAATTAGGTTGTTCTGTATTATTCCTACTATGGTCCAATTACCTAGTTGATCTTTGGCCAGGATAAACTTTCACCCCTGCTGGTACTAAAAACTGGTGTGGACCAGAATATTTCTGGTAAAAGCTCTGAATTCTGCTTTAGTTTCAAAGCAAGATCAGAGAGATGCCACACACAACACTGGGGAACCATTCTTATTGAAAATGAGAATGAAACAATGGAAAAGACTGCTGAACTATTTAGAGTTGGAATCACAGAATCATTAAGGCTGTAAAAGACCTGATCATCCGTGAGCATCAGTTGATCATCATCAACTGTCCCCCTACCACCTATATTACTAACTAAACCATGTCGCCAAGTACCTCATCCAATCTTCTCTTGAACACCCTGTGGCATGATGACTCTACCTCCTCCCTGGGCAACCCGTTCCAATGCCTAACCATTCTTTCTGAGAAGAAATATCTCCTTATTTCTAACCTGAATCTTCCCTGGCACGACTTGCAGCCATTCTCTCTTGTCCTATATCACTACTTACCAGCAAGAAGAGGCCGACCCCCATCTCACCACAACCTCCTTTCAGGTAGCTGTAGAGAGCAGTAAGGTCTCCCCTGAGAGAGGAGACCAGGCTAAACAGTCTCAGTTCCCTCAGCCACTCCTCATAAGACTTGTGTTCCAGACCCTTCACCAGCTTCGTTGCCCTTCTCTGGACACGCTCCATGCCTTGATGTCTGTCTTGTAGAGAGGGGAACGATGTAGAGGCTAGTACCAGTGCTGCTCTAATGATGTGGGATGTATTTGGAGTGCTTTTCGTGTTCACTGGCACTGACAGCAAAACGTTGGGGTAAATATCATCTCTTTTCTGGAGCACCTTTTTCTCTTTGCTTTGGCCCCGCCAGTGTAACTAGGACCTGTGTGTAATTGCCTGAAACCTCTGGAAACCATTCCAGGTTACCCAGGGACCACCCTGAATATGGATGACAGAGCCTTTTGATTGCAAAGCATTGCTCAGAAACCACAATATAATATCAGCTTTGTTTGGGAGTGTGATGCATGCAACCACCACAGAAAAAAAACAGTATAAAAGCTCCTTTAGAAAGTGCTTTTGATAACGTTCAGAAAGGATCAAAACCAAGATCTTTGGAAAAGACAACTGAACCACGTAGGAAATAGCATAGAAGTGAGAAGGGTGAGCTGCCTTAAATAGGAAGGATTTCAAGCATTTAATGATAGCTTAAAGCAAGGAGCAGTGGTGCTAAAATAAGGAAGTATGTTCTAAGTGGTTTGGTTTAGTCTTCTTTTGCAGTTGCTTCCAGAAGAAAGACCAAACAACAGGAAAAGCTGTAACCACTCATATCTAGTTTGGTCTAATTGAAACAATCTTTCACGCTCAATTTTGAGTCCTCTCTTTGCAGACCCAGAATACTGTTTATGCAGAACATTAATCCAGGCAGTTCAATTGTTAGCAAGCTCCAATCAGATTATTCTGTTTAATTTTTACTGTGCAGAAAATATTGTTTGCTATATTCCTGATTTGATTATTATTTCACTTGGGATTTGTGCCCTTCCCATTTGGATGGAAATGGGTGCTTAAAGAAAAAAAAAAGCAGCTAGAATTTTAAATCAGATTTTTGGTGATTGCATTTATTTTATCCTTATTACTGCAGCTCTGTCAATGTCTGGTTTTCACTTGGAAGTAACAGATTTACTCAATTTCAGTACTGTTTCTAGTCACCGTTGGGCTGAGTTTTTGGGGTATCCAAGCGGCGATCGGCGTAGGGATTTCAGTCGTGTGCCCCAGCAGGTAAAGTTTCAGGGTTATGCTTGCATCTGTTCAAAGGAGACAATGCTCTGTACATCTTGTGTCTTTGGTAGCCTTGTTGCTGCTGTAGGTATCAGCAGAGCTAACAGAACTGAGTAGCAGGGACTGATCAGCCTCTTCACGCTACAGCCAGCAGGAGCCTTCCCATCCTATATTTTTGTGTCTCCTCTTGGGCATGCCCTGACATCAAGCACCAAACAAACCAAGGGCTGTAATGGCTTTACAGCTCAGAGCCTGCTGAGATGCCTCTGAAAGGTCTATCAGTTGCCCACCTGTACGGTTGTGCAGCCAGGAATACCTGTGTGTGTCCTTCAATATTTTATATTTACATTATAGACCTTACTAGATCTCCTTTCTTACTGTGTAATTCGGCAAGCTTTTCAGCTTTTGCAATTCAGAGTTGGTGTCTTCACTTTTGGTGAACGTGGGGAATCAAAGAAAATGTGCTCTTGACACCTGCTAGTTGTGCTGAAACCAAAAGTAATTACAGAAAAAAAGTTCTAAATAAAAACTAGAAAATGGTAAATAACAGCTTTCCCCAATCTAAACACTAAGTTAGTTTAGCAGCTGTGAAACTATATTGAACCCCCAAATTTTGGATTTCTCATAATTGTTGATTTTTTTCATCAGTGTTATATGATTGACTAATTTGCACATGATTCAGCAACATATGCTAGCTCTTAAAACTCATTTGTGTTCTTTAATAGAGTGTTGTGAGCTTAAACTTGAGTAGTTTGTCAAAATTACCCATTTGTTTGTCAACAACTATATTTTAAAGAGAGAAGATATTTTGCTGTGAGGTTGTTGGGGTTGATTTTTTTTTTTTTTTTAGGTTATACATTTCTGGCCATCCTGACATCAAGATGATTTGTGGAGTGGCTATTGTGCTTTGGGCGCTTTTTATAGCACTTTTCAGTTTATGGGCTGTGCAACGTTTGTTTTGTGACTTTAAACTGCATTATGATTTCTGTAAGCATTTTGTCTTCATGGATATAATATAATCAGATTTGTATTTTGAAGCCTATAATGTGATTACAAGAAGAAAAATGTTATGTTACTGCAATGGAAAGGCAGCTGTCTCTGATAGATGGCTTACTAAAACCTATTAGTTTGACTTTGGAATGAATTAGTGGCTTCACAGAGGACTCCTTTTCATGCACATGGAGTGTTTGGGTTGGTGTTTTTTATTTACTTAAAATCTTCTTTCAGTTGGCTGCATTACAGTCGACTCTGAAAGTTAACTTCATGTGTTCTGTAGTTCCCTTGGTTTTCTGAAGAGGTTGTTTTATCAGTAGCTCTGATTTATGGTCTGTGACCTGCTTTTTTAGATGTTCAGAGTTGCTTTGAATGCATACTTAAGTTTAACAGTTGTGATCCTCAAGGTCTTGGAGCATTTGGTCTTGTGGTAATTTACCTGCAGGGGGCTATTAACTTGTCTTATTAGCTTGAGGTCATTATTTCCTGTCTGAATGAAGTGAAACCCAATTAGCAACCTCAAGTGTTTGAAACCTTAAGTTGGAGAAAAGAGGAAAGAAAGGGAAAGGAAGGAAAAAAATGAGAGAACAAAGGAGTAGAAAGATTTGGCCTTGAAAACACAGCCTTGTGGTTCCATTTGTAGTTACAGCAGTGCAGAGCTACCATGGGAAGTTTGATCTTACCTGGTTGGTTTAGGCTCACTTACTGCTTACTTCAACTGAGATGAGAACCTGCCAATAGATGCCTGTTTTCCAAGGGGTTGTCTTGCTTCTGCTGTCAGCAGCAGTCAGTGCTGCATTTTTGGTTTCAGGAGAGTTGGGAAGAATCCAAATCCTGCGCATGCATGTGCATTTACATTCTACCTGTGAACATTTGCTTTTGGTAGTACTCAGTGTTTCCAGGCCCTCAGAATATTATCCATACCTGTGGTCTTGGTGATGGACTTGGGAGAGTTACGTAGAAGAGATCCACAGTGCAAAGTGATGCCTTAAATTAAGAATCTCAAGTGCTGCAGTTCAGGCTGTCTCTTGAACTCTGAACCTTTCACAGAATCTTGGAATGCTTTGGAAGGGACCTTCACGGATCATCTAGTCCAATCCCCCTGTCATGAAGAGGGGCACATTTGACTACAGTCAGGTTGCCCAAAGCCCCATCCAACCTGGCTGTGAGTCCTCCCAGGGATGGGATATCTACAACTTCCTTGGGCAACCTGTTCCCTTGTGACACCTGTGGTGTCTCACCACCCTCTGTACTTATATCCAAACTACAGCTACGCTCTTGTATTTTAAAACTGTTACCCCTTGTTCTGTCACTACAGTGTCACTACTAATGGTAAAAAGTCTCTCTATCTTTCTCAGAACCCCTTAAGGCTGAGGTAAGGTCATTCAGGAGCCTTCTCTTCTTCAGGCTGAAGCCCCATTCTCTCAGCCCATCTTCACAGGACAGGTGCTCCAGCCCTCTCATCATCTTCATGGCCCTTCTCTGGACCTGCTCTAAAAGCTCCATGTCCTTCTTTTACTGAGGACCCCAGAGCTGCATGCAGTACTCCAGGAGTTTTTCAAGAGAGCAGAATAGAGGAGCACAGTCACCCCCCTTGACCTGCTGGTCACGCTTCTTTTGATGCAGCCCAGGATACAGTTGGCCTTCTGGGCTGCCAGAGCACATTGCCATTTCATGTCCAGTGTTTCATCCACCAGTACCCCTATGTCCTCCTCCACTGGGTGCTCTCAATCCCTTCATTCCCAGGCTCTATGGATACTGCCAAGCCATGTGCAGGACATTGCGCTTGGCCTTGTTGAACCTCGTGATGTTCACATGGGCCCACTTCTCAAATTTGCTCAGGTCCCTGGGGATGGCATCCTGTCCCTCAAGCGTGTCAGTAGCACCACTTGATGTCATCTGCATACTTGCTGAGGGTGCACTCAATCCCACCTTCTGTATTACTTATGAAGATACTAAACAGTACTGATCCCAGTACCACCCCCTAAGGGAAGCCAATCATCCATCTGAACATTGAACCCAATCCACTACCCTCTGGATGGGACCATCCAACCAATTCCTCATCCACTGAACAGTACAGGCTTTCCAGACTTGATTGCCAACTTTGCACCATCAAAAGATCTCTCACCATATTAAAGGGTGAGCACAAGTGAGAGGACAGTGCTAACTCTGAAAACAGGTGGGCAGGTTTCTTGCCCAATATTCTAGGGTATCAAACTGGGTGTTTTGTGTTTAGAGCATGAAATACAAAGACATGAGTGTTTTGAGGACCTGACTCTCAGGCAGAGAGCTGACCTCCTCAGAGGTCCTGCTGTAATTGCCTGAATCCCTTTTATGAGGCGAGTGCCATGGTGGGAGGCAGAGCAGGGGAGGGCACTGATGTGGTTTGGGTGTCGGGGCGCAGAAGGGGTGCATCTGCAGGGAGGACAGTCAAGTCCTGGCACACCTCACTCTCTACATTTCTCCTTCCCATGTTTTTCAGCATTAAATGTTCAGATACTGGATCGACAGGTAGAGGTCAACTTGCAAGTTATGTAGATCTGAAACACCTAAATAATTTTTCCCTTGTACCCTGGGAAATGAAGCTGAGTTGATGGTACTGACTGTTTTGGGAATCATGGCATCGATACTTTCATCCTAAGTCTATTTTATCAGTTACAGTATTCCTCAGCCTCGTGTTTCTAGTCCTGTAGCTACTGCACATCTGCAGGGATTTGCACACACAGAAACAGTCTCCCACTACCAGACTCCTCTCTGTTAGTTATGGCTGGCATTTCAAGGTGTCTTGACCAGCAATATTTTAGCTAATTCAAGTACCAAGCGGGGAACTCTAAATAAAAGCGAAATTAGTTGGATCCAGAGTGAAGGTAACAGCTGATTTTAGATTATGGCCCTGGTGGATTATCTGCAGAAGGCTGATTCTGTTCTGTAGTGTGTGGAATTTTGTGTGAAATCATGTTCCCTGGATAAAGAGCCAGAACTGCTGCCTTTCCAGGCAGGGTTGTATTGCCATCAAGATTTAGACCCTTACTGCACACACTTAAATAGCTTAGCAGTTAGTTTTTAATGTCTTCTATTCATTCAATTTTGTAGGGAAAAAAATCAGTTTCTCTGTGTGATGGGAGGGGAACAGTGTTAAAGGTCTTAATTTCTGTGTAGCTGCCTTCAAGAGACTGCTCTCAAAGTGTTGGATCTGATTTTCATTACGAACTCACCTGTTTCCACCTCTTCAGGCAACGGAAAGTTTCCCATCAAGTAGGAGTGATTTAAGGCAACATTCGGCATCCTGATGGTTGAGAATCAGTTGATTGTGTGTAATTAGTCAGGCTCAGGAGTGCATCAGCAACACTTCAACGAACACTCTTTCTCCCTGTCATCAGCTGTGGCTTCCACGTTGAAAAACTGATGTGTGATTTTGAGGCAGAAGCGAGAGTTCTGGAGAACTGAGTAACAAATGGGATATGTAACTTCCTATCTTAAGGTTACTGATTTGAATCCAGCCTTAATAATGAAAAATGTTGTTATCTAAATATCAGATGGGAAACCGTAAATGAGTTGTAAAGTGAGTTGGATGCAGAGGGAAAAGGTATATTCTGTAACTACCTGGCAGGCACTGTTCTTGCCAGAGAATTTTGTTGTACTCTCCTTTGTTTAAAATTTCAGTCCCTGGGTTGAAAAGACCCTAAAAGTAATTTTCTTGGTGTTAGTCTGATTACTTCATTTTCTTGTTTTGTGCTGACATGAAACTACTCAGCAAATGCTGGATTTCTATCTTACTATAGGTATGGTGCCAGGCTGAGATCCTGCAAGGGAAAACAAAAGGGTGTTATGTTTACCCCAAAGACGTAGAAAACAGTGTGATGTGGAACCAGAACAAAGCATCTCCATGGGCTGAGGGGATAGAGGGGCCTTTGGTATTTCTTGTAGTAATGCCACAGATATTATTCTGTATTATCTTACCTTACACTCTCTGTGCATTTACAACCACGGCTATTGAGACACCCGCTGTGCAAAATCCTCGGGTTCTGGAAACTGCTTTTTCACAGGGTGCCTTGGTCTCTGTGAGTTGTCTCCCAGTTCTTCCACGTGACATAGCAGACAAGGAGTACTGACCAGATGTTCAGCTCAATGATGTTAGCAGTGACTAAGCAGCAAGCATGTTAGGAGGATATGCAAGGAAGGGGGTTGGGAGCAGCGTAAATATCTAGTTGCGGAACAAGAGAACTGGTGTCTGGAAATAGGAGCACTCAGGGCTTGTAGAGAATGCTCAGAAGCTCTGAGCAAGAGAGTGTGAAACAGGAGTGTGTTTTGTCTGGGCAGGGTTGAGGAGGAGGAGTAAGGAAGAGAATGGTGTCCTGGCCAGAAGGTGGAAGGAACCTCCACGGTGACTTAGAGTCATGGGAGAAGCTCATATCTGTCGGCAGAATGCACCCAAGCAGCATGGGAAGCATGTGAGAGAGAATGGTGCATGATACAGCATCCTGCACCAGGTCTGTGCGTGCAGTGAACTTCATAGGGCACTCTCCCCTACGAAGAGAGGCTGAGGGAGCTGGGCTTGTTCAGCCTGGAGAGAAGGCTGCGGAGGGACCTCATTGCAGCCTTCCAGTACCTGAAGGGAGCATATAAACAGGAGGGGAATCAACTTTTTAAAAGGGTAGGCAATGGCAGGACAAGGGGGAATGGACTAAAGCTAAAGGAAGGAAGGTTTAGATTAGATATTAGTGGAAAGTTCTTTACAGAGAGAGTGGTGAGGTGCTGGAATAAGCTGCCTAGAGAGGTGATGGATGCAACGTCCCCAGAGGTGTTCAAGGCCAGGCTGGATGGGGCCCTGGGCAACCTTGTGTAGATCCAGGCCTGAGGTTGGTGGCCCTGCCTGTGGCAGGGGGGTTGGAGCTCTATGATCCTTGGGGTCCCTTCCAGCCCAGACCATTTTATGATTCTATGGGTGTTGCACTGACAATCAAGAGAGACAGAGCTGTTCACCTTGAAGGAGAAGGTGTGCTTATCGGAATTGTTGGGTGGAGGGCAAAGGAGGGAAGAACAAGTTCTGAAGATACAACTGGATATGGTATGGGTTGGTTTGTTGCAAAGTAATCATACGATAGGTACAGAGGTACACCAGAGGAGCCAAGGGAAGACCAAATCCTAGAGCTTATCCATAGGAAAGTAATGTCTTGAGCCCATTGGCACAGCAAACCACTACATGAATACATTCAGATGAGGTGCCTCTGTCAAGGCTGCATGCATGACTCTGATATCCAGCAACTGTATCTCTGCACACTGGAAATGAAAGATCTGTTCTTGCTCTGCCTTTGTTTGGTCTCTCCAGTCCGAAACAAGGTTTGATCCTGAAGTCAACATTGAACATAACGGGAAAGTAACTTCTGAACCCTTCTTTTGGGTTTCACGTGTGTCACAATAGTCATTGAAAAGGGGAAAATATGTAGTGCAAAGATAAAAAATGAAAGTAAACACCAGAAAAAGAGAGGTAAGGAATGACTGCACATAACCTGACCATACAGGGCTGCTTTCTTCCTTTAATAGGGCAGATTGGTTCTGTACACATCTGTTGTTATTTTTCTCCTTCTTTGTGTATTGAATACCTCACTGTATTCAAACAGGTCTATAAATGGACATTGAGTCTTCTTCCTGAGAGGAGGACAACAGCTGAACCCCTCATTGGTTATATAATATATATAATATAATATAGAGAGCTGGGGCTGTTCAGTCTGGAGAAAAGAAGACTGAGGGGGGACCTAATCAATGTTTATAAATATCTTAAGTATGGGGTGCAGGGGGAATTGGCCTGCCCCTTTTCAGTGGTCTGTGGAGACAGGACTAGGGGCAATGGCTGTAAGCTGGAGCACAGGAAGTTCCGCTCCAACATGCGGAGGAACCTTTTCCCAGTGAGGGTGCCAGAGCCCTGGCACAGGCTGTCCAGGGAGGTGGTGGAGTCTCCTCCTCTGGAGATATTCAAGACCCATCTGGATGCCTATCTGTGCAGTATGAGCTGGGGAGCTGCTTTGGCAGGGGGGCTGGACCCGATGATCTCTGGAGATGCCTTCCAACCCCTACAATTCTGTGATTCTGTGATAATGATGATACAGGAGGCTGGCTTGAAGATAATATTTAAGATATCAAGGCCATAGAGTGTATCTTCAACAGCTACCTGCTGTTCACCTTTTGCCTTCACAGTGACTATTGCATGTTGCCCAAACACATTCTCTTTGGGCTCTCTTGTGTCACCATGAAACATGCTTCGGTCTGGTGACGCTCGCCACAGTCTCAACCACGTTGAGAAGGAGACTGAAGCACTGGGGAAAAAAGAAAAGGGTCTGGGTGAAACTCTGCTGAGCCCATAGGGAGTGTCCTTCACCTGCAATGGAGAGCAAAGATTCCTTCCCAAATACAAGAATTGACCTGTTCTGCAGCTGTGCTATCAGCTGCTTGATGACTACAGTTTCATTTAGTTCATTAAGATAGATGGCTAATTCCTCAGGGCAACTGATTCTATTAATACAAAGCACATGCACAACCACCACTCATAGCAGAACTCTGCACCGTTTGTGGTGGTTGGGCTTTATTCACTGGAGGGAGGTGGCTGACAATAGAGCTCCTGAGAATGCAGTAGCTTCTCTTTAGTAAATACAGACTTTTAAAGAGAGTGGGAAAGAATTTACGTACTTGGGCAGTTGATTTGAGACCTTCCACATCTCTTAATTTTCAGGCAGCTGGTGAGAGAGTTTTTACTCTGAGTTCATTATGGAAATTACTGCGTGGTGGGATGATTATCATGCTTAAAGTTAAGCTTTGTGCACAAGTGTGTTCGGGGCTGACTGGCAACAGGAGAAGTTGGGAAACCAACCTTGAGAAGAGAATCTCAAAAACAGACACAGATACATTTCCTTTGTGTGAAAAAACCCAGGTAATTTACACTACATCAGAAAGTAGAACATTAGCTATGATAAGAAAATGCAGCAACAAAAAAAATGTGGAAACAGTGAATCTGAAAGGAAAGAGCCATTAAAATACCTGGATGTGAGCACTGCAAGACCCTATCTAGCAGGACCACCACACTTTTAAGTCCTACAGCTCTTCAAAATAGTACACTTTTGGCAAAGGTAGACAAAGCCTCTTCATATGTATAAAAAAAGTTAAAAGGTGTAGAAACCTACCAGTGGGAAAGGAGAGGGAAGGACTTCCATGCTTTCTGTAGAAGCAGTAGGAATTTCTCCTGTGTGACTTTTGAAGGCCTTTTGTGTTTTTCTCTCAAGTAACAAGAGGTTCCCAAGGTATTGTTGAATGGATTCCACCTTGAGTCAGCAGCTTGTACAAAGAAGGTATAGTCAGCATTTCTTTTCTTTGAATATACTGTATATTTTAGTTACCTTGGGATTTTTATAATTTGTAATTATTGGGATCTTCTAGTTTAACTTTCTACATTGTAGTTCTTAGTTATATTTTTCCTCCACGTCTTCCTGGTTGCAGCCGAGGTCCCAGTCAGCTTGTGAAATGTTTTGCCTATTGACTGGTGAAAACTGAAAAAGAAACTTTTCAGGTCATCTCTTTAATTCCTCTCTTCGTGCAAAATTACTTTCTAACAAATAATCTTAATTTAAATTATGTAATTGATGGTGTTTTCATCAGCTACCATTACAGTATATATTGCTCATCTTATCTTCATTATGTATCTTCCGGGAGGGCTACTTTAGATAGCTATAGTTTGGTCTGATTGACTGCACAGTTCCACTAAAATATAGTACAAAGCTTCTTGAGGGAAAACTGTCCTACAGGTCCCTTTAAGCCCCCCAGGAGAAGGGCCACCACATCCTTTTGCCTGCCTAATGCTGATGACACGAACACGACACAGGGCTTGCGCCAGTGCTCGCGCCACCACTGCTCGCGTAAGGCCGTGAGCCTGACACCTCTGCTGCTGCTCACGGAGTTTCTCAGTGGTACCGTGGTACTTGTTTGCCTCACAGTGATTGCTCCAAACGTGCCAAAGGGCAAGTGTGCTGTGCCTTCACTACAGTCATGTTACTTGGCAAGTTAATCTTCCTTTGTTGTTCTCTGCCTGCCTCTGCTTTAATTCCTGCTTTTGTGGTCTCTGTGTCCTCTGGTGTGCCAGTCATACATATTTCTCTCAGATGTTTATCTCCTTAAATGAGGATGTTACCAAATTCTAAGACATCAGTTCCATTCTGGACTCGTCTTTATTTGTCCTTGTTCCATACTGTTTTCACTTACTGCCTGTTAGCGGTCTTCATTTATATTCTTTTAAGAGAGTTTTCAGTGTGCCTGCATTTATTTTTCAGGTGAGGTTTTGTGCAGTACAGCACTGTACTCTGCCTAAATTCTGAAAAGTTCCCTCTGTTTCATTCCTTAACTAAAACTAAAAATAAAATTCTTCTTTTTGAGCTGAACTTTAATATTTTTGCTAGTGTCACAGAATCACAAGGGTGGAAAAGACCTTTAAGATCATCAAGTCCAACCATTCCTGTCCTATACTAAACCATATCCCTAAGTACCTCATCTACCCATTTTTTAAACACTTCCAGGGATGGTGACTCAACCCCCTCCCTGGGCAGCCTGTTCCAGACCCTGACAACTCTTTCAGTTAAGAACTTTTTCCTAACATCTAATCTGACCCTGCCCTGGCACAGCTTTGTGTCATTTCCCCTTGTCCCATCTCCTGTCACCTGGCAGAAGAGACCATTGCCCACCTCTCTACAGCCTCCCTTCAGGTAGTTGTAGGCAGTGATAAGGTCCTTCAGGTAGTTGTAGGCATTTATAAGGTAAGAAACATTATTTTTTTTCCTCTAACTCTTGCATCAATAGAGAGTTTCATTTTCAGTGGTGTGGCCAGGGAAAAGTAGGTGGATCCTTTAAATACAAAATCAGTGTCTCCTTACTCATAACTCTGGCTGAAATCAGCCTGTTAAAAAGTCTGAATGAGCTTATTATAATCTGAGGTAAGTGTTAAAAATCTTGAAAATTATTTTCATCCATTGCAGAATGCATTTATTCAGCTTTTCAGTTTTATTTGTATTTATTTCACAAAGTATGGAAAACAAAACTCGCTGTTTGAGCTTTGAGGGAAGGTTGGTTGGCAGTGCTAGGTACTGGCTCAGTATTTTGATCTTTAATTGGGCAAAAGGCTGAGGATGTTTTGTGTTTGTGCTCATCATGGTTTTAATAACACAGAGAGATAGTCATTGCAAATGCAGCCTTTCTTCTCTATGTGAAGGCAGACCAAGGGAGTCAGGTGCAGGTGGCATCTGGGAGGAATTGTATTGCTGTCCTTTTTGGAGAATACAAATAGATTTCATTAGAAAGAGAATAGAAATTGGGTGAATTACTGAATTCAGTAGAAAAAGTGGTAGTGATTTTAATTCTGTAGGTCTGAAGCCTGGCAGAAGGAACCACTGAAGAAGTTGACTTAGTGACAGAGTCTATGCGTTGCTCCTTCTCTGCAAGGGAAGCTCCCTCATGAAGCAGGAATACCTGTTTGGGATACCTTTTTAAATGCTTCAGCTTTGCAATCTCCTTGTTCCCCAGGTCTTCGTGTTTGACCAAGTAGATTTGGAGATATCTGAGGTGAGAGGGCACGTCAGCTGTCACTGTAGCTGGGAAAGAGCTTTCCAATAAAGGAGGGATTCGTGTTGGAAGCAAGAACCTGGGAGCAGTGGAGCTTGGGAGCAGAGTTTTATATGGAAAGAAAGCTTGTGCTGTGTGGAAGTCTTTGGGGATTGAAGACGCTCTGGAAGTAAAGCAGTCAGGGCCTGGGTGTCTGTAACCTTCCCCCTGTGGGAGAGGGAACAGCAGCTGTAGTTGCTCTGCGCTGTTCCCAGTGTAATCACTATCACATCAGTGCATTGAGCATTCAAGTGCCTTAGCAATGTCTTCCTCTACTAACACATATTAGACCAGGAGACAGATGTTTATGTCATGTTACTTTATTCCTCATCAATCAGCAGTTTCCCAACCATCTTATTTTTAACTTGATTATTTACTAATGAGCAATAAAACCCACAGTGCCTACAGCAATGTTTGCACAGTGGGTCGTGAAAGAGCAACACACACACTTAGTTTTATTTCTTTTCATGTTTACCACAAATCAAATCCTTCCCTAATGCCTATGTCCTTGTTTAAACCTAAATCATAGCAGGGTATTTGTGTTCTTCCAGTTGTTTCCTTTTAGTTACGGTCACCACATTTTGTCCACTGAAGTCTTAGCAGCTCAGAGCAGTCTTGGAGACCAAGCCCAGTAATCTCCCTTGAGGCTGCGTGTCAGGATGCTGGAAATTAATTTCTGATTTTTTCTGGCTTCCTTAGCCTACATTAATTGTGATTTGGTATGAAGTGGATCAAAGCTAATAGGAAGTGAAGCTTCTTGCAACTAAAATAAGGAAAGGGGTTGAGGTGAAGGGGTCCGAAGATGCTACGAGGCAATATGGCTGTTGAATTTTAGAGTGACACGTGAAAAACTCTCTTGTCTTGAAACCCACAGCCTCGGATGATCTGTGTGCACAGCCCTGCCCCTACAGAAAGCCAAAAAAGGCTCCCTCTGTCAGGCTTAAACAGCAAAAGAAAAGATTTTGGCTTTGCACCAAATACTCAAGTTTGCAACACGAAGCCAGAAATAATCCTTTAATAATTCAGTGTGCTCCAGCTTGGTTCTGCTGAGGGCAGTGTCAGTGATGCGGATGCAGTGGGGGGCGGTGTGCCTGGCATTGACTCATGGGTCCTTCTGGAGTTTCGTCCCTCAGTGCTTTGCATCAGTCGGCTTTGTCCTGGCTGTAGATAGCTTCATCGCTTCTCTAAACCGAAAGGTTTGAGTGGCTGCCTTAAACTCCGTGCACGTTGGAGCTAATTTGAAGTCTGCCATGAGGAGATGGGTGATCATGGTTTCTGAGGGAATTAGTTGAAAGTAGCTGTGGAAAACAGTGGAGAGAGGAGCTGGTGGTTCTTTTCGGTTCGGGTGGCAGCTCCTCTGCTTCTTCGTTGATTATATCAGTGTTAGAGCTTCTCTGCATAGGAGCACTCTTACAGCTAATTGGGGTTTTTTCCCCACATTAATTAAATGGATTAAGATGTAGCATATGGACTGGCCTTTATTTTGTGTATTCTTTTCCTCCAGCCAGGGATCAAACTGCCTCTGCAGGAGATACTTCCTCTGCTCAAGGTGTGGTCCCCACTAGGAAAGTCTGCCAACCCATTATCTGACAAGAGTTATCTCTGCTCTCCTTCAGGGACTCGTTATTTCTCATCTGTATCATTGCACATTTTTAAGGTGTGAGGAGGGAAATAACACCCAGCCTACCAGAGCTCCCATGATTAATGTGGGATTAGCCTGGGCAAGTGTAAGGAGGTTTCATCTCCTCCTTTGAAGAAGAGATGAAGGGGCAGATTGAGGCCAGCAGATGGATAGCTGTGCGCTAAGTGGATTAGCTCAGCGTAACTCGCAGCAAGGCCAGGATGCAAACGATACTTGATCAACCTGGCGCCGGATACCAGCAAGCAATCTATCCTGGGAGGGCAAATCTAAACTGGAAGGATGTACCTAAGCAAGGACAGCATTAAAATTGAGGGAGTTTCCTCCTCCTCTGTTTTTTTTTAATAAAGAGAAGAAGGAAACTTTTCTTCTTTTCCCCAAGAAGAATAAAAATAACTTTTTCATTCTATTTTTTAAAAAATTGGGGTTTTTTTCATCCTGACTTCATATACCTTTTGCAGCAACATTGGAACATTCTCTCAAAAAATTCTGTACTTTTTTTAGCTGACTACAAAAGACCTTGAGTCCCTCTTTCAACGATTCTTACAAAAGTCATCAGGATAGCAGACTCCTAGTATCTTCCCTGTAAGTGTCTCCTTGAAATCTGCCTTGTCCTCTAGTTGGTAGGAGTTTTTTTCAGCCTGAGTACACCGCAGAGAGTGCATTACACTCTTTGCCTGATCTGCAGTAAGCAGGCAGGAAAGATCTGCCAATTCCAGCGTACCCGTTACTGGCACCTTGCTCCTCATTACAAAGCTCTGTTCTAGACTGGGGAAGAAAAATGCTTGCACTTCAAAATATTTCCCAGCCCATTTGCAAACTCTACAGCATTTATTATTTTCATCATGTTTAATAGCACAGCTCCTCATTTTCTTGGCCTTTTATTGCTGTCATAGTAATGTGGGCTATGGCTTAATTTGACTTCTCTAAGTAGGCAGAATCGCCTCTAGTTAGCATTTAGATGGGAAAATATCTGAGGGTGTTCGGGAAGTGTAATGGCTGTTCAGAATGTGACATGTATCCATCTAAAAATGAGACTAGGAATATGCTGGGAAGGGATTTATCAGAAAATGTTTGCTCATCAAAACAGAGTACTTTCAAGTGAAAATACCAGTTCCAGTAAAACCATAGTAAAACAAACGGTTGAGATCAAAACAGGAGAGGTGATCTTTGGTTAGGCATTGAAACTGGTTGCTCCACTGGTGGTGGAGTCACTGTCCCTCAGGGTGTTCAAGAAAAGGTTGGATGAGGTACTTAGGGACATGGTTTAGATAGTAATATAGGTGCTAGGGGGACAGTCGGCCTAAATTATTTTCGAGGTCTTTTCAACCTTAATGATTCTGTGATTCTGTGTAATAAATACGGTACCTAATATCCTCAATGGGTCAGTGCATGAATTGGTTAGTCAGGTCTTCCTATCTCTCTTCATCCAGACGGTAGGAGTGTCCAAGCACCCAGCCCAGTGGCTTTCTCAGAGTGCCACTTCCATGTTGGAGTTCTTTCACCACATAGTAAATTCTTCGGTGCAGCAGTTTGACCCTTGCAAGCTCTAGGTGAATAATCACTGCCTAAATGTCAGTCTCCTTTCCGCATATATAAAGTCTTTGTCAGCCTCATCATTGGTCCTCTAACAGGAAGGACTTGGAGATCAATGATGGCAATATGGAATAGGCTGGAAGAGGCCCAGGTTATGCCCTTACTCTGAATTAGAGAAAGGACTTGATTTTCCCAGCGTGGCCAAGACCACTATGGTGTGAAATCAGTGCGTGTGGCTTTGTCTGTCTCTCCTGCTAGAGCTGTGCTGAGTTGTAAGAATGGCAAAGTGTCAGTGGTGCAGAGAACTGAAAAAGCATCTTCTTACACACTGTAATGTAAGGACAGATTTTTGTACCAATATAGCTGTTTCAGTTATGTGTATGTGTGAACCAGTTTGTCTTTTCAGCATGACTGTTAATTTCTAAGAAAGTGCCTTACACAGTTTGCTTTTCATCCTCCTTGGAGAACTTGCTAGATGTATATCAAATATCATCCCTACAAGGTGCATTTACTGCCCTATTGCCACAACTTTATGTGTGGTCAGACCAAAGCTGGGTCAGTTCAACTTTCTGAAACTATTAACCATAGCCCCTGATACAAATTCCACTTCAATCTTCATGGCTTTGCCAAATTCTGCTGAAAGTTGCAGCCTTCATGACCCAAACCCCAAATTCTTTTGAAACCAAGGCTAAAACTCACCACCTGATGTCACAAGATCAGCCTCATCCACTAAAAAAAGGGAAATAATTAAAAAAAAAGTGAAGTATTTTATGTTTATGTTGCTTTCAGCTCAATGTTGTCGGGTTCCAAAGGTTATGTACTTCATTACATTGGGATAGAGAGGGTGCAAGCTGACCTTGCAATTTAATTAACAATTCCACTGATGATGTGCTGAGCAGGGCTGGAGCTTTTGCTGCTGTAACTCTTCTTGGCTAGGCAGAACTAAAAGGAGATGTTAGCCACTGAGGAAAGCAGGTGTTACTTGAATTACACAGAGGGAGGAGAACTGTTGTGTAATAGATAAAGAATGTTTTAAAACCAGTTTGCTTTCCTCCTGGCATCTCACTTTCATCATAAACTGTTGTGTAGTGTCATGGAGTTCTGTTAAGCAGATGGTGTGTTTTATCCCAGTGGTGTCTGCTTATTGCTCGTGGATGAAGTGATTTTTTCTGTGCAGTTAGTTAAAGTGCAACTTGAGGTTCTTTGGCAGTCCAAGTTGTTATTTAGAGAGTCTTAAAATGTAAGTCATGGTTAACTTATTGCTCATTTTAGTTCATACATGCTTAGCAGTATTCCTGCTTCTAAAAATGCAAGTAAATACAGATATCTAGGTGCACCTGTGGAAGTTTTCAATGAGCTTAAGTCTCCCTTTGGGGGGAAGGAGTTGGTGTTTTGTGCCAGCTGCAGGTTATATTAGGCAAACTTTGCGACAGTAGCGATAATGAAGACATAGATGGAGCCTTTAGAGCTCTTTAGGAATAGGCTGGACAAACATTTGTCAGGAATAGAAGTATGGGAGGATGCAGTGAATGAGTGCCTGAGGTATCTCCATCAGCACTTGCATCCAGTTCCTAACCCAGCAGGTTTTCTCACCAGCCCCTCGGATGGCAGACAGATGGATGCTGTTGGCCCAAATCTTGAGACTGACAGTCATGGAGGAATTTGAGACCCAGACTCTAGGTAGCTGCAGAGGAAATACGTGGAGTTTTCCCACTCCTGGATAAGGCTTCCCAGGATACTGGTAGGGCGTGGGTGTTGCAGAAGCAGCAAGTTTTGCTGTGCTTTGTTTTGTTTTGTGTTGAGGGTTTTTTTTTTTTCCTTCAGAGGGGTTACATTGGTTGGGGTTTTTTGTTTGTTTGTTTTCCCAATTCATTCCTTTTCCCCACCATCCTCACACCTGTGCTGGTTTTCAGCCTGTTTGAAGATTCCTACTGTGGTCCAGCAAAAGCAGATGATCCCTCCTGTTGGTTTACCATGGCAGTCAAATTTGAGAACTTGTGTGTGTTGGGTTGGAAACCTGGGATGCTGCTGACAACCACTGAAATGGCAAGGCACTGCCTGGGATGGTGGTTTTGTTCTCTCTGCATCACTGGAGGGTTTCAAGATTGCCCCAAAGTGGCATCACTAACGAGGTTTTTAGCAGCTTGGGCTAGCTGTAGTTTTCCTTTAAAACTTTCTAAGAAGAATAGCTTTCTAAACAGCCATCACACTATTTCTTGTTCCTTACCTCCTGCTACTTCTTAACACTTGGTGAATAAGATGAGCTATTAATAATTTGTACCCTACTTTTCTTACCATAAATAAGTGAAAGCTCTCCATCACACACTAAATATTGTGAAACATTGTGATCAAAGGAATTATGAGCAGGTTAGCCTCAAAAGCACCTGACATTTGTTTGAATTCTGCTGCTCTAATAGCACCCTTTAAATTATCCCTACATCATTCAAGCTACAGGTAGGTTTTCAACACACGTGTTCCCCTTTCTTTTCTCGCATGTTTTTTTTATCACTGTTGTCTAAAGTGTTTGAATAGAATGTCATTCATTTGTATCATTATTGGAAATACTAACTGTGGATCTGTCACACACTTCCCACACCAGCAGCCAAGTTTGAACACTTAAGAGGATGGTTAAAGGAATAGCAACAACATATGGGTCTTCTGAAGTGCCTCATCCAGGACAGAGATGCAGTGCCCCTGCATGGGATCACTGCACGGTGGGGTTTTCAGCCTGCCTTTTTCTCTGGTTTCCTTCTGCCCAGGTCTTCAAAAGAGAAGGTACTGATGATGTCCCAGTGTGATTAGTGAATAGGACTATCTTGTGGGAGCAGGCAGTGTTTCATCTTAGTCTCTAACTATGTATCAACATTTATAAATAGATCATCTTGATCCCTGCTGAAGACAGCTAGTGTTGTGGTGATTTTATTTGATTTGCGCTCCTTCGGAAAGGATAATTATGACAAATGTTTCCATTACCTATTGCTGGTGCTTTGGGAAAGGAGGAAGCCTGTGATTGCAATTAGCTCCCGTAGACAGCAGCAGAACTTTAACTAAAACCAGGTTTGCTTCAGTGTTAACTGTTTCCTTTGCAGAAATCAGTACTCACTGCAGCCTGACTTTCCTGCGCCTAGGAAAGATGCTGAAGCGTTTAGGCCAGTTGAGCACAGTCGCTTGGCACTGAGTGATGGCACTACAGAAGCCACACAGGTTTGAACCACGTGGCTGACTTGCTCTGCTCCTTTCTAGACTTAAGTTTGGTTGAAACTGTCCAATTTCTATCAGTTCTGTCTCTGTTCTTCCCAAGCTGATCCCTCTCAAAGTCCTTGGCTGACTTCTTCCAAGCCTGCTGTCCCATTTGCTATTTCTGCAGTCTCCCTCCTTTTTCAGCAGAGACTCTTCTCTGGTGGACACTGGGCTCCAACCAGTTTCAAGAATAATCTCTAATCTCTCTGTGCCTCACAGCATCCTTCTGGACAAGTTGTCCAGCTGTAGGATAAGCGGGTTCATGTGTGAAGAACTAACTGAAGGGCAGAGCTCAGAGGGTTGTAGTGAATGGGGCTACATCTGGCTGGTGACTGGCAACCAGCCGTGTTCCTCAGGGCTGAATTCCAGGGCTGGTTCTGTTCAATATAATTACCAAAGATCTGGATGCAGCAAGTTTGCTGACAATACCAATTTGTGAGGTGCTGTTGACTCTTTCGAAGGACAGAAAGCCTGACAGAGGGATCTAGATTAACTGGAACATTGGCAATCATCAATGGCATGAGCAAGTCCAAGTGCCAGATTCTGCAGCTAGGACACAGTACTGCCAGGTGTGAGTACAGACTGGGAGAGGAATGGCTGGAGAGCAGCTCTGCAGAAAGCGATCTGGGGGTGCTGGTTGGCAGCAGCTCAGCAGGAGTCAGCAGTGTGCCCTGGCAGCCAAGAGGGCAAACCATATCCTGGGGTGCATCAAACATGGTGTAACCAGCGGGTCTAAAGAGGTGTTTGTCCTGCTGTATTGAGTGTTGGTATGGCCTCACCTGGAGTAATGGGTGCAATTCTGGGCCCCACAATTTATGAAGGATCTGAAGGTCCTTGAATGTGTCCAGAGGAGGCCAACAAAGCTGGTGACAGGACTGGGAGACATGTTCTGTGAGGAGCAACTGAAGGTTTTGGGCTTGTCTAGTTTGGAGAAAATGAGGCTGAGGGGTGACCTCATTGTTTTCTACAGCTTTCTGAAGAGGGAAGGCAGAGAGGGAGTGACTGAACTCTTCTCCTTGGATAGGAGAGGTAGGACTTCCAACAGAAACTATTCACTTCTCTCCTCATGGTTAATTTTCCAGGGAAAGGTCACGCATCACCAGCCTACTTAGGTTAATTTGTTGCCCTGTATGAATACGTCATTGTTCTCTACTCCAGGCAGGCAGGAGAGCAGAAAGAGCTCTTCAGGTCCTTTCTCTTTTCCTCCTCCATAGTTAGATATTTTGTAAGGTATAGCACAAAAGAAGAAGGTACTGGCCTGGAGGCTGCAGTACAGGAAAGGTTCTAATCTTTTAGGTCAGGAAGTTGTGGCAATGTAAATCCCAAATCCTTTCAGAGGAGTTGGAGGAACAAGCCTGTCTACTAGCTCTTCCAGTCAAGAGATGTGTAATGGATTAAAAGGCTGGGACAGGTCCCTCCTAACCCATCTGTAGCATTTGAGTCAGGAAATCCTTTTAATTTACCTGAGTTGTGCTTGACTGTGTATTTCCTGGAATTTTTATCTTGTCTTAGTCATGTGCAGCAATAGCAACCTGTCAGTAGGCAGTGCTCTACTTTCTAGCCTCAGCTAGACTATTTGTATTGTGCAGTCTGATTGATACCTCACAGAGTGCACCAGGATGTGGTGTTAAGGCATGTGGCTGGTGAACACCATCATTGCACTTGGGTAATAAAGTACTCTAGTACATAGCTCTTCAACATGTTGTTGAAGAAAGTGCTTTAAATGGTGGACTTTATTTGGGAAAGTCTCTTGAAACCACTTTGTGACTTTTTTGTCTTAGCAGTGGCTTGCTGTTCTCTCATTTCTACAGACCTGCACTAAAGCTAGCTACAGCAGAAGCAGAATGGTTAACCTCCATCAGTCAGTTTACACATCTGGAGTGTGCCTTCCTTTTCAAAATCACTTAGATTAGCCTGCTTTCTTGACAGTCAGGGTATGGGATGAGTGGCTTCTAAATAATGTTTACATAGAAAGTATTAAGATAAGGTGATTGCCATTCGTTTTCTGGTTCATACTTGGTGATTCAGCTTGTTAGCCCCTGCAGATTGCCTACGTTTATCACAGTTTAAAGTTTTCCATGTGCAGAATTCGTAGCTCAAATCTCTGTTCCTAAAGCTGAAGATCTTTTTACCTCTTTTCAGTCAGCTGAGATGCCTGACTTCCTTTGCCCATTATGGCTGGCTTTTATTCTTCCTCTGTTACGAGGCTGATCAGCACCACAGAATCACAGAATCTTAGGGGTTGGAAGGGACCTCCAGAGATCATCGGGTCCAACCCCCCTGCCAAAGCAGCTCCCTATCTCATATTACATAGACAGGCGTCCAGACGGGTCTTGAATATCTCCAGAGAAGGAGACTCCACCACCTCCCTGGGCAGCCTGTGCCAGGGCTCTGGCACCCTCACTGGGAAAAAGTTCCTCCACATGTTGGTGCAGAACTTCCTGTGCTCCAACTTGCAGCCACTGCCCCTTGTCCTGTCCCCACTGACCACAGAAAAGGGGCTGGCCAATTACCCCTGCCACCCATGTCTAAGATATTTATAAACACTAATTAGGTCCCCCCTCAGTCTTTTCCAGGCTGAACAGACCCAGCTCTCTCAGCCTTTCCTCATAGGGGAGATGTTCCAGACCCCTAATTGACTTTGTCGCCCTTCTCTGGACTCTCTCCAGGGGAACCCTGTCTTTTTTATACCAGGGAGCCCAGAACTGGACACAATACTCCAGGTGGGGCCTGACCAACGCAGAGTAGAGGGGGAGGATCACTTCCTTCGACCTGCTGGCCACACTCCTCCTGATGCACCCCAGGATCCCATTGGCTCTCTTGGCCGCCAGGGCACACTGCTGGCTCATGGCCAACGTGTCATCAACCAGGACCCCCAGGTCCTTCTCCACAGAGCTCTTTTCCAGCAGGTCATCCCCCAGCCTGTACCACAAATAGTTTGGTTTTCCAAAAAGGACAATTTCACAGATAATTTTTCACTTGCCATGTTTGAAGCTTCACTTAACTCTTTGACGTTCTACGTTATGTTGAGATTACTGTATTCACATATATCCAGTTAGTTATGCTTTACTCAACTAATTTTACCAGTTATCTGACCAGTACAGAATCACAGAGTTGTAGGGGTTGGAAGGGACCTCGAGAGATCATGGGGTCCAACCCCCCTGCCAAAGCTGCTCCCCAGCTCATACTGCACAGGCAGACATCCAGACGGGTCTTGAATATCTCCAGAGAAGGAGACTCCACCACCTCCCTGGGCTGTTAAGTGTCCATGATGCCATGAAACTCTTCAATGGGACCAGCTGCATGCAAAGATGAACATGTTTGAGTCTTCTGTGAGTACTCCTCAATATTAGCACCACACACCTAGCATAGACTCCTTCAAAAATCCTGGTTTATGTACTTTAACCAGATCTTCTAAGTTCAGGCTGCAGTTATTCAGTGTTTACACCATTGTGCTTCATGGCTGTACTTAATCAAGGATTTGTAATTTCAGTACAAAAAGGTTAAGATGTCCAAAGAGCAGGTCTATTTGCATCTTCTTGTTTCAGGTCATGAAGGAATGTAAGTGGCAAGGACTCAGGAAGATCTGTGAATCACCCAGCTCTACATTTTTACTCATTAAAAAGCTGTAAAGAAGCTTGCAATATATTTATCATGATTAGTTCTCTGAAAATGCTAACATGAGTCCACAGTGACTTGCATGGAAATACTCTGTAATAACAGTGAACTGGTGTTATACAGAGCTGAACACAGGAGCCTTTCTGTGGAGTGGTGAATGCACAGGAGCCACATCTTGTCAGGGAAGATCATTTCAGATCCTCCAAGTCAGATGACTTCTCATTTTGTGCTTTACTCACGCTTCAGCTAACATCCTATACACTTCATACAATGTTGTACATTCTTTTTTAACACCTGTTTGTAGGCACAACACAGTTTTGAAGAGGGACTCAGAAAATCAAAGGCACGAACATTTGTAGAACTTATTTCCTCCTTTGAGAGTGAACTTTTTTAGATCAGGGTTATGGCTACTCTAATTGCAGCCTGTGGTTGAGTCCCCTTAGTTGTCAGAGAGCAGAAGAGGGATTGGTAAGTAAGGGAAGTGAATTCTCCTGGCACTATTGAGGCCATAAAGGCTTACTGGGTCTTGACAGCTCTTCAGTGCTTGGCTTCTCTCAAAGCCAAGGGTTCAGCTCTGTGACGGTGGGGAATGGCACAGATTGCTGACTAGAAATTGGAACCCCAACTGATTTCAGTCTGTTTCAGCTAATAATGATTTTCTAAGCCCGCTCACTTCAACTGTACTTGAAACTACACACCTGGTGTCATGAGACACTGACAGAAATCTAAGGGGAACAGCAAGTGGTCAAGATTCTGTTAAGCCAGTCCCTCCCAGTGATCTTTCTCAAGGAGTTTTCCATCCAAAAATGTATGTCAGAATTCCTCACTGAGCTAAAAAATAGTTTGAGGGCCATAAGGAACACCCCTACTCACTGCAGGAACTAGTCACATCTAAAAGCATGCAGCATCCAGAAAGGGAAGCAGCAGCTTTACAAAGGCTTCCTTTCCTTTTGAGGCTGGGGGAAAGAGATGGATGGAGCCAGGACAGTTGATACAGTGCTTTAAAGGAGATGATAGATAACTGTTCCTATCTTTCCTCTCCTTACCCCTCTATCATTTGCCCTGGAGCACTGAGGAGATTTGGTTCAGTCTTGGCCCTAAGCAGTGCCCGATGCAGCATGACTGCATTCCCCTTTTACAGTCAGTAACAGCACATTCTTGCTCTCAGCTGCTTCTGTACATGAGCAAGACACAAAATTCAAGCTGAGTGACCTGCCAAGGTAACCTTATAAATTTCAGTGACTTTAAAAATTTCATCAACCTTAACCATATGTGCTGAATGCCCCCAACAGCTGCAGGTTAAGAAGGGCATTCAACACGTAATTACCTCAAAATTGACTTTTTTCTTTTTAGTGCCCATGAGTCTATCCTTGCCATGGCTGGCTGGCTCCCATTCAAGTGACGATCCAGCATGCTGCATGCTGGTGGTGTAACAGCCACCACTGAACTCACTGAAGCATGGGACAAGCTGGGGGGCCAGGGAGGGGGTAAGTGCTGCTCTTAAGTCTATGTATTGCCTCTCATCATTAATTTTTATATTTTTTAGATTACAATTTTGCAAAGAAAAAAAGCATAATATGTGCTTTTTTTTGCTTTAAAATATTTTTTATGGGCACTTAGTAGTCACTCTCTGCAACCAAGTTGTTCTGCATAAGACTTCCTGGGCAATTGCAGTTTTATTCATGGAGGGAGCTGGGCAGACCTGGATCACACTCACAAAGGGGAGGACTGAATCAGATCTCTTATTTATAGTGTGGTGGTCGATGTTGCTATTGATGTCAGGGCATTTGGTATCTGTATTCAAGTTATGGCTGACAGGTCACTTCTGAAAACAGAACTGTTGATTTCTGGGAAGTATGCTTAGATCAGTAATTTTCTGGAATGCGTTGGTTTTTACTACTACACATTTCAGGTGAGGTGACTGTGATCCCTCTTGGAGTGGGGAGTGGTGGCTGAATCAATTCATCTACAAATCAGAATTAGGATAGTGCGAACAGCTATTGTAGGTTTGTGTTGTGGTTTTACATGGCCAGGTTCTGGTGGAGGAGGGGGGCTGCAGGGGTGGCTGCTGCAAGAAGCAGTCAGAAGTTCTCTGCACGCCCCACAGACCAGACACCAACTGGCTCAAGGCCAGAGTCATTGCTGACCAAGGCCGAGCCCATCAGCGACAGTCACAGCACCTCTGGGAATCACATTTAGGATAAAAAAACCACAAGCAGCCACTTTTTGCCCCCAGAGAAGGGAGTGAGAAGATGTAAGAAACTGTGCAGGCAACAAGGCCAGTGAAGGGGGGGAGGAGGCACTCTAGGTGCTGGACAGAAAGATGCCCCTGCACTGGTGTGGGTGTACCCCCACAGCCCATGGAAAAGGCTGAGACCCCACCTGCAGCCTGTGGAGAGCAGGTGGAGCCAGACAAAAGACACTGTGACCTGTGTTGGAGCAAGCCTCTGCCAGCACTTGCAGCCCATGGAGAAAGAAAGAGATGGAGATGAACGAGAAAGAGACCCACACCCGAACAGGTTTGCTGGGTGGGGGCGGATTGTGACTCCATGGGAGACCAGGCTGGAGCAGTCTGGACTTGAAGGACTGAGAGACATGCTGTGATTTATGACTGCACCCCATAGCAGTGACCCACGCTGGGGCAGCTGGTGAAGAGCTGAAGCCCTGTGGGAAAGGACTCATGTTGGAGAAGTTGGTGAAGGACTGTCTCCCGTGGGTGAGACCCCACAGTGCAGCAGGGGAAGGGTGTGAGGAATGTCATCCCTCCGCCCCCTGTCCCCCCGGCTAAAAAGGAAAACAGCTCATGAGGAACTGACTGAAACCCCCATTCCCCCCATCCCTGACCCTCTACGTGCCACAGTGAGGAGGAAGAAGGGAACAAAACCATGACTAAAGTGAGGTCTGCTAAGAAAGGAGGGGTGGGGGGAGGTGCTTTAAGATCTGATCACACTTCTCATTACCCGACTCTGGTGTCACTGGGTGTGTAGTGCAGGGTAATAAATTAGGGAGTTTTCTGTCCTTTATTCTGTGCTGAGTCTGTTTTGTCCATGACACTGATTATGGGATGATCTCTCCCTGTCCTTATCTCGACTCCTGAGCCTCTCAATAGATATTTTCTCCCCTGTCCAGATGAAAAGGGGAGTGACAGAGTGACTTTGGTGGGCATCTGGCCTCCAGCCATGGTCAAACCACCACAGTTTGATAGGTGGTAATGCTTGTAAGGCAGTGAGGAGATTATACTGTACAACCCGAGGGTAAAGGGTCAGAAGTTCGTGGTCACTGTAAGGCATTTGCAACTTCTTACAGGAGGAGAAAAACGTTATTTCTGTTACGTGGGCATTCCTCCTGTCTGTGAACTGTATTGTGCTATGGGAAGTCATTTATTACCTGTGTCACACTGGAAATAGTGAAGTTGGGAAAGAAGTTCTGCACTTACAGTTAAACAAACTTTTTGTATGAGAAGTGCACATTCAAGTTGCTGGGATAGAGTCTCTGTGGGGATACTAAGGGTGAGGCTTATCTGACTAATTGTAGATGTCTGCATCAGAGTTACTTATCTGGGCTCTTCCTAGAGTGTGTGAAGAAAATACACACTATTAGGGCTTGACCCACTGCATCCTATAAATATATCTTTAGGCATCCAAAAGTATCAGATAAATTATGACTCTGAAGTGCCAGGGTCTAGTGACTTGTTTGGCTATCAGTGGATGCTTCTGCAGATGTCCTAAGTAGGCAAGGTGGTGGCCTTGAGGGCCTGATGAGGGACTGATTCCTTAAACCGACAAATGCCTGAAAAGAAAACAAAAATCACATCATTTTAGAAGTCTTCATAATGTCCCATAGCCTGTGACCTTCATTAAGACCTTTTAGGAACACAGTGGCCCATGAAAGGACTGACTGCTGTGCTGCGCTACTGACTGTATTTCTTTCTGATCACTGATAAAGCTAGGAAGATCAGCATTCTTCTGAGATGCTGCTTGTTCCTAGTTAGGAATTGTTTTTTATTCTTAGCAGGTTTGCTCTTAATAATGTCCATGAATCTGACTTTGCCATCACCATCACGTATTGATTAAATTCAGCGCTCGCCTCAGTTTTTAAGCTTGAGTAATCTGTCGCCATCTATAGATAACCATTTTTCTAAATATTCTTCAATTCAAACTCTCATGTGTTTAATACAAACTTTTATCTGGTACAACGAAGGAACTTAATTCTGTGTTTGCATTGCCACCCAGGAAAAGACCTTTCTTCATGCAGAATGTTTACTTAGGTAGCAAGTGGGTAACGCTGTATTGCCTCTCCGCATTTAAAATACCAAGAACCATAATCTATTGCAAGTAGTAATGCAGGCACAGTGATACAAAATCAATGAGTTGTTTTTACATTACATGTAGACTCCACATTTCCTGAAATGTCACTGAAAGACAAGCTTTGGTGTAAAAAAAATTCCTGTAATTAAAGGAGAAGTTCTGCCTAATGTAAAGTGTTAGCTGCTGGTTTATCAGGATAATGAATAGGGTGAGAGGAGATTACCTCCATAATCAAACTCCTGCGCTGGCTAAAGCTCAGAGCTATTTCAAACCAACAGCAAAGCCTGTAGGTAGTCATCAGTTGGTGGAATCAGCAGTGTCAGGGTTGTAAATCAGTGAGTGCCCTATATTTTCAGAGCTGTTGCAGGGCAGCAGAAACATAGGTCTAATTTCCTGTGATTTCTCATTTTAGTGCTCGGAGGCCGATTTTAATAAAAGGACCATGCATCCTAAAGATTGTAGTGCTGAATTATAATTTATTTATCTCTGCTTCCTCTAAATCATGATGGGTATTGTTCCTGCTGCTTTTCTACTTAAAAAAGGATGTGTTTTGAAGGTGAGGAGATGTTTTTGCTTTAAGGAAAACTGATTTTTCTGTATCTGTGTATTCTGTCTTTGGGTTCTTATATTTCAGTGAAGGCAAGATTATAAATCTGAGAAGCTGGCTTCTGGTCTGTCTTACGCTGAAGCAGACAGAATGTATATTTTTATATCCTTTAAAAGTATTCTCTGATCGTATATATAGGAAAAATGCTTAAAGAGCAAAAGCATGTAAAACAAACTCTGCAAACCTAAAGATTATTTACTATTCAAATTGAATTAAATGAAAAGTGTTGTGGTTTGGGGAGATTCCCATTGTGGCTAGAGGTATGCAGTGTAGATTACAAGAGAGCTACAAGGATGAAATTCAAGCAGGTCCTGTAGTTCTAATTGTGGTATCACTGGGTATCAGGATGATATCTGTGTGCATACCCAAATTAGTAGTTTCCTGTATGGACTGGGAGCTCCCTGGCTAGTCACGTACGTGTATGAGAATGGATTGGCTTGAGACTATGAACCAACTTGAAACAAGGTGATTGACTCAACTTTGAGCCACCTTCACAGCAAAATATTTGACTCATTGGGGCAGGAGCTCTCTAGATGGAAATTTCAGAACTGTAAATTCACCTAGGCAGCTCCTGCCACGTCTGGACCAATTAGTAGTCCCTACTTTTGTGCCTCTGCCTGCTGACCAGGGGGAGAACCTGGTCATTTGAGAGTCCCCCAAGTATTTCCCTTTGCAGAATTAAGCAGGTCATACCAAGATGAGATACTTGTCCCTAACCACTAGGAACTGTTCCCAGAGATGCAGAAATGGACATTCAGGACATCTTTTGAAAGTAGGTGAGATAGGATATATATCTTGCAGTTAATTTAAGGTAATGCATAGTAAAGAGCCATGTCTATGCTGGGGTGGTCATGTAGGACCATTGGCCAGCTTGATACAAGAATTCAGCAGGCTGGGGTGTCTCACATTTCCTTCAGGAGCCTCTTTAGAACTGACAGCTTCTTGACATCATTTGAAATTTTTACACAGTGGAATTTTTAGTGAAATTCTCCATTAGAGAACATTCAACAAAATTCCTAGTCAAGCTATGGCTTGGAAGGAGGTGGTGAGACCACAGAGAAATGTATTTCAGGTTGGGTGTGCAGCTGAGGAAGGAGCTGGTTGGAGAACTGTTCCTGTTTCACTGGTCAGAGTTTCTGGTGGTTTAAGAGAGGTATAGTTGGCACTTACTCTTGGGTTACACTCAGGGGGCTTGAAAGACATTAGTCTTGACAACAAGGCAAACAGCATTTTGATTTTTCAGCCAAATTGAAGGAGACTTTGCAAATGAATACACTTAAATATTCCATTTTGGTTTTCCTTCCAGCAATACCCTTTTTTATGCATGCAGGAAATATCACTGCGATCAAAAATACTTCAGATAAAGTGTAAAGACTTTCCAAATGCAGCACCTCAAAAACTTAGTCAGACCTAGTAGAGATACATTGTGATTTGTTTTTTGGAGTGACAATGAGTCACCCATGTCACAAGGGAAGCTAGAGTTTACATTTCTATTTCTGGCATATGGGGGACATGTATAACCTGCAATGCAGTTATTTGATACTGGAACTGTGGAACATTTTCACCTAGTTATTAGGATTTTCTTTCCCTGGGTTGCACTCTTTGCTTTGCAAACTTTGGAGCTGACAGGATCAGGCAGTTTTATTATAGCATATTAATTGCTTGCTATTTAAATGTTGAGGGGGAGGGTACTACTTACACAAACTTAGCTGGTCTATCTTTAAGACTGCCTGTGATGGATCAGGTAAGTGTTTTTTAACCCTGTCAAAATAGCCAGCCAAGGTTAACTTGAAAAGCTTGAGCCAAAGGAGGGAGAAGCATACTGGAGTAAAATGGGCATAAAGCAAAAAGAAACATGTTTTCTAGGGTTCATAAAAAACTGTGAACTTGCCATCTTGCAGTGAGGAATACAAAAATACGTTGTATGGTTCATGGAATGACAGTTCTCTCCCTTTTAAACGTAGTTTGTGATTGGGGTGGACTTCTTAAATGCAGCGTAGCCACCAGTAGGAATTCAAGCAGTGAATAGACATTTTTGGAATAAATATCCTTATGCTGGCTCAGCATAATTTTGTGAGCCTTGTGTCTTGTAGGAGAGGGGAGATGTGGCTGGTGGCAAAATCTCCATTGCCCATCTTATGCCTATTGACTGCAAAAGTCAACCAGGTAACCAGGAGATAGCAATGACAGAGAGCGCTGTTGCCTTTCATTCATGAACTTTTCATGCAGCAAACCCCTGTAGGTAAGGACAAAATGGCTTTGGGCTGGAAGGAGCAGAAGAAAGAAGTGGGGAAAGCTTTTCTAGGCTCTAGAGCACAAGAAGGCAAAAGTAAAAGGATCAGGATGGATGAGATAGAAAGGTGGCCGTGGCTTGAGCGTGGAGACTGTCATTTTTTGGTACCTGGTTTGCATATGTGTTACCTGACAAAATGTAAAGACTTTATTCTCAGTGATGTCACGATGGCAGTATAATGCAATTTGCAGCTAGATTAAGATGCCACCTTTTTCTAATAGAGAAAATCAGTTAATCATCCCGTTAAGAAGCACACAGAAATTTATTGCAATTTCATGCCAGATGATCCAGTGGTAATTCAAGAGTGAAACCCTCTGCACCTTATTAAATGAAACACTTTTTAAAATGTTTAACTGCTGCTCTGTCCTTCTCTATCTTGTGGCAGGTTGGAGGAGTGAGGGGATGAGTTGGTGCAATAGTCGCCATTGCTCTGGGGAGCACTGTCCTTATTCTCCAACCACCAGCAGCCTCTTCCAGATGGAGGAGAGTGCATGTGTAAAGGCATTGGGTAGGAGTTTAGGCAACGGGGTGGTTTGTGTGACTGACACCACCAAGCAGCTTTGCACCTGTTGTACTGAAAGCTTTAAGTACCCTTTACTAAGGTGTGTGGCCGAATGGAGCTGGGCAGAAGAAGGATCACAGAACAGTGTGGGATCCTCCAAGAACATGTGTTTTTTTTCTGTTGGGAGTCCAGTAATATGCCCTCCAAGTGAAAATGGTACATGGGAGGTATACCCTGCCTCGCTTTTCATGCTGAGAGAGAAGGTAGGGGGAGGAATTTAATCTTAAATTCTTTAATCTCTTTATAAAATACACTAAAGCTTTTCTTACTTAGGAGGGAGCTGAGGTTTTATACAACTGAAGCTGTTGGTGTGTCAGGCCGTAGTGTTCTTAGTCAAGAGGTTGAAGTACTTTCCACACGTAAGGAAGTCACAGAAAAACTTCACGTGTGTAGCCCACTGACCTATCTGACTAAAGGATATTTTCCAGAAAGTCATACAGTCCTCATCTGTAATTTCAATAAATGGAGTATCTAGCACTTCCTTTGATAGTTTGTTTCAAAGGTTAATCACCCTCTCTGCTAGAAGTAGAGGCATTAATTCTCATTTAAATTTATCTAGCTTCAGCTTCCAGTCATTGGTTCTTGTTATGTCATTTCCCATTAGATTAAATAGGCCTTTAATATTGACATTTTCTCCCTGAAAAGGTACAGCTTTGCTGTAATCAAATCTCTTCTCAGTTTGATTTCGAAAAACTAAACAGTTCTAACTTCTTAAGCCCCTCACTATCGCACCTTTTCCCAGCTCTCAGTTAAATGTTATGTGGGTTGTCCAGTTTCATTTGATTTTTGTAAAAGGAAAATGCCAGAATTCTGTGATGGTCTACAATTGCTCCCATCAATGCGATATTGAGAGGTAAAGTTACCTTCCTCTTAATTTCTGATCCATTTAGCCAATCCAGGGTTACATTTGCTATTTTTGCTGTGTAGCCTGTGTCACATCTTCTCTCAGTCCAATTTATTTGTTGTTTTTGAAAGAAAAAGGACACAATCTCATTAACTGTTTGTGAGGAGAAAGGGAGAGCTCCCCTGCATTTTCCAATTTTTATCTGGTCTCTAATAAACAAAAGAGACTACATTCCAAAGAGGAAAATAAAAATGTAATGTGTCAGTCTAGAGATTATGGAAAGAATAGGCACTTTTAATAGCAAGAAGAGATCTACTGTGTGATGTGCCTTTGCTTTATTGCTGGTAGGAGACCTGCTAGAATTATTTGTGCTTCATCTTCAACTAATTCTTAAACCTGGTGCGGGGCAGCTACGGAATTTGAGGTCAGCTTTTCAGAGAGAAATCTCTGATCCAGTGATCTGAACTCTGAAACCACCTGGTGCGAAAGCATCAAGCAGCCATTTGTGAAGTGATTTGGTAACATCTAAGGACACCTCTGTAAAGGAAGTTTTGGCACTTTTCTAATTATAGAACTGACCGTGCTGTATGTGAACTCTCTGTAGCCAACTGCCTTTCACATCAAATTTGCTTGTCTTTTGCTTATCTAATTACAGTGCTTAGGTTATTGATTGCTGGTTCTGTTCTGTTCAGTTCTCAGCAGCACTGTATCATAGTCATTTCCAGGTTATTTGATCATACAATGATTTTCTGCCTGTTTTTCCTATGAATCTCCTAGAAAAAATGTATAGAGGTGGAAGAATCTCAGATTAGTATCACTGTGCATTTCATGAAGTGAAGTAGCTGGGTGGAGGAGCTCTGCTTGGAAGGTCTTCAGTGTGGGCTCCCCCATTCCCCCCAGCAAAGAACAGGGTAAAGGTTTTGTGTGTTCTGACCACCACAAATGGATGTGACTGGAGCTCAAGCCTTAGCCCAGGTGCACAACTTCTGTTCCTTCGTGTTTGTTGATGCCACAAGCTCAAGTGGGGCATCTTCTGCTGCATTGTGATTCCTTTCATCCATTGCATAGGGGCATCGTTTTCCAAATTAAATGGCATGTTGTCATGCTCTTTTCTAAGCAGTACTCCAGAACTGAACAGGCATTTATAGGATGCAGTGAAAGTACAATATACTTCATAATAGTATAAGAGGTAGACATGCATGCACACAGGGGGGAAAACTGGCTTTCAGACAAGTGCTACAGTGCCAAATTAAGCACGTGGAAGTTAAGAAACGCCAGAGGTAAGGCTGTCTCGTGCTGTTTTAATTTAGTTCTTTCATGTGTATGCCTTATAATCCAGACATTAGACTGACAGGTGCCTATTATGTGTATTCACCGTGACACCAGCTTATTTTGTGATTATAGTAAGATAGCGCACAAGGACCAAATCTGTGTTAGGAGCTGGATGAGCTGTTGAATACAGAACTCTTCATTCACCAGTCGTGCTGTGCCATTTTTATTTTAAATATTAAGAAGTGTCTGGGTAGGCAGCAGGGAGATGGCGTGACAAGGTGTCAGAACACAGCACTTGAATACACAGACTGTCTCACACAAACCATGGGCAGGAGAAGACTCCTTTGCATCCACAGCAGGGACTAGACTGTTATGGTTCACGAGGCAACAGATAACTGCTTCCTAGTGAAAACTCTTTCAGCAACCAGGCTGAAGGACTATGAGGTTCAAACTTAGCCAGGTCTCTCTCCTGCCAGCAGAGCGTTGTTGAGAGTTCCTAAAATGTTGAATTCTGGGTGGAAGTATGCTCACAGTCTTTCCTTGACCACCTGTTTGTGCCACTGCCCTTCCCTCCCCCAGTCCTGCATGTCTCAGCAGGTATGAGCTGTCCTCCAGCAGCATATAATGTGGCCAGATTTGGATAACACCTCCACGTGCGTGTGCTCCTGACACCAGAGGAGCAGCTAAGCTGTGGCCTGTTGCTCCAAAGCACCATCATATTCAGGCTTCTCCATGAAGTGAATTCTAAATTGTTACACATGAACTGGATCGTAAGAAAAACAGGGATTTTATTTTTTTTTCTTTAATACTGCCTTTCCAGGAGGAAAAAAAACCAACTTTGTGCACATACTAAACTAACCTTTGAAAATCTCAGCCCCAAATATTCAAATTTGATTAAATTGTGACTACAGAAATTATCCTATCAAAGTGTGACACTGCCTTAGTGGGATGTGATTCTGCCAGCTGTCAATATAACAACATAAACTTATGCATATAATTTGGTAGTTCATTATGTAAAACCTGCTTAAAGAGTTCCTCTGAGTCCTTCATGTTACAAATTTGCTTAAGCTGAGTTCCTCCTCATGAATTTCAGGCGAGTGAATTCCAGTTACAAGAACTGTGTGTGACATACGCCTGTTTAATAATTGTTTTTAAGATTCAAGTGGTGGTTCCCAGCCCTGGTGAAGGTTTCATATATCACTTCCTCAGTTGTTAGGGAGTCCATTTGACATTGTTTAGTGTTTATTGTGAAAGATACTGCATCAAAACAAGAAGTTTAGAGTTCATGATGCAGTGTCCTTTTTGATATTCCAGATAAATAACTCCATTTTAATCTCACAGTAGGAAAACAACTGATTGAGATTTAATGTCATATACAAGGAGCTGCACAATGTGTTCGTTATTTGTCAGCCTGATGGAAGAGCAGAGGAGTTTGCTTCCTTTGATTCCAGCCATGCTATATTTCATGACTGACTTCTACTTGTTTTACTCATTCCAGATAAAATCTGTCATGATTATACATCAGAAAACATTTCATTATCCCATCCATGAGAAATAACTGTAGTCAGGGCAGAAGCAACAGATTGCTGCCTCTCACAGGCTTTATGGAAGTGTGTTGTAATGGGATCGAGAAGCATGGATCGATAGTTCTCTCTAGTAATACAATCCGCTGTCAGATAACTTCTAACAGCTTTACAGATTTAATGAACTCCCTGGGTTGATGATAAAAATATAATGTAAGGAGGAAACTAAAACAACATCATACATTAGATGTAGCCCTAGGCAACATTTTATGACCATCTTTTCTTCAGTTGTGTATTTTTAATTATAAAGCCAGTATGCATCAAGCACTGTCCTGAAATTCTCCATCAGTGAAATTCATCTTGCTCTTCTCAAGTCAAGGAGAAGGAGACTTCACGTAGGGAAGTAAATGAGAATTTCAAGCTCTGTGTTCACACTACTTTGATGGTAGTATTTTAACCTGTGAGCTGGAGGAGAAGTCATTCTCCTTTTGGGGGGGCATTAAACTCTTTTGATGGAACAACCTTTTGTTCCCAGTCCCCCTCTGCCCCATCTACAACAGGACCTCAGTTCCTCATGGTTTTCTGGAACAAGGGTGTCACAGAAGGAAGCAAGCATGAATCTCTGGTTACCCAATCAATGCAAACAAGCGTCTGAACTGCTACTAAAATTATTGTTTAGGAGTAAGGAGTAAATAAACTCTTGGAAATTAGATCTATTGTAAGGACTGCATCGACTACTAAGAAGCAAGCTGCTTAAATAAGACGCTGTATAGCCATAGGACTAACCTTAAGTGTTCCTAGGTTTGAGCACACATGTGAGAGTGAAGGATTTGTGCCTGTGGTAGGCAGGTTGAAAGCTATGCAAGTGTCTTGGAGAAACATTAAAAATTATTTCCCTCCCTAGAAAAAGATAAATAATAATTTGCCAGTGATGTATAGTAAGAACTTCCTTTTTCAGGTTTTCATCCAAGTAAACAAGAATTCTCATGCAGGTCTTGGACATCGAATCATAGGATGGTTTGTGTTGGAAAGGACCTTAAAGATCCTCTAGTTCCAACCCTCCCTGCCATGACACAATACTTTGTGAAAACGTTGGGAAAAGCAAATGTAGCAGCAGTGTGACCTCTGGACAGACTGGAAAAGATTTAGAAACTGTTCCTATTTCTTCATGTCATCTTTGCTCTCCACATGGAGAAGGGAAGGGGTGGTGTAAAGATGCTACTTAGAAAGCTATTCCATTATTACCTACTGTTTCTGTTGGGTACTTTTGAAGTGGGTCCTCAGCGGTGCCAAGCTCTCTCAGTTCACATGCTGCTGCTGTTCAGTCTTCCTTTGCTCCTTTGTGGTGGTGGGAATGCAGCATCTCCCTCAGTGCTGCTGCCAGGCTGTACCTCAGATGGTGTCACTGTCCTTGTAGTACACTCTTGAAACAGGCATTTCCCTGCCTAGCAGGGCTTAATCCTTCTGGCATGCTTGCCCCCAGGGGAAAAGGTAGTGCTTGGTCCATTTCCATTAGGCAATAAGAAGAATCAAAGTTCAAGGCACTGTTGAAGAATCCAGGTGTAGGCTGGCACTTGTGATCAGGCCTTGAACCACTTGAAACATGGTTACCTCCAGAAAGGCAGCAGACAGGGTTATCCAGGAGCCATAGAGACTTCCTGATTAAGATTCTCATCTAACAGGAGACCAGATGGAGATACGTCCTTTCCTGATCCAGCTTCACAAGGAGGAGTAGATCTCAAAAAGGGATTTGGCTCAGCTGCTCCCAAAAATTCAGTGTCTCATCTGCACATCCAAGCAAGCCCCATCCCCCACTGCTGCCACCCTGTGACAAGGGGAATATGTGGACCCCTGCAGAGGAGGGGAGGGACTTGCAGGGGAGCCAGCTGGCCCCCTGCTCCATCCATCAGGCTTACAGCAGCCATAAAAAATAGGAGTGTTTATGTCTGATACATGTAAGTGCCAGATATTTCTTCCTTGAACAGTCTAATTTTTGGCCTATTTCAAAAGCCTAAAGTGCCACCTGTGCTGAGTTATGAGAGGAACAATGTTCATAAAAATGTTGACACTGCTTACTATCATATAGGCTTGATTGGTGGTGTTAGTGGAAAGGAGACAAAATTTATGTAAACAATTTAGTTCTGTTAGAATTCTTGAAAAAGGGAAAATATCTCCAAAGCAATAAAAGCAAGAAATTACATTTCTGACAGTAGCAGAATTCCTGGGGAAATAGTACACTAAGTAAACAGGAACCACATTGTGTGTTTTGTTACCATGCTTTTTACAGAACAGAAGCTTTTAAACCAAACCATGTCACACTGGCCCATAAAACTGAATTCTTCCCTTTTTTGGCTTAGACAAATTTCCCAGCAGAAAAAGATGGAAGCAGGAGCAGAAGATTGGAGTGAATTAATTTTAAAAGAGGAGGTCCTCTTGATTTTCCTTACATTATTTCTCTGTATGATCCAAGCTCCAAGGGCTGGCAGATGTTTTTATAGGAACCCTTTGTATGTCTTGATAGACAAGAATGCCAAGCATGCTTTTAGACCTGTGAAGTTTTTCATAAGGAGCTTGACTGCTACTTAAGCTGAAATTTCCACTGCAGTTCACTCTTGTTCAGCTCTAGAATTCATCATGTTAGTATTGTGCTTGTTATTAAAAGAAAGAAACTGCTCGTAACATCTTTGAAGGCCACTGAGATTCCTCAGTGCAAACTGCACTTGGTTGACCTGGAGTTTTTGAGAGTTTTTGAGAGTTGACTGGTCTTTTGATGGGATTTAGACATTGTTGTTTGTTGCAAACAGCTTGCAGGTTTTGGAACACCTTAGGTGAGGAAGGTGTATTTTCTTGAAAGGAGAAGGAACCTGTGAGCTGAATTCTAAGCTTTTAGCTGAACACAGTGAGCTGAACATAATCAGTTAGCGTGTCTTTTGGGAAATCATGTTCCAGTATTTCCATAGGAATAGAGGCTTTCTTCAAAATTGAGGGCCTTCCTTTTGGGATTGTGAGTTGTTTGCTATTTACCAACCCTCTAGCTTGGGCGGGGAGCGACCTACGTCCTCTTATGAAGTTCCAGTCCACACAAAGATGCCCACAGAAAACGAGACTAGCAGGCCACATCACAGCTGTGCAGTTTAATACTGTAAGTGATTGTAGTAAATGGATGTAATTCTTTCTCTTCCTACAACTTGGAGCAGTAGCCCCCCTCTTTTTCTCCTTCTCTTTAACTCCTCTTTCATCATCATTTTCTGTATGGCATTTTTATTGGTCATCTCATTCTGTGTCATGTGGGAGCAATTCAGCGAGTTGGATAATGTGACCATCTGGTCAGCTTCAGAAAAGAAGCCTACAAGACATCTACATCTACCTTGTGCTTGAAGAAGGCTTTGATTCATTAAGCATCAAAATCTAAACTGTACTTCTTCACAAGTGTTTGGAAATCTGTGTAGGAACAAACTGATACATAACAGCTGTGTGCCAAGGAAAAATCTGGTTACACCAGCATAAGTCAAGAAAAGCATCAGTCAGTCACACACACCGATTAAACTACTGCATGTGGTTCAGTCAGGCTCATAAATTCCAGTTGTTTCCTGGTAGGAGCTTTACAGAAAGGCACAATTATTTAGGTCTGTCTGAAGAGTTATGTGGAATAACCCTTCCTGGCTTTAATTGGCAAACAGAAGACCCAAAGGCAGGAGACATGACTCTTGGGATTACTCTTGCTGCAATCAAATAATCTGTTGCTGCTGTCTGGAGAGAAATTGTTCTTGAGCTTTTATCAAATTTAGCAACAGCTCCTGGAAGTGCACAGTGTTAAATCCTGCCTGTAACCCCCCTTTTAAAGTCTTAGTCTTACTAGCTGCTTAAAACATGTCAATAGCAGAATTGTTCATTGGTCACTGTAACTGACAGAAATCTGTTTTCAACTGATGTTCATCATAGTATCATTTACACAGAACAGGTAGTTTTGATCTTGATTATCCCTCAGGAGTTCTTTTGGTGTGATCAGTCATGGAATTAAGGATCTTTTTTCAGTTCAGAGGTCCCAGAAAGTCTGTTTTCCAGTTCATCTCAGGGGAGATGAACTCATTTAAGGTGAGATTCAGTTATCTGGTCCTGGAGTCTTAGGTGATTTTAGTAACCTTTTTCTCTCCTAATTCTTCTAGAGCAGTAATTTTTTTATAGACCTTACCTTTGAACTTGGTATGTTGTCACTCTTCCAGTGCATTCTGAAGCAAACCTGTCAACAGCTGTCACAACCTAATGAACGACATCTCTGAATATCAAATGTAACAGAGCTCTGTGTGTGGTGACTTGTTCCCAAGAAATGTCAGCTCTCTTGCTATGCACTGTGCAGCAAATGCAGTTTATACAGCTATCACCCAATAAGTAACTGCTAGTCTGCAGCCTAAAAATAAAACATAACTTTTATAGGTGACAAAAAGCAATAACATTTGTTTGAGGTATTAATGGATGAAAATATCACCTCCATGTACAAAAGTCTGTGCTCTGCTGATATCAGCAGTTTGTAAGAGACAACCTGCGTGTTTCTTTTTTATTATTTGCTTCTCATGGCCCTAAGGGTATCTGCAGAGAAGATTAAGACAAAAGAGGGGTTTAATGGCAAAGCAAAAATGCAATCTAGCCCACCTTTGGTCCAGAAATTTTCACAGAAGAATTTTTATGCCCCAATGCCTGTGTCCAGTTACCATAATAGAATACCTAAACCATGCAACTCAAAAAAGAAAAAGATCATAATTTGGAATTTACAAAAATGTAAGAGGAAAAAAAAAGGCATTAAGGAAATGCAGAAAGTTTTAAAGCAGCAGGCTTGGGTAGATTTCACTACACTGAACAGATTTGCTAATTGTGTTTTATTAGTTCCATCTTGTTTTCTTAGCATGAAAGATTTACAACACATCTTTTGGGGTTTTTTGTCTTTCCCTCTCTGGAAGCAGGAGTTCTCCTAGGAGCTCTATCCAGACAAAGCCATATTAAATAACAGTTTGAGAATTGGATTGGATAAAATTTGGAGATGATTGATGACATGATTGCTACTTGGTTGTCTGTGGGATGTCTGAAGCTTTCAACTTCACTGCTGGGAGTTCCATGCGTAATACTCCTGCTACACAGCTCGCAACAAGGCAGCTCTAGAGAGCCACAGTGTGTAAGTGTCCCTTTTAACAAGGATGTTCACAGCGCTGGAGATGGCTTTGCCAGAGCTGAGCCTTTATGGAAACATCTGTTACTAAAATTTTTGTTTCCATTTGTTGGGTTTGGGTTTTTTTATAGTCAAAACACTGTAATTTTTCTAGTTAGGGCATTTAAGTGTGTGTGTGGCCAACTTTGAAGCTTAGCACCCTTGTCCCAGTAACTAGAATAGCACATCTGAAGATACACCAGTTGTACATACATTAACCACTGACATTACTCTCTCCTTCAGGGAAGAAAGGTTTGTGAAGAGCAGCAGCTATTGCTTGCTGTAGTGCAGCGCAACAGAGTTGGTACAGAAGCCTCAGCATGGGTCAGACCAAACTCCAAACCAGCAGTGTAAGGATGATATAGGAATCAATGAGGGCTTCAAGCAGAAGAAACTTGGACTCTCCCCTGGTAATACATTTGCAGGAAACAGTATAGTATTGCTAATCAGTAATCAGAGTGTATAGATTGAAGAGAAAGCATTCACTGTTGTTGGATCGGGCTCCTTACTGAAACGTGAGTGTACCAAATGCTGAGTTGAAGGTATGAGAACCAGAAATTTTTTAAGCTTCTTGCTTTGGTTAATTTTTAACACTTAAGAAATTACACTTTCATTAAATAATTATTTTTGTGAAACATACTTTACAGTTCAAAGCTTAAGGACTATCCTCTTTGTATACCTTTTGTCTTTCAGGACAATTCTAATTACTGTAGAAAACCTCATTGTAGTGATTAGCTTTTTATCAATGAGTTTCAAAGCACTACACAAAGGAGCTAAGAATCATTATCCCTGGTTTATGTGTCAGGAAAGAGTCAAGAGATGATGAAGAGACTGGTAAAGGACAACTGGAAGAGTATAACAATCGCCAACAGAGGAATAGAGCCGAGGACCAGCCTCATACGTTATCTAGCAGGCTGTTCTTTGCTTTCTAATGAGGTTTTCTCCCAGAGATTAATATTCGGGTTATATCACTTAGTTCTGTGTTTTCCACAGACAGAGAGAACTGCAGAGCATGGGGTTTATTTTTAATACAGCACTTACGCATGTATTTAAACACTCCCCTTGAAGTCCAATGCTCTTTACTCAGATGTTTATGTGCTGAATCAGACATTTGCTGCATTACACTCCCTAATGGAGAAGAACAAAATGATCTATTGAGTCCTTTCCTTTCCATGAAGATGACTGGGGGCAGGGAGGTGGGGGGAATAGTTTGGTTATTTATACCAGTGACAATTATTGAGTCAGATTTTTCTGAACAGAATTAATTTTCCCTTCCCTTCACATGTGCTGTCCTGTTAAAAACACAATAGATATTTCTAATCCAAATGCATCTCATCTCCAATTAGGTGCAGACTAAGCCATCTAGTATCCCCAGAGGGTCATTTAGATAATTGGATCTGAATTGCCTTTTAGAAATATCATTGCCTCTCTCTTGAGTGCAGATGCAACTTGTGGTGACCAGTACCCAACTTTCCATGTCACAGAAACTCCAGACTAAGTAGGAAAGGCTTTTTTTTTGGCTGTTCAGGGAAAGGCATCATGCCTCCTTTTTTTGTATGCGTGGTTAAACTTATGTCAGCATATCTTCAGCAGAGGTTATTGTAGCAGATAGCATTGCTGAAGCCTGGGTGTGTGCAGGAATGCATCATTCAAGACAACGCTGGGTTTATACGATGTTCCACGGGGTGTCCTCGGAATGAGGAGAGCTGACATGTTGTTTGAAAAGGTCACTTAAAACCTATAGGCAGTTGGCAATTATTAATATTTATCACTTGTCTACAGAAGTTTATGTGCAGATACTTACTCCTTAAAGGTTGTAAGCTGTGGCAGATAAAACTGATAAAAGTTCTTATCTGTTAGGAACTTTTTCCCCTTTCTCTTGGTTTCTTAGAATTTATTCTGTGCATCATTTTTTTCTAGTTTTGCTGAACGGTTTGGAAGTGAGGGGAAATTATATTACTATTATTATTATTTGGAGCTACACAATTATACTATTAAGGTTAATGATGCCAGCAATTAAAAGGCATCTAGTTATTTGGAAACTGTCAGTTGGGACAAATTGTTCTTTAATGTCTCTACACATGGATTACTTTGATGGGAATGTAGGAAATTGGTAGGTCAGTGCAATATTTCTTGTTGCTTTTTGCTGTCAGGAAGCTTTCCCTGCTGTCCTTGAAAAGTATTGTAGGAAAGTATAAACCACATTATACCACCCCTTATCTTTCTTATGGGTATTAGTTACAAATATTCTCATTAACTCTCTGTCAATGAATTATGGACCAGCTATTTATGGTAGGGAATTATAAATTGTCTGGGACTGTTTGTGCTCACGGGTTTCTGGCTCTGAAATTTGCCTCCTTTTTTCAAAACTGGTGGTTATAAAACACGCCTGGATTTCCAGAGGATGAGTGGCTTTGTCACGTATGCCTCCCAAATAAATTCTAAAGGACGAGTGGCTTTGTCAAATAAAATTTGACCTCCCACATAAAATTTTCCTTTTCCATAAGATTTTTGCATGGCTTGAATTTTTTTTCCCTCATTGAAAAATCATTGCAAATATCAGGCCATTTAGCTGTGCCCATATGGAGCCACAAGCCCAGATGCAGCCGAGAGAGAGGAATATCTGTAAGCTCAAAATTTTGCAATCGTTTGTTTTGGTAAAGACCGTGGTATTTAAAGCCTAGGTGGGAACACTGGTGTTTTCTGCCATTCCAAGCTCTGTTTTGACTGTTTGCAAGACATCCCTCAGTGAGCAGATGTAGTGATACCTGCAGTGCATTTCCCTAGAAGATTGTCAGGTTTATTTTGGGCAATTAGATGTGACAACATCAACATTTAGAGTATTGCTTGTATTCCCTGTACTTAGTAAAGAGAACAGCTGGTTAGTACTGATAATATATTGAAATGAACACATATGGATGCACAAATAGAGACAATTATCTGGGGAATAGTTGGATAGTTGGCATAATTTTATGATACTACTTTCATGCCAGCTAACAATTAAAGGGTATTTAAAAAAAAAAAAGTTTTAGTTTTCATTTGTTTCCAGTCTCAAAGTGATAAAACACAAGGAAAGATCAGTGCCTTGATCTAAGAAACAGTTCAGGTTAAAATGCTATTTCAGTGCTTGAAGTGAAGGACAGCATAGTAGAAAGTAGTTAAACCTCACTGCAAGACGTTAGCTGCAGCAGCAACTGGGGGCAGATGCTATCCTACCCACTCTGTGCAACTGCCAGAGGAAAGCCAAACCAAATCAAACAACATAGCAAACCCCAAAACGTGTATTGCACTTTATTTCCAGTGCAGGTGAAATATGGTGTGCAAGTAGGAATGCCGGTGGTGGTCTTGGAATTAGAGCATCACTGGTGAACTGCTAGTGGGCTTCAGCGAGAGCCTAAGCAAAGCTCCCAATCCCTGAGACCCATCTTAGTGTACCTACTGATAGTAAACGGGGTACTTGCTGGAATTTGCTCTATTTCTGCATTCTTTTAAACGTGTGAATACGTTTTACTGATTCATCCCGTAAAGCAGGGAAACTGGAATGGAATGAAACCAAATGCTGGAGGATTTGGAGGATGCTGGGGCTTTTTTTCTTGTACCCCGTTTTAGCTTCCCTGCCATTTCCTCTCCTTTTAAATTAAAAGAGGAGTCATACTCTTAAGGGCTTTTTTTAAACTTTGTGGCAGATACAGTTCCAGTTTGAAAACAGCTCTATGAACTAGATCAAGTCTGAATTTTGCCAGATATGAAAATTCCTTCCACTTTTAATAAGACACTCCAAAAATTGGAGGTTTTCCCCAAAGACCAGAAACTGTAAACTATTGATTAATTTTTGTTTTCCTAAATAATTATATAGTTCAAGATTATTATCCAATGAATATTGGTTAGTCTTAATATTTAATTGCTCATGTAAAACAATTACCCAGGATTTTGCAACAACTTTGAAGTCTGTTTAGGAAAATAAATACTGTAATTAGAAATTAAAAGTCCTGTTGCTCAGTATAATAAATACATTAGTTTTAAGCAATAAAGTGGAGCTAAGCTTTGTTCTTTAATTACTATTATTATTATTTTTCCTAATATGTATGTGCCCCGTGTTTATTTCCTACCTGCGGCATCACATTTACAGATGCTGGGCTTGAGACTATCTCCAGCCAGTTCTGCATGTGCACCGCGGTGTATAGTTCATAAAGAACCAGGTGACTGATTACACTGGTAGAATGAAAGGGTAAATGAGAAAACATTCAACTAACCACAGGAAACCTAATTATAATCAAAATTGAGTTATATTTTCTCTTAATCTCCGAAATATTTTTAGCACGGGAATTATTTCTGCATCACTAGCTGTAATTGTTTCTTAAGTATATATAAACCTGTTCCCTGTTCTGAGTTTGTGTCAGGTGGGAGCATCGTCTCGGGCAAAGGCTCAGTTGCAAAGCTGCTAATTCTGGATGCTGTAGGGGTGTAGCCTCTCAGCTCAGCCCATAGCAATACTTCCCTCAAGAGCAATTTTGAACTCAAATATAAGCGCATGGGGTTTGGCTTTCCCAGCTCAATGGGTTTAGACATGGACTTTGTAGCTTGGGTCCAACTGTGGTTTAGGTGCAGGAAAAATAGTTATCATGACTGTGACCCTTACTGAATAGATACCTGTTGAGGTCCTGGTGAAGTCTTATTTAGCTAGAGTGCTGTTTTTAACGAAGCAGAACTAAACTCTCAACACAGCACTGAAGAACAGTAAATCAGACATAGCAAGCTTAGGGGTAGTTGGGTGCCATAAGAGCAGGAGGTCTCTTAAGAGTTACTGCTGGACGCTGCCTGTGGGAGGCCTAAATAGCTTCTGAGTTACTGCCCTCAAGGCTTCAATGGTGAACGGTGCTCAGCAATGCTGACCAAGCACATTATAAGGCAGATGAACAAGTCACGCTGACATTAGTGCTTGAGATACTCTGACTTAGCAGCTTAGTCAAGCTGTATAGAAGGATCAACAAAACCAAAAGGGATTTCTGTAAGACGTGCTAACTCATGTATTAGTCCCCTTGCCCCCACCAACAGCAGCATCTGTTTTGTCTTAGCCAAGGCAAAACCAGAGTATTTTTTTGGGGAATGAATTCTGCACTTCCTAGAAAAATGATTTCCTGGTGAGAGGCTGGAGGACTCAGAGGTGTCCTCTCTGTGTTCTTGATGCTGTGTGTGGGAGAAGGAATTGCCTATCTACCTGTCAAAGACCGAGGAAGGTCTGACAGCATGTATTGTCATTCTCTCTGCTCCCCTGGCCATGGAGAGACCTTTCATGTTGCGGTCCAAGAAACTATAGGGACCCCACTAGCAAGAACCCTGAGGGCAACTGAGCTGCAAAGACACAGGCCACTAGCAGCTCCTGTTCATACAGGAGGTTAGAAACTGGCCAGGCTGATCAAGAAATGCGTGGGACTGTGGCACCCTAAAGATGTTGCTTCAGTACACCCCTGCATCAGGGGCTGTCCCCTGGCTTTCCACTTAGAGGGTAAATCTCATCCCAGCAGGGCAAGTATCCCTCTCAATGGAGGGAATGCAAGTTCATGTAATGCTTTACCTGTGTAATAAGATAAATCAAGCTTTGTATTTTTAGTCTGCTGCTGTTTTCTCTTTAATTATTGTTTATTCAGATCTGAGGATGTTTTCCATTAATTCTGAATGCCCTTGACAATGGCTTGCTAGAATCTATGAACTGTGTGTAAGAGGAGGCTGGTGTAGTCTGATAAAAGGAACAAAAAAATTGCTTGCTACTTGCATTGTTTGTATCCCAGGTTATTGAAGAGACTGAAGGTTGTGGACTCTGGCGTGCGTCCTCTCTATCGAGGAGCCATCTCCTCACCACAGGCCTCTCAGCAGGACTCCTCTCCATGGGGTGCTGACATTCGGGTCCAGACCCCCCAGCCTGGTCCCCTGCAAAGTCACAAGTCCCCCAGCAAACCTGCTGAGGCGTGGATCAATCTTCACAGGGCACAGGTGTCTCTGCTCCCTGTCCTCATACATGGGCTGTGAGGGGACACCTGCTCCACCATGGTCTTCTTTACAAGCTGCAGGGGAATCTCTCTTTCCAGCACCTGGAGGGCCTCTTTCTTCCACCCCCAACACTCTCCTTTGGGCCTGGCCTTGGTGTCTGCACAGCTTATTGCATCTTCTCACTCCCTTCTCTGGTGGCAAAATGCGTCTGCCTGCAGGTTTTATTCTCCTATATGTGATTCACAGAGGCACTGTGACCACCTCCGATTGACTCGGTCCTGGTCAGCATCAGCAACTTGGGCCTTGAATTGGCTGATGTTTACAGTCTGGGGCCTGCTGAGAGCTCTAGCTGCTGCCTGCAGAAGCCATCTCAGCGGCACAGCTATGCAAAACTGCGACAGAGGTACATCAGTATCTTCTTTGAACTTGATTCCTTGGGTCTGTGTGTTGAGTTTCAGTGGAAACCACATTCCTTTACTAAGGGGAGTGTGTGAAGTCGTTGCCAGTAATAAGACTTGAGCCAGAGGATGACAAGTGAGCTGAAGAAGCCCAGCAGCAATGCTTGTAAGAATAGTGTGTCACCGAGATCATTTTAAGGCCGTTATTGATTAGAGGAAGATGAATGTGTCTTTTAATGGTATTCTTTGGCATCCCATTCATCTTCATAGAGCCCTACCAAGCTGCCTTCAGGTGCTTCACTGAGAGGGCCATACGTCGTAGCTTGTGGCTGTGTGGTGATAGATTACGTGGCACCGAGCTGCTAGCAAGTGCTTCCCTCTCCCTTCAGGCTCTCCAGCACAAACCTGCTTGCTGCCCTGGCCCAGCAGCAGGCTCCTCCTGCACTTCACTTGCACACAGCTTCTCTGTTTCCTTAAATCTGTGGTAGGACTGCTGAGGCTGCCATGGTGACTGAGTAAAGCTTAATTAGAAAGTAGCAGGCAAGCGACTTGCCCCTGCTCGGAAGTTATGTTTTCTGTCTGTACTGGTTCTCACATAGGCAGGACACACTGCAAAACAAACACTGGGATTACAGCTGCATTGATCACCTGGGTTGATCAGGCTTGATCCCCTGGATCTCATGCTGAGAGTGTAGTGGTGATCCCAAGCAAGAAACTGCATCCAGTACTAGATACTATGCAAAGTTTAACAAACAGATTATAGGCATCTATTTTAAAATTTGTTCTGGTTAAATAAAAACTGATTAAAGGATCTTTTAAACTTTGTGGACCGTAATTATGCCTGAACAGTGCTTTCCTTTTATCAGGGGAAATTTTGCGTTTCATATGGCGTGAATAAATGCGCGTTGCACAGAATGGCTTTGTGAAGAATCCATATTGCAAAATCAAAATAATGTGATCATACGTGCTTTTCCTTGTTAAGGCAGCTGGGTAACTCACACGCTGCAATTTACTGCTTCTTTATAGGCAGTAAAAATTCATGCCAGCAGTTCGATAACCAGTGTGTTTCATATTGTTTCTTGCCGTGACACAGAATTGAGGCTGTTTCTCTTAGCACACTCAGCTTAGTGGAGGGTTGTGCACTATTAACGTGTGGTGTATTGAAAGGCACAGACTCTGATTGTGGCGGATTGAAGGCAACTTCCAATAACAACTGAGCAAACTTTTTTTACTGCTTGTGTTTCCACTGGCTCTGACTCCTCTTCTGCTGTGAGGTGGAAGCTCTCTGTCTCACAGCTGGGCTCCAAAGGAGGCATCTCAACTGCAGATGTTGCTTGCGGCGTCTCCTCTTCCAGCGCCTCACCTTGCGGCATCTCCTCTTCCTGCATCTCTTCCTTCTCTCTCTCACTTGTGAAGTACTTCTTCAGGGTCAGCAAGGAACCTTCTTTTGTATGCACCACTCCAGTGATATCAAACACACTTCTGAGGACTTCAAACATGGAGAAAATCTATATTGCGTGTATTGGAACGCCCGGCCAAAGCATTTGAAGAACACATCATCAAAGTCTGATAGCAGAAGTGGTGAGGAACTCGGCAGATCCTGCAGCTCAGCCTTCACACTTACTGGCAGGATGGGCACCCTGACACTCTGAGGGAAACATCATGGCTTCCTAGAGGAAGAAGCAGTATTTGCTTTTGCCTTTGCAGCAGCACTATTGCTTGCCATAGGACTTCTCTGTTTGGCAACCCCTTTAGTATCTGTCTCTGTACCATGTAAAGCTGACAAACACGCCCTCCCCTTCTGAATGACCATGGGTATAATTTCAATAGCCATAGTAACTGTCTCTCCAAAATTATGGGGTAGGAAAATCCACCCTAAAACAATTAACAAATTTGTATCCTGTGGGAGAGTGAGGAATGCCCATGACATGTTTTTCTCCCCACTGCTGTAAGAAACATTGGTGGTTTATGTGCTATACAACCCGGGCCATTATCTGGTTTGATAGTTTTTGGAACTCTCTATTAACGATGCTGCCATTCTGTGACCCAAAGGCCTGCTCTTTCTGCTGAGATGGCCTAGTCCTCTCTGGCGATGCCGGAGCACAAGCGACAGCAGCTCGCTGAGGCGACCGCTTTGGGGGGTGACTGCTTGTCACAGCGCAGGCCCACTCCACACGCCACACAGAATTTCCCGCCATAGGCTGGCCCTGTCAAATTTGGATCGACATTGATTTGCCCGGCTGCCCTTTGTGGCAGCGCAGGCACACACTTAGGCCTCCACCTTGATCTACATTTGTCTGTGGGCAGTTTTTCTGGAAATGCCCACTCTGACCACAGGAATGGTGTGGCTGCGATCTGACAAACGCTGCCACAAACACCTCAGCAAGTAAAGACAACTCGTGCGGTCTAGAACCTATATCCATACATTTCCCACATTAACCGTGCATATATTCTGGAGGTACCTCTTTTTAAGGAAAATGTTGGATTTTTTTTTTGTAATTTTGGTAGTCTTCATTCTACTATATCAATAAGCCACCATGAATTGCACAGATGAATTTATTTGTATATATTTTCCAGTGATGCAGCTTTGAGACATACTCTTTCACAAGGGAATGCATTTTGTATGAATACTTAAATAAAACTTTTCCTACCTATGAAAGGTAATTAGGTGTGGAGCTCCCAGGAACGTACTAGTGAGTTATAGTTAATGACTATAGAAGTATCAAGAAGACTTAAAAGTGTTAAATTGTTTTGGACTGTCTATATTCATATTTGAAGGTAACTAATGGTATCATCATTTATTATTTTGGGGTCTTAAGTGGAATTATGGAAGCAATCAAAAAATTGTATGCCTTTTCCTTTATTAATTTAAAAATGTATAATCACGGATCTGGAACACACACACACACACCCATAATCTTCAACTTCTGAAAAACATTGAGCTCACTTTGTTAATTGATTTAAAAATTTTTAAAATATATGGTTAATTAAACATTCTTCTCATTGTTGAGAAAAGCAGCAATTATGCCATGGTTCAGGTGTGATTTAGGTGTTTCAGCTCATCTTCAGGTGAGGACTAATATCCATAATGACTTTTGGTGGCTCATGGCAAACCGTGCCTTTAATGCAATATACTATAATAATTTTTCATGGCATCAAAGATCCCACATATACTTCATATACAGGAAGTACCCGTGACAGGATTTCCATGAAGTCTGTGACAGCATGGTTCGGGTTTGGGCAGCACCTTCTCACTCAGTGCTAGTTCCTTACCTGTTGCACATACCATACAGGAATACCCTAGAGGTGAGTGGTTGAGGCTCAGGTGATGGAATTGGTCTCTGCTTTATTTAAACAAACATTTTTTTCTGGCTATCAACCCTAGTGAGACTAGCCATAGAGGAAGGGACCTGAGTTTGGCCGACAAAGGCCCTTGGCATGTACTTCCAATCAGTCTTAAAAAGTAAACTGAGAGATAAGGATGGTGTTATTCTTCCGTTTTCAGTTGTCTGTCCTGATGCTTGCCAGCCTGAGCTGATATTGCTTCAGCAAGGACATGTGGGCTGGAGGAGCATGGCTGTTTTCACTGTTCTTGGCCATCTGAGCTTAAACTGGGGTGAGACAGGACTGGCATCCCTCCCTGGCACAGATCCTGGCTTGGGGGCAAACAGACTTCATCTCCAGCTTCTGACATGGCAATGGCAAGACAGGCCTATGATCACAGAATTGTAGGGGTTGGAAGGGACCTCAAAAGATCATCACGTCCAATCCCCTAATCTAGTGATATGGCCAGGGAGGCTCTGAAAGGGGTTCCCTTCATCAGTGACTGATTCCTCTGATCTTTCTCCACTTGTCCTGAATAGCAGCAACTTCTCTTCGGGACTCTAATGGCCTTGGCCACTGGTGGTAGTGAGGGGTGACTTCCCATCCTGTTCTATCATCTTGCTGTGCAGCTTTTTTGAGTGGAAGATTTGCTGCCTCCTGAGGGCTTTCTCTATTCACTGTTTCAGCCAAAATGCATGCAAAAGTTTATGTATTTCAGATTTTCCTCTAGATTTCTGCACTCCAGGGGACAGAGGTTTTTGGTGAAGGCAAACTCTGTGGCCTGGGAACAGCCCAGTGGCCTGCTTGGCATCTGCAGGTTTTGAAAAATGCTGGGAAACAGCATTTCCTTCCCAAATACTTTCAGGCATAGATAAGGACTGTTGCAGGCAGGATTCTCTCTTCTGAACTTTTCTCACATTATTGTTCCATAAGAATTTGGTTTTTTCCAAGAATGCTTCAACAATTGAGCTGCAAAATCTGTATACTCTGGTACATAAGCTTTTCCTGGTGACATGTTTATTAATCTTAGTTGTACTGCATCTCTCCAGGTGGGCAAGTTTGACATATTTGCATTATCAATCTAGTCTAAAACCTTCTGTCATAACCTGAGTATCTTCCAAGTATTTAAAAGCAAGGATATTCTATTCCTTACAATTCCTGAGACGGGATGAGTTCTTTTAATTATGAATTCTTCTGTGCTTCTGTCTGTAAATGACAACTTGAGGAAAAGCTGTGCTAAATTTTTGCAGCATGGCACGTGTTTCATGACTATTCTTATCTCTGACAAAATAAGTAGATAAATAAAAATGTTCAATAGGCCAGGTTTGGCTCTTACATCAGGTCGGCCCCCTGCATTCATAAGCTTCTCCCTATTAGGTGACAGTTTAATTATCCTAACGGGCAGCTGTGATTACAGAGTGCAAGGTGACTTGTCAGGTATCTAGGCATAATCCCCTGTGCATTAGAGGGAAATGCAAATATTAAATGTCATTTCAGAAAGCTGAATCATGCTACACACCGAGTCGCTTGCCAGGACAGGATACATGCCTATGAGGTGGTTCCATCATATCCTTGAACTTTTTCATCTTGCATCTTCTCCAGGCTGCCTGGTTTCAGATGAGGGGAAAGCAGAGCTCCTTACTGCAGAAGACTTGCACTGACTTCTATTGGCAGACAGCATGCAGAGGTGGATCTGAGAGGCTCTGTGGGCAGTAGAGAGTTGTCTGCCAGTCTTCAGTGATACTTCCTGCCCTTGGCTTCTGTGGCTTCTCAAGGGTGCAAGGGCCTGCCAGTAAACCTACTGAATTGGGGGGGCGGGGAGGGAAATCCTCCATGCGGCCTCTGGAGCAAGTCCAGAGAAGGGCAACCAGGCTGGTGAAGGGGCTGGAGGGCAAATCATATGAGGAGCACCTCAGGGAGCTGGGGATGTTTAGCCTGGAGAAGAAGAGGCTGAGGGAGACCTTATCACCACCTACAACTACCTGACAGGAGGCTGTAGAGAGGTGGGCAATGGTCTCTTCAGCCAGGTGACAGGAGATGGGACAAGGGGAAATGGCACAAAGCTGTGCCAGGGCAGGGTCAGATTAGATGTTAGGAAAAAGTTCTTCACTGAAAGAGTTGTCAGGGCCTGGAACAGGCTGCCCAGGGAGGGGGTTGAGTCACCATCCCTGGATGTGTTTAAAAGACGGGTAGATGAGGAACATAGGGTCTAGCATAGAAAAGGAACAGGAGCAGTTGGACTTGATGATCTTAAAGGTTTTTTCCAACCTTGTGATTCTATGAAAACTCCACAGAGTTCTGAATTGTCAAGAGCGAGGCCTGTTTTCTTTCAGCCCATGCCTCGGTCTTGAATTTGGCTTTTGCTGGCTGTTCATGCAACACCAGCAGCACTTTGGGAGAGGGCAGAAAGCAGTTTTTCAGAGGCCCAGCAAAATGTATTTTCCTTTGCTGTGGAAAAGAGATCTTTCATCTCAGTGAAAGTCTTCAGCCTGAGAGCTGACAAAGAATAATCCCCAGTCCCAGCAGGACCCCCTGTGCCAGCTTTCTGAACAAGCCAGTTCAGAAACAAACAGAAGGCACAGGTTACATGTTCAGCAGTGGTTTGTGAGTGTCATACAAACGCGGTAATTTCTGAAGTTACAGTGACACTGCTGAGTATTTTAGGGTAGAAGGTAGATGTTGGTTGATCACAGAGCCTGTCAGGACTAGTATCATTTGGCATCTTTTCAGCTAAGCATCAAGGCAAGCAGGCAACTGCGGGGAATCTGCCCTCAACTCCTAAATATCGCAATACTCCAAATAGGAATAAGAAAAGCATGTTGCAACTCTGCAGAGCTCTCTGAGCTTTTGCTGAGTCTCCGTCATACTGTTTTCTTCAGTCACCAAAACCCAAGGTGACTGTTTTCCCAGTTCTTCTCCTGGCAGGGCTCTCAGCAAGTTGCTCAGACAGACTGGATGTGGGTGAACCCTGTGCCTGGGAGGGTGATACTGTGCAGTGACAGGTGGTGTCTTCTGGGGACAGCTTAATCTACATGTCTGTGTTACGAGGTGCTTGTCATCTGGAGGGGTGCTGTGCACAGTTCTTGCAGCAGCAGGAGATGAGATTGCTTTGCTTTGCATTGACTCAGTTGGGTAAAAATCTTTCACATCCAAACACCTATGAATCAGCCTGTACTTCTATCTGCAACAGTCAGGTTTGCTTTCTGCTTTTTACTTTCATTTTCCTTGGTCGGTGCCTGCCCAAGACTGACATTCACCTCTGAGGCACATACAGTGGTTGAAGCTACCTCTATTCCAGCATGGCCATGGCAGGCAGTGAGGGCAACAAGACTGTGCCTTGAGCATTTATGGGTGTACTTTTAGGTATGCTCACTGCTCATATTTGAGACTAGGTTTTCCCAGAGGTGCTAGATCTTTTCGAAAAGGACCTGATGCCTGGTCTCAGCCATGCAGTGCTCCCTGCCACATGCTAGGGCTGGACATCAGCAGCATCCACCAGCGTCTAGGGACTTGGGCTAGTGCTGTATCTCACAAAAGGCGAAGACTTTATCTCCAGCTAGAAAGGGAGTTGACAGGACCATACCAGTCATACTAGTGCAGCTAGTTTTTACATGCAGTGGTGTCATCTGTCCTTGCCTGTGTAACTGCACAGCCTCTGAGCTTGTGTGAGAGACACAAGAGGGTAGCCACAGACCACTTCAGAAGTGTTATCCACAAGGAGACCAGTCCCTATTGAGGTGATGACCGTGAAGACTTCTTTGCACTGTCAGGCAATAATTTTATCACGTGTAACGCTGTGGTTGTTGGATTTTATGGCTTAGCAACGCAGACAGACTTTACCTGTGAATTTATGGATTAAACACACAAAGAAAAGGGGCATGAATAAACTTTTCAGTGTTGGAAGCGTAGAGGGAAGAGATTTGCTAGTCTGTTCTCCCCCAGTCTGCTCTGAATAAAAGCTTGGGGCAAGAAGGGGAAACAGCTAACGCCAGTTCTGCTGTCTCAGCCGGAGGAGCATCCTGGTTAGCTGAGCTCCTAAGCTTTTCTTCTGGCATTACATGAAAACATCCCTCTATGGCTGAGAATTATTAACATCTAGTTGTGTGGCCTTTGCATACCTGCAATGAAAGGGAATGGAATAAAAGCAGATAAATCACTTATCTTCTTGACTTTATCAGGAAAAAAAAAGTCCAAGCAGGTGTTCATGCCAACATATTCTGGTCTATGACCTTTAGTTTAAAGGATTTATTTTGCATTATTCCTTGCTTTACAGCTTTAAAGACATAGTAATGAGGTACTCTCTGTGCATCCTCCTACTCAGTGAAGCTATATTGAGAAGTACAGCTGCAGCCAGCGGGGTGTTAATCACCACTTACCGACAGGCAGGACTAACACAGGCAATCGGAGAGCACGGTAATTTTCTATAGGACGTCTGCTCTCACCATCCTGTCTTCCATTAATAGGGTAACATTTGAAACACTGGAGCATTAGCTATTTTACCACGGAGAATAGATTTGTATAAACAAACATTATTCTGGGATGAAATTAGCCAAGGTATTAAATTGATAAACGTGGCTGTGAACGATCCCAGTGACAAGAAGGCAGGAGAAATATGTCAGTCTTCCCTGAGAGACGGAGTGCCTCCCACAGCCCGGGATGGTGGGCTTGGTGAGTTGTGGGCTGCTAACATTAACATGAGATTTCCCTGCACTCCATCAAGTTGAAAAGGGATTCACTGTCTTCCTGCCTCTTGCTTATGGCCTCGATGGTGGGGAGTTTCAGTGTCTGGTGTTGTTTCAGACAGCTATCATTAGAACGGTGATTATTCAAGAAAATAATTAAATCCTTGTACAGGGTCCCATCACAGTGTTGTCTCCTGCACATTATGTCATCTTCTGGGTCTTCACAATTCATTCTCCCTTGTTCCATTTTAAATATTTTTTTTCAAAAGCTTCCATTAGGGATAACATTACAAGCACAAAGGACTGTATTAATTTTGGATCGCTATTACCTTTTCCAGTATTACTCAAAATTTATATTGTCTTGAATACCAGGGGACCAACATGATGGATCCAAGTGACTAATCGCAGTTGGATAAGAGGTTATTATATCCCAAAGAATTATGAGTCTCATAAAATATTATTAAAAGTTAATGTGTTTGATTTTTCTCTTAAAATTATTCAAACAATTTTACTATCACTGGGTAGCTGACAATTTGCAAGAGGGTAATCAGAAAATATTCCAAGGAAAACGTGAATGCATAGCTTTTGGATTGTTTCATTATGTGTTATTTTACATTTGTTATGACTTTTAAACTTAATTATCTCAGAGGGTAGATAGTGATGCACTCAGTGATTTGCCAGACACCAAAATATTAAAATATAATGACTCATGGTGGAATATGTGCATCCAGATATTTTCAGTTTTATTGCTTTCCTTTTAAAGTATTCAGATCCATTGCATGGATTGACACTAGCTTTCTCTGTTTTAATAGCTCTTTAAAAAGGAGGAAAAAAAATCTCCATTTTAGAGAGAAAGAAGAAAATGGCGAAAGAACTTTGCACCTCTCATGGTGGTGCTCTGGCTTCCCTTGGCTTACCTCATCATTCAGGAGTTAGATGGTTACAAATGTGAAAATAATATCTCCCACATCCAATTCAATGAGCTGTGTCTCAAAAAGACCCCCACCCAGTTTAAGGGAAATTTGATGAGCGATTTTTCTTTTCTGATATTTTTAATATTTCCATATGTAGTGGGTGTTCCATTCTTCAGAGGCTGCTCTTCATCTTACTATCATCAAGTCTTTTGCTTTACAGATGAGAAGATAGAGAAAAATCACCAACCTGCCTGAAGCATTTAGCAAGCTTCTTTTGTACAGTTTTGTCTTTGAAGGGCAGGGAGAAATAAATTAGGCAAATTGCATTTTCTTCTGTGTTTCAAACTTGACACGTAACTGCATCAGATGTGATAGGTGCAAACGCAAAGAGATGGGGTGGTACCTGCCTCTTTGACTTCAGTGTCAGTCCCTCTATGGACAATGTGTTCACACACCTACCGCCTCTTCTTTAGTCAGGAAATGATGAAGTAAAAGCAGTGCTTTTTTGGTCCATATGAATTGATGGTTTGGTTTTGGAAAAGCATTGTGATGGATCAGGAGGGACCAGAGACATAGGGAAGCTGGATGTGGTTTTTCTCTCTCTCTTGTAGGCTCCTTGTGTGACTATGAGATTACTTAAACTCTCTCTAAAGGCAAGGCTGATAATATATTCATAGAATCACAGAATGGTCTGGGTCAGAAGGGACCCCAAGGATCATAAAGCTCCAACCCCCCTGCCACGGACAGGGCCACCAACCTCAGGCCTGGATCTACACAAGGTTGCCCAGGGCCCCATCCAACCTGGCCTTGAACACCTCCAGGGACGGGGCACCCACCACCTCTCTGGGCAGCCTGCTCCAGCACCTCACCATTCTCCGTAAAAAACTTTCCCCTAAAATCTAATCTAAGCCTTCCTTCCATTAATTTTAATCCATTCCCCCTTGTCCTGCCGTTGTCTACCCTTTTAAAAAGTTGATTCCCTTCCTGTTTATATGTTCCCTTCATATTCCTACTTGGATGGGATGACAGATCCATTCCTTGGACTTGAAACACTGCAGTGGCTGGATGCATACAAATATCCAGATAGGTGTAGCATGGAGATGAATTTCAGTAGCATACAGTTCACTACCAGAAGCTGCTGTTGAGTCTGTAGGTGTTACATCCTCCCACAGAACGTTTCCACCATTTGCTCCTGCTCTAATCCCTTTCCCTTTCACTGTATCCGTGCTGTGATTGAAGTAATTAATGTCAGTCACTGAGTGGACACAGGGAACGAACGGCATACGTAGGACCTAAGGGGAGTTTCAGTTGCACAAGACCTTCTGTAGCAACTGATTTCTCTCTGCTGACTGAATGTTGATGCTTGGAATGGGCAGGTAAAAAGTCCAGAGGACAGATAAAAGACTACTTTTACTGCAGCTGAAGGATATGACAGTTTAAAGCGGTAGCTTTTTGCTCTGTGTAACAGCCCTGCTGTATTTGAGATGCCTATGGAGAAGGGATTGCTTTGGCTTGCCTCTCAGCCTGCAGGTTCTTGGCTCCCTTATACTTACAGTTTATAGTTTGATGTGAAACTGAATCTGGGGAGGAAAAAAAAAAAGAGTTGTTTTAATGAGGGGGATGTATAGCAGTGAGTGAGGGTGGAATTTCCTCTGACAGAGTAGCATCAGAACTGTATTAGAGTTGAGCCACCTCCTCTGAACAAACACCCATGTACGGATTTGTCTGGGGTCCATCCCTGATGCAGAAGGCTTCCTCTCGTGGTGTCCAGCATCATGAAACAATGATGTTGGCTGTGTGAGGAGGAGATGCTGTGTTTGGGTGTTTGTAGCATTTGAAGGCTGTGTGGTCACTCCTGCGTCAGCTGTACTGTATGCTTCAAAACCCACTTAATACCAAGCATGGACACTGTTGGTTATGGGTCAGTCCTTCTGTTAGCAAGAGGATTTGTAACGCGTGGTAGTACGGCAGCTTATCACAGGGAGGGCTGTACTCTGCTGAGATAAATTATGGTGCCAGCAGGCAGGATCTGATGCCAGTGATGAAACCCATCTCCTGCTCTCACCACTGCTTAGAAAAAAAGAAAAACATATTTGCGTGTGGAAACTTGAGAAGGAGTTAAAAAATTAAATACTGGGGGGGAAATCCACCTTTTTTTTTTCTTCCTTTTGGTTTCATTCCATTCTGCATCCCCCTTTGAGGTATTTCTGAGGCAGTGTACGCTCTGCTGAGCAGCCGAGTGTTGCCTGGCAGGTGTCACCAGGTGGCACTGCTTTCAAAATGTCATCGTGCGCTAGGAAACGCAGAGATTGGCATCTCCTTCCCGCTGACATTTTAGTACACCTTTCTGATGAGGGCATCGCTGTGTGAGAGGCCAGGGAGTTTGCTTTCGGCCGCTAGCTTTGATTGAAGTTGCTCCCTGGGATCAGGGCATTGGGGTTTGGCTGAATGTCTTGAAAAAAGGGATCGCCTGCGTGTTATTTATGACAGTCTCTGCTCCAGGAGGAGCGTCTAAATGTAAATTACTCAATTTGCCTTTAGAGTATATCCACTCTGATTTCTCCTCCACTGAGAAACCAGTCTGCAGGGCGCTGACATCTGCTAGCATTCAGAAAAGAAGCAACACATGTTCCTAGAAGTTAAAAATGGAAAAGACGCATTGCATTTTCTAACATTGTTTTTCCCTCTGCCAGTGCCAGTATTTGTTCCCAGTGCTTGGGTCTGGCTATGCTTAATACAACTCCCAAGTGACTTAGGTTAATTGCCATCATTTCTCAGGGAAATGAGTGCTTCCACCATCCAGGCATTTGTTTTTTGGCTTCGTTTACAGGGTTTTGAAAATGATTTTCCCATCTTTCCTTACTGTTTAGGCATTTACTTTTCCCTAGTTCATAACTGTGCCTTCTTTGCATGTGTGCTATAAATGACAGGGTTTTAAATTGCACCGTTCTTAAGGGACCCCATCCAAACTGTTGATATTAAGAGAGGTGATTCTTCCCCTCCATTCAGTGCTGGTGAGACAACATCTAGCGAGACCACACCTGAAATAGTGTCCAATTCTGGGCTCCCCAGTATAGATAGACATGGACATACTGCAGCAAGTCGAGTGAAGGGTCACTAAGATGACTAAACATCTGAAGCACTTGACATATGAAGAGAAGCTGAGAGTGCTGGGGCTGTTTGGTCTGGAGCAGAGAAGGCTCAGGGAGATCTTAGCCACATGTACGAATACCTGAAGGGAGGATGCGAAGAGGACACAGCCAGGCTCTGCTCAGCAATGCCCAGTGCCAAGACCAGAGGCAATGGGCACAACCTGACTCACAAGAGGTTCCCTCTGAACATCAGGGAACACTTTTTCACCATGAGGGTGACCAAGCACTGGCACAGAATGCCTAGGGAGATTGTAGAGTCTCCATCCTCAGAGATATTCAAAACTCAACTGAACGTGGGCCTGAGCAAACTGCTTTAGTTGACATCCACTGTCTTCAGGGCTCAAAAAGCAAGAGTTAATATAGTTGCCCAGCTTTGTAGATTTTCTCCTATCCTGTCAACACTTTGCTGCCATTCCCTCCAGCTTGTTTGTATTTTTTTCTTAGACAAAAACATTGTCATTAATTCAGACAGTATTATGCCTGAGTCAGCAAAGTTGTACCATACAATGGGATTCTTCTGAGTGTGAAGTAATAAACTACCCTTCTTTCCCCAGAGTGTGTCTGTCAAAAGCACTTCCCACATTATTCCATGTTTCTGAGTCCTAAAGTGTTTCCATCCCATAAAATACTTGTTTCAGATTTCATTCTCCTCATGTGTTTCCATATGATTTCTGTTTTGGGTTTTTTTTTGTTTTGATAAATTCTGTAAATATCTTTATATTGCTTCCATGCAGTTATTTGGCATCTTCCAACTTAGTGTCATCATCACAATTAATTAGTCCACTTGGTGTCTTTTCTCTTAAAGTATTTAATCACCGTATATTACACTAGATAACATTGCATCCAATAACATTGATCAAAGTAGCTCTCATTACACATTCCTCCTTGCAGTATTTCCAGACTTGACATTAATTTATATTTTTTCCACTGCCATTTAATTACCAGTCTATATGACCATGTCAACAGCTGAGAAATGTTAGCATTTTTTTCCTGGATTTATGGTACAATGTTAGATTTTGCAGCAGTTCACCTACATTGACTGCGCTTCTCGAATACCTGCACCCTGGTGACTGAAACCCCTGCAAGTTCCTACTGCTCAAGAAGTCACAGAATCACAGGGGTTGGAAGGGGCCTCCAGAGATCATCGGATCCAACCTCCCTGCCAAAGCAGATTCCCTAGGACAGGTCACACAGGTAGGAGTCCAGACGAGACTTGAATATCTCCAGAGAAGGAGACTCCACCACCTCCCTGGGCAGCCTGTGCCAGGGCTCTGGCACCCTCACTGGGAAAAAGTTCCTCCGCATGTTGGTGCGGAACTTCCTGTGCTCCAACTTGAGGCCATTGCCCCTTGTCCTGTCCCCACAGACCAAAGAAAAGAGGCTGGCCATTTCCCCCTGTGTCCCACCCTTCAGATATTTGTAAACATATAAATAAGGTCCCCCCTCAGTCTTCTTTTCTCCAGGCTGAACAGTCCCAGCTCTCTCAGCCTTTCCTCATAGGGGAGATGCTCCAGGCCCTTAATCATCTTCGTAGTCAGTCACCTTCTACTGGAAACCGGACACATGCTTAAAAGCCTCATTTCCATCCCCTGTTTCTAAAGCTCTTGGTACCTGAGCTTACAATTTATGGGCAAAATGGCTATCACTTATCAAGCTCTTGGCTCCCGCAACCCACCGCGGGATTTCTCAATGAAATCCCTACATCTTACTGGTTCTTACCAGAAGCAGAAGGGACCAAATAACCCCAGTGCACACACTGAACAGCATCGTAATGTCCTCTGCCAGGTGACAGCAATGGCCAGGCCTTGGCAAAAGCTCTGACACAAAAGAAGTTTGAAAAATGAATCAGACTGACATTTCTTTTGAATGATAGGGCAATAAACCAATGACTCAATGGATCACTGGGCAGCCACGCTCAGGAAGCTGAAGAACTTGGCACAACAATGAAACAGGACAGGTAGCACTCAACTTTTTAAATGCCAACGAAATAACTGTCTTTTAAAAGTCAGCATTTTATAAAAGAAGTGATGCAACCCAGTAATTTTCCCAGTAAAGTAATGCACATCATCTGGGAAAAATACCTGTGCCAGCTGCTCATCCAAGACTATGACTGCTTGCTGTGTTGCTCACCAGCTGCTGAAAAGCAAGGAGCATCTACAGGGTGCAGGCAGTTAAGTATTTGGTGTGATGATTGTCAGTCACTTAGTCACATTTGACATCAAGAATGGGGGGGTGGTGGCTGTGGCGGGGCGCAGGCTGTTGCAAGCAGAAGTGAATATGACTGTATAGAGCTCAGCTGAAGCACACCTGCAGAGACAAGCTCATTCTATGTCTTGCAGATAGCTGTCTTAAGAGGGGATAGATCACCTCTGGAGGTACCCACCTTTCTCTGTTGACTGCAGAGGTAGCTGGAATGCCTGAGTCTAGAGAGTTAACACTGGCTGACAGCAGGTAGAACAGGTCTTACCCTAAAAGTCCTGTGAGAAGGAGGTAAGTATCAGCAGAAGTCAACAGGCAATATGCTAAACTGAAGATACTTGACATGTACCTACACTACCATTTTCATCCGAAGAGATTGAAATAGGAAAGGTTAACATTTAAGGGAGAGCTGAAGGGAAAAAAAAATCAATGTTTGAATGCCTGTAACTGTACCATGTTTTCTCTCTTAGACAAATGTTCCCATTCCCAGTGCCAAATTCCCAAGAGGAAGGTTTTTAATCCACATAATTAAATTAAAATGCAGTGTCAAAAGGGTAAGGAAAGCCAGATGCAGCTGTTCTCAAACCGTTGAGATCCATGCTACACCATAGTGGTCTGGCAGAATGTACTCTCAAGGCTTCCAGAGTAAGGACACTTAGGCCAAAAATGGTTTACAAAGGCCAGTTATTTCAGTGCTTCACAGCAAAACACACACACAGAGGGCAACTCAGAGGTCACAGATGGAAAGAGTGAGGGGAAATTTGTTCAACAGAGTCTATAGATCAGGGCAATTGTTATTTAGAAGAAATCTCAGAAAAAAATCATGTTAATTTTCTGAAGGTTTGAGAAAAAAGACTCAAGAGTTCAGTAGTGTCCTACAGACATCAGAGACCAAAAGAAATACAAGAAAGGAAAGATTTTATGGAATTACTGGTTCCAAAGAGTTTCTGATTGTCTGAAAAAAGAGATAGTCCTTGAAAGAGAAGAAATCAAACATCACTCTTGTTCACAATCACTGATACTGTATCCCACAGAGAGTCATGTAACTGTATTTTGGGCATATTTCCATGTTATAAAGATAGAAAACATCCATTTTTATCTGAAAAATTAAATTGAAAGAGTCTGTCTTCTTTGAAGCATGCTGGTTTTCCCCCTCCCAGTTTACCATTGCGTGATGTTGCTGCTTGATGAATCAGGGATGGGGTGTCACTGACTTTACCAGTCTTTCACCTCTGCATTTCAGCCTGGGCTCTTACGAGCATTTGGGCAGAAGCAAGGCTCCTGCAGCCTTTGCTTCTCTCTTCCTCTTAAGTTGTGGTGTTTCCTTCTTGAGGTATGAAGCAGTCAGGTTACAAACACAAACAAATGCAAAACATCTCTGAAATGGAAGCAGTATCATGACCAAAAGGAACATTGACAGCAGGTCGAAGGAGGTGATTCTCCCCCTCTACTCTGCCCTGGTCAGGCCCCACCTGGAGTATTGTGTCCAGTTCTGGGCTCCCTGGTATAAAAAAGACAGGGATCTCCTGGAGAGAGTCCAGAGGAGGGATTAAAAGCCTGCAAGGAAAGGCTGAGTGAGCTGGGGCTGTTCAGTCTTGAGAAAAGAAGACTGAGAGGGGATCTGATCAATGTTTATAAATATCTCAAGGGGGAATTGGCCAGCCCCTTTTCAGTGGTCTGTGGGGACAGGACAAGGGGCAATGGCCTCAAGTTGGAGCACAGGAAGTTCCGCACCAACATGCAGAGGAACTATTTCCCAGTGAGGGTGACAGAGCCCTGGCACAGGCTGCCCAGGGGGTTTTGGAGTCTCCTTCTCTGGAGATATTCAAGACCTGTCTGGACGCCTCCCTGTGTGACCTGTCCTAGGGAGCAGCTTTGGCAGGGGGATTGGACCCAATGATCTCTGGAGGTCCCTTCCAGCCCCTAGGATTCTGTGATTATTTGCTTACTCATGTTTACATCATCTCTTTGTGCTTTGACTGAATAAATCCCTGTCAGAGAAAATAAAACTGCAATTACTTTTATTCAGAGTGTGTGCAGTCCACCTGTCATCCAGCTAATTTACTGCATAATGAATTAGGTACTAATTTTTTAAATGTCCACAAATATTTGAAGCCCTGGCTCAGCAAGGCAGTTACAGCCTGTCTGCGTTCAGCAAGCCACACAGGCCTGTCTTTAGCTTTGCACAAGGCAGTAATGGTGACAACAAAGCCACTGGTCCCTCATACCATCTCATGGTTATTATTTTATTATTATTATTATATATGTATGATTATTGTGTCCAGCTCTGGGGTCCCCAGTACAAGGAAGACATGGAGATGTTAGAGACAAGTCCAGAGGAGGACCACAAAAACCATCAGAGGACTGGAGCTCCTCTCCTATGGACAAAGGCTGAGAGACCTGGGCTTCTTCAGCGCAGAGAAGGCTCCAGGGAAACCTTATTGCAGCCTTCCAGTACCTGAAGGGGGTCTACAGGAAAGCTGTAGAGGGGCTGTTTACAAGGGCATGGAGTGATAGGACAAAGGGCCTTAAGGACAATAGGCCTTAAGATGAAGGAGGGGAGGTTTAGATTAGATACCAGGAAGAAGATCTTTCCTGTGAGGGTGGTGAGGCTCTGTCCCAGGTTGCCCAGAGAAGCTGTGGCTGCCCCCTCCCTGGCAGTGCTGAAAGGATCGTTGGATGGGGCTTTGGGCAGCCTGGTCTAGTGGAGGGTGACCTTGCCCATGGCAGGGGGGTTGGAACTAGTTGGTCTTTGAGGTGCCTTCAAATACAACCCACTCTATGGTTATAAGATTGTATGATTTTTATGGATGTATCAAATATTTCCATTTTTATTAGACATTTTTTCACCCACCAACTATTTGTAGACAGTTCTTGCACTCAGAAATACATTTCTTGATGAGAAATATGTGGAGAAAAATAAGCCATGCCATGTGAACCTTTTTCTTTTAATTGTCTATTACCTGTATCTTAGTTATTCCTAGAGCCTGCCAGTAAGCGATGGCTCTGAAAACTCATTACTGCCTTATTAATGTCAGTCATTTCTTTATTAAGATTTATACTGCCTGAAAGATTCAGTGAAAAATAAGAAACAGCCATCAGATTATTTTGTAGCAAAGGTATTTTCGTATCGATAGCCGTTTCTCCATCCTGGGCCACTGACACTTCCAATCAGTACACACAGCAAGATTATAAGGAAACTAAATTTCGGAATCTTCAAGGTGCTGATATTTTAAGATACTGCTTCTCAAGTTCAGGATTCCAGCTGGAATTGAAAATGGGAGTTCTGATTTCCAGAGATGTTGGTATTTAGAGAAGTAGTCTGAGACCCCAAGGTATAACAAGCAAGATTACGAGGCTGGGAGTCTCATAATCAAAACCTTGCCAGATTCAACTGTCATGGGAAGCTTTAGTTGTGATTAGTAAGGCCTCTTAGGAGTCTGCAGTTGCGGTGTTATGGATGTGCAGTACAGCTGCCTGCCTTGGGGGAGTCTGTTCCCTCTCAAGGGAGCACAATTAGGGAATGCCTTGCTTCAGGAGCCATGTGGCACATGGAGCACACGGAGATGTGTGGCGAGTGCCACCCAAATAGTGATCACAAACTGCTTTTGTCAAAAGTTGGTGGTTGTGTGTAGACCATGAGAGATGTTTGTTCATTTTCTTCCTTTTCCTGAGGGACTCAAGCTTACCTCTCCCTTTGCCCACGAGGCTGTTGTGGCTCTGTGACGCCTGCCTTGTTGAGGGAGGAATTTGGTTTGGTCCTATTTCCTTCTAACCCAAAAGAAATGAAGATTCAGTGGACAAAAGTGTGAGGATATGACTATAGCAGGAGTAGTAGGAAATACTAAGCCAAAAAAAGCTTAAGTAAAATGTATTGCAAGGATGATTGTGATAGTAAAGGCGATAAGGAAATGTGACATGCTGTACCCTGAGCAGAGTTTGTGCAGCCTGCTGTAAATAAAACACTGATCTACAGGCTTTCAGGTGACAATAAAAAGAAATATTGAACAAGCATCTCACTTGCTGAGCACTGCCTGTTCTGTGCGCTAAGCAAAGCAGGGGTCCTGTGGAAAAAAAGTATTGCAAATAAATATAATATCGTAATGGCAAAATAAAACTGTGCAAATAAGACTATATCTGGCATTTTCTAGCTCTGAGGACAGTATTTCAATGTGTAGTAGAGGCCTTTATACATTTACTTTTTCATGGATTTGACACAGTGTTGTTATTAAATATGTTGTACTCCTTTAAATTTTACTTGTGATAGTCAAGATTTAAGGAATTTAATATTTCAGCCGTGTCATTTCCTTTCTTCTTGTTCATATGGTTTTAGTAGGCTGGAGCGAGGAAATGTATATGATGTGGAAAGAATTGCAGAGGCTACATAAATTAGGACAGACCTGGAGAAGAAGAGCAGAGGGCAGCAAAATGAAGCAGATCAGCCTGGTGTGTTGCACACATATAAAGCCAGATAACTCCTGCACAGTTGTAACAGGTTAGGTACCAGGGCCATGGGTTGACAATACAGTCGAACTGCCTTTAGATCTCCTTGTATTTGCTGAAAAGTGGGGTAATCAAATGGTGTGAAGTACAACTCCAGCATAGACTCACTGCCAGTTCAAGTTGATCAGCAGAAGTCAGTAAATCATTTTTTGTGCCAGATTAGGTGGTTTGGCTCTGTGTTGCCCTGTAGCCTGTCTGATGCCACCTTTCCTCTCACTTCTGGCACACATAAAACCAGCGTAGGCACCACAGCATGTACTTAAGCTCATGTTTGCCATGGGTCATATTTGCATCACCAAGCCACCATGCCACCATCCCACACAGAGACCTGGCATTGAACAGCAGTGGAGTTGTCAGGAGGGGAGTGAACCTTCTTTCAGCCTACCTGAAGATCTCCTCAGCTGCCCCTTCCAGGTCGTGGCCTCAATGGGATGCTCCTCTCCTGCATGCTGAACCTCGGCAGTTGGTTCCTGCGTTCAGTCTGTTTCCATGGTTCATTTCTCTTTCCCAGCTGACATGCTGTTTGATGTTGCCTCCTACCAACCCCTGGTAATAACATCTTTTCTGACAGCCTTTTTGTAAATGAATGGAAAGTGTTCAATTTTACAAGTGGTAGAGAAAGAACTGCCATTTGTAACACCCACATTGTGAGATCCGTTTTTAAGAAAACAGAAAACAGATTTCACATGAAGGTGAGAGAACACTTTCTATGGCAAGCATGACATCCAAATCCTGCTTTAGGCTTCTGACTAAACTCTACAGATCTTTTGTCTTTTGGGTTAGTTGAGTTTGGGTTTTGATTTTTGCTTTGAAATAACTCATCAGCATGTGTTAATAAGAAAAAAGTATGACTCTGTGGGTGGTTTGAAGTAGCGGAGGGGTGACTGAGTCAGACCAAAGGTCCTTCTAGATGAATACCTTGTGGCAAACAACTGATGTCCAAGGAGGACAAGATCAGGGCTTGTCTAAAATTTTTGTAGTCTAAAAATTCAAGTCTTGTTTAGTGGAGATGTCTATTTTAATAGCTCTTGATGGGTTTATCTTGCATGAACTAGTGAAGTGGCTTCTTGAACTCCTTTCTAATCTGACATTTTTCGTTCAGCTGTTTTTACAGAACAAGATTCTTTTCAGAAAGCCAAAGCCATGTCCAGGCTAGGTTTAACAGAACAAAGTCCAAATGTAATGCTGCAGTATTGTAACTGTTACACGATGCCCAGCATTGGAGGTGACACTGAGGTTTTTCAAAGTCATTTCTGGCACTTAGATCTGTTAAGAAAACCTGGAGTGACATTAATGTATCTAATGCACAAGGATCTAAATTGAGCTCTCAGAGAATTTGTGTATCTGGGACGCAAAAAATTGGGTGGATCCAGTTTCAATAAGCTAAAATTTTAAAATCCCAAGCTCAAAAAAATCCCTACTCCAATACATAGTGAAAGGACAGGAGCAAATGTGGGCAGAACTGTGAACACGGTGTGTGGGGAAGCAGCCACATACCTAAGGCAACACATCTCTGGGTGGGACCTGCCCCCTATGCACCTGCCCTCAACCTGGCTTCATGGGTCAGCTCTATAGCCCCTTCTCCAACCCCAGCAGGGGGCTTGCAAGGGTTTTGAATGGCACCTTCCCACTCAGTTTTTCTTTGCTGCCAGCTCAGTGTAGAGAGGAAAAAGTTGGTTTTCTTTTGTATCATCAGCCCAGCAGTCCATTGCACGTGGAAAGGCTCCATTTCCTTCACAGCTCCTCCAGGCATAAAGTTATGCTGCTGCTGTGTGAGAACACAAATAATAAGGTGAAAAGAAATGTAATAGAGAAGGAAAAAAACCACCCCACAAAACCTTGAAATTGGCACCAAAGAATGAGAGAGAAGCTGGGAGGAAAAGAAGAAAAAAATGCACATGTAGTAACTGTGTAGTAAGAAACACTGCAGGTTCTGTAGCTTTGATGAATCATGATGTCTTCCTTGTTTGAGTGTTGAGATTGTGCTCAGGGCTCATGGATTTAGGAATTTAATCCCCCCTGTCCTTTGCTCTGAGGCATTTAGCTTGGATTTTTCATTGAAATCTGGGGAGTAGGTTTTTTTTTAATTCAGGGTTCCATCTCTGGGTTATATGTGTTTGTAGGCCATCAGTTTGTTTTATATATTCAGTTTGCTGGCATGTTATAGGATGAGATAAAGAGAATCACATTTAAGAGTAAAACCATCTTGACTATATCTTCCTGTTCTGTTGAGAATACCAGGAGGAAAAGAAAAAGCAATAACTGGGTTATGGCAAAGTCTGTGGTTGTGTTTATGAAGTTAAGGAGCAGCCCGTACCATCCTGTCCAACTGACAAGGTGAGCTGGGGTGTCTGCCAGCAAAAACTTTGGTCTGGGGAGGGGTGCTGGACTGGGGGAGGTGGATTTCTGTCCTCCTAGCAAAGTTGCCTCCCCAGGGACCTAGGGGAGACTGTGCAGCTTGATGGCCATTGCCCACAGCCCTCACCTGTGGGCCATGCTGTCCGATACTGGGATGAGGAAGAAGGAGGGTTGCCTGTGCCTGCTTACCCCAATCACTGTAGTGGGCCAATTAGGCTGCTGGGCTTTTTTCCATTAATGATGAGGGAATGCTAATGTGACCCTCCCAGCTAGTTCCTTGCTACACCTTTGAGGATCCCTGCAGCTTGTCCAAGTGTGATTTTTTTGATAATAAATCCCTGCCTGTGCTAGTGATTGTTCCTAGCAGTAGGAGTGGTGTTACTCGAAACAACGTGGAAGAATCTCTGAAGCGAGTTATTTTTAGAGCCGTGGTTTGCATGGGTATGCTTAATGCTGGTGTATTTATTAAGGCCATGGAGCAAATTAAAGTGTCATGAATAAAGGTCTATATGCAGGCAAACTTCCTTTTCATCCAGGCAGAGCTGTAGTTTAGTCTGAACATACAGCAGCTGCTATCTCAAGATGGAAAGCAGAGATACAAGTGCTAAACAGCATTTGGTGAGACTATTGGGATGTATAGTTTTGTCATATATGAAAGATGATACAATTATGGACAAAAATTTTGCCTTAGAAAAAGCCCATTGAAAAGGAACATCTTCAAAGCAAAAAAGCAAAGCCAGATTAGTTTTCATCCTTTTCTCTTTTTTGGCTGTTTCTATTGGGCAGGTAGCATATCTTCAGTGGCTCAGGAAACTACAAAGATATTTCTTTTTTAAATTCCCAGCTACTAATTTATGTAAAATTATGTAATATTCAGTATGTGCATGAAAGATAAGATTAAGACAGACTAAGTAATCTACTCCATTAGATAAAAGATGCAAACATTGAAATCATCACAGCTGTAGAAGAATGTACATGATATTATGACATTTTAACCTGACTTTTGCTTTCCTATTTGCATTACTGCTGGATTGCAGTGACAGTACTATTCCGTATGAAACAGAAAGCGATTTATAGACTCCATAAAGGAATCTTAATGAGTGTTTCATATTGAAATCTTTGTGCTACTGTGGTGGTTTGATCCTGGCTGGAGGCCAGGCGCCCACCAAAGCCACTCTATCACTCCCTTTTTCATCTGGACAGGGGAGAAAATATATATTGAGAGGCTCAGGAGTCGAGATAAGGACAGGGATAGATCATCCCATAATCAACGTCATGGGCAAAACAGACTCATGAACATCTCCCACTTCCCCAACATCCATTCCCCCAGGGCTTCAGCTCTTCACCAGCTGCCCCAGCGTGGGTCACTTCTGTGGGGTGCAGTCATAAATCATAGAAAACCTCTGAGTCTCTCAGGTCCAGACTGCTCCGGCCTGGTCCCCCATAGAGTGACAGTGCCCCACCCCACCAGCAAACCAGCTCCGGCATGGGCCTCTCTCCACGGGCTGCAGGTCCTGCCACGAGCTTGCTCTAGTGTGGGTCACAGCATCTTCCGTATGTTTCCACTTGGTCCTCCGTGAGGCTTCTCCACAGGCTGCAGGTCGGGTCTCTGCTCCCTGTCATTATCCATGGGGAGACACCCACTCCACCATAGGTTTCTCCACAGGCTGCATCTTTCTCTACAGCACCTGGGGTGCCTCCTCCCCCTCTTCTTCACTGGCCTTGGTGCCTGCACAGTTTCTTACATCTTCTCACTCCCTTTCTGGGTGCAAAAGCAGTTGCTGGCGGTTTTTTCTCCTAAATGTGATTCCCAGAGGCGCTGTGACCGTCACTGATGGGCTCGGCCTTGGTCAGCAATGACTCTGGCCTTGAGCCGGCTGGTGTTTCTCTGTGGGGCCTGCAGAGAGCTTCTGGCTGCTTCTTGCAGCAGCCACCCCTGCAGCCCCCCTCCTCCACCAGAACCTGGCCACACAAAACCACAGCTGTTAATTAGGATACACGTCAGCAACTTCACTCTGTTAATGTGTAGAAATCCCTGTTATCATCCCATTTTCTTTAGATCAAGTTAAGTTTCTGACCTGAAAAGTACTCTGGCTCTTCAAAGGGAAGGTAAATCCTCAATGTGCAAAGACAGATCCTTACCATTAGGTACTGCTAGACCTTAAGCTCAGTTTCAGATGGGTTTTGTTTCTGCTGCCTGAATTCATGTTCAGTTTCTGCACAGATGTTCATTAATGTCCGTGAGAGATAGATTTGAAAATTAAGTCCTGCGCTCTATTCCCCTGGCCCTTAGTTCAGAAAGATGCTACATCATGTTGAGTCTCAATGTCAAATGTTTCTGTGGGGAAAGACTAGAAAGCCTGAACCATTTGCATACGGAAGGGGTATGGCAACAGCCTGCTGTACTGATGTAAAAGAAGGTGGCTATTTTACAATAATAAAATTGCAAAAATTATAAGCAGCAGTTAAAAAAAGTCTCCTTGTTTTTATAGAAAAAAAGGAAGAAGAGTGAGAACATCAGGTCCAAGACTGTAGTCAGTTTTTAATACAGGCTGGATGGCTTCATGGCCCCTAACAACATTTATATATAAATGAGTTGAGATAATAAGGCTAATCAAATGTCATGCTTCAAGTAGTCAGTTCATGGCCTGAAGGGATTGGGAAGTGCTTTTGCTCCATTGTACAGACGTGCTCCATTGATTAGGATTTGTCCATTCCAGAGGAGGGTTCGGAGCTAAAGGCGCTCCTGATGCCTTGCTGCGGACACTCATTCATATGGAGTCCCATCAGCACCTTGTGTGTTTTATTCCACCTGAATGCACAAGTCTTGCAATAACCTGAACTCTCTGTGGCATGGGTTAAACATGGCGGCATCATATGGCAGTATTGATAAGTGATCACGAAAACTTTGCTTAAAGTTTGTGTTGCAGAGATTACTTGGATGAGTTAGAGGATTGGCAGGTTTGTGCAGTATCAGCAAGGCTGTATTCGCATAACTCACTTGCTAGTTTTCTTCAAGAGTAAAGAATCCCTCATAAAAGCTGAAGGTTAGAAGCCTAGGCTTCTTTATTTCATCTTACTACTTTCTTTCTCCCAGCATCCCATCCAGAACTGATAGTGGTACAGCAGCGTACCACCTGGCATGTGTGTCTGAGCCTTGATTTGTTATGGTCTGAGGTCAGAAGGAGGAGGCTGTCCAATATCTGTTCTATAGTCCAAGGTCAAAGGGATGGTAAATAACAAAAACCTCACAGAGCTACAATCGAGTTAAGAAGATGAGGACATATAACACTGTCTCCATAAAACATTTGGAATATTAAAGCAAATAACAAGGTATCCCCAACAAGATTTGTTTTCCATATCTGCTGGGAGTTGAGAGGACAGTGCAAATAACTTTAATACCATTTGTACCTTAACTGTTGTGCCTAGGGGATGCCTTCATACAGAGCTGAGATCACTAATAGCGCTTAACCTACAAATTGCAATATGACATAGAGCCAGTCTGTATCTTGTAGGCTGCCTCACCATGGCAGTGTGAGCTGACTTGGTGGGAGATAGGGGGGTAGAAAAGGTCTCATTTTGGCTGGCTAATGCAAATAGTGAACTTGGAAAAGCTTTACAAAGGTATCTGCATGCCAGGTATGTAGCGACAGGTATGTAGGACATAAAAAATTAGTCCCTGTCAAATTCCAGGTTTTGTTGTATAAAATTCTGTAATAAACTCAATTCTACTTGGTAAAGATTTTGTTTTAACGTACCACAGAGTCTGTAGACAAAAGCTTTGTAACAAAATTTTGGTAAGCAAGTTAAGCTTTTGCTAAGATTTGGGGAAGATAAGAGGGCCCCCTTGTGGAGATTAGATTATATATATATAAAATTATATATATCATATATATAGGTACACACATAGTTCACATAGTCTAAACTGATGTGGTAAGAAATCTCTCAGGAGGTCAGCGGAGGGGAAGATGTCAGTCTTGCTTATAGCTTAGAGCTGCATTATTTGTAGCAAACATTTCTGGGTTTGATTAGATCCTGTCAAGTATTTTAGTGAAAACACAAGTTGAAGTGTAAAATGCAAAGTCAGCAGTCTGTCTTATAAGTATTAAATTTAAATACCCCATCATCTGCTTGTTTAACATCTTACAGGAAGAAAATGTAGTTACATCATAAGAAGAGGAGAGTTAGAGGAAAGTTTTCACTCAGAATCACCTGAAATTCTTTAGTATCCATATTATCATCTTGTTTACCTTACAGGAGGCAAATCTCAAAAGTTATGACCAAACCTACATGTTTTGGAAACTCAGCATGTAGGACAAGAAAATGGTTGTGATACCTGGATTTTGTGATGATCATTTATAATTTAGGGTCATTATGCTTGATGTCAGAATTAATAAAGACTTCAGGCATAGCTTAGAGAAAATAAATTGATGTACTTTCAAAGGGATTTCAATTACTGACTCTTTTTATTGATAGTTACTTTATTAATTAAGCAGAATTACTGTACTGATTCAAAATGAGTTGCAGCAAAAAATCCCACAGAACTTTCATCTGAGCATCACAGATTTGGAAGAGAACATCTGCAACTGAGCTATTAGAAGAAATCAGAGGCAGCTCAGTCAAGGACAGAGCCTGGATGCATGCCACTTGCAGCACAAACTTGGTTTCTAGCAAAGCCAGCTACAGAGGAACATTTGAGATGTCCGTGCTGCTTCTCCTACCTAGCCAGAGTATAAAATGACATAGCAGCAGCTCCTTCAAAAATGAGAAACATTACTTTTTCACAGTGAGGGTGACAGAGCCCTGGCACAGGCTGCCCAGGGGGGTTGTGGGGTCTCCTTCTCTGGAGATATTCAAGACTCATCTGGACACCGATCTGTGTGACCTGTCCTAGGGAGCTGCTTTAGCAGGGGGGTTGGACCCGATGATCTCTTGAGTTCCTTCCAACCCCTATGATTCTGAGATTGTAGTTGAATTTAATGTAAATATTTTTGCTCTGTTTCAGACCTCACAAGTCTGGCTGAATATAAACATCAGAAGATTTAAGGGTCGAGCTATTTGCCTTTTCCAGGGTTCTTTGAAACTGAATTTTCCCAATCAGGTGTATTCTTGTACAGAATACAAGAATATTCAGGCAGCCAGGTCTCTTGTGATAACAGATCTTTCATGTGAAACTATGTAGGGTTTTTTCTCTTACAACTGTTACAAAAGACCTTATGTTGGCTTTCGTTACTGAGTAGGTGGGAGCTCTGCATCCCCATCTCTTTGCATCGGGGCTGGAGGAGTGCATTGCTGCGGAGAGCAGCTGGAGCTGCTTGCTCAGTCACCTGCTCTGGGGACACTCCTCCTAAAACAGGGACTCGCTCTAACCTTGCTGGCAGCTGCTCAGAGACTGTGACCTGATGGTGAAAAAGGCTTTGTGGGTTGTCCTGTGCTCATAAGGGTATTTTATGGATCCTGTTGTGCTGAAGCACTACCCATGATTATAGCCATTGGACCTGATCGGGAGGGTCCCTTCCCCGCTGGGTTTCTGTCACCCTTGGAAGCTCAGTTGGCAAAACAAGCTCGAACTGCAGGTCCCTCCTGCTGCACCATTTCCAGGTTTGGTCTCCTCCTGTCCCTTACCTGTCATCACCTTTATGTTCTCTGGCCAGTCCCTGTTTTCTGTTGCTGCCTGATGCTGCAGGTCACCCCCTTAACTTGTCTCCCCAGTACTCACCTCTCTGAGAAAGGCAGGCTCAGGTTCCTCCCCAGGCTGGGGCTGTAGACAGCTCTGGGAGGAAGCAGGATGTGCAGCAATGCAAATACATCTTTTTTTCGTTTTCCCTTCTTTACAGTGGCATAGCAAAGGCAGAGACAGGAGAAACATCATTTTTGAGTAAAGATGTCACATGTGCCCCAGATTTTTGCAACTCTTTTGAGACACGACAATGATCTGTGCACAATAGGGATGAGATAGAATGGGGGCAAAGTGAGCAATGGATTCCTCCTTTGACAGTGCTGGCCACAAAGGATTTATTAATCTCTCTGGCACAAAGGTCTTGCGTACAGTATCTTTAAGAATCTTGTAAGACACTGTGTATCCATTGCTTTTGAACAGTATTCCCTCCTGTGTGTGCTCACACACTGTTTCTTTCAAGGTGCAAGGGGTTTATTATGCAGGCGCTTGGTAGAACAACCAAATATTTGTTATTTGATTTATTATCACATTGGATATTTATATTTCTTTCAGCAAAGCTCTTGCTACTTCATTCCTTTCAGCAATTTAAGGAATACTTAGAACAACTGAGCTTGATATAATTTAGGCAAAGAACAAAAATCTCTGGAGGGAACTTTGTTAGATTTGTGTCTCATCAAGAAATGATTTACAATTTGCATCAAGGCTGTTTGATGGAAAGTGGCAGATTTGTTTCTCCATCAAATCACCTAATCTGTAGATTTCTATTCCAGACCACTTCACTCTCACATAAATTGTCATTTCCCCATCTTAACCGCTCTCCGTGTTCCCACAAGCAGCAAAGCTGGGACCCCCATTCTCAGCCATTGGGCTGAGACGTGTAAATACCCAGCATCTGTCCTGGGTAGGAGAAGGGAAATTTACCTCCAGTGGAGTATTTGATAGAGTAGTGCCTGCAATGTCATTATACAAGGCAGAAGACATGAGCCTGAGCATAAGAATTTCCTGGTGGACAGGAAGCTGGTAACAAAACGGTATTTGCTGAAAGAAGAATTTTCTAGTTTAATGGAAAGTTATTCATGAATTTCCTCAGGGCTGGTCTTAGCTCTGATCCTATTTCATATTTTCATTAACAATGTTGGCACAAAAAGCTGAAGTATGTTAATGGAATTTGCTTAATGACTTTGAGGATTTGAGTAGAAGAGACGGAATGAAGTTTGGTAGCACAAAGTGCAAGATCATGTTTTTGAGGCCAGCAGAACCAGATTTCCTCTATCAACTGAATGCTTATCAGCTAAAATTGGGGGGAGCAGAGCGACCTTTGTATATTAGCCAGTAACATAGTGAGTCTGAGTTTCTAGAGTTATGTAGCCCTATTAAAAAGCTTAGTGCAATGTGAAGGTGTGTCAGATAATATGTTGCCAGTGGAGATAAGGATTTGTTGTATAAGGTGTCTGTGAGGCCTCAAGTGAAATTTGCCCAATCCTTGTCAGGGATAGCAAAACATGAAGTCATGCAAGGTCACACACCAGGGGAGGACTGCTGGACTGGTCAAGAACCAGAACCAATCTCATGAGCTTCTACTACGTCTTACTTACACGAGTTTATCAAAAGGTACCATGGAAAGCTGTTGGAAAAGCCAGGGTGCATCTCTGAGTGAAGAGATCTAAGTGTGACCCAAGGGTTTTGGAGGAACTGCAGCATGGTCTGGCTTGTCTTATCAGAAAAGATGTGTGATTGCTCTCTGATCTCCAACTTGAATGTCATTTCTCCTTCTTTAATGTTGCATTTATAAATCCTCTTGATGTATTTGCAGTGTCAACCCAAGAACTGGATGCAAGTAGACCAAGACAAGGTCTTGGGAAAGAATTCCGTGTTCCTAACTGAGAGAAGCAACCTTCACAAGTTCTTTTCAAAGGGAACAGTGGCATGAAAAGGATATTTCAAAAGGGGCTAGGATGTTTTATGAAGGGGATAATAGAGTGCTTTCATCTGTGCTGGTAGGGAAGGTCACTCTGATGGCTCTGGGAGCCTCCTTTTGCTAAATAAATCAGCAGACCAGGATTTCTGGGTATCTGAGCATCCTTAGCTCTTACTACTGTGCATGTTTGCCACTGGCAATGAGCCTGAGTTTATCTCCATGTTTAAATACGGAGTTAGATGCCTCACTTTATGCTTGGGGTTTGAAAATTTCTGCCTAAATCCTGAAGGGAAAACATGTATTAACTCAGAAAACTCTCGCGTATTCGTATGTGCATGTCCTAAATATACTGGCATTAAAACCATTTCATTAGTCTAGGAGCTGTTCAAGATCCAGACTTGATACCTGGGAAGAGAATTCATTTCTTTAGGGACATGTAGTTGCTGCACTGTCCTCTCCAATTTCTAGAGACTGTATATTAAAGAAATCTTCCTTGAAATAGATATTCGTGAAGTTGCTCAATAATTCAGGGAGGGCTGATTCAGATGTTATAGCCTTAGTTAAAATCATATGCAAAAAAATCCAATATAATAAAAGGCAAAGTATATTCCCTGTACTCTGCCTGAGCTGGTGAGGAAAGAACAAGGGAGGACAGGTATGAGCTCGTCAGTGAGTTCATTCTGATTTGATGTGTTTTCTGACAGGACTGTGCATTTGGTGGCAGAAGACTGTGCATTGTTACGCAGAATCACAGAACCCCCAGAGCAAGAAGGTACCTCAGGAGGTGTCTTGCTCAACTCCCTGCTCAGAGCAGGGTCACCACTGAGCAAAGATGGGATTGCTCAGCAGTCTGTCCAGTTGTGTCTTAAAAACCTCTGAGGATGGAGGGTTCACAATTCCTTTGGCCAAAAATTTCACAATGCTTAATTATTCTCATAGTGAAAATTATTTGGTATGTTTTCTTCCCTTTTTCAATGTATGACCATTGTCTATCATTATCCTACCATGCATCTCAGTGAAGAGCCTGACTTCGTCTTCTCACTGACCTCCTCTTAGGTACTGGAAAGCTGCTGTTTGGTCCCCACGTCGTGTCTTTGCAATACTTTATTAAGAAGTATTCCCTTGGCCAGGAACACCCTCCCCTAGATCAGGTTGCCCAAAGCCCCATTCAGTCTGGCCCTGAACACTGCCAGGGAGAGTGCAGCCACAGCTTCTTTGGGCATCCTGGGACAGACCCTCACCACCCTCATAAGAAGGATTTTCTTCCTAATACCTAATCTAAATCTCCCCTCCTTCATCTTAAGGCCATTACCCTTTGTCCTATCACCCCATGCCCTTGTAAACAGTCCCTCTTCAGCTTTCCTGTCAGCCCTTTCAGGTGCTGGAAGGCTGCTCTAAGGTCTCCCTTGAGCCATCTCCATGCTATAGAAGCCCAAGTTTCTCAGCCTGTGCCCATAGGAGAGGTGCTCCAGTCCTCTGATGGCCTTTGTGATCCTCCTCTGGACTATCTCTAACATCTCCATGTCTTTATTATACTGGGGACCCCAGAGCTGGACACAGTAATAATACATAAATAATAATATAATATAAATAATAACCTTTTTAAAAAAAAATCCAAAGGACACCTAGACACAAAATATTATCAGTAAGTCAACTTCACTGACCCTGGTGTTTGTAGAGTTGTTCCTCTCACATCTTCTCATTCGCCTCTCTGGCTAAAATTGCTCCTGGTGTTTTGATCCCCCTTCTTAACTGTGTTATCCCAGAGGTGCTACCACCACAGCTGATGGGCTCAGTCTTCATCAGTAATCGGTCCATCTTGGAGCCACCTAGCATTTGGTATATAGGACATGGGGGAAGCTTCTACCAGCTTCTCTTAGAAGAGAGTACCCTGTAACCTCCTGCTATCAGAACATTGCCACACAAACCCAATACAGGAGCACACTCACTTCAAGGATTAAAGCTGCTAACTTCTTATCACAACTTGGGTCATAAACTTGGCCAGTGCTTGTATTTTCCATTCCATCAGGAAGAACCAGAATGTAGATGGTTTTATGATGCACCTGGGGTTTTCAGGCATTTTGGTTCTTCTTTCTTCTCTCTGTTAGTGTCTTCCAAAATATTCTCTGGTGAGTCCTTTTTTCCACCTCATATATTCCTCTGTCTCTGCATCAGCTGCTGTGAGTACGCTGTTCTCCTTTTATGAAGCTCATCACTCTCTGCACGTAAGGTCCTGCCTCACACTTTGAAAGAAGAGGGAATAGGCTTGGTTTTTTCTCTTCTCTGAGCCTCCAAGAGTGCTGTGTGAGCTCTCCTTGTGCTGGCTGCTCCACAGGAGAATGTGAGTGACAGAGAAGATGCCATTCATCCTTCTTCCCCAGGAGGTCCTACAGGATGCTTTTGTTCTCTATGTGTGGTGATCCTTCCCATATTTAGTAAATCTCCCTCAGCTGGGACATCTGTTCCATGGTGATAGAAGCAGCAAAATGCTCTGGTTTGGGATCACCCCTGCTAACATTAGAGTCTTACTCCTCTGGAATTAATTTCCAAACCAGAGCAATGCTATTGAAGGATTAATGTAAGATTAGAGTATTTATATTAAAGTACCTTATTATGTGAAAGAAAAAACATGTTCTTAGGATATAACTGGAAGCTTGTTTTAGCTGTTCTATTAATTAAAGGTTTTCCTTGCCTAATGCTAGTAAAGAGACTCAATTTCATGCAAGTGAGACTAGATCCTTCTGAATTTCCAAGTGCTTTGTAATTCTACTGCACACAGTTGTGTGCAGCCCATGCTTCACACCGGTGCTTTTTTGGGCTTCTCTGCAGATCAGACCCTTGCCCTGCCCATCACAATGCTTAGCGTCTGTCCAAAAAATCAACTGTCCCATAGCGGTGACGTTGATAACACATTAATTTCAGTTCCTTATGCTCAAAAAGAGATTGTGTAATCTGGGGAAGGTATGTGAAGTTTCCTTTCAGGAGGAGCTAACATCATGCCTAGTGGTCTTGTGTTGTTTAAAATGTAATTTGAAGAGTTCTTGCATGTCTACGTGTTTATATAAACAATCACAAGAGACACTGGCACATGCACACTGTGCATTTACTGTGACTTCTCTTTCATTGACAACCACATCGTATGGCCAGATTCCAATGTAAATTTTTAGACACAGGCATACATGCACACACTGGTAGAGATAGATTTATAGATATAAATATAATTTGTATGGGTTTTAATTCATTTGGAATGTTTTCTGTAAAACATCTCACCGACACGCCAGCATATTCTGCTTGGCCAGCCTTTAAGCGCTGAGTCAGTGGCAGCAGTCTGAGTAACTGATAATGGGAGGCCATTGAAGTGAAGCCAGGAAGCCTGTGATCAGTTTGCTTTGTCCAACTTACTACTTCATTTTCTGCTGAGTATTTCCCACAGCAGGTAGCTCTGGAGCCTTATACAGCCACACAAACACAAACATGGGCAATGTAAGGAGGTCATTTATACCAACAATGACTTGTGGCTCGGGCACGTTCAATATATAACTGATTTGATGGTGTTTTACCTGAACAATGAAGAAAGGTGAGACTGAATGCCGTTCCCAGGTTCATATTTTTATGAACCACTTCTTGTCTTCATCACGAGCTGACTCCTCAGCCTTCCCTTGTGTGGTTGAACACTTCGTATTGGGCACTGAGAGCTCTGAGAGGCTGATGGATTTAACCCATAGATTTCAACATTTGAATGCCATTTCCTATGATTTTTTTTATAATTTTCCAACTGATACAAATGTGCACGATCTGTGTGTTTTTACTCTTACCATTATTCTAGAGATACGACATCCTTTTCCCTGAAAGAAAAATTTGTGCCATGACTGTTGTGCTATATCCTCCAGTCCGCTGTGTAATCTGGTCAGTGCCCAGGATGAGGTGGAAGAAATGTTAAGGTCTTCCAACCTCAGACTGCTTAAAAGGGTGATGAAGAGTCACAAACAGAAGGTTAAACAGAAGGTTGTGCACTGTGAATGTGGCAGGGATGTTTGCAGTCTTAGTGCCTCAGAAAATAAACATGTCAGGGTGCTGTTAGAGGTCGTCTGCCAGATGAAGAAGCCATTCAGTTGATAACACAAGAAGACAATGCTCTGAAAGATGCACAAACCAGAAGCAAATTAATCCGGATCACAGAATCACAGAATCGCAGGGTTTGGGAGGGACCTCCAGAGATCATCTGGTCCAACCCCCCTGCCAAAGCAGCTCCCTAGGACAGGTCACACAGGGAGGGGTTCAGACAGGCCTTGAATATCTCCAGAGAAGGAGACTCCACAAGCCCCTGGGCAGCCTGTGCCAGGGCTCTGTCACAGAAACAGATGCAGAAGTCAGGTAGTAACAAGGAGGAGCAGCAACAGGCTGGCAGAAGTTTCTCACCCAGCCGGCGTAAGGGAAGATGCGGATGTTACACAAAGACAGGCTGTTCTCATTTCCCTGCATTTGCTTTGTACTCCTGTTTATTGCACATGAAACACATTTACATATCCAGGGACGAAATGGAAATGATTGATGCAGAGGAGGTTTTTTTGTTAATTGTTGTTTCTCTGAGTCATGCCTGGCTGGGACTGCTGGAGATGGGTGAGGAAAGACATAGAGGTATAAATAATTGTCAGGAGCAACTTTTCTCTGTCAGTGTAGATGTTGGCAACTGCCTCTGAATCTTTGTCCATTATTTCTTTCATTTATGCTCCCTTGGAGCTTCAATCATTTTCTGTCACAACCTGCTGGATGTTGCAACAGTGGTGTCTTTTGCTCAGAGCTGATGGGTGTCGGAGAGTTGGTCTGCTTTATCTGCACAACACTAGTGAAATGTGTCCTCTTTTTGTCCTGTTAGTTGGAAAGCAATTCTTAATGTGCTGTCATACGTGCAAGGTAGAGACAAAATGAAGTGAGCATCCAATTTAAGAAGACAAAGCTGTGCCTTAAGTACCTAAAGACATTGCTCCTGATGGTGAACCTCTACTGCAGAGCACGTAGGAGGATTTCTGTTCCTTCCTACTCTGCAGGAGTAGTGAAGAGAGATTTTAGAAACATCTGTCAATGGATGTTTGTGTGAACCCTGGGTTCCACATTGATGTGAGCAGTGTTAGTAATCAAAGGGAATCAAAACAGCTGAAGTACAGCTTGATCACGTGCGAGCAGCAGACGGAAAAACAGAAAGTTCCAAAATGAGTTCAGAAATACCAGAGTATTGTCTGATGCTAACACAAATCATGGCTTCCAGTGCAAGTGATCATAGAACTACATCCATGGCACTACCCTCATTTATATCCTTCTACCTGCAACCCTTCTGCTGTGAGATAATTCTTTATACAGCTTTTTCCATCAAATAATAGTTGAAGAAATAACCCTGCAGCAAACACAGTCCACAGTTTGGCCTCATACCCTTACTCCAGAAAATACAGTATAGATGATGTAGGTGGAGAGCTCAGAACGAGTAAGGACAAAGCATTCAACCCTATATCCTTTTGGTTTGCTTGCACTGGAGCAAATATCTGTGTTTTCTGAGGAAATACTTATTTTTTATGACAAACCTGAGCTTTGTGGAGAAGCTACAAGGAATCTTTAGTGTCCGAAAATAGGTGAAATCTGAAAAAAAAACCCAGGTAATTGTCTTGGATATTGCTGGCAATTTTGGGATTTTTCATTTAACTGTAGTTAGCTTTTGTATGAGATGGCCTTCACAAAATGTTGATTGGTTTGCAAGGTAACTTGTCTGCAGCAAGCTTGCTTCCTGCTTAATTGCTTCATCCTTCTCTAGATTCAAGGAAGAGCACTGATGTCAGACTTTTGTTAAGAAATCTTCGGGCTCATGATTTATTAATGTATTGTTTGCAGTCAGATGAGTCATGCAAACTCATAAGCCTATTTTTGTACCAGACCCTGTGTTAATTTTAGCCATGAATCTTCTGCTGGTTATTCTAGCTGACAGAAATCATAAGTATTTTGGTTTTGCTTTGTCTTTATGATATCATCCTGTAATTCAGGTGAGTTGTTATTGAATAAAACATTTCTCAGTAAAAAAACCCAATTTGTGAAAGCCTGCTTGAAGCATACTCAATTGCAGTCCATTTCAGATTGCCATAAATAGATGTACAAACTGAATTCAATAGCTAAAAGATGAACTGACAATGGGAGTTCTGCAGTTATTTGCTCTATTTCAAATCAATATTTCTTGGTGTCTCTTTTGTACTCTTGACAGGTGAGGTTGGATAATGATAATCTTTGTATCAACAATTGCTTTTGTGCTTCACGATTATAACTAATTTCAATCAAGCACTTGTCTAAAATTAAGTCATATTAATGGATTTTGGTCCTCTCATTATCTTCACTCCAACCCATTTAATAATGGGTTTCTTCTTAAGTAGGTGGCTCATGCCAGTCTTCCACATGGTGTTATTTCTAGCACTAGCAGCATCCACATGAAATTGCTCACGTTACATTCTGACCAAGGGCTGTATGGATTATCACCTCGTACATGCACGTCTCAGACCAGAAGTGGCAAGGTTATATAAATCTCTTTTCCCACTGTTTCTGATGTCACCGAGGGTTAGCTTTCCAAAGTGGAAGGGAGTACACTTCAGTTAATTGGCTTCTGCATAAAGTAACTACCACTGTACAGTTGACAGGTCAAAGTAATTCCGTTTTGCTGATACCTGCTTATTTCCTTCAATATCTCTTTCTCCCAATTTACCTCACATTTTGTTCACAGCATTTATGAAGCTTTAGGTGTTTTACTGTGTCAGAAGCAGTCACCTAAAGTGCCTGGAAAAAGTGAAGGGGGCGGTGGCAGGTGATTGTTTTATTGAAGAATAAAAAAAGTTAAATGCCCTGAATCTTAAAACTGTGCTTAATGATGTGTTTCAGGAACTTCTATTACATCACGATGCTGAGGGACCCGGTGTCGCGGTACTTGAGTGAATGGAAGCATGTCCAGCGGGGTGCGACGTGGAAAACTTCCCTTCATATGTGTGATGGAAGAAGCCCGACGCCAGACGAGCTGCCTACCTGTTACGAAGGAGACGACTGGTCTGGAGTCAGTTTACAGGAATTCATGGACTGTAGCTACAACTTGGCCAACAACCGGCAGGTGCGCATGCTGGCCGACCTCAGCCTGGTGGGGTGCTACAACTTGACTTTCATGAACGAGAGCGAAAGAAATACCATCCTCCTCCAAAGCGCCAAGAACAATCTGAAAAACATGGCCTTCTTCGGGCTCACAGAGTTCCAGAGGAAAACGCAGTATCTCTTTGAGAGGACATTCAACCTGAAATTCATCTCCCCGTTCACCCAGTTCAACGTTACGCGGGCCTCCAACGTGGACATTGGTGAGGACGTGCGGCAGCGGATAGAGGAGCTGAATTTCTTGGATGTGCAGCTTTACGAATACGCAAAGGACCTGTTCCTGCAGCGCTTCCAGTACTCCAAGCAAGAAGAGCATCAGAAGAACCGCCTGAAGAGGCGAGAGGAGAGGCGGCTGCTGCGAGAGCAGAGAGTTCACCAGTGGCCAAGGGAAGAGGCAGCAGAAGTAGCTATTACAGAAGATTATAATAGCCAGGTCGCAAGATGGTGATGCCCTTCCATCTTGACTCACTGCTGAGAGGATCAGAGAATTTGCAGCTTGACTACCTGGGAATTAGCCAAGGAAGGCCTGCCCCTTTGGTAAATGAGACCGCATCTGACAACTCCTCCTCCTTGTCTCAGTTTTTCTTGGTTTCTGCCAGTGAGGAGAATGTATTTTTTTTTCTCAATAGGCATTGATTAGTGTTACTAAATGGCAGTAGAATAGATTCCCATCCAAAAAGACTTCCTTCAAAGCCCTAAGCTATGGGGATGTGCTGAAGAGAGAGCTATGTCCTTTGTCTTAACATAACAGAGGTACCCTAAACGACATGAGCTACCAAAACTTATGCAGACATAAATGAAAAATTGGAGCAAAATACCCTTTTTGATTCCTCTGTGACATGAGAGCTGGTTTATTTCATAATGCCCTTTGCAACTGTAGTGCGTAGCTTTCTAGTGAAGGAAATGGAGGAAATCATATTGCCCTTCAGACTTTTACATGCTGTGATTTGATTAAGGGAAGAATTTGCTGAGGTGATTAGAAAAAAAAAAACCTGGGAAATCTGGGATTGGGGCATCGCTTGTTCTGTTCTGTCAACCAGCTATCAGAGATGATTTATAAGTGATGGGGGGTTAGCTTATTTCTCCACAGATGTTGAGAATGCCAAGCCCAGCCAGGTAGCAGCCCTCTTTCTGAGTGCATGTGGCAAAGGGAAAGCCTTGAGAAATGAGGTCCATGTGGCAGCTGGGCACAAGTTGCGGAGATTATCTGGCTGGAGGCAATGAAATCAGCTTTCTCATTGACAGAAGGTGAAGAGGGGCCAAGCAAACTGCAGGGAAGAGGAAAGAGAAAGCAGGAAAAGCTTAAATATTAGTGTGACATTTTCCGGATTCGCTGTAAAACCCTGGAGATATATTGTCTGTGAAGGTAGGCAGGTTTATGATATTGTCTGTTAAAATACATCGATGCCAAGTGAATACAATTGAAAGTGGTTTTCTCTCTAGGTATGATAGTGGCTAAGAAAAAAAAAATCAGCTTTCATTTTTATAGGATACATAATGGATCTGTGGAAAGTCTTGGTATTTATTACTCGGTATGAAGATTCTTTGTAAATTTATTGTTTTCATTATCAGAGATCTGTATCTGTTTTTCCTCCTTGTCTAGGAAAAGATTCAATGGGTTCTTCCTCCACGCGTTATTTTCTTGTGGCTAAACTGCATCTATTTATTCCAAGATCTTCTGTTGTTCCATTTGTAATGGTGAAATTTTAAAAAGAGGGTCCTGTGCTTTCGAGATCTTTCGAGAGAGGTTTTTTTCCTTCTTCTTCTTCTAGCATAAATGTAAAGCATTAGGAGGAAATTTCTCTAAGTGCCTCAACGTGGCTGCTAAATCGAGATGCTGAAAGTATATTATTGCATGCATGAATGGCTTCTACCTTACAGATTTGCTAATTAGCGATACCAGAGTACCTGATGTGGATGCACATTTCTCATTTCTTTTCAAAATTTAAGGTTTTAACCAGTCAGTAAAAAGCTAATGTATTACAGGGAAAAAAAAAAAAAGAGGCTGAATTTGAAAACTTGTCCCTTCATTTCCAAGTCTTTTTTTTTTTTTTCCAGTGCATGCTGGTATCTTCTTTTTCTTCCGATAATGCTGTTGCTATTCATCTATGCACAATATCAAAAATATGATCTAATGATCCTGTGGAGTTAATGCATACAATAATACATTAAACATCATTGAATATCATAATGGCTCTTGAGAAGTGGAGAGGGCTCCTGGGATGATGTCTCATTATCAATGTAGTTTGTTAGCCATGTGCTGCTTTACACCTGATTGTCAATATGTGCTATGTTTGGGGTGAAGATGGTGATTTTCGGTCCTTAATACCTGTTCCACTGGTGGATCGTGTGCATCTCCTCCCACCTCAGCACTCAGAAGGGAAAATATGGGACTGCAGATGGTTATTCTCCTGCCTGAGCATGGGATGCCGGCCTCAGAGAAGAGTGAGGAGCTCTCTAGGCTCCCCAGACAGCACTGCTTGGATCCCCACTGCCCAGAAGAGGCACTTAGATGCCTCGGTCACGTACGGACACCTACCTTCAGAGATTTAAATTGAATTGTTTACATTGTAGGACTGAAGCTTGCTCTGTGTGTCCTGGCTGCGGGACAGTGAGGCTATGGAGAGCCAAGCCTGACAGGCATTATTGCAACATTAGCGCACTGCAGGTAATTCACAGTGAGCTGCCATCTTACCTGCTGGCACCTGGGCTTCAGGCTGGGCTGGCCCGACCCTGCTGTGGGAAGGAGCTTTCGGGCTAGTGGTGCAGGGACGACTCAGACCCCGCAGCAGGAGAGGGGAAGGACACCTTTGGCACCTGGTATACCACATCCAGGATTTGCAAGCGTGCTTCTGGTTCCCCTGGGCACGGGGCTGCATGTGCAGAGGCACAGGTGGGGTGGGCAGTGTTGCAGGGCCTGTGGGACAGGCAGGGCTGGCAAGCAGGGCGATGGGGCTTGGCAGGAGGGGCTGTGCAGGAGAGAAGGGAGGAAAGATGCAAGGCCAAATTCACATTAAGGAGGAAGGTAAGTGAGGAAGTGGAATCAGTCAAAGCCCATCCCTTCTTTTTTCTCACAAACACAAAAAAACCAGGGTCCCCTTCCTTGTGTCCTTGCCTCTTTCCCCAGCAGGCCACCTCTCTGTGCCGCTCATGGCAATAGGGGCCTCATTTTTCATTTAGAAAATGCAGTGTTATCTTTTCAGAGGAGAGGAGAGAAAGCTCAGAAATTCTTCCCTGCAGCCTCACCAGTAACTGTAAGTACCAATTTCAGATGCCTGAGCACACCAACCCTTCTCCAGACTATTCCTTCTGCCTGACACAAAAGAAAGCCTAACGAGTAAAATCAAAGCAGTCTTTGGGCAGTTTACATTAGCTTTAATAGTTTGGCAATACCTTAATGCATGCCTAACCTTTTCCCTCAGTCATTTCCCAGGAGACAGGATTAGGGTCCTGAAGAGCTGCTAATGTGCTGGAGCATCTGTGTTAACAAAATTTGCCTTAAGGTTTGGGATTAGTTAAAATTGAAGTTGTTTTGTTATTGTGGGGCTTTTTTGTTGTGTTTTGTTGTGGGGTTTGGTTTTTTTTAGTCCTGGAGAAGGTGTAGCAGATAGCCTTGGTTGTGCAGGAGCAATCGGGAAAGGAGGCAGACAGCAACGGAGATCTTGCCCAGAGCCTCTGGGACTGAAGGACCAGACATCTCCTTGCCCAGGTCCAGTAGCAGATCCAGCAGACTCGGTGTGCCATCAACACAGGTTTTCTTCACAGAATACCCTGGCATGGCATGTGAAAAATAAAGCAGGTTTTGGGAACACTTTCAGGCTGACTTCTAAGAGCCAGGCTTGCAGACTTTCTTCTTCTTGGGCACTGCACCCAAAATAATGTAACACGAACACTAAATAAAGGCCCCCGTTCATATCTCTGTTTTTCCAGGTTTTTGTTGCTCTGACAGCATGGCCTTCACTGTAATTACACTGGCTCAAATAAGATCTGAGCTCAGTGTGTTCCTTTCAAAACCTTCGGGAGCAACAACGCTATAGGATTTCTGTCCATCTTCCTGGCATTATTTTGTTGCTTAAACAAGGCAATTTGGCTTCTGCTACTGTGGTGCTGAAACAAATCTCATTCCTTTGTAATGGAGATGTTCTTGCTAATCTCCCCTATCACATCCTCAGCTCTGGCTGCCTTTTCCAGTTATAATTCAGTGTAGGCTTGGAGCAGACAGAGAAACATGCTGTGTTGTTAAAACTTGTTCCTGGTAATTTGATGTCTAATCCAAGAACTCAGCCTATTGCCTATGGGCCATACTTTATTAAGGAATGAAAATTTGTCTTCTCTTCCCCACTCATCAGTGCTAACAATAAAAAGCTTGATCACCACGGGGAAAGAAAAAACAAGTACCATTTCTGATGCTGGGTATTCTTCACACAGTTGCGTTAATAATGAGGCTGAGGCCCCTACCCCAGTATGTGGTAGTCACTTTCAGGTCACCAAAAACAGATGTACAAAGCCAAAAAGTGACAGAAGTCAGATCCAGGGCCAGACTTCCTAACTGCAGAGTATCCATTCAGCCAAACCAAATGGCAGGTCGCATCACCTTTGCATCTGGAGGTGGTGTAGCAACGAGGACATTTCTCAAGTTGGCCTTCTCATTAACACATGCTTCCTTCTGCACTAGTGGGTTGTGTGTGTGCACCTCCCCCCCGCCCACCCCGGCCCCCACCCCAGTCTTGTATCAGTTGTGAGTACTGATGTCATAAAACCTGTTATCTTGCTGACACTTTTTTTTAACCTCTGTAGCTGTTCCCCTGATGTATGTGGAGATGCTCTTTTTTTGGTCAGGGATAAGGAATATCCTGTTTCCCAGCTAGTAGAAACTATTCTATTTGTGATGAATGATCAAGGTAATTTTGCTGGAGCAGATTGCTGTATCCTCCCTACATGTGGCAAGAGCATACTTGGAAAAGGTACTGAGTTTGCACTGAAACACTTCTTTCAGTTTGGTTCTTGTAATACTTTCTTTGTTGATATTTTGTGGAAGGAAATGGGTTCCATAGCCTACAGTGTTCTTGGCTTTCTTCTTGGCCCTATCACTAGCTTTGTGATTTCAAATAAATGTTGGAAGTGAAAAAAAAAACCCATAAAAACAAGAGTTCCCATCAGTTGCCATATTTAAGATGAAAGAGTAAATTAATAGGTTGTAAATTATTTTATTCTTTAAGAATTTTCCTTCTGTTTATGTGCAATAATGTGTGTGAACTCTGCTATTAAGAGATTGTATCGTGAGTAACCATATCTACTTTTATTCCTATTTACAAGATAGTTTGTAGACCTAGGGATTTTCATTGATGTAAAGCACAATTTAATGAATTATTTAATGTGTTTAACCATTGTGATGTCAAAAGCAATTGTTTTCATATATTTATTTGTTGGTGGTTTTCTGTAAAATGATGCTCACTAAGAGATCTGTTAAAAATGAAGAAGTTTTGTTGAATATTGTTGGGTCCATGAATTACTTATGAGCAACAAATAAACATTGTTTGTGTTTTTGAAACACTAAAGATTTCATCTTATCTACATAGCCATAAAAATGACTAAAAGTTGCTTCTCCTGTGAAGACAGGCTGAGAGAGTTGCATCTAGCTCTGGGGTCCACAGTACAAGAAAGACATGGAGATGTTGGAGCCAGTCCAAAGGAGGGCCACAAAGACCATCAAAGGGCTGGAGCACCTTTCCTATGAACACAGGCTGGGAGACCTACCTGGGCTGCTTCAGCATGAAGAAGGCTCTGGGGAGACTTTATTGCAGCCTTCCAGTACCTGAAAGGGCTGACAGGAAAGCTGGAGAGGGACTGTTTACAAGGGCATGGGGTGATAGGACAAAGGGTAATGGCCTTAAAATGAAGGAGGGGAGATTTGGATTAGATATTAGGAAGAAATTCTTCCCTGTGAGGGTGGTGAGGCCCCGGCACAGGCTGCCCAGAGAAGCCGGGGCTGCCCCCTCCCGGCAGTGTTGAAGGCCAGGTTGGATGCAGCAACCTGGTCTAGTGGAGCGTGTCCCTGCCCATGGCTCAGGGGTGGAACTAGTTGGTCGTTGCGGTCCCTTCCAACTCAAACCATTCTACAAGTGTAAAAATGCTTCTGTTGGGCCAGTTTCAAGCATTAGTGAAGATCCACCATGACCATAATTATGTTTTTACAGCAAAATCCTTTGATTCCAATTCACTTTTGTGGGCTTTAGCTTACACTGAACTAAGACCGGCAGCTTAAGATTGGTATAGTCACCAGCACTAATTCAAGTGACCCCAGTGTCAGAAGTTCCATACTTGGATTGAATTAAGACTCAAGTATGCAAATAGTGGTAGTGAATTCATTGTACTTCATTTGTATTCCAGCAGCACCAAGGACCAATCCAAACTGTCAGAATGATCTCTTGAACTGCGGGGGGGAAGGAAGATAAGTTGCACTCTGATGCCACACCGTTAGCCTCATATGTGTGTCCTTGTATCTTCTGAGGGTTCATGGACCTCAGAAGGGGCTGATTGGTTATTCAGCCATACCATTTCATGTAAGTACATGAATGCAGTGAACTAGGACAGGTGATGGGGGCATGGATGGGCATGAACAAACAGACTTGAATAAGGAGGAAAGGTTAACTTCTCTTTCACAGAGTAACAGAGGCCCTCTATTAGGTCTGCTCTTTCCAGAATTAGTCCAGGTCCCTGTTCTATTTTATCAGACAAAACCCTCAATTTTCCCAACAACAAGCCTTGTAGACACACCACATCCCTGGAGGTTTGGTTAAAAGAGAAGATTATGTTCCGGTAAATTAGGGTGAAGTGACCACAATCTACCCCTTTTTGATCAACTGACCTCTGTGGAATGTTGTTAATGGTTATATTTTTATATACATGTATATTTATATAGCCTGCATGAGCAATTACTCTTGGGACACAACAAAGATAGCATAGAAGAAAGGAATCTGTCAAAGGTTCTGATCAGTTTTGTTTTCTTTATCTCAACACCCTATGCTCAAACAGCTGCTCTATAAAAAGCACCACTGTAAGCAGGGGCAATTTGAGCCTGTAGTAATCAGTACCTCTCTAGAATTTCTTTTCAAATCAGTCTCCCATTTTTAAAAAATTTCTCTAGCTCCATTTGCTTCAACACTGAATTAATCTGTACTGCTGGGTTGTTATTGAAGTCTTCATGTATGTGTTATGTATGGGCATCGGGGCTCTTAACATGTTGGAGATCTTTATGACCAGGTTTATAGTAATGAAGAACTAGGTACATTTGTATATATGCCTTGCAAGAGGACTGTGTTAAATAACCCTTTGTAAACCCTTTCAGTGCTGTTAATGAAATCACCTCCTGCAAGTTTGCATTTTCATGCCACCCTTACCTATGTTAGGATATAACATTTTAGGGAAGAAAAAGGGTTGGAGGACTTTGTAACCCCCGGATTTCTGTAGATGGTGGAGGTGGTGGTAGTATCTCATTGCTTGCTTGGTTGCTGCTGTGAAACAAGATTAGTTCTTGAGAGACACATGTCAGCCTCCAGAAACTCATACTATTGTTTGAAACCAAAGAAACTGATGGCTGAGTGGTCAGGAAGGTTAGATCCTGACAGTGAAAGCCAGGTGGCATGGGGAGTTCGTACTACTGGGAGACAATTCAGGCTGCAAGACAAAATCGTACGGTGCTGGTTTTGGTACCCTGAATTGGCCCACTTGATCTCCAGCTGCTGCTCCAGCATTCTGCCGCTCTCAGAATAGATGCTTTGTCACATCTATAAACCCTGGGCAGATGTCCTAGATACCTGCAGATCTCCAAACAAGTTCCTCTCCTGGAGACTTATAGTTATTAACCTTTGAGGGGGGGCACCCCTTGAGACAACCTGCAAGCTGAGAGTCCATTGTTATCATCGGTCATGAGCACAAAACTGAATGCACTGCAGGGCTGTGTGAGTGCTGGAGGAGCAAAAGAAATGTTGTATTCCTGGGTCCTGCACTCTGGTGATCACCTGCAGGGCAGCAGGATAGTAAATTAAATAAATGTATTGCTGATAAATATTTCTACAGAGCAAAAGGAGAAATGGATTTTGCCACCAGAAGAGAGAGAATACATGGTTACATTTCAAGAAATACATCCCAAAATTGTACTGTTATGCACAGTTTATGACACAGTTAAAAGCAAGAGTGAGGCTCAGTATTGCTGGACTCCGTTATGTATGATTGGAGAAGGGCTTTGGTTTTTAAGATTTCACTGACATTCATTTCTACTTTAGCTACAGAGTCTGACACCTCTCAGCATTTGCTATGAAATTTGTGAGTATGCCCCTAAGATTCCAAATACGAGCAGGTGAGATTAGACAACGTGGGGGTGAGGTTGTGACTTACAAATCCTGCTGTCCTGTAGAAGCACAAAGCCCTGAAAGCGTGTCACGTTGAGAGCAAGTAACTGGGACCAGGGGGTACTGCAGGAGGTTTTCCACTGTGTGAGAAGCTCACTGCTTCTCTGTGAAACATACTGAGTGAGATTCCCCTTGCATAATCTTCTCTACCTTCTCTAGAGGCTGCCTCCTCTAGATAGGTCTAGAGGAAGTAGCCAATCTTTCATGCAATCCTTTGGGACCTCCTTACATGCTAAGGAGGTAAGTGCACTTTCGCGGCATGTGCATCTTTAGACATCTACAATGGTGTAAGAAGGATCTCAACCCAGGAATGGCTCCTTCCGCTCTCTGATTGTAATGGGGGGAAAAAACAAATTCCCTGGTGTACTTTAAAGGAGGTAAAGCCTCACCCATGAAGTAGGACAAGGGGGCAGCACTTCACTTTTGGAAAGACTGCGCTTGAAATGGAAGTAAGGCTTCCAAGTGGATAGGTTGAGAGACATTTGAAGATGTGACAAAGACCATGAGGGTAGAATTAAGGACTGAGAGAGCTTATCTGGGGACCCTCTAGGCAAAGATGATGATCAAAACCACTGTAATGAGTAAGGTAGCAAAGAATAGAAGTGGGGAGGCATGAGAGCATCAGAGAGACAAAGAGACGCCCACTGCAAGAGGCATGTGTGGGTGTGAAGATCCCCAGAAAAATCTGCTTAGCTGTATATTTTTCAAGGAAACAATTGGCAGTTGATTTTGATGGATTTCTGTCTTACTCTGAATTCTAGACTAGATACAGGTCCTCCATCCAGCACAAACTACTGAAAGCTCAGCAATTGCTTGATAGTTTGAGTGTGTCTGTATGTGAGATGGAGCCTCATGGGCTTTCTGATCAATCTACTTTCTTAAAGTGTTTTTTGGTGGTAGGAAATTATTTTGAAGAACATTTCTAAGACAGTACTAATCTCAGAGATGAAGGTAGAATAAGAAATACTGAACTGGTCCCCCAGTCCTCCATCATTCTTGGTCATGTAGGATTTGTGTCAGTGTCCTCCTGGGGACCAATGCTTCTTACAGCAAATCCCTTCCTCTGCATCAACCGTAGAGCAAGTCCTATCTCAAATTAGCTTCTGCAGACCTTAGCCAGTCTTGCAGCTTTCCTTGCTTCCTCTCCCTCACTTTTTGAGTCCCTTTGACTTCCGATATGCTCACACAAGCACATAGTTACCGTGCCTATCCATGAATTGGGAATTCCTCAGCTTCTGCCTCCCAGCTCATTAGGGATGCCCTTGCTTGCTCCAAGCATCCTGCTCTCCATGCAAAGAACAAAAGAACAGATGGGTTAAATGGGAGCTACAGCTGCTCCAGCTGAGTGAGATGTGGTGACCAATGCTCCAGAACGTGGCCTTGGGTGTATAATTTACACAAACATAGGTTAACTCAGCTGTATGTTTGTAAGAATTAAATGGCAAATATTAAATGAGTTACAGTTTTTGAAAGGTTTAGATAAACAATCACAGGATATTTCATCTTCTATTTGGATCAGTTGGGCAGCCAGCTCAGCAGATCATGGTCTGAATTCAAACTTTCTCTCCTGGGTCTGAGCCAGGCTTGTCATTGTCAGATTTTGTTCTAAAGAAACAACTTTGGTTATAAACTCCAAGCGGAATTCATCAGCCAATATTGTCTATGTCACATTTAAAGCTATTTTAATAATTTTTTTTTAAGTAGTATAAATATTTGAAGGAATGTGGGAAATAGGTATTTCTGTACCTCTGGTTAACATATGCAACCTTGTTGAGTCATAATGGTCCCAGGCTTGGGAAATATAGGCACTGGTAGAGGGTGATTCATCTCCTGAAACACCTGCCTAAACCAGGACATGATAATCTGCCTTTTTATTTCCTGTGCACAGCAGAGGGAGTCAAACTGAAGAAATCTAAAGCAGATGAATAGTATTTGTAGACTCTAATTTATCCTCTTTGATGTCACGCCCACTGGATGAACCCTGTGTATTTTACACGTACGGTGACCTCTTTAATATAACTGAGAAATCTGGTTCATCTCCCTCTGCCAACAGCATCCTATGAACACAACTACAAAGTTTTACATTAAAGACAGGTTTTTGGAACAGCCAAACCAGGGGCAACTAAACCTGCATCCTCTCTCTGATAGGGGCACAAGTGCATTCTTGCAAGATCTGGAAAGTGCGGACATTTGTATATGTGATCAGTTGTCTCCTAGCTGCCAATCACTTTCAGGTCAAGGACTTCTTAATGAAATCTATCATCTCTGAATTCAACAGGGCTTTTCACAGGCTTTTTTCCTTTTAATTTACCCAGTTGCTTCTGGAACTTAAGTAAACTTCTAGTACCTGTAGCAGAAGAGCCTTCGCTTAACTGTGATGACAGTTTCATCAGCACAACAGGAAACTACCTCAGAATCACAAGGTTGGAAAAGACCTTTAAGGTCATCAAGTCCAACCATTCCTGCCCTATGCTAAACCATATCCCTAAGTGTCCCTAAGTACACTGATCAACCTCTGTTGGTTGTTCTCAAGTCTGACACCTTAGAGTTTCACATAATGATGCCTAGTTCTTACACTGGAGGGAATACTGAACGACAGGTCCCTTCTCATCCTCGTGCAACTCCCGACTTCACCATCCTCTATCAGAACCCCTCTCTTTTGTGGCTACAGGAGGCGAAAGAGCCCAAGACTGTTCAGTAAGTGCCCATGCATTTGGTTATTCTGCTTGAGCTTCCCTGCAGCATTTCCCACTCTGCTACATCTTTCTTTGGAGACAGGAAGACCAGGGCTGCCTACAGCACTCAATACACAAGAACAACAGGGATTTGTATGGTGAATATGAGTGATGTTTTCCACGTTGCTTACTGTTCCTTCCATAGTATTTCCTAGGATTCCGTCTTGGGTTTTTCTGACAAGTTCTGAGCACAAATCTGTCATTTCCATAAAATTATCTATTATAACAGCAAGATCTCATTTGCAAGTAGCAGTAGTCAACTCAGAACTCATCACAGCGTATGAAAAGTGAAGATTGGCTTTTTTACCCCCATGTGCCTCACTTTAAATTTAAACTGAGCTGAATTTCATCTGTCATTTTATTTCTGTCACTCCATGTCATCAGGGTCTTCTGCAATTCACGCTTAGCCCTTGTTTTTAGTACCTGGAACAATTTAGCAGCTATTGTCCAGCACAGATTAGCATCCACAGAGCTCATTCCACAACCTGCCTAGGCAGCAGGGGAGCAGCACTTGAGGCAAGCCGGTATAACATCCCGGCAGCAAACAGAAAAGGCTTCATTTGCCTCCCCAAACGTTGTGATGAGAGCGCTGAGAGGTACGCTGCCATTCTGCTGCTCTCGCCCGCCGTGGAGCTGAAAAATCAGGTTTTATTAGTCTGGAAATTGCTTTTCACACAGGTTGCAGTTTAGAGAAAGGTATTGCTTTTCAACTCATCCTTTTAGCGGAAAGTTATGCCAAAAGGGTGTTTAATCCTCCCTTTCTCACCTGCATTCTCAGATTCTTTAAAAAAACCAAACCAAAACAAAAAAAACTTTTGAAATTTTATCTCTGCCTCTCTTTTTCACAGGCAAATTTTGGGGAATGGAAATTTGTGTCTTCCCAGCCCATCAGCAGCGCCTGTCTTCACTTGGTGTCTCTGCTGTGAGGCTATAAACAAAGGCATATTGAGTGAGCTGGCAGTGAAATTACGGAGAGCTGAAAAGGTCAGAATCTTAAATCATAGATCAGATAAGACAAAGAATTTCAGATATCTCACAGCAAATAAGGTACGGAGAATGTGATGAACATTCTGTCTAACACAGCATGAAACCATATATGGAGAAATGCGAAGTGCTATAAACTTCCTCTCCTGATTTAATTTGCTCCAACTGCATTTAGAAATTATAGCAAAAATGCATTGATAGCCACATTATTATTTACACGCAGTAGGAAGCAAGGCTGAGCTACACGCAGAGATTGTCAAGAAGGGGGAGTGAGGAGGGGGATGCTTTTAGTTCTGCAAAAATCTCATTAATTGTGTTTTGGTTTGGAAACTCAAAAAATCAAACTTGCCACCCTAGCAGCTGTCAGAAAGGTATAATTACAATGATTTAATGCTTATATTTCAATGCCGTGCAAAAATTCAGGCTCGTTTGCTTCTCTGGATGTCTGCAGTAGGGAGAGACGTGAGAGGAGGCACCCATTCTAGAAGCCATAAAAGCTGAGATCAGCCACAATACCTTGCTACAGCCAGGCCTGTAGCCATGGTGGTTCTTCTCCCGGAGCATGCAGATGACCCAAAGATACCAAAGACATTTTGAGGTAAATAGCCCCCATTCCTTGCTCATTGAGAGCTGGCCAGCCTTCATCATGAGCAAAAGCTGGTTTCAGAAGCCAGTCCCCCAGCCATACCAGGTAAGGAGAAGCAGCAGCTGGTGGTTAGATGGACATCACTTTACTGGAGAGTGGCAAGAAATGCAAGTGTGACTGGAGAAAGGAGCTGTTGCACAAGGAGTTAGGTGACTTTTTTGTGTAAAACCGTCCCTTTTGCTTTGCAGTTTTCACTGCAGAGGCAGCAGCCACCTGGTTCCTCTGTTCTGGCAGGACGGCCTCAGTATCAGCCTGGTTTACAGCAGAGGCAAGCTGGAGAAGAAACAGGTTAATAGATTTTGGCAGTATCATGGAGTGCATTTTCTTTACCTTTTTTTGCTGTAAGGCTCAAGGACAAGAACTTTAACGTTTCTTCTTAAAATATTAGTCTTAACGTCTTATTTATGAGCTGCTTCTGAAACTGAACGTGTCTCATAGCCTTACTTCAATATCCCAGTGTTTGGCCTAGCCTATAAATAATACAGCACTACCAGGAGATGCAGCTCCACACCAAGGCTGTAAATACATAGGGAATGTTGATACAATCTCTCTTAAAGCTGATAGGAAAAGCTGCCTGCCCCAGGGCATGGGGTGACTCTGGAGAGAACCTGGGGGGGCAAACAGGTGCCAACTTTTGCCAAGTGGGAATTTCAGCTTCAGATGGCTTCATAGATCCAGTGTGCTGCTTTAGCTCTTGCCAAAATGCTAGGTAAGGGGCTTCCAGCTGACAGATGTTGTGATGTCTGCAACAATAAATCTAACTTTGTTTCTCAGTGGAGAGTTAATTCAAGACTGTTAATTAGCAGAGCAAGACAACCTCCTTAAGCCCTGAGTACTCTCTCACCCCTTGATGAGGAGGCCTCAGTACAGCAGGTGAAGGATGGAGCATGGAAAAAATAAATCACATGTTGTGCCCGTGCTCCACCTATTGAGGGAGTCCCTTGGAGGCCTTTGAGTTACACCCCAATATATCACCAAACCCTCAGAATTAAAATTAAACTTCCTGAGACTGCATCAGACAACATCTAACCCCGTGCAGCTTCACTGATGGGAAGAGAGGTGTGCCTCAGGGATGTTTCTCCATGTTCTTCCCCACACATTATAAACTTCTTTAGGACATGTGCCATTCCAAATCAAATGTGTAGGAGACAGGCAAATTCAGACTCTTCATGAAGAAAGTGTTTGCAGTAAGCAAAAGTAAACCATGCTTAGTACTTTCAGCCAAGTGGAGTGGGTAGACAGCGGGAATTGCTGGAGGCCTGGTGAAATCAATTATTGACTTCCTAATTCTACTGGGAAAATGTTTTCAGAGAGGTCTGTAGAGTCAGCGTTGTGGTCTTGAAGTGCAGTAATCAAAACAGAGTCATCTCAGGAACCAGGAATGGCATTTTCTAGGCTGTAATTAGTAAGCTCTCTGCTGATTCTCTCTTCTCAGGCCCCTCCCTTTCCTGGCAAAAAATTGTTAAACCCCCCGAAATCTTTGTTCAAATACTTAAACCTGTGAAAACCCCCACTGTTATTAGAAATAGTGTAATTAGAGAGCATGGTCATGTAGCTTTCAACTTTGCCTCTTGGATATTAGTAAAATGGCTGAATCTCTGATTAAAAAAATAAAATCCAAGGGACCAAAGCTGATCTGTGTTGATGCAGAGAACATCCCATGGAGCAATTACTCTTTAAACGCTGTGATGAGTTCCATGCCAGGAGGCCTGAAGAAAATATTTAGTCCCTGTGAAACTTATCAGGGGCTTAAAAAAGACAAGAGAGACACCATCCCTTTTCTCTCTGCTCATCAAAAATGTGAGATAAATCCCAAGGAGCCATGTATGTTAACCCCATCATTGCTGCAGGTACATTCGTATTGCAGGAATTCCTCGCCCCGATTTGCTTGCGGTGCCCTGCTGGTTTGCAAGAGCTGTAGCCTTGCCTCTCGACAAGGATTTGTCAGCTGTTGTTTTTCATCTGCATCATTAGTGGGAAGACCATTAACAAATTATATGCTGCAATGTGTCAGTATGTTCGCATCAGCAGTCACCTGTTTTTTGGGAGTCACAGGAGTCCCACACGGCGCTTCCAAAGACTGCAGACAAATGGAAAAACAAAATCCCAGACCCTTCCTGCAAAGGCACATCAGAGCAAAGGACAGCAAACAGCCCAAGGTCTGCATCGCTGCTTTAGCTAGTCCCCATCCTTCCCTGCATCCGTGTACTGCATCCACGCCTGGCTAGAACCCAGCCCTACTAATCCTGCCCTCATACGAGTGGCTGCGTGACCCGGCTTTGGCACTGTGTAGGGTTGCTCATGTATGTCATGGAAAAAGATCGGGACATCAGGGAGTATTTTTATATTATGCTTGAGTTCCTCTCACAGGGGAGAGGCCAGATTTGCTCTCCCCCGCCTGCACACCCAGACCCATGGCCTCACCCACACCAGGTAGATGGCAAAGGCTGGAAGACCTGGAGAAGGAGCTCAAGGTGACTCCCACTCCCTCTGTGGGTGTTCAAGTGCCTGACACCAAGGGAACGGGGGAGAGGGAAAATTCAGGGTATGTCTTCCAGCAGCATCTTGCAGTGGGACCATGGCAAGCACAAACCTTGCTAGTCTCCAAGCATACACTTGTACTGACTGCAGCACAGTGGCTCTGGGTGATACCAAGCCTAAGGTTCCTAAAGATAACTGGAGGGTAAGGACACTGATTAAAAAGGAAAAGCAGGCAAGAGAGGGTTAATGCCTTCTGTTCAAGTGAGCTTGGATTTTTGGTTATTCCCCTTTTTTGAATTCAGAGTATGAAAATCTATTAACTTCCAGTGTCTGGGTTTGATCAGATAGATACCTGAACTCTTTCTTTTCCCTAGGATATGTCACTAAAACAGTATTTCCTTTTTAATTTACTGTTCACATGACACCTTGTCTTCCATCTCAGCTTGCAAGATATTTTCCCAAGCTCTCTAAGTGACTATTTACCTGTTGGAACATTTACATTGATGCTCCAGCACGGGCAGCTGCTCTTGGCAGCTTTCCTTTCGGACCCAGTGGGCCAGACTTTGAATTTTTTTTTCAGCTTGAAAAGGTCAGGCCATTACAGAAACTGACAATTTTTAATTTGGTAACTTCTGCGGGGAGCTGAATGGTACTCACTGAACAAATAAATTAGTGTGAGACTGGCTGCTTTAACCAAGCTGCAGTTGGCGTTTGGGGGAAGGAGTAAATTAATTCCAATAAACAAAGAGAAATCTTTGATGCCCTTCTGACAACACTGGGATCTCAGTGAGGAGGAAAAGAAATTTAGCTTATTAATTGTTTAAGTCTTTGGCAAACTCCCATAGTTGATCTTTTCTGTTTGGGTATTGCTAATGTTTTGCAGTTGTGTAGACAGAGGAGGCTCACAGCCAGCCATTCATAGCCCCTTCACCACACAGTGGACTGGTGAGACATTGCGTGTGGGATGTCATCCCCTTGGGAACAGTTACAGCAGTTTTGTTGGCTCATGACTGCATGGGGAGGTAAATTAACCTAGTGCACAGAATCACTGAATGGACGGGGTTGGACAGGACCTCTGGAGATAACCTAGTCCAGCCCCCCTGAGAGAGCAGGATCACCTAGAGCCACACAGGACAGCATCCAGGTGTTCTGAATGTCTCCAGAGAAGGAGACTCCACAACCTCTCTGGGCATCCTGTGTCAGTGCTCTGCCACCCTCACAGTAAAGAAGTTCTTCCTTGTGCCCTATATTCAAGTTTGTGCCCATGGCCTGTTTGCCTGACACTAGTGCAGAGAAAGCCATTTGGGTGACATCTTGGCCATGCCAGCACAAGGTCATGGGATAACTCATACCAGAAGCATGTTCCCTTGTAGACAACTTCTAGGGTTTGGGGGAGTTTGGGTTGTGCTTGGTTTTGTTTGTTGGGTTTTTTTCCGGAGCCTGTATCATTGAGCAGCGTGGGCTTTATCCGCTGGACTGTGAACACTGTACCTCTGCTGCAGAACTACACAGAGAGGGCTGTGGTTCAGCCCATGGCACGACCCCCCTGGCATCCTGCCTGCTGTGCCTGTGCCACCCAGCACCCTCCTCTGCAGTGCCCAGGCACAGGCTGAGGGGTGGTGCAGGCCAGGGGCTACCCTCAAAAGTATGTCTGACAAGGCTGCTGGTTTTCATTTCCACATGTTATGCCCCTGCCCTGTTGCAAGCCAAGGCTGCTGGCCCGTTCTGAGGCCATCTGGAGAAGGACATCTTGCTTCTGTGGAAGGGAAGAGCAGGGGGATGGCCAGGAAAGCTGCTGCAAACCCAGGCAGACCAGCCACCAAATGTGAGCATCTGGAGGCCAGGGAAGAGGCTCATTGCTTGGTTTCTCCAAGCCCTCCAGACTTCTTACTGACACCAGACTCAAGAGAAACTGTCCTGGTTATCCTTTCTCCTGCATCTGAAGTGGATACATCCCTCTCAGGGGTAACAAGTCCCATCCCTGGTAGATTGTCAGAAACAAGTGAAACAAGGTAAAGCATTTGCAAAAAGCCTTCAGTCACACTAGGCTTTTTTTAGACAAATGCCATGGCAGTTTCCTTTATTTATGTTTGGGTTGTGGGTTTTTTTTAAAATAAATAAAATCTCATCTGTAAGAGAGATGAAAAATCAATATTTTAGTTGCAGGGTTTTTAATGGCTGTGATTGCATGACTGAGACATGTGTCACTGCTGTCTCTGAAGGCTTCTGTACGCTAAGCATAGAGGAGTAGGCCTCTGGTAAAAAAGGCAATGCCAAGGCACTACGGAGGGCCAGATCCAGAACATTTCGGTAACTACCAGTCTCTGACACAAGAGGTTCTGTGGTATTCACACTGAAATGCATAAAGGTTGGCACTCAGCTCCTGGAGTGGCACTTACAAAGCTGAGTTATGGGTTGGTGAGAGGCACAGAGGACTCCGGTGGGAACCCTCACATTGAGCCCCAAAATAGCTGGTCTGAAATGGTGAAGAGTGGGCAGTGCCCAGAGCCTCTGCCTTGCCTCAGCCGCGGCATCCAGTGCCGACATTACTGCAATGGGTCGTCTCTGCCAAACCAGGGTACCTCCTTCCCTGTGCTCTGGTGCCAACCTTCTGCATGTGGCTCTGGAAGCCCTGCACCACTCCTCTTTGCAGATGTGATGGGAGCTGGAAGTGAGATTAAAATACATGAATGTAGCTTGTAAATCCTTCTGACCCAAGGACGTTCAAGCCTACTGGTCTTTCTTCTAAGAATGAGGCCATCCCTTGATTCTGAGGACAGAGTTGAGCTGAAGGGGGGAAGAGGAACATAAATAGTAGGTAAGCAAGCTTCTCTGCTGCATTTTCAGCTGAGCTGAAAGATGTGAAGGAGATGCCAGCCTCTCAGGTGCTCATCTCAACAAAGAAGTTTATGTGCCTGTGTTTCCTAGGGAGACTGTTTGTCTGAGGTCTGTGGAATTGTTTGGATTGCCCTCTTCAATTCATCTCCATGTGGAGCGTTTTCTTTTGTTCCAGCCTCATATGCATTTTGCCACAGAGATCTTTCTTTTAATCTTGGTTTGCTTTCTAGTTAAAATACATTATCCAGCACAGAAAGACATACTTTTTTACAGACAAGCTGTTGTTTCAAGGTCAGTGTTTGGTATGAGGTTCTCACACTTTAGCATTGTTTCAGAGGTCTCACTCCATGTGATTAACCACTTGCAAACATAAGATCCAGGCGGATCGATCTAACATGACACAGACCTCACAAATGGCAGTGAAAACATTATTGTTCTTTTCCATGAGGATTGTCTTGAACATGATGAGGCTTGATTACTCTTCTCCTACCAAACATTAAGGTCTGAATCATCTTGTCATACATTTTCATGTTTTACCCAAGGTGCTGATTTTCCCCATGGAGCCATCTGTTGCAGTCACCATCTCTGGGTCCCTGCTGAGGCACAGAAAACACATGTGAGACCGTAGCTCTGTAACCTACTGCTGGCTGAACCTGCAGGGTTTTAATGCTTTTGAAGCAGAACACGAGTCCATCATTGGTACTGAGAAAGGTTAAGAGTTGGTCTTGGTCAGGCAGGTCCAATGCAATGGCACTGCACGTCTTGCTTGAAGAGGTTCAGCACCCTGCTGACAGAGTGTTCGGGAGGAGGACTATGTGGGGAGAAAATAGTGGGTATTTGGAGGAGTTTGACTGTTGGAAACAGAAAAGACTGTGAGGGTGAGGGCAGGATGGTAAAGATGTGTTTTGGTTTGTTTTGTTTTTAATCTCCATAGCTTATTTCAGTTTCTGGTTGTTTTAGAAGTGGAAGCTATGTTAGGTTTAGGACCTCCCGAACCTACATTTGGGTTAATACAGAAGCTTTTATTTAGGATAACACAGCCCTTATCAGAACAGCTATAATAAAACAGAGCATTTAAAGTTTCCTTTCAATAAAGCTGGAAATGAAACCTCGTGTCCTGTTCTCCAACTGGCTGGGTATATCACACTGGTTTTCAGCTCTGTTCTGTAAATCAGCATTCAGATTGATGCAATATGCCGAGCAGGTAATGAATATCAAGGAGGTTTCCAGGAAAACCATGGCAAGTTGAATTCTTTAGCTTCTGTAATTGATATGGCCTGTCTTAAGAAATAAAACTCATCATGTTTTTAGGGAGCAGAAGTCTGAAGACAGAAAAGCCCTTTGAAGGAGAACTGTGCAGGGGATAGCAACAGAATAGCCAGTTAAAACCTAAGATGTCCTTCCATGCCATGAGGTCATCAACACATTGATCAACACAAACACACAGAGGTTGAATCATTGTTGAATGTACATCATGCACAAGCTGAAAAGGCCTTTCCTAGTGCTGGACCCCTGCATGCAGTGATGTCTGGCCTACCTTTTCAGTTTGTTAGTCCACTGCTGGAGTGATAGTAACTGAATATGATGGCATTTTCTGCTGTTGACTTCTGACAAGGTGAGGGAGAAGTTGCTCTCCTTTCCCTACTTACCTGAGCTTCAAACTCAGGACACAGGTCTCAATGTCCAGTCCATCTGATGAAAGAATTTTGTTTAAGAGGTAGTCTAGGATATCAGAGGTATAGAAATAGGATATTACTGCTTTCATTTGCACAGTAGTAACCTACTCATTGTATCTCCCAGATCTTCCCCTGTGGCCAGATCTTGAATGTGCCTCACACACATGGCATTACAGGCTCTCCAGCATGTAATAGTGAAATGTCATTTTGGAGATGATTTGATTCTTGGGTCTACAGCAGCCAGTTTTGGGGTACACATTGTGAAACGGTCCCACGAAGTCCTGGCAGATGCCTGAATTTATAGTGTCAGTAGGAATTCCTACAACAGTTAAACACAGGTAATGGCAGATGTTCCCAGCTCAGTGGCTTGAAGCTCACTTGCAGCAGGACATGAGACAGTGGCCCAAAGGAAGGATGGACAGGCAGGGGTTGCACAAATAACACCTGTGCACTTTGGCCCAGTGGGAGACTGGACTGCCCAGCTCATGTCTGCGTGGTCAGACACTGCTCCTTCTTCCCAAACCAGGCTGACTTTGCCTGTGCAACTTGTTAGGAGCATCCCTACTACCCCCTGGCAGGTCAGACATGTGCCAGGAAGCACACTGAGGCAGTAACCAAGGCAGCACTGCAGTTTGGACCTGGCCTGCTTTAGACCACTCATGTAGATGTAGCTGGCTGCATCCTCCACTCCCCCCGCAGAAAAGAGCTCACAGATGTGCCTGCTCTGGGCTGACCAGGGCTGCAGACAGCAGGCTGGGGACACCAGACATGTTTGCCCAAGACCTTGAACAGCTGGTGGGAGCAGTGCATAACTCGGGGGATAAAAAAACAAACCCTAGAAGATATATATGTTCTTCACACCAAGCAGGCGCCTGCTCTGAAGAGGACAGCGTTTGAGGGCAAAGATTTCCACTCCTCCCTGTAGTTTCTGCAGTTACAGCTTAGCAACAGGTAGAAAGAGCATCAGTGATTGAGGAACCTGGGTCACAACCTCATAAAAGAGTTTTATAAGGAAAGAAAAAAGCAAAGCTGGCTTCCTTCAGCTGCCCGGTGTCTCTCTGGCCGGCAGCAAAATGAGTTTGGCTATAGCGTGTCAGGGCTGCTGCGTTTCAGGGGTTCAGGTGTCCTCAGAGCAGCTGATGAAGCAGTAAAGCTGAAAAGTGGCCGTGGTTGCAAGTTGCCCAGCAAAGCTGCTCTCCTCTTGTTGGGCACGCTGGCCATTTGCCTCCCTGCCTGAGATCCATGGCCCTGCCCCTGTGTGGGGATGCTGGAGGTCTCTGGCAGAAAGGCCATCAGCCTCACGATTTTCAGCATCACAAGCTGTCTAAACATTGGGATTTGTGCTCTTAGCTGCGAACTCCAGAACGTGACATGCTTTATCTTCCCTGTCTTTACAAGCACTGTCATCTGCTGCCTGAAAGGATCTTTACATAATGAATGCGCTCTCACACCTCGTGCTTTTTTACCCATGAAGTATGAGACTGTGACAATATCAAACTCACCATCTCTCAGAAACGTGGCTAATAAGTTTTTGCTTTCATCTGATATCACCTGCATTGGCTGCGACTTTCTCAATCTGAACAGGACCGCCTGTGCTAAGTGCTGGGTGATGTAGGAGACAAGGGGAGTTGGGATGTCGTTCCCTGTTGTCCCTTGAGGGGAGAAACCATCGTGAGAGGCTCTGTGTTATGGAGGTTGGTAGTGAGCGGTGAGTGAGGGTACAAAGGATGTGAGATCAGTACAACCTGCATATGGAAGTTGAATTGAGAGATGCAATGGCCATTTTATTCAATAGCAACTTTGTATTAAATACACACAAGCAGCGTTAAGTGCTACTAATGGAGAAGCTCTTGTGGCGATGGGCTTTTTGAAAAGATTGCATTGCACTCAGCCAAGACTGATGTACTCAGGCTAAACCATGCCTCTAAAATATTCTAAGCTTTTATGTTGGGTGCAGACCGTAAGAAACTTTGAGATAAAAATGCCTACAGACCTTCAGTACAGCCTCATACAAGAGAAGACAGGAACATACCCATTTGGCCAAGCAGCTGCTGAAAAACAGCAGCCAGCAGCTCTCAGGGGGGGTTTGGCCAAGGAAGAAGAGGTAGGTGGGTGCTTAAATCACACATCTGTAAGCTCCTGACTCAGGAAGGTACCTCTGGAGATGTAGCTCTGGTAAATTATAGTTGAAAGATACTTTCTGTGCTATTTTACATTAAACCAAAACCAAACCACACTTTGGTCCCACCTGGCCAAGCTGTGCAGCAGCTCTCAGGGATGGTGCACATCTGCCCGTGGCTCCCAGTCACCATGGAGGTGAGGGGGAAAGGCTGAGCTCAACTGATTTCAGATGAGGTTTCAGCACAAGAGGGTGGAGCATGCACAGCAGCCATGGTGCCCTGCAGAAACCCCATCCTCACCCCAGGGCTGGGACTAGCCACCATGACAGGTTTCCCACTGTGCTACACTTCATACACCAAGAGGAGCACGAGGGACAGGGAATGGCATCCTCTGACAGATACATGGTGCCCATGGTGGGTTTTTCCTGCAGCCCTTCCCCAGAGCCTCTGTAGCCATGCCTGGCCATCCCTCCAAGTAGAGTGATTTGGGGTGTGCAGAGCCCCAGGAGTGCCTCTGGCATTGGTCTGCCCACCAGCATTGACGGGGCTTGTGCCACCATGAGTCTGAGCAGGAAAGGAGTGAGGAAAAGAGGAGTAGAAGATATGTGAATGGCAGCTGCAGGGGCAAGCTGGTCCATAAGGCAGTTGTGCAGCAGTGCCTGCATCTGTGTGCACAGGCAAGTCTGTCCTCAGCACTGTACCCACCTGCCTGCTCCTTGGGCAGCTCACTGCTCCCTGGCACCCACCCAAGGTGTGCCATCCCCTAAAGCAGGCAAGGGCAAACCAGAGCACGTCTTTCAAACCTGGATCACAATTTTCTCCTTGAGGAAGAAGTGCTTTTTCTGCCTTCCCATCTCATCCTTGCCCCTTCAGGTGGACATGCCATTGCTCAGTTTGTCCCCAAACCACAGTTACACAGAGGTGAACGTGCAGTCTCCATTTTCAGTGGGCCTCATGGGGTTATTCACCTGCACTTTTTTTTTGTTGTTGTTTTTTGGGGGGTTGGCATTTTTATGTGACAATCACAATTGGGACCACAACAGCTACTGCAGACATAAAGGCATCGTAATACAAAATGCCATCTCCAACACTTGTAACACAGGGAATCCTTAAGGAGAGGCCTACTCACTTAGAGCTCTATCTGCAGCTAGAAGTTGTGATAGGTAAACTGTTGAAAATAGACACTGTAGAAGTGTTTTTGAGCAGGGCTTTGATCATGCTGCTGCCAGGCTTTTAAAATTTATATTTGGCTCCTGCAAATTCTTGCTATAAATTCTGGCTTTGTAATCTGCATTCTTATTAACAGCTTGGGTTAAGAAAAGAGGGAAGTGTGGGAGGTAAAGGATTAAAGAACAGTATATGCGTGCCTCAGATACCTCTTCTTAGCAAAAGCTTGCTTAAATGTAAAAACAACAACAAGGCCTTATATCCCCGGGTAGGGGAGGAGTGGGAGTGGGCTGGCTAGAAGCTGGAAAAGGAAAACTCACATGCAGCTGGTGGGTGAAAGGGCTGAGGCATCAGGTGAAGCTGTTTGCAGGGAGCTAGGAAGGATTTACAAAGCGGTCTATGCGCTTGGTAAACAGACACATCATCACAGAGGAAGATAATATGCCAGGAGAAAATTAGCTTAGGAGATATCTTCTAAGGACACCTGTGGGCTGTGCATGGAGGGGATGCTGTCGTCTGTGGTGAGGGGACCTGGAGGTCTCTGGTTCCCAGTCCCCTGCCTATCTCAGGCACTGCCACACTTGGACCTTTGACCACAGATTTTTGCACAGCAAAATGGCACAGTGGGCCTTCCTCTTTCCCCTTCTCTCTCCTGGAAGCCAGGCTTGTGCCCATACTCCGCTGATGTGGAGCCAACCTGATATAAGTGGACCAATCCCCCAAACATTGCCTCATTTAAGGTGACCAAGGTGACCTTTTTAAGTATCAAAATGCACTTTTTATATAGTGACTTTTTCTCCCAAGTTCTTCTAGTGGTTCTCCCAACACTGTTTTGTGGATTTTTTTAATTACTGTTTCAAAAATGACCCAATTATTAAAGTCACCAGCTTTTAATTTCATCTCAGCTGCTGGTCTCCTCAGATTTGGAGGAGTACCAGGCACTCTCATCTGGGCAAATGTTATCCATTACCAAGAGAGCCTTGACGGAAATAAAGTGTATGAAATTTAACCTGGTGTTCTCAACAGCAAATGCCTTTTTTTCACCGTAAATGCCAGAAACACAGCTATAGCTATATCTACATTGCACATCAGGGCTGGGATCTGGCCCAGCAGAGCTCTCAGCCTCTAATTGTGATGTAAAATGAATAACACAGAGGTATACCGGAGCTGCAAAATTGCGCATGGACTGCATTGTCCTGGAAACCACATGGACTGCATTGACCTGGAAACTTGAATTGTTGCATTTTTGAAGAGGGTTTTGAGGAAGACAGGGAAATCTGCTCTCAATCTGTTGTGGTTCCGCCGGAGCCGGGGACCACGCGTTCAGATTTCCCCCGGAGCGGGGGAGGGAAACCAAAACACCAGAACCACGCAGGTTGGGATAAGGGTATTTTTTACTGGAAATAACAGGGGAAGAACAGATAGCAATGAACAATACAACCTTTTGCCGAGATGAGCAGTTCAGATCGCGCACTCCCCGTAACGGACACCGCGCCGCAGCCCGCGCAAACCCCCGCCGCGACACAAAGGACCCGAGCTCGCGCCGCGAGCCAAACAAAGCCCGGAGCCGAGACCACGCTCCCTCCCGGTCCCTGCTGTTCGCGCGCAAACACTGCAACACCCCCTGCTTCTTATACTCGGCATGATGTAACTGGCATGGAATGATCCTATTGGTCAATTTGAGTTACTTGTCCCAAGCCCAGCAGGTTAACCCCTTCCTGGCTGAAGCCACTGGCTGAAACCAGGACATCATCCACCCCTCATTCCATGCCATTTACGTCATAACCAAAACCAACAAAAATCTTTTATACAACATATAACAATTATAATTCTGGTTATAATGAATATACAACAACAAGTTATTCAACAGTCATTATACTACAATTTCTACTTTGTAATTATATTGGTTATTCTCCCCCAAAATCAAATCCCGTTGAGGTACACACCGCACTTCTCCATCTCTCTGCATTACCTACCAGGTACAACCAGGTCCTTGTGCAAAAACAACTCCAGATATGGGTTTGCCTTTGCCCGAAGCAGGGATGACCCAAACTATCTTTCCCAGTATGCTCTTCAGATGCACTACTGGGACTCTATTTCCTACTACAGTATGTGGAAACTTTGTTTGGACAGGGCCATCCCGATTGGTAGATCCTCTAGAGTTGACTAACCAGGTGGCTTCGGCTAGGTGTGTGTCCCAATGCTTGAATGTTCCACCTCCCATTGCTCTCAATGTAGCTTTTAAAAGTCCATTATATCGCTCAATTTTCCCAGAAGCTGGTGCATGGTACGGAATATGGTACACCCACTCAATGCCATGCTCTTTGGCCCAGGTGTCTATTAGGGTGTTCCAGAAGTGAGTCCCGTTGTCGGATTCAATTCTTTCATGGGTACCATGTCGCCACAGGATTTGCCTTTCAAGGCCCAGGATTGTATTCCGGGCAGTAGCATGGGGCACAGGGTATGTCTCTAGCCAGCCAGTTGTTACCTCCACCATTGTAAGTACATAATGTTTGCCCTGGCGGGTTTGTGGGAGAGTGATGTAATCAATCTGCCAGGCCTCCCCATATTTATATTTCATCCACCGTCCTCCATACCAAAGGGGCTTTAACCGCTTGGCTTGTTTAATTACAGCACATGTCTCACATTCATGGATGACTTGTGCAATAGCATCCATGGTCAAATCCACCCCTTGATCGTGTGCCCATCTATATGTCGCATCTCTCCCCTGATGACCTGAAGTATCATGAGCCCATCGAGCTATGAATAGCTCACCCTTATGTTGCCAGTCTAGATCTACCTGAGCTGCTCCAATCCTAGCGGCCTTATCCACCTGATGGTTGTTTTGATGTTTTTCTGTGGCCCGACTCTTAGGTACATGGGCATCAACATGACGTACCTTTACGACAAGCTTCTCTACCCGAGCAGCAATGTCTTGCCATAGATCAGCAGCCCATATGGGTTTGCCTCTCCGCTGCCAGTTGTTCTTCTTCCATTGCTGCAACCACCCCCACAGGGCATTGGCCACCATCCATGAATCAGTGTAGAGATAGAGCATTGGCCACTTCTCTCTTTCAGCAACGTCCAGGGCTAGCTGAATAGCCTTAACCTCAGCGAACTGGCTTGATTCACCTTTTCCTTCAGTAGCTTCTGCTACTCGTCTTGTTGGACTCCATACAGCAGCTTTCCACATGCGATTCTTTCCCACAAGGCGACAGGAACCATCGGTGAAGAGAGCATATTGCTTCTCATTTTCTGGCAGTGTGTTGTAAGGTGGGGCTTCTTCAGCACGTGTTACCTCCTCATCCTCTGGTGACATTCCAAAATCTTTGCCTTCTGGCCAATCTGTTATTACTTCCACGATTCCGGGGCGATTGGGATTTCCTATTCGAGCTCGCTGTGTAATTAATGCAACCCACTTGCTCCATGTAGCATCAGTGGCGTGATGCGTAGAAGGGACCTTCCCTTTGAACATCCAGCCCAGCACTGGCAGCCGGGGTGCCAGGAGGAGCTGGGCTTCAGTTCCGATCACCTCTGAAGCAGCTCGAACTCCTTCATAGGCGGCCAGTATTTCCTTTTCTGTTGGAGTGTAATTGGCCTCTGATCCCTTGTAGCCCCGACTCCAAAACCCCAGCGGTTGACCCCGAGTCTCCCCTTGTGCTTTCTGCCAGAGGCTCCAAGTAGGGCCATTCTCCCCCGCTGCAGTGTAGAGCACGTTTTTAATATCCGTCCCTGTCCGGACAGGTCCAAGGGCTACTGCATGGACTATCTCACGTTTAATCTGCTCAAAGGCTTGCTGCTGCTCAGGGCCCCATTGGAAGTCATTCTTCTTTCGAGTCACATGGTAGAGTGGGCTCACAATAAAACTGTAGTTTGGCACATGCATTCGCCAAAAACCTGTAACGCCCAAGAAAGCCTGTGTTTCCTTTTTATTGTTTGGTGGAGACATGGCTGCTATTTTATTGTTAATGTCCATGGGGATCTGACGACGTCCATCCTGCCATTTTATTCCTAAAAACTGTATCTCTTGTGCAGGACCCTTGACTTTACTTTGTTTTATGGCAAGGCCAGCCTTTAAGAGGATTTGAATTATCTTTTCTCCTTTCTTAAACACTTCTTCTGCTGTGTTGCCCCATACAATGATGTCGTCAATGTACTGTAAATGCTCTGGTGCTTCACCCTTTTCCAAAGTGGTCTGGACTAGTCCATGGCAGATGGTGGGACTGTGTTTCCACCCCTGGGGCAGACGATTCCATGTATATTGTGTACCTCTCCAAGTGAAAGCGAATTGTGGCCTGCACTCTGGCGCCAGTGGGATTGAGAAGAAGGCATTGGCAATGTCAATCGTGGCGTACCACTTGGCTGCTTTCGATTCCAATTCATATTGGAGTTCCAGCATGTCCAGCACAGCAGCACTCATACCTGGAGTGACTTCATTTAGGCCACGATAATCTACTGTCAGCCTCCACTCTCCATTGGACTTCCGCACTGGCCATATGGGACTATTAAAGGGTGAGCGAGTCCGGCTGATCACTCCTTGACTCTCCAGTTGACGAATCAGGTTGTGGATGGGGATCAGAGAATCTCGGTTGGTTCGGTACTGTCGTCTGTGTACTGTTGTTGTAGCAATTGGCACTTGCTGTTCTTCAACTTTCAACAACCCCACAACAGAAGGATCCTCTGAGAGTCCAGGCAAGTTGCACAATTGTTCAATTTCCTCTGTCTCCACAGCAGCTATTCCAAAAGCCCACCGGTACCCTTTTGGGTCTTTGAAATACCCTCTACGGAGATAGTCTATACCTAGAATGCATGGAGCTTCTGGGCCAGTCACAATGGGGTGTTTCTCCCAGTCCTTTCCAGTCAGGCTTACCTCAGCCTCTAGTACAGTCAACTGTTGGGACCCCCCTGTGACTCCAGAAATGCAAACAGGTTCTGTGCCTTTATAATTTGATGGCATTAAAGTACACTGGGCACCATTATCCACTAGAGCCTTGTACTTTTGTGGGTCTGACGTGCCAGGCCATCGAATCCACACCGTCCAGTAAACTCTGTTATCCCTCTCCTCCACCTGGCTGGAGGCAGGGCCCCTCTATTGCTGCTGATCATACTTGCCGTTCATTGAGTGCATGAAGGACTTGGAGGTTCCCTCAAGAGGATCAGACATATCAGGAGTGTAGATAGGCCTTCTGCTTGGTCGAGGGTTCTGTTCGGTGGTAACTGGTGCAGCGTTCTTCCTGGTGAAATCTCGACGTGCGATTGTTTTACCTTGCAGCTCGTGTACTCGTGCTCGAAGGGCTGAAGTGGGCTGCATATCCCACTTCCTCATGTCCTCCCCTTGGTCAACCAGGTAAAACCACAGTTTACCTCGTGGTGAGTACCCTCGGTTTTCTCCCTCTCGGGATGATGGACGCCTTCTTCCAAAAGCTGCCACACTGCTCTGCAAGGGTCGGGAGCTGCACACGTTATTGTCAAGGCGTTGGACCAGTTTCTCTACCGCTGCGATGACAGAGAGGGAAACATTGTCTTGGTATTTGCGGAGCCTATAAGACACATCGGCTACAGTTGGTAGATCCGTATCACTCCAGTCTATTGCTGCCAGTGAATTGACGTGCCCTGCTGGTACACTTTGTACAACCTTTCGCCACATGTCTGGGGTGCACGGGACTTCAACAGGATCGGCAGGGAGTTGTGAATTGTTCAAATCATAACTAATTATCTCCCGTACAGCTAATTCTCTAAGGTACTGGACAGCTCTTTCCATACTGTTGCACTTGGGCATATGGCATGTAATGTATTCTTTTATGGGGTACCTTTCCTTCACACTTGACAGTAACCGTTTCCAGAGGCTGAGGATTCCTGGCCTTTTTCCAATGGCTTTATCAATACCTCCTTCTCTGGCAAGGGATCCCAACTGCTTGGCCTCCCTGCCATCTAACTCCAAGCTATTAGCCCCATGATCCCAGCACCAAAGCAACCAGGTGACAATGGGCTCACTAGGTTGGCGGCTAAAATCCCTTCTAACATCACAAAGCTCACTCAGAGACAGGGATCGGGTGACAACCTCTGGTTCTGCCTCATCTTGATATCCCCCTGATGGCCCCGGTTGATCATCATCATCAGTTGTTGTACGAACTGATTTTTTTGTGTATTTCCTCTTTTGTACCAGGGCGACAGACACTGGTGGGGGTTGTTTCTTTTGATCATCTGTAGTGTCTGCTGCGGGGATTGCAGTAGCTGCAGTGCCAATTACAGGGGTTGCCGCAGCTGCAGTGCCAATTACAGGGGTTGCCGCAGCTGCAGTGCCAATTACAGGGGTTGCCGCAGCTGCAGTGCCAATTACAGGGGTTGCAGCAGCTGCAGTATCTGACAATCTGTTTTCTTCCCCTCCCCCCTGACAGTACTGACAATACTGACAGCGCTGTCTGCTATCAAGCAGTGTTTGAGCCCAAGTGGCCAGAGCCCAGCACAGTGCAGTGCTTTTCACATCCCTGGGAAACCTACAACAACTTTTTTTCAGAAATGCAGCCATTTTATTAGAGTCATGCAGCTGCTCAGGAGTGAAGCTCCAAGTCATCGGGGGTGAGAAAGTACTTAGGTAATGGCCTATGTTCTGCCCCTCGTGGTTGTCCTGCCCCTCGTGGTTATCCTGCCTTTGGGAAACCTCTTGAGCAGTATTCATAAACCTGCTCTTAATATATGATGAAAGCAGGATCAAGTGCAGAAGAACTTCTAGCACTGTGGCCATAGTTTGCATGTCAAGGTGATGGTGAAAGTTTTCAAAAACTCTCATAAGAGCTGTTATGTTTAGCCCAGAAAGGAAAAAACCAGTGTAGTTCTCTCCCTCTGTGCTCTCACCAAAATGGCCACCACCACCAGCCCCTCTCAGCCCAGGGACTAGACAGGGCAGCAAAACCTCATACACTTTCCAGATTAAACTCATAGTCACTAATATAACTGTATCATAAACCATTGTCATAAAGCACACTAGAGCAAAGTATGGGAACAGGCAGGGAAGCTGCAGCCCCGAGATGATACAACATCCTGCCAGGACTGCAAACAGCCTGCCGAGGTTTTTTTTCCACAGCCAGGACCACACCTTTGTAAATAATACCCACAGCATCTTAAACAGCATCCTTACAACTTTTACCGTAATTACAACCGGGTCAGAGTCAGATCTACCGTTATCCCAACCTTTATTCCGTCCCTGTTCGGGCGCCAAAATATGTTGTGGTTCCGCCGGAGCCAGGGACCACGCGTTCAGATTTCCCCCGGAGCGGGGGAGGGAAACCAAAACACCAGAACCACGCAGGTTGGGATAAGGGTATTTTTCACTGGAAATAACAGGGGAAGAACAGATAGCAATGAACAATACAACCTTTTGCTGAGATGAGCAGTTCAGATCGCGCACTCCCCGTAACGGACACCACGCCGCAGCCTGCACAAACCCCCGCCGCGACACAAAGGACCCGAGCTCGCGCCGCGAGTCAAACAAAGCCCGGAGCCGAGAGCACGCTCCCGCCCGGTCCCTGCTGTTCGCGCGCAAACACTGCAACACCCCCTGCTTCTTATACTCGGCATGATGTAACTGGCATGGAATGATCCTATTGGTCAATTTGAGTTACTTGTCCCAAGCCCAGCAGGTTAACCCCTTCCTGGCTGAAGCCCCTGGCTGAAACCAGGACACAATCCAATGTCACAGAATCACAAGGTTGGAAAAGACCTTTAAGATCACCATGTCCAACCCTTCCCGTCCTATGCTAAACCATATCCCTAAGCACCTGATCAACCCGTCTTTTCAACACAGCCAGGGATGGTGATTCAACCCCCTCCCTGGGCAGCCTGTCCCAGGCCCTGACAAGACTTTCAGTGAATGATTTTTTCCTGACATCTCATCTGAGCCTGCCCTGGTGCAGCTTTGTGCCATTTCCCCTTGTCCTGTCTCCTGGCTGAAGTGATTCAGTGAAAAGTAATCATGCTGATTGATTGATATAGGTGTAGCTTAAGAGACAATGAATATAACCTTAATATAAGAATTTTCGTAGTTTTAACAATAGACTGGTTTAAGAGAAAGCTGTAACTGTGTAAGCTGCTTGTGAGAGCAGATGCAAAACTTAGCCATAACAATGCAACAGTCACAGCCTTGAAGATAAAGAAGTAAGGATCTGTGTGTTTTTAGGAGTAGATGAGTTTTGACTTTTAGCAGAATTTGGCTGTAATCACATAAGCTGTTTCATGAAAGCAACTACAAAACTGAACAGTAATAGTGCCACAGCCTTGAAACTAGAGGAAGTAGGAGATAGAGGAGTCATAAATCATGAGACTGACCACCAATTAGAAGACAGAGTATATCTTGTTTTCAGTGAAAAGCTAACTAGTCGGTGCAGGTGTTTGCAGCTCAGGTAAGCATGGAGAAAACCGTAAAGAGCATGCGCTGAGAGCGAGGAAGATGACCAGCCGTCATCCCTGAAGACCACCGGAAGACCCCCTGAGTGTCACTGAGCATGCTCTATCTGGGTGGAGTTAATGTAAGTGACTCCCTGGAAATAACTTGCATAACCCTGTGGGGTCTGTGGGGACTGGACAAGGGGCAAGGGCTTCAAGTTGGAGCACAGGACATTCTGCACCAATATGGGGAAGAACTTTTTCACTGTGAGGGTGCCAGAGCCCTGGGACAGGCTGCCCAGGGGGGTTGTGGAGTCTCCTTCCCTGGAGATATCCAAGACCTGTCTGGATGCTGACCTGTGCGACCTGTCCTAGGGAGCCTGCTTTGGCAGGGGGGTTGGACCCGATGATCTCCGGAGGGCCCTTCCAACACCTAGAGATCTGTGACTCTGTGAAGTAACATACTCGGCTCTATCCTTGTCAAGAGCTTTTCTGGGATGCAGGTGTCTCCTCAAGTTTCCTAAGAGAACAGAGTTCCTGGGAGAAAGAGAAGGCTCACACAAGTGCAGCCCTTGCATGGATAGGCAAATCTTAATGAGAGAAGAAGAGGAGAAGACACAAAAAGGGAAGGGGAGGAAAAGGAAGGGAAGGAGGAGGAGGGAGGGATGGAGGGGGGGAGGGAGTGTGAGGGGGAAGGTGAGAAGGAGGGAAGGGATGGCAGAGGGAGGAGACTGGCCACATGCACTTTTGGTGCTTTATTTCTGTAAAGAAGTAACAGCCATTTCAGAGGGGACGTAGGAAGAGGCGCTGAGAATTGCAGACAGCCCAGTGTCTTCCAGCAACGGCAAGGGGAACCGGCACAGATCGGTCACTCCCTGCCCAGCTTTGGGACAGTGCTCTTTGCTGATGGCCGGCATGCCCGCTCTCACCTCCCACAGACACTGCCATACCTGTTTATCACACCTCCCAATATTGCCTCCTACGAGGGCTGGGGTGGCTCTGAGGGTGCTGGCCTGTTCACCCATAGATGCAAAGCACAGCACATCTAGACAATTCTTTAGCTAAAGTCATCGTTCAAAATTGCATAGGATGATGGCTGCTTCATTTGGCCTTTGCAAGGACTGGCTTTCAGGCACTTCACCTTATCTGTATTCTTATGCTTCCAAAACCATTGGTTAACTTCACGAGTTCTTTGACTACAAAGAGGGGAGGGCAGTGATTAGAGTATCTGTGTTTCTTCCTGGAAGCCATTATCAAATGCAAATGTCCCCAAGGCACGCAGGGTTATGTTGAGCGGGGGTCCTATGGCTGTCCTCCAGAGTCTTCCTCGCGGTGGGCGCTGGTTGAACCCCATCCCTGCGCCTGCTCATGTCATCGTTGGCTGATCTCCCCAGCCACAGCCAGGTTCTTCTGGTCCCTGGTGTTTTAACTCAAGACCATCACCAGTACCCAGGGTTTGAATTCAGAGCACGTAACCATTTCCATAGTGAGCAAGGCACACACACTTTTAGTTAGCCACTCCGAAGGGCCATTAGAGGCATTTTATTCTCCCAATGCTTACAAGTTCTCTAAAATCCAAACCCAATTGCAAACGAAAATGAATAGAAACTGGTATTTAGTAAAGGAACTGCTGCAGGTTTGCGTGGTTGGGTGCTGGGAAAGAACGGGGGTGCAGAAAATGGCTTGTAAACAATGAATTGTAAACAATGCAAGGCCAGAGTCCATGTTGGCCAGGGCCAAGCCAATGAGAGACAGTCATAGCGCCTCCGAGCATCACATCTAGGAGAAAAGATCCCGGAAGCAGCTGCATTTTGCCACCGAAGAAGGGAGAGAGAAGATGCCACAAGCTGTGCAGGCACCAAGGCCGGGGAGGGTGGGGGAGGAGGCGCCCCAGGTGCCAGAGAGAAAGATGCCTCTGCAGCCCGTGGGAGAAACCCCATGGAAGGGTCCGAGAGCCCCACCTGCAGCCCGTGGAGGGGCTCCACGCTGGATGGAGCAGGTGGAGACACAGAGAAGACGCTGCTTGCCTACGTTGGGATAAGCCCCTGCCAGCACTTGCAGCCATGAAGGGAATCAGAGACACAAGGATGGACAGGTTTGCTGGGGGGACTGGTGATCCCGGGGAGGGCTGGGACTGAGAGACATTGTGATTTCCTCCTGCCTGCCCTAGCAGTGACCCACGGCAGAGAAGCTGATGAAGAGGGCTACTGAGAACCCCATTTTCCCTAGTCCCTGCTCCCCCCCGCACGGCGAACGGGAGGGAAGAAGGGAGCAAAATTCTGACTAAAGTCTGCTAAGAAGGGAGTGGTGGGGGGAACGTGTTTTAAGATCTGGTTGCATTTGTTTTAGGATTTGGTCGCGCTTGCTTTGGGCTTTATCTCGTCATCAGCTGCTCTGCTGTGGGTCACTGCTAGGGCGTGCAGTAGGAAATCACACTGTCTCTCAGTCCCAGCCCTCCCTGGGATCACCACCCCCCGCCCCAGCAAACCTGTTGCAGCGCAAAACTCTCTCTCGCTCATCTCTGTGTCTCTGATTCTCTTCATGGCTGCAAGTGCTGGCAGGGGCTTATCCCAACGTAGGGTCACATCATCTTCTCTATGTCTCCACGGGCTGCAGGTGGGGTGTTGGCCTTTTCCATGGGGTTTCCAACGCCCAACCACACAAAACTGCGAAGGAACCAATAAAAGAAGGGCATGGGTGCCTCCTCGTCCCCTCTGTCAAGGTGGTGCTGCAGCTATGTTGTGAAGCTCAAGGGTCGGTCCTTGGAGGTCATCCGGGGAACGCAAGCAGCAGAAACACACCGGCACCTACAAGGACAGAGTTGGAAAGCGCTGATGGAACCGGGAGGGCAGGAGCGGGCGGCACTTGGTCCCCCCTTCTTTGGGATGTCCTCTGGCATGGCAAGAGAGGACAAAACATGGTTCTTTTGCTGGTTTTTGTCTTCCCTCAAGTCTCTCAGGAGAAGCGTCAGTTTTTGGAGGAGTGATGATACCTCCCTAGCTACAGCTCTGCGGAGCAGCTCCTTGCTGTGTCTCTGGGATTCAGACAACAGCCTCAGGGGGATTTCCTCGAGTCACAACATTGCAAAGATGGACAACAGAGTCTGCTACACACCTGAGCTCCTGGTGCTTCTTAGCCTGCTTCGACTTCCTCCTCCTCCCACAGAGCTGGTTTTCCACCTTCCTCCTCTTGCTGTCTGCTTGCCCATCGCTCCCCTCTTCGCAGGTGGGTTTTCTCTTTTGGCACCCTTCTGAAGAGCCTGGCAGCCTTTCCATTCAGGAGGATCATTAGACAGGGGAAGCCATGATAACGCAAACCAGTTCTGCTCTTCATCAGAGCTAGCTCATCTTACCTTCTGTCCTTGCAGGAGCTCTCTTGCTGCTTGCTGTCCAGAGCGATGGGAGGCACCTGCAGTGGAAATGAGCAAGTTAGCAGGTGGTGAGGACCCGCCTGCCCGGCTGGCACCTCAGCTCTGACAGGCAGACCCATCCCTTGGGTGGGTTTGCTCAGCTCAGCTGAGCCGGCTCTGGTGGGGGAAACCCAGCACCAAGTGCGACGGCCGACGTGAATCAGCCTGACCCTGTGCTGTGGCAGGCCTGCAGGCTGGCAGTGACCTGGCTTGTCCCAGCGGCAGCGCTGCCACCCACCTTCTGAGGGGAGGAGGCTTTTCTCTCCCACTTTCTGTGGCCCTGACGTACCTCTGCTGCTCCTGCATCAGGCCCCCGTGCTGGCAAGCTGGCCACCTCCTCCCTAAGGAGTTCCTCATGATGGTCAATGAGGAACTCCAGCAGCTGCGTCACCTGCACAGAGCAAAGCAGTGGTTTGCAGCTGGGGGCTGAAAGGGGCTCACCCAGGACAGCAGCGCTGGGCTGTGCCCGGAAGGCTGCAGCCGGCTGGGAAATGCAGCGTACCTGCCCTGTGACGCGCACCAGAACGTCCAGGGGCAGCGTGTCCTCCTCGGGTGGGCTGAGGAGGTTGGGCCCCACGCAGATGGCCAGGTTGCCTGCGCTCATCCTGCTGCTGTCCACGTTTCTGCTGATGTTATGCAGCAAGGACAGCAGGCTCTTGAGGAGCAGGAGGTTGGCCTCAGGCAACTTGCCTGCCACCCTGGCAGGACACAAAGGCACAGTCAATAAAGCTGACCTTGTTGACACCGCTCTCCCAGGCTGATCTCAGCCAAGCCCAGCCCAGGGAAGGCTCCCTGGCCACGCCGGCTCGACGCTTACTCCCTCAGTGCTGCCAGCTGCTCCTGCCTGCTGGTGTTCTGCAGGGCGCTCGTCCACTCCTCGTAGAGCTCGGCCACCAGGAGTTTGGAGGGGATACGCCGGAGGAAGTCCTGCAATGCCCAGGGCTGCTGGTGAGGCTTGGAGCACTGCCGCCAGCAGCACAGGCAGCATCCCCAGCAGGCTGGCTCATGAGCAGGCGGCTGGCTTTCAGCTCCTGCGCTCGCAGGTGCCCATCAGCTCGCACAGAGCCCAGAGCTGCTGGGGAACAGGTCAGCGGGCTTTACCTTCAGGATGCTGGCCAGCAGATGCACGGGCTGGCTTTCCAGGTCGACCTGCAGCCCGGCGTCGAGGGCCTCCCTCAGCTCCCGGGAGGCACGCTCGCTGGCCCCCACGCGGAAGATCCCCTCCGTAGAGGGCCCCGACTCCTCCAGGACAGATAGCAGGTCCTGCAGGGACAGAAGAGGACAGTGGCCGGGCTGGAGACAGGTCCTGGGCCAGGCCAAGTTTGCAGTGGGGAGCAGCCGGCTTTGTCCCCGAGCCCCAGCCGGGCTTCCTCTGCTTGGGACAGCACCTGTGCGCGGCAGCCAGCGGGACGGGCAGCCCCTGGCCAGGCTCACTTACCTGGATGGGCTGGGGCAGGGTGCCGTCCTGGCTGCAGAGAGCGGACAGGGGCCGGCCGAAGAGAGCCCCCCTGCTCTCTTCGGCGGCCGGCTGCTCCGCTGCCTCTGCAGCGGCCGAGCTCTCTCGCCGCCTTCCAAAGGGCCAGGGCAGCTGCCACCTCCTCCGTCGCGTCCCGCCTGCTTCCAAGGGCAAGAGAGCAAAGAGCCGTGGAGGGAGGAGAAGCACCAGGCGAGCGCTCTGGGAGCCTCTCGAGGCTGAAAGCAACGCAGAGGCAGCCCCGGAGGCGCGGACAGACGAACAGAGGGATGGACAGATGAAGAGAGGGAGGGAGGGAGGTGTGGTTTGGGAAGGAGGGCCCGCAGAGCCCTGGGGTCCCCGTGCCCTGCAGGAAGGGCTGCAGCAGCCCCAGCCGCTGCAGCAGGAGTGGGCGCTGGGCAGAGGAGCAGAGAAGGGCCGTGGTGTCCACTGCCTCCTTCTCACTCACCAGCCGAGGGACTGAGTCCACCTTCTCTGCCGGAGGCGATGGGCGGTGGACGCTGCTCTGGGCCAGCCTGCAAGAATGGCGCTGCGCTCAGCCAGCAGCCCCACAGCAGCAAGGGCACCCGGCGAGCTGCCTCGGCCCCTGGCCCTGTGGGACAGGTGGGCACGGCTGAGACAGCAGCCCGAGTGCTGCGGGACCAGCCGACACGCACCTCTGCCTGGCACTCGAGCAGCTTCTCCAGGCTGCTGGTGTCCAGCGGCATGGCCTGCACAACGGGAAGAGAGCGGCTGGTGAGAAGCCATGGCCCTGATGCTGGGCTGGAGCAGGCTCTGGGGGCAGGGCAGGGGCAGGAGGGTCACTCACAGCTCTGCGGCGCCTCAGCTCCTTCAGCAGGAGCTTGATGGAGGGCAGCTGGGTCACCCGGGCTCCCTGCACTCCTTGCGGTGGCCTGTGGTGCCAGGGGAAGGGGTGGAAAAAGAGCTGGGTGAGGCACAAGCCACCTTTGCCCTCTCTGAGCTGCCCCGAGGCGGCCAGGGGCACCTCTCCCCAGCTCGGGAGCAGTGTTTCCACAAGGGTGGGGCTACGCCAGTAGCATCCCCCCCAGGGCCGTGCTGGGAGCAGGAGCAGCCCAGGCTGCAGGGCCAGGGCAGGGCTTACCCAAGGAGCAAACTGAGCCACAGCTCCTTCAGTGCCAGGGAGCTGCAGGGAGAGAGGAGACTCAGCCTGAGTGCCCGCTGCTGCCCACCCAGCCGGAGCTGGGCAGAGCCGAGCATGGGGACAGCCCCAGAAGCAGGACAAAGGCTGGTGCAGCTGGACCGAGGTGCTGCCCAGCCCTGGCTGTGTGGGACGCGGCCCCCCCCGACTCACCAGAATGTGACGATGAGGGAGCCGTTGGGCCAGACGAGGACCAGGGAGTTGGTGTCCTGGTCCTCCTGCTCCTCCTCATCGCTGGCCGCATCCCTGGCTGCCCGGTTGCTGCTGCTGAACACGTGCAGCTGGCCCAGGGGCAGGCAGATCTTCGGGCGCAGGGCCTGGCCATCTCTGCAGAGAGGAGCATCAGGGAGTGGTTTGGAGGTGGCCCAGACCGGTGGCTTCCCTCCAGCAACTGGCCGCGGGTGCATCTGGCAGCAGGGCGCCGGGGGCCTGGGGCTGCCGCTTGGGTGTCCCCGCCATGGGCCAGGGCCAGGGCTTGGGAGGAAAGAGAGCTGCGCTCTGGGAGTCTTACTTGGACTTGGCGATGACCAAGCTCTCCAAGAAGAGGAGGAGGTCCCTCTTCTTGGTCACACGCCCCTGGGTCACCTGCACAGAGTGGCGCAGCAGCGGCTCGGGGGATGGCTGGGCAGGCTGGCACTGCTGCGGGGGCTCAGGGTAGTCCCTGCAGAGGCGACGGTGTGAGGTGTGATAAAGGCAGCTGCTGCGGGGCTCAGCCATGACAGCGTGTCCCGGAGCTGTGGGGGGAGCCTACCTGGCGCTGTGGCAGCAGTTCAGCTGGCCCATCCCGAAATCTCTACAAGACCCGTGGTCTGAGGTGTGTTGGTAGGGCTCTGGAACGAACTGAGCCGTCCAGAGCAACGCTGGTCCAGACGCCGCAGTGCTGCTGGGCCAGAGCTCCACTCAGCACTGGCCGCTCTGTGTACAGGCCCAGCTGACGCACTGAGGGCGTTGCCGGGCCAGCACTTGGTAACAAACCTAGAACTCGGGGGTGGGGAGGCGGGGGGAGACAGGGGTCGGGTCGCCGGTGTGGTGTGGCTCAGGGTTATCTCCCCCCATGGAATCATGGAATAGCCCGAGTTCCAAGGGACCCATAAGGATCATACAGTCCAACTCCTGGCTCCACACAGGGCCAGCCAAGTCAGAGCATGGGGCTGAGGGCATCGTCCAGACACTTCTGGACCTCAGGCAAGCTGGGTGCTCTGACCACTTCCCTTCTACTGACCATCTTCTCAGTGAAGAACCTCTTGTCTCAGCTTCATAACGTTCCCTAGTGTTCTATTGCTGGCAGCCAAAGAGAGGAGGTCGGTGCCTGCCCCTTTGCTCCCCCTTTTTACGAAGCCATAGACTATGCTGAGGTCTCTCCTTGTAAGATTTGCCCTCCAGAGCCTTCACCGTCCTCGTTGCCCTCCTCTGGACACGCTCCAATCGTTTCGTGTCCCTTTTCTACTGTGGTGTGCCCAAAACTGTACACAGGACTCACGGTGTGGCCACATGAGAAGGAACTTCTTTACTGTGAGGGTGGCAGAGCACTGGCACAGGCTGCCCAGAGAGGTTGTGGAGTCTCCTTCTCTGGAGAGATTCAAACCCTACCTGGACGCTGTCCTGTGCAACCTGCTCTAGGTGACCCTGCTCTGGCAGGGGCGTTGAACTAGATGATCTCCAGAGGTCCCTTCCAGACCCTGTGGCTCTGTCATTCTGCGAAATCAGAGGGTCATCATGGAAACTCAGCTGTGGCAAAGGCATGTGGCCAATGTTAGAGTGCCATCAGTGACGACAGCTTGGCTTGTAGGAGCTGCACGCTTTGCCTACCTGGCCCACAAGCTCATGCTGTGTGGAGGCTGATACTGTCTGCTTAAATGAGAAACACTTCAAATGACACGTAATAGGCTGTAGCAGCTTTTCCCCTACTTTGTGTTCTACAGGTTACTCCTCAAGAGAAGGCCTTATTGTAGCTGTAAACACGATTTGGGCTGTAGTTCCTTCATTTTAACCCATGCGGTTGTCCTCACCATCTCACCCTTGATACTGTATTAAATAGCTCAATGTTCTTCCCACATTTTCATACGCAAGATTCGATTACAGAAAATCAGGGGAAGAAATGCTGCTTCAAATTAACATCCTTAGACAATGTGAGATTCCGTTGAACCTTCATTTTTATAGCAGCAAACGGGAATAAAAGACACGCTGTCTGAAATCAGCAAGTCCTTCCCTCTCTGTGGAGTAACAGTCTCTGTAGTTCTAAGGAATCTGGTTTAAACCCCACAGGAAAGTCTTCCCCAGGTCAGAGTAGCTCTCTTCTGTAGTAGCAATTGCCCTCAATTGCTACAAAAACTGCTACAAACAAACCCTGAATGTTTCCCCCCCCAAGGTGGGAAAACATGCAGATATTTTAAAAAAAAAAGATTTTAAAAGTCGGAACAGGGTACAGTAATTCCAGAATGATAAAATCCCTCACCTTTCCCGCCTTTCCCAAAGATCTGTGTGTGTCCTTAGGCAACTTGTGCATTTTCCTTCTGACACACCACCAGCTAAGAAACGTATCTCACCGTTCCTCTTTGCAAAGAAGCTCTCCTGCAGCAATTGCCATCTTACCTAAGGCCATGCACTGCCTTGCAGTTTTCTTTTCCTCAACAGGACCTTTACTTTTCCTAAACCTTCTGCAACAGCAGGTACATGTGCACCTCTGGTAACCCTGATGCTGGATTCAGTGATTTACATGCTGGGTTAACTTTTTAGCTCTTACCTTCACCTCTTTTTTTTCTTTTTATGTCTCTGGCTGAGACACAGTTCGGTCTCTGCACAGGCACGGTGTATCTGAACCTGGGGCAGAGTTCTGGGAACACAGGAATTGCCAAACCATCTCAGCTTTGCCCACTCCTTTCTCCTCTCTCTGATCATGACCGACAGCGGTTATGGTTTAGGATTTCATGGCAAGGGTTTGGTAGTGGCGGGGAGGGGGCTGCAGGGCTGGCTTCTGCAAGAAGCTGCTAGAAGCTTCCCCTAGGTCCGACAGAGATAATACCAGCTGGCTCAAAGATGGATCCCATGCTGATCAAGGCCAAGCCCATCAGCAAGGTAGGTAGGGCCTCTACGGTAACAGAGTTAAGAAGGACAAAAACCAAAAGGCAAGCAGCTGCTCTTTGCCACCAGAGAAGGGAGTGGGAAGGTGTAAGGAACGGAGCAGGCACCAAGACCAGTGAGGAAGGGGGGTGAAGAAGCACTCCAGGTGCCGGAGGAGAGATTGTGGAGAAGCCCATGGTGAAGCAGGTTGTCCCGCTGCAGCGCATGGTTGAAGGTTGAGGGTCTAGGTTCCAGCTGCAGACCATGCAGGAGCCCACGGAGGAGCAGGTGGAAACACCCAAAGGAGGCTCTGACCATGTGGCTAGCCGGTGCTGGAGCAAGCTCCTGGCAAGACCCGTGTCCCATCAAGAGAGGAGTCCACACTGAAGCAGGGTTTCTGGGAGGAATTGTGTCCCTGTGGGGGACTGTGCTGGAGTAGCCTGTTCCTGAGGGTCTGCACCCCATGGAAGAGATCCACACTGGGGCAGCTGGTGAAGACCTGAAGCCCACATGGGAAGGGCTCACACTGGAGAAGCTGACGGAGCGCTGTCTCCTGTGAGATGGACCCCACACTGGAGTCCTCCCTTGAGAAAGAAGGAGCAGCAGAGACAGCCAGTGATGAACTGACACCACCCCCCCTTCCCATCCATCCCCCTGTGCTGCTTGGGGGAGAAGAAGGGCGAGAAATGGGAGGGAAGTTGAGCCCCGGAAGAAGGGAGGAGAGGGAGGAGGTTTTATTTCTCATTATTCTACTCTGGTTTGATCGGGCAATAAATGAGGTGCCATTTATTCCGTGGTGAGTCTGTTTTGCCCATGACCTTACTTGCTGACTGATCTCTCCCTGACCTTCCTGCCACCCGTGAGCCGCTCTATAGATTTTCTCTCCTGTTCAGACGAGGAGGGGAGTGATAGAGCGGCTTTGGTGGGCATCTGGCTGTGACAGGTCTGTGTGGGGTTTGGGTTTGGGTTTGGTTTTTTGGTGTTTGAGAAGGTTTTCTATGAGAAAATATTCTTTTCCGAAGCTGTTTTGTAGATTGGTTTAGAAAACGATTTTTTGGTGGCTCTTCTGTAAAAGCCTTACTCCTTTCCTCAGAACATCACCCCTTTGCTGTTACTTGATGCATTTGATGGCTTCGATTGTTGCATTTTTGAAGAGGGTTTTGAAGAAGACATAGAAATCTGCTCTCAATCCAATGTCACAGAATCACAAGGTTGGAAAAGACCTTTAAGATCACCAAGTCCAACCCTTCCCGTCCTATGCTAAACCATATCCCTAAGCACCTGATCAACCCGTCTTTTCAACACAGCCAGGGATGGTGATTCAACCCCCTCCCTGGGCAGCCTGTCCCAGGCCCTGACAAGACTTTCAGTGAATGATTTTTTCCTGACATCTCATCTGAGCCTGCCCTGGTGCAGCTTTGTGCCATTTCCCCTTGTCCTGCCTCCTGTCTCCTGGCTGAAGTGATGCTGATTGATTGATATAGGTGCAGCTTAAGAGACAATGAATATAACCTTAATATAAGACTTTTCGTAGGTTTAAGAGAAAGCTGTAACTGTGTAAGCTGCTTGTGAGAGCAGATGCAAAACTTAGCCATAACAATGCAACAGTCACAGCCTTGAAGATAAAGAAGTAAGGATCTGTGTGTTTCTAGGGGTAGATGAGTTTTGAATTTTAGCAGAATTTGGCTGTAATCACATAAGCTGTTTCATGAAAGCGACTACAAAACTGAACAGTAATAGTGCCACAGCCTTGAAACTAGAGGAAGTAGGAGATAGAGGAGTCATAAATCATGAGACTGACCACCAATTAGAAGACAGAGTATATCTTGTTTTCAGTGAAAAGCTAACTAGTCGGTGCAGGTGTCTGCAGCTCAGGTAAGCATGGAGAAAACCGTAAGGAGCATGCGCTGAGAGCGAGGAAGATGACCAGCCGTCATCCCTGAAGACCACCGGAAGACCCCCTGAGTGTCACTGAGCATGCTCTATCTGGGTGGATTTAATTTAAGTGACTCCCTGGTAATAACCCTGCCTTTTCTTAGAAATCATAATGAATATGTATAATTAATCTGTATAAATAGGAGAAATTTGGCTTTAATGGGCGCACACATTTGGAGGAGCGATCCCCTGTGTGCCCAGCGCTGCAATAAAGGATACCCCTCAGCCTCCTCTTCTCCAGGCTAAACATCCCCAGCTCCCTCAGCCGCTCCTCATAGGATTTGCCCTTCACCAGCCCCTTCACCAGCCTGGTTGCCCTTCTCTGCACATGCTCAAGAAGTTGTTCGATGTCCTTATGCTGAGGAGCCCAGATCTGGACACAGCAGTCGAGGTGCTCTCTCACCAGTGTCAAGTACAGGCATTCATTTCATGAATGTCATAGACCAATCTTGAGGATTTTGCTGGCCCATCTAAAACCTGCAGCCTCCACTGGCTTTATGGGACCAGGCAAATGCAGTTGCATACGCAGGGGAATCTCCTTCCTTCCTCCTCTCTTACATTCACTTTATCACTTCTTTTTTAAAGGTTTTTCTTCTGAAATTCTTTCCTGTGGTCAGAGGGTTGGTAGTTGCCCCAGGGGTTAGCTCTGGCTGGGGGTGGGCAAATTTGGGTGAATTGCGCTGCTGAAAACTGCATTTTCCAAAAAGCTTTTCCTTTTTCCTGAGGAAAAGGAGGAGCCTTCCCCATCACTGCCAACTGCTAGAGAATTTTTTTCAGGAATCAGCTATGTTTTAGATGAGGTAGCGGCTGTTACCTTGTAACTTACTAGGGTTTTTTGTCTTTTCTAGGTGACAAAAGAAAAAAAAATCTCCTTTCCATAAATCAAAGAGCTCCTTGATGATCTTTAATTTCCTGTCTTCCTGAGAGTCTGCAGTATAGCAATGCGGCCAAGCGGTTCAGGACTTCAGCACTAAACATGGAGAAGGGTGGACTGAAACCAGCAAAATAGCAGAAATACTGAGCTGTGGCTTCTGTGATGACCCAAAGAAAGGCGTGCTTTTCTTTCCCTGATGAGAAGCAGAGTGCGACAAAGATGATTAAAGGACTGGAGCATCTCCCCTACGAGGACAGGCTGAAAGAAGTGGGGCTGTTCAGCCTTGAGAAAAGAAGACTAAGAGGGGATCTGATGAATGTTTAGAAATATCTCAAGTGTGGGACACAGAGTGGAATATGGAGCCCCTTTTCAGGGGTCTGTGGAGACTGGACAAGGGGCAAGGGCTTCAAGTTGGAGCACAGGACGTTCTGCACCAATATGGGGAAGAACTTTTTCACCGTGAGGGTGCCAGAGCCCTGGGACAGGCTGCCCGGGGGGGTTGTGGAGTCTCCTTCCCTGGAGATATCCAAGACCTGTCTGGATGCTGACCTGTGCGACCTGTCCTAGGGAGCCTGCTTTGGCAGGGGGGTTGGACCCGATGATCTCCGGAGGGCCCTTCCAACACCTAGAGATCTGTGACTCTGTGAAGTAACATACTCGGCTCTATCCTTGTCAAGAGCTTTTCTGGGATGCAGGTGTCTCCTCAAGTTTCCTAAGAGAACAGAGTTCCTGGGAGAAAGAGAAGGCTCACACAAGTGCAGCCCTTGCATGGATAGGCAAAACTTAACGAGAGAAGTCAAGTACAGAGGAGAAGACACAAAAAGGGAAGGGGAGGAAAAGGAAGGGAAGGAGGAGGAGGGGGTGAGGGAGTGTGAGGGGGAAGGTGAGAAGGAGGGAAGGGATGGCAGAGGGAGGAGACTGGCCACATGCACTTTTGGTGCTTTATTTCTGTAAAGAAGTAACAGCCATTTCAGAGGGGACGTAGGAAGAGGCGCTGAGAATTGCAGACAGCCCAGTGTCTTCCAGCAACGGCAAGGGGAACCGGTCAGGATCGGTCACTCCCTGCCCAGCTTTGGGACAGTGCTCTTTGCTGATGGCCGGCATGCCCGCTCTCCCCTCCCACAAACACTGCCACACCTGTTTATCACACCTCCCAATATTGCCTCCTACGAGGGCTGGGGTGGCTCTGAGGGTGCTGGGGGGCCGCTCCGGCCCAGTGGGGCACAAGGGAAATCTGCTGGCCAGCGCAGAAGTCTTAGCAGTCCCAATCACAAAGAGCTTATCTACAGGAAGCAGAGAAGCAGGCGCTTCTTTCACTGCAGCGCTGGGAACGCGGGGGATAGCTCCACCACGGGCCTGTTCACCCACAGATGCAAAGCACAGCACATCTAGACAATTCTTTAGCTAAAGTCATCGTTCAAAATTGCATAGGATGCTGGCTGCTTCATTTGGCCTTTGCAAGGACTGGCTTTCAGGCACTTCACCTTATCTGTATTCTTATGCTTCCATAACCATTGGTTAACTTCACGAGTTCTTTGACTACAAAGAGGGGAGGGCAGTGATTAGAGTATCTGTGTTTCTTCCTGGAAGCCATTATCAAATGCAAATGTCCCCAAGGCACGCAGGGTTATGTTGAGCGGGGGTCCTATGGCTGTCCTCCAGAGTCTTCCTCGCGGTGGGCGCTGGTTGAACCCCATCCCTGCGCCTGCTCATGTCATCGTTGGCTGATCTCCCCAGCCACAGCCAGGTTCTTCTGGTCCCTGGTGTTTTAACTCAAGACCATCACCAGTACCCAGGGTTTGAATTCAGAGCACGTAACCATTTCCATAGTGAGCAAGGCACACACACTTTTAGTTAGCCACTCCGAAGGGCCATTAGAGGCATTTTATTCTCCCAATGCTTACAAGTTCTCTAAAATCCAAACCCAATTGCAAACGAAAATGAATAGAAACTGGTATTTAGTAAAGGAACTGTTGCAGGTTTGCGTGGTTGGGTGCTGGGAAAGAACGGGGGTGCAGAAAATGGCTTGTAAACAATGAATTGTAAACAATGCAAGGCCAGAGTCCATGTTGGCCAGGGCCAAGCCAATGAGAGACAGTCATAGCGCCTCCGAGCATCACATCTAGGAGAAAAGATCCCGGAAGCAGCTGCATTTTGCCACCGAAGAAGGGAGAGAGAAGATGCCACAAGCTGTGCAGGCACCAAGGCCGGGGAGGGTGGGGGAGGAGGCGCCCCAGGTGCCAGAGAGAAAGATGCCTCTGCAGCCCGTGGGAGAAACCCCATGGAAGGGTCTGAGAGCCCCACCTGCAGCCCGTGGAGGGGCTCCACGCTGGATGGAGCAGGTGGAGACACAGAGAAGACTCTGCTTGCCTACGTTGGGATAAGCCCCTGCCAGCACTTGCAGCCATGAAGGGAATCAGAGACACAAGGATGGACAGGTTTGCTGGGGGGACTGGTGATCCCGGGGAGGGCTGGGACTGAGAGACATTGTGATTTCCTCCTGCCCGCCCTAGCAGTGACCCACGGCAGAGAAGCTGATGAAGAGGGCTACTGAGAACCCCATTTTCCCTAGTCCCTGCTCCCCCCCGCACGGCGAACGGGAGGGAAGAAGGGAGCAAAATTCTGACTAAAGTCTGCTAAGAAGGGAGTGGTGGGGGGAACGTGTTTTAAGATCTGGTTGCATTTGTTTTAGGATTTGGTCACGCTTGCTTTGGGCTTTATCTCGTCATCAGCTGCTCTGCTGTGGGTCACTGCTAGGGCGTGCAGTAGGAAATCACACTGTCTCTCAGTCCCAGCCCTCCCTGGGATCACCACCCCCCGCCCCAGCAAACCTGTTGCAGCGCAAAACTCTCTCTCGCTCATCTCTGTGTCTCTGATTCTCTTCATGGCTGCAAGTGCTGGCAGGGGCTTATCCCAACGTAGGGTCACATCATCTTCTCTATGTCTCCACGGGCTGCAGGTGGGGTGTTGGCCTTTTCCATGGGGTTTCCAACGCCCAACCACACAAAACTGCGAAGGAACCAATAAAAGAAGGGCATGGGTGCCTCCTCGTCCCCTCTGTCAAGGTGGTGCTGCAGCTATGTTGTGAAGCTCAAGGGTCGGTCCTTGGAGGTCATCCGGGGAACGCAAGCAGCAGAAACACACCGGCACCTACAAGGACAGAGTTGGAAAGCGCTGATGGAACCGGGAGGGCAGGAGCGGGCGGCACTTGGTCCCCCCTTCTTTGGGATGTCCTCTGGCATGGCAAGAGAGGACAAAACATGGTTCTTTTGCTGGTTTTTGTCTTCCCTCAAGTCTCTCAGGAGAAGCGTCAGTTTTTGGAGGAGTGATGATACCTCCCTAGCTACAGCTCTGCGGAGCAGCTCCTTGCTGTGTCTCTGGGATTCAGACAACAGCCTCAGGGGGATTTCCTCGAGTCACAACATTGCAAAGATGGACAACAGAGTCTGCTACACACCTGAGCTCCTGGTGCTTCTTAGCCTGCTTCGACTTCCTCCTCCTCCCACAGAGCTGGTTTTCCACCTTCCTCCTCTTGCTGTCTGCTTGCCCATCGCTCCCCTCTTCGCAGGTGGGTTTTCTCTTTTGGCACCCTTCTGAAGAGCCTGGCAGCCTTTCCATTCAGGAGGATCATTAGACAGGGGAAGCCATGATAACGCAAACCAGTTCTGCTCTTCATCAGAGCTAGCTCATCTTACCTTCTGTCCTTGCAGGAGCTCTCTTGCTGCTTGCTGTCCGGAGCGACGGGAGGCACCTGCAGTGGAAATGAGCAAGTTAGCAGGTGGCGAGGACCCGCCTGCCCGGCTGGCACCTCAGCTCTGACAGGCAGACCCATCCCTTGGGTGGGTTTGCTCAGCTCAGCTGAGCCGGCTCTGGTGGGGGAAACCCAGCACCAAGTGCGACGGCCGACGTGAATCAGCCTGACCCTGTGCTGTGGCAGGCCTGCAGGCTGGCAGTGACCTGGCTTGTCCCTGCGGCAGCGCTGCCACCCACCTTCTGAGGGGAGGAGGCTTTTCTCTCCCACTTTCTGTGGCCCTGACGTACCTCTGCTGCTCCTGCATCAGGCCCCCGTGCTGGCAAGCTGGCCACCTCCTCCCTAAGGAGTTCCTCATGATGGTCAATGAGGAACTCCAGCAGCTGCGTCACCTGCACAGAGCAAAGCAGTGGTTTGCAGCTGGGGGCTGAAAGGGGCTCACCCAGGACAGCAGCGCTGGGCTGTGCCCGGAAGGCTGCAGCCGGCTGGGAAATGCAGCATACCTGCCCTGTGACGCGCACCAGAACGTCCAGGGGCAGCGTGTCCTCCTCGGGTGGGCTGAGGAGGTTGGGCCCCACGCAGATGGCCAGGTTGCCTGCGCTCATCCTGCTGCTGTCCACGTTTCTGCTGATGTTATGCAGCAAGGACAGCAGGCTCTTGAGGAGCAGGAGGTTGGCCTCAGGCAACTTGCCTGCCACCCTGGCAGGACACAAAGGCACAGTCAATAAAGCTGACCTTGTTGACACCGCTCTCCCAGGCTGATCTCAGCCAAGCCCAGCCCAGGGAAGGCTCCCTGGCCACGCCGGCTCGACGCTTACTCCCTCAGTGCTGCCAGCTGCTCCTGCCTGCTGGTGTTCTGCAGGGCGCTCGTCCACTCCTCGTAGAGCTCGGCCACCAGGAGTTTGGAGGGGATACGCCGGAGGAAGTCCTGCAATGCCCAGGGCTGCTGGTGAGGCTTGGAGCACTGCCGCCAGCAGCACAGGCAGCATCCCCAGCAGGCTGGCTCATGAGCAGGCGGCTGGCTTTCAGCTCCTGCGCTCGCAGGTGCCCATCAGCTCGCACAGAGCCCAGAGCTGCCGGGGGACAGGTCAGCGGGCTTTACCTTCAGGATGCTGGCCAGCAGATGCACGGGCTGGCTTTCCAGGTCGACCTGCAGCCCGGCGTCGAGGGCCTCCCTCAGCTCCCGGGAGGCACGCTCGCTGGCCCCCACGCGGAAGATCCCCTCTGTAGAGGGCCCCTGCTCCTCCAGGACAGATAGCAGGTCCTGCAGGGACAGAAGAGGACAGTGGCCGGGCTGGAGACAGGTCCTGGGCCAGGCCAAGTTTGCAGTGGGGAGCAGCCGGCTTTGTCCCCGAGCCCCAGCCGGGCTTCCTCTGCTGGGGACAGCACCTGTGCGCGGCAGCCAGCGGGACGGGCAGCCCCTGGCCAGGCTCACTTACCTGGATGGGCTGGGGCAGGGTGCCGTCCTGGCTGCAGAGAGCGGACAGGGGCCGGCCGAAGAGAGCCCCCCTGCTCTCTTCGGCGGCCGGCTGCTCCGCTGCCTCTGCAGCGGCCGAGCTCTCTCGCCGCCTTCCAAAGGGCCAGGGCAGCTGCCACCTCCTCCGTCGCGTCCCGCCTGCTTCCAAGGGCAAGAGAGCAAAGAGCCGTGGAGGGAGGAGAAGCACCAGGCGAGCGCTCTGGGAGCCTCTCGAGGCTGAAAGCAACGCAGAGGCAGCCCCGGAGGCGCGGACAGACGAACAGAGGGATGGACAGATGAAGAGAGGGAGGGAGGGAGGTGTGGTTTGGGAAGGAGGGCCCGCAGAGCCCTGGGGTCCCCGTGCCCTGCAGGAAGGGCTGCAGCAGCCCCAGCCGCTGCAGCAGGAGTGGGCGCTGGGCAGAGGAGCAGAGAAGGGCCGTGGTGTCCACTGCCCCCTTCTCACTCACCAGCCGAGGGACTGAGTCCACCTTCTCTGCCGGAGGCGATGGGCGGTGGACGCTGCTCTGGGCCAGCCTGCAAGAATGGCGCTGCGCTCAGCCAGCAGCCCCACAGCAGCAAGGGCACCCGGCGAGCTGCCTCGGCCCCTGGCCCTGTGGGACAGGTGGGCACGGCTGAGACAGCAGCCCGAGTGCTGCGGGACCAGCCGACACGCACCTCTGCCTGGCACTCGAGCAGCTTCTCCAGGCTGCTGGTGTCCAGCGGCATGGCCTGCACAACGGGAAGAGAGCGGCTGGTGAGAAGCCATGGCCCTGATGCTGGGCTGGAGCAGGCTCTGGGGGCAGGGCAGGGGCAGGAGGGTCACTCACAGCTCTGCGGCGCCTCAGCTCCTTCAGCAGGAGCTTGATGGAGGGCAGCTGGGTCACCCGGGCTCCCTGCACTCCTTGCGGTGGCCTGTGGTGCCAGGGGAAGGGGTGGAAAATGAGCTGGGTGAGGCACAAGCCGCCTTTGCCCTCTCTGAGCTGCCCCGAGGTGGCCAGGGGCACCTCTCCCCAGCTCGGGAGCAGTGTTTCCACAAGGGTGGGGCTACGCCAGTAGCATCCCCCCCAGGGCCGTGCTGGGAGCAGGAGCAGCCCAGGCTGCAGGGCCAGGGCAGGGCTTACCCAAGGAGCAAACTGAGCCACAGCTCCTTCAGTGCCAGGGAGCTGCAGGGAGAGAGGAGACTCAGCCTGAGTGCCCGCTGCTGCCTACCCAGCCGGAGCTGGGCAGAGCCGAGCATGGGGACAGCCCCAGAAGCAGGACAAAGGCTGGTGCAGCTGGACCGAGGTGCTGCCCAGCCCTGGCTGTGTGGGACGCGGCCCCCCCCGACTCACCAGAATGTGACGATGAGGGAGCCGTTGGGCCAGACGAGGACCAGGGAGTTGGTGTCCTGGTCCTCCTGCTCCTCCTCATCGCTGGCCGCATCCCTGGCTGCCCGGTTGCTGCTGCTGAACACGTGCAGCTGGCCCAGGGGCAGGCAGATCTTCGGGCGCAGGGCCTGGCCATCTCTGCAGAGAGGAGCATCAGGGAGTGGTTTGGAGGTGGCCCAGACCGGTGGCTTCCCTCCAGCAACTGGCCGCGGGTGCATCTGGCAGCAGGGCGCCGGGGGCCTGGGGCTGCCGCTTGGGTGTCCCCGCCATGGGCCAGGGCCAGGGCTTGGGAGGAAAGAGAGCTGCGCTCTGGGAGTCTTACTTGGACTTGGCGATGACCAAGCTCTCCAAGAAGAGGAGGAGGTCCCTCTTCTTGGTCACACGCCCCTGGGTCACCTGCACAGAGTGGCGCAGCAGCGGCTCGGGGGATGGCTGGGCAGGCTGGCACTGCTGCGGGGGCTCAGGGTAGTCCCTGCAGAGGCGACGGTGTGAGGTGTGATAAAGGCAGCTGCTGCGGGGCTCAGCCATGACAGCGTGTCCCGGAGCTGTGGGGGGAGCCTACCTGGCGCTGTGGCAGCAGTTCAGCTGGCCCATCCCGAAATCTCTACAAGACCCGTGGTCTGAGGTGTGTTGGTAGGGCTCTGGAACGAACTGAGCCGTCCAGAGCAACGCTGGTCCAGACGCCGCAGTGCTGCTGGGCCAGAGCTCCACTCAGCACTGGCCGCTCTGTGTACAGGCCCAGCTGACGCACTGAGGGCGTTGCCGGGCCAGCACTTGGTAACAAACCTAGAACTCGGGGGTGGGGAGGCGGGGGGAGACAGGGGTCGGGTCGCCGGTGTGGTGTGGCTCAGGGTTATCTCCCCCCATGGAATCATGGAATAGCCCGAGTTCCAAGGGACCCATAAGGATCATACAGTCCAACTCCTGGCTCCACACAGGGCCAGCCAAGTCAGAGCATGGGGCTGAGGGCATCGTCCAGACACTTCTGGACCTCAGGCAAGCTGGGTGCTCTGACCACTTCCCTTCTACTGACCATCTTCTCAGTGAAGAACCTCTTGTCTCAGCTTCATAACGTTCCCTAGTGTTCTATTGCTGGCAGCCAAAGAGAGGAGGTCGGTGCCTGCCCCTTTGCTCCCCCTTTTTACGAAGCCATAGACTATGCTGAGGTCTCTCCTTGTAAGATTTGCCCTCCAGAGCCTTCACCGTCCTCGTTGCCCTCCTCTGGACACGCTCCAATCGTTTCGTGTCCCTTTTCTACTGTGGTGTGCCCAAAACTGTACACAGGACTCACGGTGTGGCCACATGAGAAGGAACTTCTTTACTGTGAGGGTGGCAGAGCACTGGCACAGGCTGCCTAGAGAGGTTGTGGAGTCTCCTTCTCTGGAGAGATTCAAACCCTACCTGGACGCTGTCCTGTGCAACCTGCTCTAGGTGACCCTGCTCTGGCAGGGGCGTTGAACTAGATGATCTCCAGAGGTCCCTTCCAGACCCTGTGGCTCTGTCATTCTGCGAAATCAGAGGGTCATCATGGAAACTCAGCTGTGGCAAAGGCATGTGGCCAATGTTAGAGTGCCATCAGTGACGACAGCTTGGCTTGTAGGAGCTGCACGCTTTGCCTACCTGGCCCACAAGCTCATGCTGTGTGGAGGCTGATACTGTCTGCTTAAATGAGAAACACTTCAAATGACACGTAATAGGCTGTAGCAGCTTTTCCCCTACTTTGTGTTCTTCAGGTTACTCCTCAAGAGAAGGCCTTATTGTAGCTGTAAACACGATTTGGGCTGTAGTTCCTTCATTTTAACCCATGCGGTTGTCCTCACCATCTCACCCTTGATACTGTATTAAATAGCTCAATGTTCTTCCCACATTTTCATACGCAAGATTCGATTACAGAAAATCAGGGGAAGAAATGCTGCTTCAAATTAACATCCTTAGACAATGTGAGATTCCGTTGAACCTTCATTTTTATAGCAGCAAACGGGAATAAAAGACACGCTGTCTGAAATCAGCAAGTCCTTCCCTCTCTGTGGAGTAACAGTCTCTGTAGTTCTAAGGAATTTGGTTTAAACCCCACAGGAAAGTCTTCCCCAGGTCAGAGTAGCTCTCTTCTGTAGTAGCAATTGCCCTCAATTGCTACAAAAACTGCTACAAACAAACCCTGAATGTTTCCCCCCCCCAAGGTGGGAAAACATGCAGATATTTTAAAAAAAAAAAGATTTTAAAAGTCGGAACAGGGGACAGTAATTCCAGAATGATAAAATCCCTCACCTTTCCCGCCCTTTCCCAAAGATCTGTGTGTGTCCTTAGGCAACTTGTGCATTTTCCTTCTGACACACCACCAGCTAAGAAACGTATCTCACCGTTCCTCTTTGCAAAGAAGCTCTCCTGCAGCAATTGCCATCTTACCTAAGGCCATGCACTGCCTTGCAGTTTTCTTTTCCTCAACAGGACCTTTACTTTTCCTAAACCTTCTGCAACAGCAGGTACATGTGCACCTCTGGTAACCCTGATGCTGGATTCAGTGATTTACATGCTGGGTTAACTTTTTAGCTCTTACCTTCACCTCTTTTTTTTCTTTTTATGAGAAGGCTTCTGGCTGAGACACAGTTCGGTCTCTGCACAGGCACGGTGTATCTGAACCTGGGGCAGAGTTCTGGGAACACAGGAATTGCCAAACCATCTCAGCTTTGCCCACTCCTTTCTCCTCTCTCTGATCATGACCGACAGCGGTTATGGTTTAGGATTTCATGGCAAGGGTTTGGTAGTGGCGGGGAGGGGGCTGCAGGGCTGGCTTCTGCAAGAAGCTGCTAGAAGCTTCCCCTAGGTCCGACAGAGATAATACCAGCTGGCTCAAAGATGGATCCCATGCTGATCAAGGCCAAGCCCATCAGCAAGGTAGGTAGGGCCTCTACGGTAACAGAGTTAAGACGGACAAAAACCAAAAGGCAAGCAGCTGCTCTTTGCCACCAGAGAAGGGAGTGGGAAGGTGTAAGGAACGGAGCAGGCACCAAGACCAGTGAGGAAGGGGGGTGAAGAAGCACTCCAGGTGCCGGAGGAGAGATTGTGGAGAAGCCCATGGTGAAGCAGGTTGTCCCGCTGCAGCGCATGGGTGAAGGTGAGGATCTAGGTTCCAGCTGCAGACCATGCAGGAGCCCACGGAGGAGCAGGTGGAAACACCCAAAGGAGGCTCTGACCATGTGGCTAGCCGGTGCTGGAGCAAGCTCCTGGCAAGACCCGTGTCCCATCAAGAGAGGAGTCCACACTGAAGCAGGGTTTCTGGGAGGAATTGTGTCCCTGTGGGGGACTGTGCTGGAGTAGCCTGTTCCTGAGGGTCTGCACCCCATGGAAGAGATCCACACTGGGGCAGCTGGTGAAGACCTGAAGCCCACATGGGAAGGGCTCACACTGGAGAAGCTGACGGAGCGCTGTCTCCTGTGAGATGGACCCCACACTGGAGTCCTCCCTTGAGAAAGAAGGAGCAGCAGAGACAGCCAGTGATGAACTGACACCACCCCCCCTTCCCATCCATCCCCCTGTGCTGCTTGGGGGAGAAGAAGGGCGAGAAATGGGAGGGAAGTTGAGCCCCGGAAGAAGGGAGGAGAGGGAGGAGGTTTTATTTCTCATTATTCTACTCTGGTTTGATCGGGCAATAAATGAGGTGCCATTTATTCCGTGGTGAGTCTGTTTTGCCCATGACCTTATTTGCTGACTGATCTCTCCCTGACCTTCCTGCCACCCGTGAGCCGCTCTATAGATTTTCTCTCCTGTTCAGACGAGGAGGGGAGTGATAGAGCGGCTTTGGTGGGCATCTGGCTGTGACTGGTCTGTGTGGGGTTTGGGTTTGGGTTTGGTTTTTTGGTGTTTGAGAAGGTTTTCTATGAGAAAATATTCTTTTCCGAAGCTGTTTTGTAGATTGGTTTAGAAAACGATTTTTTGGTGGCTCTTCTGTAAAAGCCTTACTCCTTTCCTCAGAACATCACCCCTTTGCTGTTACTTGATGCATTTGATGGCTTCGATTGTTGCATTTTTGAAGAGGGTTTTGAAGAAGACATGGAAATCTGCTCTCAATCCAATGTCACAGAATCACAAGGTTGGAAAAGACCTTTAAGATCACCAAGTCCAACCCTTCCCGTCCTATGCTAAACCATATCCCTAAGCACCTGATCAACCCGTCTTTTCAACACAGCCAGGGATGGTGATTCAACCCCCTCCCTGGGCAGCCTGTCCCAGGCCCTGACAAGACTTTCAGTGAATGATTTTTTCCTGACATCTCATCTGAGCCTGCCCTGGTGCAGCTTTGTGCCATTTCCCCTTGTCCTGCCTCCTGTCTCCTGGCTGAAGTGATGCTGATTGATTGATATAGGTGCAGCTTAAGAGACAATGAATATAACCTTAATATAAGACTTTTCGTAGGTTTAAGAGAAAGCTGTAACTGTGTAAGCTGCTTGTGAGAGCAGATGCAAAACTTAGCCATAACAATGCAACAGTCACAGCCTTGAAGATAAAGAAGTAAGGATCTGTGTGTTTCTAGGGGTAGACGAGTTTTGAATTTTAGCAGAATTTGGCTGTAATCACATAAGCTGTTTCATGAAAGCGACTACAAAACTGAACAGTAATAGTGCCACAGCCTTGAAACTAGAGGAAGTAGGAGATAGAGGAGTCATAAATCATGAGACTGACCACCAATTAGAAGACAGAGTATATCTTGTTTTCAGTGAAAAGCTAACTAGTCGGTGCAGGTGTTTGCAGCTCAGGTAAGCATGGAGAAAACCGTAAGGAGCATGCGCTGAGAGCGAGGAAGATGACCAGCCGTCATCCCTGAAGACCACCGGAAGACCCCCTGAGTGTCACTGAGCATGCTCTATCTGGGTGGATTTAATTTAAGTGACTCCCTGGTAATAACCCTGCCTTTTCTTAGAAATCATAATGAATATGTATAATTAATCTGTATAAATAGGAGAAATTTGGCTTTAATGGGCGCACACATTTGGAGGAGCGATCCCCTGTGTGCCCAGCGCTGCAATAAAGGATACCCCTCAGCCTCCTCTTCTCCAGGCTAAACATCCCCAGCTCCCTCAGCCGCTCCTCATAGGATTTGCCCTTCACCAGCCCCTTCACCAGCCTGGCTGCCCTTCTCTGCACATGCTCAAGAAGTTGTTCGATGTCCTTATGCTGAGGAGCCCAGATCTGGACACAGCAGTCGAGGTGCTCTCTCACCAGTGTCAAGTACAGGCATTCATTTCATGAATGTCATAGACCAATCTTGAGGATTTTGCTGGCCCATCTAAAACCTGCAGCCTCCACTGGCTTTATGGGACCAGGCAAATGCAGTTGCATACGCAGGGGAATCTCCTTCCTTCCTCCTCTCTTACATTCACTTTATCACTTCTTTTTTAAAGGTTTTTCTTCTGAAATTCTTTCCTGTGGTCAGAGGGTTGGTAGTTGCCCCAGGGGTTAGCTCTGGCTGGGGGTGGGCAAATTTGGGTGAATTGCGCTGCTGAAAACTGCATTTTCCAAAAAGCTTTTCCTTTTTCCTGAGGAAAAGGAGGAGCCTTCCCCATCACTGCCAACTGCTAGAGAATTTTTTTCAGGAATCAGCTATGTTTTAGATGAGGTAGCGGCTGTTACCTTGTAACTTACTAGGGTTTTTTGTCTTTTCTAGGTGACAAAAGAAAAAAAAATCTCCTTTCCATAAATCAAAGAGCTCCTTGATGATCTTTAATTTCCTGTCTTCCTGAGAGTCTGCAGTATAGCAATGCGGCCAAGCGGTTCAGGACTTCAGCACTAAACATGGAGAAGGGTGGACTGAAACCAGCAAAATAGCAGAAATACTGAGCTGTGGCTTCTGTGATGACCCAAAGAAAGGCGTGCTTTTCTTTCCCTGATGAGAAGCAGAGTGCGACAAAGATGATTAAAGGACTGGAGCATCTCCCCTACGAGGACAGGCTGAAAGAAGTGGGGCTGTTCAGCCTTGAGAAAAGAAGACTAAGAGGGGATCTGATGAATGTTTAGAAATATCTCAAGTGTGGGACACAGAGTGGAATATGGAGCCCCTTTTCAGGGGTCTGTGGAGACTGGACAAGGGGCAAGGGCTTCAAGTTGGAGCACAGGACGTTCTGCACCAATATGGGGAAGAACTTTTTCACCGTGAGGGTGCCAGAGCCATGGGACAGGCTGCCCGGGGGGGTTGTGGAGTCTCCTTCCCTGGAGATATCCAAGACCTGTCTGGATGCTGACCTGTGCGACCTGTCCTAGGGAGCCTGCTTTGGCAGGGGGGTTGGACCCGATGATCTCCGGAGGGCCCTTCCAACGCCTAGAGATCTGTGACTCTGTGAAGTAACATACTCGGCTCTATCCTTGTCAAGAGCTTTTCTGGGATGCAGGTGTCTCCTCAAGTTTCCTAAGAGAACAGAGTTCCTGGGAGAAAGAGAAGGCTCACACAAGTGCAGCCCTTGCATGGATAGGCAAAACTTAACGAGAGAAGTCAAGTACAGAGGAGAAGACACAAAAAGGGAAGGGGAGGAAAAGGAAGGGAAGGAGGAGGAGGGGGTGAGGGAGTGTGAGGGGGAAGGTGAGAAGGAGGGAAGGGATGGCAGAGGGAGGAGACTGGCCACATGCACTTTTGGTGCTTTATTTCTGTAAAGAAGTAACAGCCATTTCAGAGGGGACGTAGGAAGAGGCGCTGAGAATTGCAGACAGCCCAGTGTCTTCCAGCAACGGCAAGGGGAACCGGTCAGGATCGGTCACTCCCTGCCCAGCTTTGGGACAGTGCTCTTTGCTGATGGCCGGCATGCCCGCTCTCCCCTCCCACAGACACTGCCACACCTGTTTATCACACCTCCCAATATTGCCTCCTACGAGGGCTGGGGTGGCTCTGAGGGTGCTGGGGGGCCGCTCCGGCCCAGTGGGGCACAAGGGAAATCTGCTGGCCAGCGCAGAAGTCTTAGCAGTCCCAATCACAAAGAGCTTATCTACAGGAAGCAGAGAAGCAGGCGCTTCTTTCACTGCAGCGCTGGGAACGCGGGGGATAGCTCCACCACGGGCCTGTTCACCCACAGATGCAAAGCACAGCACATCTAGACAATTCTTTAGCTAAAGTCATCGTTCAAAATTGCATAGGATGCTGGCTGCTTCATTTGGCCTTTGCAAGGACTGGCTTTCAGGCACTTCACCTTATCTGTATTCTTATGCTTCCATAACCATTGGTTAACTTCACGAGTTCTTTGACTACAAAGAGGGGAGGGCAGTGATTAGAGTATCTGTGTTTCTTCCTGGAAGCCATTATCAAATGCAAATGTCCCCAAGGCACGCAGGGTTATGTTGAGCGGGGGTCCTATGGCTGTCCTCCAGAGTCTTCCTCGCGGTGGGCGCTGGTTGAACCCCATCCCTGCGCCTGCTCATGTCATCGTTGGCTGATCTCCCCAGCCACAGCCAGGTTCTTCTGGTCCCTGGTGTTTTAACTCAAGACCATCACCAGTACCCAGGGTTTGAATTCAGAGCACGTAACCATTTCCATAGTGAGCAAGGCACACACACTTTTAGTTAGCCACTCCGAAGGGCCATTAGAGGCATTTTATTCTCCCAATGCTTACAAGTTCTCTAAAATCCAAACCCAATTGCAAACAAAAATGAATAGAAACTGGTATTTAGTAAAGGAACTGTTGCAGGTTTGCGTGGTTGGGTGCTGGGAAAGAACGGGGGTGCAGAAAATGGCTTGTAAACAATGAATTGTAAACAATGCAAGGCCAGAGTCCATGTTGGCCAGGGCCAAGCCAATGAGAGACAGTCATAGCGCCTCCGAGCATCACATCTAGGAGAAAAGATCCCGGAAGCAGCTGCATTTTGCCACCGAAGAAGGGAGAGAGAAGATGCCACAAGCTGTGCAGGCACCAAGGCCGGGGAGGGTGGGGGAGGAGGCGCCCCAGGTGCCAGAGAGAAAGATGCCTCTGCAGCCCGTGGGAGAAACCCCATGGAAGGGTCTGAGAGCCCCACCTGCAGCCCGTGGAGGGGCTCCACGCTGGATGGAGCAGGTGGAGACACAGAGAAGACTCTGCTTGCCTACGTTGGGATAAGCCCCTGCCAGCACTTGCAGCCATGAAGGGAATCAGAGACACAAGGATGGACAGGTTTGCTGGGGGGACTGGTGATCCCGGGGAGGGCTGGGACTGAGAGACATTGTGATTTCCTCCTGCCCGCCCTAGCAGTGACCCACGGCAGAGAAGCTGATGAAGAGGGCTACTGAGAACCCCATTTTCCCTAGTCCCTGCTCCCCCCCGCACGGCGAACGGGAGGGAAGAAGGGAGCAAAATTCTGACTAAAGTCTGCTAAGAAGGGAGTGGTGGGGGGAACGTGTTTTAAGATCTGGTTGCATTTGTTTTAGGATTTGGTCGCGCTTGCTTTGGGCTTTATCTCGTCATCAGCTGCTCTGCTCTGGGTCACTGCTAGGGCGTGCAGTAGGAAATCACACTGTCTCTCAGTCCCAGCCCTCCCTGGGATCACCACCCCCCCGCCCCAGCAAACCTGTTGCAGCGCAAAACTCTCTCTCGCTCATCTCTGTGTCTCTGATTCTCTTCATGGCTGCAAGTGCTGGCAGGGGCTTATCCCAACGTAGGGTCACATCATCTTCTCTATGTCTCCACGGGCTGCAGGTGGGGTGTTGGCCTTTTCCATGGGGTTTCCAACGCCCAACCACACAAAACTGCGAAGGAACCAATAAAAGAAGGGCATGGGTGCCTCCTCGTCCCCTCTGTCAAGGTGGTGCTGCAGCTATGTTGTGAAGCTCAAGGGTCGGTCCTTGGAGGTCATCCGGGGAACGCAAGCAGCAGAAACACACCGGCGCCTACAAGGACAGAGTTGGAAAGCGCTGATGGAACCGGGAGGGCAGGAGCGGGCGGCACTTGGTCCCCCCTTCTTTGGGATGTCCTCTGGCATGGCAAGAGAGGACAAAACATGGTTCTTTTGCTGGTTTTTGTCTTCCCTCAAGTCTCTCAGGAGAAGCGTCAGTTTTTGGAGGAGTGATGATACCTCCCTAGCTACAGCTCTGCGGAGCAGCTCCTTGCTGTGTCTCTGGGATTCAGACAACAGCCTCAGGGGGATTTCCTCGAGTCACAACATTGCAAAGATGGACAACAGAGTCTGCTACACACCTGAGCTCCTGGTGCTTCTTAGCCTGCTTCGACTTCCTCCTCCTCCCACAGAGCTGGTTTTCCACCTTCCTCCTCTTGCTGTCTGCTTGCCCATCGCTCCCCTCTTCGCAGGTGGGTTTTCTCTTTTGGCACCCTTCTGAAGAGCCTGGCAGCCTTTCCATTCAGGAGGATCATTAGACAGGGGAAGCCATGATAACGCAAACCAGTTCTGCTCTTCATCAGAGCTAGCTCATCTTACCTTCTGTCCTTGCAGGAGCTCTCTTGCTGCTTGCTGTCCGGAGCGACGGGAGGCACCTGCAGTGGAAATGAGCAAGTTAGCAGGTGGCGAGGACCTGCCTGCCCGGCTGGCACCTCAGCTCTGACAGGCAGACCCATCCCTTGGGTGGGTTTGCTCAGCTCAGCTGAGCCGGCTCTGGTGGGGGAAACCCAGCACCAAGTGCGACGGCCGACGTGAATCAGCCTGACCCTGTGCTGTGGCAGGCCTGCAGGCTGGCAGTGACCTGGCTTGTCCCTGCGGCAGCGCTGCCACCCACCTTCTGAGGGGAGGAGGCTTTTCTCTCCCACTTTCTGTGGCCCTGACGTACCTCTGCTGCTCCTGCATCAGGCCCCCGTGCTGGCAAGCTGGCCACCTCCTCCCTAAGGAGTTCCTCATGATGGTCAATGAGGAACTCCAGCAGCTGCGTCACCTGCACAGAGCAAAGCAGTGGTTTGCAGCTGGGGGCTGAAAGGGGCTCACCCAGGACAGCAGCGCTGGGCTGTGCCCGGAAGGCTGCAGCCGGCTGGGAAATGCAGCATACCTGCCCTGTGACGCGCACCAGAACGTCCAGGGGCAGCGTGTCCTCCTCGGGTGGGCTGAGGAGGTTGGGCCCCACGCAGATGGCCAGGTTGCCTGCGCTCATCCTGCTGCTGTCCACGTTTCTGCTGATGTTATGCAGCAAGGACAGCAGGCTCTTGAGGAGCAGGAGGTTGGCCTCAGGCAACTTGCCTGCCACCCTGGCAGGACACAAAGGCACAGTCAATAAAGCTGACCTTGTTGACACCGCTCTCCCAGGCTGATCTCAGCCAAGCCCAGCCCAGGGAAGGCTCCCTGGCCACGCCGGCTCGACGCTTACTCCCTCAGTGCCGCCAGCTGCTCCTGCCTGCTGGTGTTCTGCAGGGCGCTCGTCCACTCCTCGTAGAGCTCGGCCACCAGGAGTTTGGAGGGGATACGCCGGAGGAAGTCCTGCAATGCCCAGGGCTGCTGGTGAGGCTTGGAGCACTGCCGCCAGCAGCACAGGCAGCATCCCCAGCAGGCTGGCTCATGAGCAGGCGGCTGGCTTTCAGCTCCTGCGCTCGCAGGTGCCCATCAGCTCGCACAGAGCCCAGAGCTGCCGGGGGACAGGTCAGCGGGCTTTACCTTCAGGATGCTGGCCAGCAGATGCACGGGCTGGCTTTCCAGGTCGACCTGCAGCCCGGCGTCGAGGGCCTCCCTCAGCTCCCGGGAGGCACGCTCGCTGGCCCCCACGCGGAAGATCCCCTCTGTAGAGGGCCCCTGCTCCTCCAGGACAGATAGCAGGTCCTGCAGGGACAGAAGAGGACAGTGGCCGGGCTGGAGACAGGTCCTGGGCCAGGCCAAGTTTGCAGTGGGGAGCAGCCGGCTTTGTCCCCGAGCCCCAGCCGGGCTTCCTCTGCAGGGGACAGCACCTGTGCGCGGCAGCCAGCGGGACGGGCAGCCCCTGGCCAGGCTCACTTACCTGGATGGGCTGGGGCAGGGTGCCGTCCTGGCTGCAGAGAGCGGACAGGGGCCGGCCGAAGAGAGCCCCCCTGCTCTCTTCGGCGGCCGGCTGCTCCGCTGCCTCTGCAGCGGCCGAGCTCTCTCGCCGCCTTCCAAAGGGCCAGGGCAGCTGCCACCTCCTCCGTCGCGTCCCGCCTGCTGCCAAGGGCAAGAGAGCAAAGAGCCGTGGAGGGAGGAGAAGCACCAGGCGAGCGCTCTGGGAGCCTCTCGAGGCTGAAAGCAACGCAGAGGCAGCCCCGGAGGCGCGGACAGACGAACAGAGGGATGGACAGATGAAGAGAGGGAGGGAGGGAGGTGTGGTTTGGGAAGGAGGGCCCGCAGAGCCCTGGGGTCCCCGTGCCCTGCAGGAAGGGCTGCAGCAGCCCCAGCCGCTGCAGCAGGAGTGGGCGCTGGGCAGAGGAGCAGAGAAGGGCCGTGGTGTCCACTGCCCCCTTCTCACTCACCAGCCGAGGGACTGAGTCCACCTTCTCTGCCGGAGGCGATGGGCGGTGGACGCTGCTCTGGGCCAGCCTGCAAGAATGGCGCTGCGCTCAGCCAGCAGCCCCACAGCAGCAAGGGCACCCGGCGAGCTGCCTCGGCCCCTGGCCCTGTGGGACAGGTGGGCACGGCTGAGACAGCAGCCCGAGTGCTGCGGGACCAGCCGACACGCACCTCTGCCTGGCACTCGAGCAGCTTCTCCAGGCTGCTGGTGTCCAGCGGCATGGCCTGCACAACGGGAAGAGAGCGGCTGGTGAGAAGCCATGGCCCTGATGCTGGGCTGGAGCAGGCTCTGGGGGCAGGGCAGGGGCAGGAGGGTCACTCACAGCTCTGCGGCGCCTCAGCTCCTTCAGCAGGAGCTTGATGGAGGGCAGCTGGGTCACCCGGGCTCCCTGCACTCCTTGCGGTGGCCTGTGGTGCCAGGGGAAGGGGTGGAAAAAGAGCTGGGTGAGGCACAAGCCGCCTTTGCCCTCTCTGAGCTGCCCCGAGGTGGCCAGGGGCACCTCTCCCCAGCTCGGGAGCAGTGTTTCCACAAGGGTGGGGCTACGCCAGTAGCATCCCCCCCAGGGCCGTGCTGGGAGCAGGAGCAGCCCAGGCTGCAGGGCCAGGGCAGGGCTTACCCAAGGAGCAAACTGAGCCACAGCTCCTTCAGTGCCAGGGAGCTGCAGGGAGAGAGGAGACTCAGCCTGAGTGCCCGCTGCTGCCCACCCAGCCGGAGCTGGGCAGAGCCGAGCATGGGGACAGCCCCAGAAGCAGGACAAAGGCTGGTGCAGCTGGACCGAGGTGCTGCCCAGCCCTGGCTGTGTGGGACGCGCCCCCCCCCGACTCACCAGAATGTGACGATGAGGGAGCCGCTGGGCCAGACGAGGACCAGGGAGTTGGTGTCCTGGTCCTCCTGCTCCTCCTCATCGCTGGCCGCATCCCTGGCTGCCCGGTTGCTGCTGCTGAACACGTGCAGCTGGCCCAGGGGCAGGCAGATCTTCGGGCGCAGGGCCTGGCCATCTCTGCAGAGAGGAGCATCAGGGAGTGGTTTGGAGGTGGCCCAGACCGGTGGCTTCCCTCCAGCAACTGGCCGCGGGTGCATCTGGCAGCAGGGCGCCGGGGGCCTGGGGCTGCCGCTTGGGTGTCCCCGCCATGGGCCAGGGCCAGGGCTTGGGAGGAAAGAGAGCTGCGCTCTGGGAGTCTTACTTGGACTTGGCGATGACCAAGCTCTCCAAGAAGAGGAGGAGGTCCCTCTTCTTGGTCACACGCCCCTGGGTCACCTGCACAGAGTGGCGCAGCAGCGGCTCGGGGGATGGCTGGGCAGGCTGGCACTGCTGCGGGGGCTCAGGGTAGTCCCTGCAGAGGCGACGGTGTGAGGTGTGATAAAGGCAGCTGCTGCGGGGCTCAGCCATGACAGCGTGTCCCGGAGCTGTGGGGGGAGCCTACCTGGCGCTGTGGCAGCAGTTCAGCTGGCCCATCCCGAAATCTCTACAAGACCCGTGGTCTGAGGTGTGTTGGTAGGGCTCTGGAACGAACTGAGCCGTCCAGAGCAACGCTGGTCCAGACGCCGCAGTGCTGCTGGGCCAGAGCTCCACTCAGCACTGGCCGCTCTGTGTACAGGCCCAGCTGACGCACTGAGGGCGTTGCCGGGCCAGCACTTGGTAACAAACCTAGAACTCGGGGGTGGGGAGGCGGGGGGAGACAGGGGTCGGGTCGCCGGTGTGGTGTGGCTCAGGGTTATCTCCCCCCATGGAATCATGGAATAGCCCGAGTTCCAAGGGACCCATAAGGATCATACAGTCCAACTCCTGGCTCCACACAGGGCCAGCCAAGTCAGAGCATGGGGCTGAGGGCATCGTCCAGACACTTCTGGACCTCAGGCAAGCTGGGTGCTCTGACCACTTCCCTTCTACTGACCATCTTCTCAGTGAAGAACCTCTTGTCTCAGCTTCATAACGTTCCCTAGTGTTCTATTGCTGGCAGCCAAAGAGAGGAGGTCGGTGCCTGCCCCTTTGCTCCCCCTTTTTACGAAGCCATAGACTATGCTGAGGTCTCTCCTTGTAAGATTTGCCCTCCAGAGCCTTCACCGTCCTCGTTGCCCTCCTCTGGACACGCTCCAATCGTTTCGTGTCCCTTTTCTACTGTGGTGTGCCCAAAACTGTACACAGGACTCACGGTGTGGCCACATGAGAAGGAACTTCTTTACTGTGAGGGTGGCAGAGCACTGGCACAGGCTGCCTAGAGAGGTTGTGGAGTCTCCTTCTCTGGAGAGATTCAAACCCTACCTGGACGCTGTCCTGTGCAACCTGCTCTAGGTGACCCTGCTCTGGCAGGGGCGTTGAACTAGATGATCTCCAGAGGTCCCTTCCAGACCCTGTGGCTCTGTCATTCTGCGAAATCAGAGGGTCATCATGGAAACTCAGCTGTGGCAAAGGCATGTGGCCAATGTTAGAGTGCCATCAGTGACGACAGCTTGGCTTGTAGGAGCTGCACGCTTTGCCTACCTGGCCCACAAGCTCATGCTGTGTGGAGGCTGATACTGTCTGCTTAAATGAGAAACACTTCAAATGACACGTAATAGGCTGTAGCAGCTTTTCCCCTACTTTGTGTTCTTCAGGTTACTCCTCAAGAGAAGGCCTTATTGTAGCTGTAAACACGATTTGGGCTGTAGTTCCTTCATTTTAACCCATGCGGTTGTCCTCACCATCTCACCCTTGATACTGTATTAAATAGCTCAATGTTCTTCCCACATTTTCATACGCAAGATTCGATTACAGAAAATCAGGGGAAGAAATGCTGCTTCAAATTAACATCCTTAGACAATGTGAGATTCCGTTGAACCTTCATTTTTATAGCAGCAAACGGGAATAAAAGACACGCTGTCTGAAATCAGCAAGTCCTTCCCTCTCTGTGGAGTAACAGTCTCTGTAGTTCTAAGGAATTTGGTTTAAACCCCACAGGAAAGTCTTCCCCAGGTCAGAGTAGCTCTCTTCTGTAGTAGCAATTGCCCTCAATTGCTACAAAAACTGCTACAAACAAACCCTGAATGTTTCCCCCCCCAAGGTGGGAAAACATGCAGATATTTTAAAAAAAAAAAGATTTTAAAAGTCGGAACAGGGGACAGTAATTCCAGAATGATAAAATCCCTCACCTTTCCCGCCCTTTCCCAAAGATCTGTGTGTGTCCTTAGGCAACTTGTGCATTTTCCTTCTGACACACCACCAGCTAAGAAACGTATCTCACCGTTCCTCTTTGCAAAGAAGCTCTCCTGCAGCAATTGCCATCTTACCTAAGGCCATGCACTGCCTTGCAGTTTTCTTTTCCTCAACAGGACCTTTACTTTTCCTAAACCTTCTGCAACAGCAGGTACATGTGCACCTCTGGTAACCCTGATGCTGGATTCAGTGATTTACATGCTGGGTTAACTTTTTAGCTCTTACCTTCACCTCTTTTTTTTCTTTTTATGAGAAGGCTTCTGGCTGAGACACAGTTCGGTCTCTGCACAGGCACGGTGTATCTGAACCTGGGGCAGAGTTCTGGGAACACAGGAATTGCCAAACCATCTCAGCTTTGCCCACTCCTTTCTCCTCTCTCTGATCATGACCGACAGCGGTTATGGTTTAGGATTTCATGGCAAGGGTTTGGTAGTGGCGGGGAGGGGGCTGCAGGGCTGGCTTCTGCAAGAAGCTGCTAGAAGCTTCCCCTAGGTCCGACAGAGATAATACCAGCTGGCTCAAAGATGGATCCCATGCTGATCAAGGCCAAGCCCATCAGCAAGGTAGGTAGGGCCTCTACGGTAACAGAGTTAAGACGGACAAAAACCAAAAGGCAAGCAGCTGCTCTTTGCCACCAGAGAAGGGAGTGGGAAGGTGTAAGGAACGGAGCAGGCACCAAGACCAGTGAGGAAGGGGGGTGAAGAAGCACTCCAGGTGCCGGAGGAGAGATTGTGGAGAAGCCCATGGTGAAGCAGGTTGTCCCGCTGCAGCGCATGGGTGAAGGTGAGGATCTAGGTTCCAGCTGCAGACCATGCAGGAGCCCACGGAGGAGCAGGTGGAAACACCCAAAGGAGGCTCTGACCATGTGGCTAGCCGGTGCTGGAGCAAGCTCCTGGCAAGACCCGTGTCCCATCAAGAGAGGAGTCCACACTGAAGCAGGGTTTCTGGGAGGAATTGTGTCCCTGTGGGGGACTGTGCTGGAGTAGCCTGTTCCTGAGGGTCTGCACCCCATGGAAGAGATCCACACTGGGGCAGCTGGTGAAGACCTGAAGCCCACATGGGAAGGGCTCACACTGGAGAAGCTGACGGAGCGCTGTCTCCTGTGAGATGGACCCCACACTGGAGTCCTCCCTTGAGAAAGAAGGAGCAGCAGAGACAGCCAGTGATGAACTGACACCACCCCCCATTCCCCATCCATCCCCCTGTGCTGCTTGGGGGAGAAGAAGGGTGAGAAATGGGAGGGAAGTTGAGCCCCGGAAGAAGGGAGGAGAGGGAGGAGGTTTTATTTCTCATTATTCTACTCTGGTTTGATCGGGCAATAAATGAGGTGCCATTTATTCCGTGGTGAGTCTGTTTTGCCCATGACCTTACTTGCTGACTGATCTCTCCCTGACCTTCCTGCCACCCGTGAGCCGCTCTATAGATTTTCTCTCCTGTTCAGACGAGGAGGGGAGTGATAGAGCGGCTTTGGTGGGCATCTGGCTGTGACTGGTCTGTGTGGGGTTTGGGTTTGGGTTTGGTTTTTTGGTGTTTGAGAAGGTTTTCTATGAGAAAATGTTCCTTTCCGAAGCTGTTTTGTAGATTGGTTTAGAAAACGATTTTTTGGTGGCTCTTCTGTAAAAGCCTTACTCCTTTCCTCAGAACATCACCCCTTTGCTGTTACTTGATGCATTTGATGGCTTCGATTGTTGCATTTTTGAAGAGGGTTTTGAGGAAGACATGGAAATCTGCTCTCAATCCAATGTCACAGAATCACAAGGTTGGAAAAGACCTTTAAGATCACCAAGTCCAACCCTTCCCGTCCTATGCTAAACCATATCCCCAAGCACCTGATCGACCCGTCTTTTCAACACAGCCAGGGATGGTGACTCAACCCCCTCCCTGGGCAGCCTGTCCCAGGCCCTGACAAGACTTTCAGTGAATGATTTTTTCCTGACATCTCATCTGAGCCTGCCCTGGTGCAGCTTTGTGCCATTTCCCCTTGTCCTGTCTCCTGTCTCCTGGCTGAAGTGATGCTGATTGATTGATATAGGTGCAGCTTAAGAGACAATGAATATAACCTTAATATAAGACTTTTCGTAGGTTTAAGAGAAAGCTGTAACTGTGTAAGCTGCTTGTGAGAGCAGATGCAAAACTTAGCCATAACAATGCAACAGTCACAGCCTTGAAGATAAAGAAGTAAGGATCTGTGTGTTTCTAGGGGTAGACGAGTTTTGAATTTTAGCAGAATTTGGCTGTAATCACATAAGCTGTTTCATGAAAGTGACTACAAAACTGAACAGTAATAGTGCCACAGCCTTGAAACTAGAGGAAGTAGGAGATAGAGGAGTCATAAATCATGAGACTGACCACCAATTAGAAGACAGAGTATATCTTGTTTTCAGTGAAAAGCTAACTAGTCGGTGCAGGTGTTTGCAGCTCAGGTAAGCATGGAGAAAACCGTAAGGAGCATGCGCTGAGAGCGAGGAAGATGACCAGCCGTCATCCCTGAAGACCACCGGAAGACCCCCTGAGTGTCACTGAGCATGCTCTATCTGGGTGGATTTAATTTAAGTGACTCCCTGGTAATAACCCTGCCTTTTCTTAGAAATCATAATGAATATGTATAATTAATCTGTATAAATAGGAGAAATTTGGCTTTAATGGGCGCACACATTTGGAGGAGCGATCCCCTGTGTGCCCAGCGCTGCAATAAAGGATACCCCTCAGCCTCCTCTTCTCCAGGCTAAACATCCCCAGCTCCCTCAGCCGCTCCTCATAGGATTTGCCCTTCACCAGCCCCTTCACCAGCCTGGCTGCCCTTCTCTGCACATGCTCAAGAAGTTGTTCGATGTCCTTATGCTGAGGAGCCCAGATCTGGACACAGCAGTCGAGGTGCTCTCTCACCAGTGTCAAGTACAGGCATTCATTTCATGAATGTCATAGACCAATCTTGAGGATTTTGCTGGCCCATCTAAAACCTGCAGCCTCCACTGGCTTTATGGGACCAGGCAAATGCAGTTGCATACGCAGGGGAATCTCCTTCCTTCCTCCTCTCTTACATTCACTTTATCACTTCTTTTTTAAGGGTTTTTCTTCTGAAATTCTTTCCTGTGGTCAGAGGGTTGGTAGTTGCCCCAGGGGTTAGCTCTGGCTGGGGGTGGGCAAATTTGGGTGAATTGCGCTGCTGAAAACTGCATTTTCCAAAAAGCTTTTCCTTTTTCCTGAGGAAAAGGAGGAGCCTTCCCCATCACTGCCAACTGCTAGAGAATTTTTTTCAGGAATCAGCTATGTTTTAGATGAGGTAGCGGCTGTTACCTTGTAACTTACTAGGGTTTTTTGTCTTTTCTAGGTGACAAAAGAAAAAAAAATCTCCTTTCCATAAATCAAAGAGCTCCTTGATGATCTTTAATTTCCTGTCTTCCTGAGAGTCTGCAGTATAGCAATGCGGCCAAGCGGTTCAGGACTTCAGCACTAAACATGGAGAAGGGTGGACTGAAACCAGCAAAATAGCAGAAATACTGAGCTGTGGCTTCTGTGATGACCCAAAGAAAGGCGTGCTTTTCTTTCCCTGATGAGAAGCAGAGTGCGACAAAGATGATTAAAGGACTGGAGCATCTCCCCTACGAGGACAGGCTGAAAGAAGTGGGGCTGTTCAGCCTTGAGAAAAGAAGACTAAGAGGGGATCTGATGAATGTTTAGAAATATCTCAAGTGTGGGACACAGAGTGGAATATGGAGCCCCTTTTCAGGGGTCTGTGGAGACTGGACAAGGGGCAAGGGCTTCAAGTTGGAGCACAGGACGTTCTGCACCAATATGGGGAAGAACTTTTTCACCGTGAGGGTGCCAGAGCCATGGGACAGGCTGCCCGGGGGGGTTGTGGAGTCTCCTTCCCTGGAGATATCCAAGACCTGTCTGGATGCTGACCTGTGCGACCTGTCCTAGGGAGCCTGCTTTGGCAGGGGGGTTGGACCCGATGATCTCCGGAGGGCCCTTCCAACGCCTAGAGATCTGTGACTCTGTGAAGTAACATACTCGGCTCTATCCTTGTCAAGAGCTTTTCTGGGATGCAGGTGTCTCCTCAAGTTTCCTAAGAGAACAGAGTTCCTGGGAGAAAGAGAAGGCTCACACAAGTGCAGCCCTTGCATGGATAGGCAAAACTTAACGAGAGAAGTCAAGTACAGAGGAGAAGACACAAAAAGGGAAGGGGAGGAAAAGGAAGGGAAGGAGGAGGAGGGGGTGAGGGAGTGTGAGGGGGAAGGTGAGAAGGAGGGAAGGGATGGCAGAGGGAGGAGACTGGCCACATGCACTTTTGGTGCTTTATTTCTGTAAAGAAGTAACAGCCATTTCAGAGGGGACGTAGGAAGAGGCGCTGAGAATTGCAGACAGCCCAGTGTCTTCCAGCAACGGCAAGGGGAACCGGTCAGGATCGGTCACTCCCTGCCCAGCTTTGGGACAGTGCTCTTTGCTGATGGCCGGCATGCCCGCTCTCCCCTCCCACAGACACTGCCACACCTGTTTATCACACCTCCCAATATTGCCTCCTACGAGGGCTGGGGTGGCTCTGAGGGTGCTGGGGGGCCGCTCCGGCCCAGTGGGGCACAAGGGAAATCTGCTGGCCAGCGCAGAAGTCTTAGCAGTCCCAATCACAAAGAGCTTATCTACAGGAAGCAGAGAAGCAGGCGCTTCTTTCACTGCAGCGCTGGGAACGCGGGGGATAGCTCCACCACGGGCCTGTTCACCCACAGATGCAAAGCACAGCACATCTAGACAATTCTTTAGCTAAAGTCATCGTTCAAAATTGCATAGGATGCTGGCTGCTTCATTTGGCCTTTGCAAGGACTGGCTTTCAGGCACTTCACCTTATCTGTATTCTTATGCTTCCATAACCATTGGTTAACTTCACGAGTTCTTTGACTACAAAGAGGGGAGGGCAGTGATTAGAGTATCTGTGTTTCTTCCTGGAAGCCATTATCAAATGCAAATGTCCCCAAGGCACGCAGGGTTATGTTGAGCGGGGGTCCTATGGCTGTCCTCCAGAGTCTTCCTCGCGGTGGGCGCTGGTTGAACCCCATCCCTGCGCCTGCTCATGTCATCGTTGGCTGATCTCCCCAGCCACAGCCAGGTTCTTCTGGTCCCTGGTGTTTTAACTCAAGACCATCACCAGTACCCAGGGTTTGAATTCAGAGCACGTAACCATTTCCATAGTGAGCAAGGCACACACACTTTTAGTTAGCCACTCCGAAGGGCCATTAGAGGCATTTTATTCTCCCAATGCTTACAAGTTCTCTAAAATCCAAACCCAATTGCAAACAAAAATGAATAGAAACTGGTATTTAGTAAAGGAACTGTTGCAGGTTTGCGTGGTTGGGTGCTGGGAAAGAACGGGGGTGCAGAAAATGGCTTGTAAACAATGAATTGTAAACAATGCAAGGCCAGAGTCCATGTTGGCCAGGGCCAAGCCAATGAGAGACAGTCATAGCGCCTCCGAGCATCACATCTAGGAGAAAAGATCCCGGAAGCAGCTGCATTTTGCCACCGAAGAAGGGAGAGAGAAGATGCCACAAGCTGTGCAGGCACCAAGGCCGGGGAGGGTGGGGGAGGAGGCGCCCCAGGTGCCAGAGAGAAAGATGCCTCTGCAGCCCGTGGGAGAAACCCCATGGAAGGGTCTGAGAGCCCCACCTGCAGCCCGTGGAGGGGCTCCACGCTGGATGGAGCAGGTGGAGACACAGAGAAGACTCTGCTTGCCTACGTTGGGATAAGCCCCTGCCAGCACTTGCAGCCATGAAGGGAATCAGAGACACAAGGATGGACAGGTTTGCTGGGGGGACTGGTGATCCCGGGGAGGGCTGGGACTGAGAGACATTGTGATTTCCTCCTGCCCGCCCTAGCAGTGACCCACGGCAGAGAAGCTGATGAAGAGGGCTACTGAGAACCCCATTTTCCCTAGTCCCTGCTCCCCCCCGCACGGCGAACGGGAGGGAAGAAGGGAGCAAAATTCTGACTAAAGTCTGCTAAGAAGGGAGTGGTGGGGGGAACGTGTTTTAAGATCTGGTTGCATTTGTTTTAGGATTTGGTCGCGCTTGCTTTGGGCTTTATCTCGTCATCAGCTGCTCTGCTCTGGGTCACTGCTAGGGCGTGCAGTAGGAAATCACACTGTCTCTCAGTCCCAGCCCTCCCTGGGATCACCACCCCCCGCCCCAGCAAACCTGTTGCAGCGCAAAACTCTCTCTCGCTCATCTCTGTGTCTCTGATTCTCTTCATGGCTGCAAGTGCTGGCAGGGGCTTATCCCAACGTAGGGTCACATCATCTTCTCTATGTCTCCACGGGCTGCAGGTGGGGTGTTGGCCTTTTCCATGGGGTTTCCAACGCCCAACCACACAAAACTGCGAAGGAACCAATAAAAGAAGGGCATGGGTGCCTCCTCGTCCCCTCTGTCAAGGTGGTGCTGCAGCTATGTTGTGAAGCTCAAGGGTCGGTCCTTGGAGGTCATCCGGGGAACGCAAGCAGCAGAAACACACCGGCGCCTACAAGGACAGAGTTGGAAAGCGCTGATGGAACCGGGAGGGCAGGAGCGGGCGGCACTTGGTCCCCCCTTCTTTGGGATGTCCTCTGGCATGGCAAGAGAGGACAAAACATGGTTCTTTTGCTGGTTTTTGTCTTCCCTCAAGTCTCTCAGGAGAAGCGTCAGTTTTTGGAGGAGTGATGATACCTCCCTAGCTACAGCTCTGCGGAGCAGCTCCTTGCTGTGTCTCTGGGATTCAGACAACAGCCTCAGGGGGATTTCCTCGAGTCACAACATTGCAAAGATGGACAACAGAGTCTGCTACACACCTGAGCTCCTGGTGCTTCTTAGCCTGCTTCGACTTCCTCCTCCTCCCACAGAGCTGGTTTTCCACCTTCCTCCTCTTGCTGTCTGCTTGCCCATCGCTCCCCTCTTCGCAGGTGGGTTTTCTCTTTTGGCACCCTTCTGAAGAGCCTGGCAGCCTTTCCATTCAGGAGGATCATTAGACAGGGGAAGCCATGATAACGCAAACCAGTTCTGCTCTTCATCAGAGCTAGCTCATCTTACCTTCTGTCCTTGCAGGAGCTCTCTTGCTGCTTGCTGTCCGGAGCGACGGGAGGCACCTGCAGTGGAAATGAGCAAGTTAGCAGGTGGCGAGGACCTGCCTGCCCGGCTGGCACCTCAGCTCTGACAGGCAGACCCATCCCTTGGGTGGGTTTGCTCAGCTCAGCTGAGCCGGCTCTGGTGGGGGAAACCCAGCACCAAGTGCGACGGCCGACGTGAATCAGCCTGACCCTGTGCTGTGGCAGGCCTGCAGGCTGGCAGTGACCTGGCTTGTCCCTGCGGCAGCGCTGCCACCCACCTTCTGAGGGGAGGAGGCTTTTCTCTCCCACTTTCTGTGGCCCTGACGTACCTCTGCTGCTCCTGCATCAGGCCCCCGTGCTGGCAAGCTGGCCACCTCCTCCCTAAGGAGTTCCTCATGATGGTCAATGAGGAACTCCAGCAGCTGCGTCACCTGCACAGAGCAAAGCAGTGGTTTGCAGCTGGGGGCTGAAAGGGGCTCACCCAGGACAGCAGCGCTGGGCTGTGCCCGGAAGGCTGCAGCCGGCTGGGAAATGCAGCATACCTGCCCTGTGACGCGCACCAGAACGTCCAGGGGCAGCGTGTCCTCCTCGGGTGGGCTGAGGAGGTTGGGCCCCACGCAGATGGCCAGGTTGCCTGCGCTCATCCTGCTGCTGTCCACGTTTCTGCTGATGTTATGCAGCAAGGACAGCAGGCTCTTGAGGAGCAGGAGGTTGGCCTCAGGCAACTTGCCTGCCACCCTGGCAGGACACAAAGGCACAGTCAATAAAGCTGACCTTGTTGACACCGCTCTCCCAGGCTGATCTCAGCCAAGCCCAGCCCAGGGAAGGCTCCCTGGCCACGCCGGCTCGACGCTTACTCCCTCAGTGCCGCCAGCTGCTCCTGCCTGCTGGTGTTCTGCAGGGCGCTCGTCCACTCCTCGTAGAGCTCGGCCACCAGGAGTTTGGAGGGGATACGCCGGAGGAAGTCCTGCAATGCCCAGGGCTGCTGGTGAGGCTTGGAGCACTGCCGCCAGCAGCACAGGCAGCATCCCCAGCAGGCTGGCTCATGAGCAGGCGGCTGGCTTTCAGCTCCTGCGCTCGCAGGTGCCCATCAGCTCGCACAGAGCCCAGAGCTGCCGGGGGACAGGTCAGCGGGCTTTACCTTCAGGATGCTGGCCAGCAGATGCACGGGCTGGCTTTCCAGGTCGACCTGCAGCCCGGCGTCGAGGGCCTCCCTCAGCTCCCGGGAGGCACGCTCGCTGGCCCCCACGCGGAAGATCCCCTCTGTAGAGGGCCCCTGCTCCTCCAGGACAGATAGCAGGTCCTGCAGGGACAGAAGAGGACAGTGGCCGGGCTGGAGACAGGTCCTGGGCCAGGCCAAGTTTGCAGTGGGGAGCAGCCGGCTTTGTCCCCGAGCCCCAGCCGGGCTTCCTCTGCAGGGGACAGCACCTGTGCGCGGCAGCCAGCGGGACGGGCAGCCCCTGGCCAGGCTCACTTACCTGGATGGGCTGGGGCAGGGTGCCGTCCTGGCTGCAGAGAGCGGACAGGGGCCGGCCGAAGAGAGCCCCCCTGCTCTCTTCGGCGGCCGGCTGCTCCGCTGCCTCTGCAGCGGCCGAGCTCTCTCGCCGCCTTCCAAAGGGCCAGGGCAGCTGCCACCTCCTCCGTCGCGTCCCGCCTGCTGCCAAGGGCAAGAGAGCAAAGAGCCGTGGAGGGAGGAGAAGCACCAGGCGAGCGCTCTGGGAGCCTCTCGAGGCTGAAAGCAACGCAGAGGCAGCCCCGGAGGCGCGGACAGACGAACAGAGGGATGGACAGATGAAGAGAGGGAGGGAGGGAGGTGTGGTTTGGGAAGGAGGGCCCGCAGAGCCCTGGGGTCCCCGTGCCCTGCAGGAAGGGCTGCAGCAGCCCCAGCCGCTGCAGCAGGAGTGGGCGCTGGGCAGAGGAGCAGAGAAGGGCCGTGGTGTCCACTGCCCCCTTCTCACTCACCAGCCGAGGGACTGAGTCCACCTTCTCTGCCGGAGGCGATGGGCGGTGGACGCTGCTCTGGGCCAGCCTGCAAGAATGGCGCTGCGCTCAGCCAGCAGCCCCACAGCAGCAAGGGCACCCGGCGAGCTGCCTCGGCCCCTGGCCCTGTGGGACAGGTGGGCACGGCTGAGACAGCAGCCCGAGTGCTGCGGGACCAGCCGACACGCACCTCTGCCTGGCACTCGAGCAGCTTCTCCAGGCTGCTGGTGTCCAGCGGCATGGCCTGCACAACGGGAAGAGAGCGGCTGGTGAGAAGCCATGGCCCTGATGCTGGGCTGGAGCAGGCTCTGGGGGCAGGGCAGGGGCAGGAGGGTCACTCACAGCTCTGCGGCGCCTCAGCTCCTTCAGCAGGAGCTTGATGGAGGGCAGCTGGGTCACCCGGGCTCCCTGCACTCCTTGCGGTGGCCTGTGGTGCCAGGGGAAGGGGTGGAAAAAGAGCTGGGTGAGGCACAAGCCGCCTTTGCCCTCTCTGAGCTGCCCCGAGGTGGCCAGGGGCACCTCTCCCCAGCTCGGGAGCAGTGTTTCCACAAGGGTGGGGCTACGCCAGTAGCATCCCCCCCAGGGCCGTGCTGGGAGCAGGAGCAGCCCAGGCTGCAGGGCCAGGGCAGGGCTTACCCAAGGAGCAAACTGAGCCACAGCTCCTTCAGTGCCAGGGAGCTGCAGGGAGAGAGGAGACTCAGCCTGAGTGCCCGCTGCTGCCCACCCAGCCGGAGCTGGGCAGAGCCGAGCATGGGGACAGCCCCAGAAGCAGGACAAAGGCTGGTGCAGCTGGACCGAGGTGCTGCCCAGCCCTGGCTGTGTGGGACGCGCCCCCCCCCGACTCACCAGAATGTGACGATGAGGGAGCCGCTGGGCCAGACGAGGACCAGGGAGTTGGTGTCCTGGTCCTCCTGCTCCTCCTCATCGCTGGCCGCATCCCTGGCTGCCCGGTTGCTGCTGCTGAACACGTGCAGCTGGCCCAGGGGCAGGCAGATCTTCGGGCGCAGGGCCTGGCCATCTCTGCAGAGAGGAGCATCAGGGAGTGGTTTGGAGGTGGCCCAGACCGGTGGCTTCCCTCCAGCAACTGGCCGCGGGTGCATCTGGCAGCAGGGCGCCGGGGGCCTGGGGCTGCCGCTTGGGTGTCCCCGCCATGGGCCAGGGCCAGGGCTTGGGAGGAAAGAGAGCTGCGCTCTGGGAGTCTTACTTGGACTTGGCGATGACCAAGCTCTCCAAGAAGAGGAGGAGGTCCCTCTTCTTGGTCACACGCCCCTGGGTCACCTGCACAGAGTGGCGCAGCAGCGGCTCGGGGGATGGCTGGGCAGGCTGGCACTGCTGCGGGGGCTCAGGGTAGTCCCTGCAGAGGCGACGGTGTGAGGTGTGATAAAGGCAGCTGCTGCGGGGCTCAGCCATGACAGCGTGTCCCGGAGCTGTGGGGGGAGCCTACCTGGCGCTGTGGCAGCAGTTCAGCTGGCCCATCCCGAAATCTCTACAAGACCCGTGGTCTGAGGTGTGTTGGTAGGGCTCTGGAACGAACTGAGCCGTCCAGAGCAACGCTGGTCCAGACGCCGCAGTGCTGCTGGGCCAGAGCTCCACTCAGCACTGGCCGCTCTGTGTACAGGCCCAGCTGACGCACTGAGGGCGTTGCCGGGCCAGCACTTGGTAACAAACCTAGAACTCGGGGGTGGGGAGGCGGGGGGAGACAGGGGTCGGGTCGCCGGTGTGGTGTGGCTCAGGGTTATCTCCCCCCATGGAATCATGGAATAGCCCGAGTTCCAAGGGACCCATAAGGATCATACAGTCCAACTCCTGGCTCCACACAGGGCCAGCCAAGTCAGAGCATGGGGCTGAGGGCATCGTCCAGACACTTCTGGACCTCAGGCAAGCTGGGTGCTCTGACCACTTCCCTTCTACTGACCATCTTCTCAGTGAAGAACCTCTTGTCTCAGCTTCATAACGTTCCCTAGTGTTCTATTGCTGGCAGCCAAAGAGAGGAGGTCGGTGCCTGCCCCTTTGCTCCCCCTTTTTACGAAGCCATAGACTATGCTGAGGTCTCTCCTTGTAAGATTTGCCCTCCAGAGCCTTCACCGTCCTCGTTGCCCTCCTCTGGACACGCTCCAATCGTTTCGTGTCCCTTTTCTACTGTGGTGTGCCCAAAACTGTACACAGGACTCACGGTGTGGCCACATGAGAAGGAACTTCTTTACTGTGAGGGTGGCAGAGCACTGGCACAGGCTGCCTAGAGAGGTTGTGGAGTCTCCTTCTCTGGAGAGATTCAAACCCTACCTGGACGCTGTCCTGTGCAACCTGCTCTAGGTGACCCTGCTCTGGCAGGGGCGTTGAACTAGATGATCTCCAGAGGTCCCTTCCAGACCCTGTGGCTCTGTCATTCTGCGAAATCAGAGGGTCATCATGGAAACTCAGCTGTGGCAAAGGCATGTGGCCAATGTTAGAGTGCCATCAGTGACGACAGCTTGGCTTGTAGGAGCTGCACGCTTTGCCTACCTGGCCCACAAGCTCATGCTGTGTGGAGGCTGATACTGTCTGCTTAAATGAGAAACACTTCAAATGACACGTAATAGGCTGTAGCAGCTTTTCCCCTACTTTGTGTTCTTCAGGTTACTCCTCAAGAGAAGGCCTTATTGTAGCTGTAAACACGATTTGGGCTGTAGTTCCTTCATTTTAACCCATGCGGTTGTCCTCACCATCTCACCCTTGATACTGTATTAAATAGCTCAATGTTCTTCCCACATTTTCATACGCAAGATTCGATTACAGAAAATCAGGGGAAGAAATGCTGCTTCAAATTAACATCCTTAGACAATGTGAGATTCCGTTGAACCTTCATTTTTATAGCAGCAAACGGGAATAAAAGACACGCTGTCTGAAATCAGCAAGTCCTTCCCTCTCTGTGGAGTAACAGTCTCTGTAGTTCTAAGGAATTTGGTTTAAACCCCACAGGAAAGTCTTCCCCAGGTCAGAGTAGCTCTCTTCTGTAGTAGCAATTGCCCTCAATTGCTACAAAAACTGCTACAAACAAACCCTGAATGTTTCCCCCCCCAAGGTGGGAAAACATGCAGATATTTTAAAAAAAAAAAGATTTTAAAAGTCGGAACAGGGGACAGTAATTCCAGAATGATAAAATCCCTCACCTTTCCCGCCCTTTCCCAAAGATCTGTGTGTGTCCTTAGGCAACTTGTGCATTTTCCTTCTGACACACCACCAGCTAAGAAACGTATCTCACCGTTCCTCTTTGCAAAGAAGCTCTCCTGCAGCAATTGCCATCTTACCTAAGGCCATGCACTGCCTTGCAGTTTTCTTTTCCTCAACAGGACCTTTACTTTTCCTAAACCTTCTGCAACAGCAGGTACATGTGCACCTCTGGTAACCCTGATGCTGGATTCAGTGATTTACATGCTGGGTTAACTTTTTAGCTCTTACCTTCACCTCTTTTTTTTCTTTTTATGAGAAGGCTTCTGGCTGAGACACAGTTCGGTCTCTGCACAGGCACGGTGTATCTGAACCTGGGGCAGAGTTCTGGGAACACAGGAATTGCCAAACCATCTCAGCTTTGCCCACTCCTTTCTCCTCTCTCTGATCATGACCGACAGCGGTTATGGTTTAGGATTTCATGGCAAGGGTTTGGTAGTGGCGGGGAGGGGGCTGCAGGGCTGGCTTCTGCAAGAAGCTGCTAGAAGCTTCCCCTAGGTCCGACAGAGATAATACCAGCTAGCTCAAAGAAGGATCCCATGCTGATCAAGGCCAAGCCCATCAGCAGGGTAGGTAGGGCCTCTACGGTAACAGAGTTAAGACGGACAAAAACCAAAAGGCAAGCAGCTGCTCTTTGCCACCAGAGAAGGGAGTGGGAAGGTGTAAGGAACGGAGCAGGCACCAAGACCAGTGAGGAAGGGGGGTGAAGAAGCACTCCAGGTGCCGGAGGAGAGATTGTGGAGAAGCCCATGGTGAAGCAGGTTGTCCCGCTGCAGCGCATGGGTGAAGGTGAGGATCTAGGTTCCAGCTGCAGACCGTGCAGGAGCCCACGGAGGAGCAGGTGGAAACACCCAAAGGAGGCTCTGACCATGTGGCTAGCCGGTGCTGGAGCAAGCTCCTGGCAAGACCCGTGTCCCATCAAGAGAGGAGTCCACACTGAAGCAGGGTTTCTGGGAGGAATTGTGTCCCTGTGGGGGACTGTGCTGGAGTAGCCTGTTCCTGAGGGTCTGCACCCCATGGAAGAGATCCACACTGGGGCAGCTGGTGAAGACCTGAAGCCCACATGGGAAGGGCTCACACTGGAGAAGCTGACGGAGCGCTGTCTCCTGTGAGATGGACCCCACACTGGAGTCCTCCCTTGAGAAAGAAGGAGCAGCAGAGACAGCCAGTGATGAACTGACACCACCCCCCATTCCCCATCCATCCCCCTGTGCTGCTTGGGGGAGAAGAAGGGTGAGAAATGGGAGGGAAGTTGAGCCCCGGAAGAAGGGAGGAGTGGGAGGAGGTTTTATTTCTCATTATTCTACTCTGGTTTGATCGGGCAATAAATGAGGTGCCATTTATTCCGTGGTGAGTCTGTTTTGCCCATGACCTTACTTGCTGACTGATCTCTCCCTGACCTTCCTGCCACCCGTGAGCCGCTCTATAGATTTTCTCTCCTGTTCAGACGAGGAGGGGAGTGATAGAGCGGCTTTGGTGGGCATCTGGCTGTGACAGGTCTGTGTGGGGTTTGGGTTTGGGTTTGGTTTTTTGGTGTTTGAGAAGGTTTTCTATGAGAAAATGTTCCTTTCCAAAGCTGTTTTGTAGATTGGTTTAGAAAACGATTTTTTGGTGGCTCTTCTGTAAAAGCCTTACTCCTTTCCTCAGAACATCACCCCTTTGCTGTTACTTGATGCATTTGATGGCTTTGATTGTTGCATTTTTGAAGAGGGTTTTGAAGAAGACATGGAAATCTGCTCTCAATCCAATGTCACAGAATCACAAGGTTGGAAAAGACCTTTAAGATCACCAAGTCCAACCCTTCCCGTCCTATGCTAAACCATATCCCCAAGCACCTGATCGACCCGTCTTTTCAACACAGCCAGGGATGGTGACTCAACCCCCTCCCTGGGCAGCCTGTCCCAGGCCCTGACAACACTTTCAGTGAAAGATTTTTTCCTGACATCTCATCTGAGCCTGCCCTGGTGCAGCTTTGTGCCATTTCCCCTTGTCCTGTCTCCTGTCTCCTGGCTGAAGTGATGCTGATTGATTGATATAGGTGCAGCTTAAGAGACAATGAATATAACCTTAATATAAGACTTTTCGTAGGTTTAAGAGAAAGCTGTAACTGTGTAAGCTGCTTGTGAGAGCAGATGCAAAACTTAGCCATAACAATGCAACAGTCACAGCCTTGAAGATAAAGAAGTAAGGATCTGTGTGTTTCTAGGGGTAGACGAGTTTTGAATTTTAGCAGAATTTGGCTGTAATCACATAAGCTGTTTCATGAAAGCGACTACAAAACTGAACAGTAATAGTGCCACAGCCTTGAAACTAGAGGAAGTAGGAGATAGAGGAGTCATAAATCATGAGACTGACCACCAATTAGAAGACAGAGTATATCTTGTTTTCAGTGAAAAGCTAACTAGTCGGTGCAGGTGTTTGCAGCTCAGGTAAGCATGGAGAAAACCGTAAGGAGCATGCGCTGAGAGCGAGGAAGATGACCAGCCGTCATCCCTGAAGACCACCGGAAGACCCCCTGAGTGTCACTGAGCATGCTCTATCTGGGTGGATTTAATTTAAGTGACTCCCTGGTAATAACCCTGCCTTTTCTTAGAAATCATAATGAATATGTATAATTAATCTGTATAAATAGGAGAAATTTGGCTTTAATGGGCGCACACATTTGGAGGAGCGATCCCCTGTGTGCCCAGCGCTGCAATAAAGGATACCCCTCAGCCTCCTCTTCTCCAGGCTAAACATCCCCAGCTCCCTCAGCCGCTCCTCATAGGATTTGCCCTTCACCAGCCCCTTCACCAGCCTGGCTGCCCTTCTCTGCACATGCTCAAGAAGTTGTTCGATGTCCTTATGCTGAGGAGCCCAGATCTGGACACAGCAGTCGAGGTGCTCTCTCACCAGTGTCAAGTACAGGCATTCATTTCATGAATGTCATAGACCAATCTTGAGGATTTTGCTGGCCCATCTAAAACCTGCAGCCTCCACTGGCTTTATGGGACCAGGCAAATGCAGTTGCATACGCAGGGGAATCTCCTTCCTTCCTCCTCTCTTACATTCACTTTATCACTTCTTTTTTAAGGGTTTTTCTTCTGAAATTCTTTCCTGTGGTCAGAGGGTTGGTAGTTGCCCCAGGGGTTAGCTCTGGCTGGGGGTGGGCAAATTTGGGTGAATTGCGCTGTTGAAAACTGCATTTCCCAGCAATCTTTAGGCACATAAATCTGAGAGAAAAGTCAAACTGGAAGTGCTAGCAGTTGGTTTAGGTTAAAGCAGAGGCCCTAGGGATGTCAACCGCAAACCTGAGGTTCTCTGAGCTGCCTGTCTGGAGTGGGATAGAAAACTTGTTGCAGAGGCGGGAGCTGAGAGCACAGCCTCTCTTTGATCTGGGCAGAAATCGGTATGAGACCTTGGAGGTGAGTGCCCAGCTCCAGCAGCTGCTGAGTGTCTGCGAGCGTACGGACCCTCTTCAAAGGACTGGAAGGAGAAGTTCAGGTGCTTTTTTTCTTTTTGGTGTTAGGACTGCCAGGCTGAAGGGCTGGAACACATCACCCCCAGCAGAGTATAGCACTGGAACCCGTCCTGTCTCACAGGGGAGAGAACCAGGAAGGAGCCACTGCAATGAATGGGCAGGGTTAAGAAGGCTGAATGGACTTGCCTAAGTGGCAGGAAGTATCTCTGTCCGCGTTGGCTTTGAGAATGTGAGCACCCATGTCCCAGATACCCCTCCTCTCTCAGCACAGGGGGAGCAAATACGTTCTTCAAGCCAGAAGAAGGAGCAGTGAGTCATGGTTACTAGCTATGGGGTTATTTTCAGAAATCAAATCAGAATTGCACGTTTCATGAGCACACACACAGGCATGGAGATCTTAGCATTGGTCAGGCATCCCAGCACCCAGGAACTGAGAATGACCACCGAGAGGGCATCGTGGTCATCTTTGGTGGTCCAGTTAATGCATTTCTGTTTGGTCCAATAGGTAGAAAAGATCCATAGGGATGAGGGAACCTGTTTCAACTCCCTTGTTACCCTTCTTGTGCGATCCTTTGCTGGAGTAAGGGCATGGGAACATTAGTTTTCATACTACCATTTGTTCGTGGCATCCCTTGGGGTATTTTTTCTTTTTCCTGAGTAAAAGGAGGAGCCTTCCCCATCACTGCCAACTGTTAGAGAATATTTTTCATTAACATCTCCCCTACAAAGACAAGCTGAAAGAAGTGGGGCTGTTCAGCCTTGAGAAAAGAAGACTAAGAGGAGATCTGATGAATGTTTAGAAATATCTCAAGTGTGGGACACAGAGGGGAATATGGAGCCCCTTTTCAGGGGTCTGTGGGGACTGGACAAGGGGCAAGGGCTTCAAGTTGGAGCACAGGACGTTCTGCACCAATATGGGGAAGAACTTTTTCACCGTGAGGGTGCCAGAGCCATGGGACAGGCTGCCCGGGGGGGTTGTGGAGTCTCCTTCCCTGGAGATATCCAAGACCTGTCTGGATGCTGACCTGTGCGACCTGTCCTAGGGAGCCTGCTTTGGCAGGGGGGTTGGACCCGATGATCTCCGGAGGGCCCTTCCAACACCTAGAGATCTGTGACTCTGTGAAGTAACATACTCGGCTCTATCCTTGTCAAGAGCTTTTCTGGGATGCAGGTGTCTCCTCAAGTTTCCTAAGAGAACAGAGCTCCTGGGAGAAAGAGAAGGCTCACACAAGTGCAGCCCTTGCATGGATAGGCAAAACTTAACGAGAGAAGTCAAGTACAGAGGAGAAGACACAAAAAGGGAAGGGGAGGAAAAGGAAGGGAAGGAGGAGGAGGGGGTGAGGGAGTGTGAGGGGGAAGGTGAGAAGGAGGGAAGGGATGGCAGAGGGAGAAGACTGGCCACATGCACTTTTGGCGCTTTATTTCTGTAAAGAAGTAACAGCCATTTCAGAGGGGACGTAGGAAGAGGCGCTGAGAATTGCAGACAGCCCAGTGTCTTCCAGCAACGGCAAGGGGAACCGGTCAGGATCGGTCACTCCCTGCCCAGCTTTGGGACAGTGCTCTTTGCTGATGGCCGGCATGCCCGCTCTCCCCTCCCACAAACACTGCCACACCTGTTTATCACACCTCCCAATATTGCCTCCTACGAGGGCTGGGGTGGCTCTGAGGGTGCTGGGGGGCCGCTCCGGCCCAGTGGGGCACAAGGGAAATCTGCTGGCCAGCGCAGAAGTCTGAGCAGTCCCAATCACAAAGAGCTTATCTACAGGAAGCAGAGAAGCAGGCGCTTCTTTCACTGCAGCGCTGGGAACGCGGGGGATAGCTCCACCACGGGCCTGTTCACCCACAGATGCAAAGCACAGCACATCTAGACAATTCTTTAGCTAAAGTCATCGTTCAAAATTGCATAGGATGTTGGCTGCTTCATTTGGCCTTTGCAAGGACTGGCTTTCAGGCACTTCACCTTATCTGTATTCTTATGCTTCCAAAACCATTGGTTAACTTCATGAGTGCTTTGACTACAAAGAGGGGAGGGCAGTGATTAGAGTATCTGTGTTTCTTCCTGGAAGCCATTATCAAATGCAAATGTCCCCAAGGCACGCAGGGTTATGTTGAGCGGGGGTCCTATGGCTGTCCTCCAGAGTCTTCCTCGCGGTGGGCGCTGGTTGAACCCCATCCCTGCGCCTGCTCATGTCATCGTTGGCTGATCTCCCCAGCCACAGCCAGGTTCTTCTGGTCCCTGGTGTTTTAACTCAAGACCATCACCAGTACCCAGGGTTTGAATTCAGAGCACGTAACCATTTCCATAGTGAGCAAGGCACACACACTTTTAGTTAGCCACTCCGAAGGGCCATTAGAGGCATTTTATTCTCCCAATGCTTACAAGTTCTCTAAAATCCAAACCCAATTGCAAACAAAAATGAATAGAAACTGGTATTTAGTAAAGGAACTGTTGCAGGTTTGCGTGGTTGGGTGCTGGGAAAGAACGGGGGTGCAGAAAATGGCTTGTAAACAATGAATTGTAAACAATGCAAGGCCAGAGTCCATGTTGGCCAGGGCCAAGCCAATGAGAGACAGTCATAGCGCCTCCGAGCATCACATCTAGGAGAAAAGATCCTGGAAGCAGCTGCATTTTGCCACCGAAGAAGGGAGAGAGAAGATGCCACAAGCTGTGCAGGCACCAAGGCCGGGGAGGGTGGGGGAGGAGGCGCCCCAGGTGCCAGAGAGAAAGATGCCTCTGCAGCCCGTGGGAGAAACCCCATGGAAGGGTCCGAGAGCCCCACCTGCAGCCCGTGGAGGGGCTCCACGCTGGATGGAGCAGGTGGAGACACAGAGAAGACTCTGCTTGCCTACGTTGGGATAAGCCCCTGCCAGCACTTGCAGCCATGAAGGGAATCAGAGACACAAGGATGGACAGGTTTGCTGGGGGGACTGGTGATCCCGGGGAGGGCTGGGACTGAGAGACATTGTGATTTCCTCCTGCCTGCCCTAGCAGTGACCCACGGCAGAGAAGCTGATGAAGAGGGCTACTGAGAACCCCATTTTCCCTAGTCCCTGCTCCCCCCCGCACGGCGAACGGGAGGGAAGAAGGGAGCAAAATTCTGACTAAAGTCTGCTAAGAAGGGAGTGGTGGGGGGAACGTGTTTTAAGATCTGGTTGCATTTGTTTTAGGATTTGGTCGCGCTTGCTTTGGGCTTTATCTCGTCATCAGCTGCTCTGCTCTGGGTCACTGCTAGGGCGTGCAGTAGGAAATCACACTGTCTCTCAGTCCCAGCCCTCCCTGGGATCACCACCCCCCGCCCCAGCAAACCTGTTGCAGCGCAAAACTCTCTCTCGCTCATCTCTGTGTCTCTGATTCTCTTCATGGCTGCAAGTGCTGGCAGGGGCTTATCCCAACGTAGGGTCACATCATCTTCTCTATGTCTCCACGGGCTGCAGGTGGGGTGTTGGCCTTTTCCATGGGGTTTCCAACGCCCAACCACACAAAACTGCGAAGGAACCAATAAAAGAAGGGCATGGGTGCCTCCTCGTCCCCTCTGTCAAGGTGGTGCTGCAGCTATGTTGTGAAGCTCAAGGGTCGGTCCTTGGAGGTCATCCGGGGAACGCAAGCAGCAGAAACACACCGGCGCCTACAAGGACAGAGTTGGAAAGCGCTGATGGAACCGGGAGGGCAGGAGCGGGCGGCACTTGGTCCCCCCTTCTTTGGGATGTCCTCTGGCATGGCAAGAGAGGACAAAACATGGTTCTTTTGCTGGTTTTTGTCTTCCCTCAAGTCTCTCAGGAGAAGCGTCAGTTTTTGGAGGAGTGATGATACCTCCCTAGCTACAGCTCTGCGGAGCAGCTCCTTGCTGTGTCTCTGGGATTCAGACAACAGCCTCAGGGGGATTTCCTCGAGTCACAACATTGCAAAGATGGACAACAGAGTCTGCTACACACCTGAGCTCCTGGTGCTTCTTAGCCTGCTTCGACTTCCTCCTCCTCCCACAGAGCTGGTTTTCCACCTTCCTCCTCTTGCTGTCTGCTTGCCCATCGCTCCCCTCTTCGCAGGTGGGTTTTCTCTTTTGGCACCCTTCTGAAGAGCCTGGCAGCCTTTCCATTCAGGAGGATCATTAGACAGGGGAAGCCATGATAACGCAAACCAGTTCTGCTCTTCATCAGAGCTAGCTCATCTTACCTTCTGTCCTTGCAGGAGCTCTCTTGCTGCTTGCTGTCCGGAGCGACGGGAGGCACCTGCAGTGGAAATGAGCAAGTTAGCAGGTGGCGAGGACCTGCCTGCCCGGCTGGCACCTCAGCTCTGACAGGCAGACCCATCCCTTGGGTGGGTTTGCTCAGCTCAGCTGAGCCGGCTCTGGTGGGGGAAACCCAGCACCAAGTGCGACGGCCGACGTGAATCAGCCTGACCCTGTGCTGTGGCAGGCCTGCAGGCTGGCAGTGACCTGGCTTGTCCCTGCGGCAGCGCTGCCACCCACCTTCTGAGGGGAGGAGGCTTTTCTCTCCCACTTTCTGTGGCCCTGACGTACCTCTGCTGCTCCTGCATCAGGCCCCCGTGCTGGCAAGCTGGCCACCTCCTCCCTAAGGAGTTCCTCATGATGGTCAATGAGGAACTCCAGCAGCTGCGTCACCTGCACAGAGCAAAGCAGTGGTTTGCAGCTGGGGGCTGAAAGGGGCTCACCCAGGACAGCAGCGCTGGGCTGTGCCCGGAAGGCTGCAGCCGGCTGGGAAATGCAGCATACCTGCCCTGTGACGCGCACCAGAACGTCCAGGGGCAGCGTGTCCTCCTCGGGTGGGCTGAGGAGGTTGGGCCCCACGCAGATGGCCAGGTTGCCTGCGCTCATCCTGCTGCTGTCCACGTTTCTGCTGATGTTATGCAGCAAGGACAGCAGGCTCTTGAGGAGCAGGAGGTTGGCCTCAGGCAACTTGCCTGCCACCCTGGCAGGACACAAAGGCACAGTCAATAAAGCTGACCTTGTTGACACCGCTCTCCCAGGCTGATCTCAGCCAAGCCCAGCCCAGGGAAGGCTCCCTGGCCACGCCGGCTCGACGCTTACTCCCTCAGTGCCGCCAGCTGCTCCTGCCTGCTGGTGTTCTGCAGGGCGCTCGTCCACTCCTCGTAGAGCTCGGCCACCAGGAGTTTGGAGGGGATACGCCGGAGGAAGTCCTGCAATGCCCAGGGCTGCTGGTGAGGCTTGGAGCACTGCCGCCAGCAGCACAGGCAGCATCCCCAGCAGGCTGGCTCATGAGCAGGCGGCTGGCTTTCAGCTCCTGCGCTCGCAGGTGCCCATCAGCTCGCACAGAGCCCAGAGCTGCCGGGGGACAGGTCAGCGGGCTTTACCTTCAGGATGCTGGCCAGCAGATGCACGGGCTGGCTTTCCAGGTCGACCTGCAGCCCGGCGTCGAGGGCCTCCCTCAGCTCCCGGGAGGCACGCTCGCTGGCCCCCACGCGGAAGATCCCCTCCGTAGAGGGCCCCTGCTCCTCCAGGACAGATAGCAGGTCCTGCAGGGACAGAAGAGGACAGTGGCCGGGCTGGAGACAGGTCCTGGGCCAGGCCAAGTTTGCAGTGGGGAGCAGCCGGCTTTGTCCCCGAGCCCCAGCCGGGCTTCCTCTGCAGGGGACAGCACCTGTGCGCGGCAGCCAGCGGGACGGGCAGCCCCTGGCCAGGCTCACTTACCTGGATGGGCTGGGGCAGGGTGCCGTCCTGGCTGCAGAGAGCGGACAGGGGCCGGCCGAAGAGAGCCCCCCTGCTCTCTTCGGCGGCCGGCTGCTCCGCTGCCTCTGCAGCGGCCGAGCTCTCTCGCCGCCTTCCAAAGGGCCAGGGCAGCTGCCACCTCCTCCGTCGCGTCCCGCCTGCTGCCAAGGGCAAGAGAGCAAAGAGCCGTGGAGGGAGGAGAAGCACCAAGCGAGTGCTCCGGGAGCCTCTCGAGGCTGAAAGCAACGCAGAGGCAGCCCCGGAGGCGCGGACAGACGAACAGAGGGATGGACAGATGAAGAGAGGGAGGGAGGGAGGTGTGGTTTGGGAAGGAGGGCCCGCAGAGCCCTGGGGTCCCCGTGCCCTGCAGGAAGGGCTGCAGCAGCCCCAGCCGCTGCAGCAGGAGTGGGCGCTGGGCAGAGGAGCAGAGAAGGGCCGTGGTGTCCACTGCCCCCTTCTCACTCACCAGCCGAGGGACTGAGTCCACCTTCTCTGCCGGAGGCGATGGGCGGTGGACGCTGCTCTGGGCCAGCCTGCAAGAATGGCGCTGCGCTCAGCCAGCAGCCCCACAGCAGCAAGGGCACCCGGCGAGCTGCCTCGGCCCCTGGCCCTGTGGGACAGGTGGGCACGGCTGAGACAGCAGCCCGAGTGCTGCGGGACCAGCCGACACGCACCTCTGCCTGGCGCTCTAGCAGCTTCTCCAGGCTGCTGGTGTCCAGCGGCATGGCCTGCACAACGGGAAGAGAGCGGCTGGTGAGAAGCCATGGCCCTGATGCTGGGCTGGAGCAGGCTCTGGGGGCAGGGCAGGGGCAGGAGGGTCACTCACAGCTCTGCGGCGCCTCAGCTCCTTCAGCAGGAGCTTGATGGAGGGCAGCTGGGTCACCCGGGCTCCCTGCACTCCTTGCGGTGGCCTGTGGTGCCAGGAGAAGGGGTGGAAAAAGAGCTGGGTGAGGCACAAGCCGCCTTTGCCCTCTCTGAGCTGCCCCGAGGCGGCCAGGGGCACCTCTCCCCAGCTCGGGAGCAGTGTTTCCACAAGGGTGGGGCTACGCCAGTAGCATCCCCCCCAGGGCCGTGCTGGGAGCAGGAGCAGCCCAGGCTGCAGGGCCAGGGCAGGGCTTACCCAAGGAGCAAACTGAGCCACAGCTCCTTCAGTGCCAGGGAGCTGCAGGGAGAGAGGAGACTCAGCCTGAGTGCCCGCTGCTGCCCACCCAGCCGGAGCTGGGCAGAGCCGAGCATGGGGACAGCCCCAGAAGCAGGACAAAGGCTGGTGCAGCTGGACCGAGGTGCTGCCCAGCCCTGGCTGTGTGGGACGCGCCCCCCCCCGACTCACCAGAATGTGACGATGAGGGAGCCGCTGGGCCAGACGAGGACCAGGGAGTTGGTGTCCTGGTCCTCCTGCTCCTCCTCATCGCTGGCCGCATCCCTGGCTGCCCGGTTGCTGCTGCTGAACACGTGCAGCTGGCCCAGGGGCAGGCAGATCTTCGGGCGCAGGGCCTGGCCATCTCTGCAGAGAGGAGCATCAGGGAGTGGTTTGGAGGTGGCCCAGACCGGTGGCTTCCCTCCAGCAACTGGCCGCGGGTGCATCTGGCAGCAGGGCGCCGGGGGCCTGGGGCTGCCGCTTGGGTGTCCCCGCCATGGGCCAGGGCCAGGGCTTGGGAGGAAAGAGAGCTGCGCTCTGGGAGTCTTACTTGGACTTGGCGATGACCAAGCTCTCCAAGAAGAGGAGGAGGTCCCTCTTCTTGGTCACACGCCCCTGGGTCACCTGCACAGAGTGGCGCAGCAGCGGCTCGGGGGATGGCTGGGCAGGCTGGCACTGCTGCGGGGGCTCAGGGTAGTCCCTGCAGAGGCGACGGTGTGAGGTGTGATAAAGGCAGCTGCTGCGGGGCTCGGCCATGACAGCGTGTCCCGGAGCTGTGGGGGGAGCCTACCTGGCGCTGTGGCAGCAGTTCAGCTGGCCCATCCCGAAATCTCTACAAGACCTGTGGTCTGAGGTGTGTTGGTAGGGCTCTGGAACGAACCGAGCCGTCCAGAGCAACGCTGGTCCAGACGCCGCAGTGCTGCTGGGCCAGAGCTCCACTCAGCACTGGCCGCTCTGTGTACAGGCCCAGCTGACGCACTGAGGGCGTTGCCGGGCCAGCACTTTGTAACAAACCTAGAACTCGGGGGTGGGGAGGCGGGGGGAGACAGGGGTCGGGTCGCCGGTGGGGCGTGGCTCAGGGTTATCTCCCCCCATGGAATCATGGAATAGCCCGAGTTCCAAGGGACCCATAAGGATCATACAGTCCAACTCCTGGCTCCACACAGGGCCAGCCAAGTCAGAGCATGGGGCTGAGGGCATCGTCCAGACACTTCTGGACCTCAGGCAAGCTGGGTGCTCTGACCACTTCCCTTCTACTGACCATCTTCTCAGTGAAGAACCTCTTGTCTCAGCTTCATAACGTTCCCTAGTGTTCTATTGCTGGCAGCCAAAGAGAGGAGGTCGGTGCCTGCCCCTTTGCTCCCCCTTTTTACGAAGCCATAGACTATGCTGAGGTCTCTCCTTGTAAGATTTGCCCTCCAGAGCCTTCACCGTCCTCGTTGCCCTCCTCTGGACACGCTCCAATCGTTTCGTGTCCCTTTTCTACTGTGGTGTGCCCAAAACTGTACACAGGACTCACGGTGTGGCCACATGAGAAGGAACTTCTTTACTGTGAGGGTGGCAGAGCACTGGCACAGGCTGCCCAGAGAGGTTGTGGAGTCTCCTTCTCTGGAGAGATTCAAACCCTACCTGGACGCTGTCCTGTGCAACCTGCTCTAGGTGACCCTGCTCTGGCAGGGGCGTTGAACTAGATGATCTCCAGAGGTCCCTTCCAGACCCTGTGGCTCTGTCATTCTGCGAAATCAGAGGGTCATCATGGAAACTCAGCTGTGGCAAAGGCATGTGGCCAATGTTAGAGTGCCATCAGTGACGACAGCTTGGCTTGTAGGAGCTGCACGCTTTGCCTACCTGGCCCACAAGCTCATGCTGTGTGGAGGCTGATACTGTCTGCTTAAATGAGAAACACTTCAAATGACACGTAATAGGCTGTAGCAGCTTTTCCCCTACTTTGTGTTCTTCAGGTTACTCCTCAAGAGAAGGCCTTATTGTAGCTGTAAACACGATTTGGGCTGTAGTTCCTTCATTTTAACCCATGCGGTTGTCCTCACCATCTCACCCTTGATACTGTATTAAATAGCTCAATGTTCTTCCCACATTTTCATACACAAGATTCGATTACAGAAAATCAGGGGAAGAAATGCTGCTTCAAATTAACATCCTTAGACAATGTGAGATTCCGTTGAACCTTCATTTTTATAGCAGCAAACAGGAATAAAAGACACGCTGTCTGAAATCAGCAAGTCCTTCCCTCTCTGTGGAGTAACAGTCTCTGTAGTTCTAAGGAATTTGGTTTAAACCCCACAGGAAAGTCTTCCCCAGGTCAGAGTAGCTCTCTTCTGTAGTAGCAATTGCCCTCAATTGCTACAAAAATTGCTACCAATAATTTACTACAAAAACTGCTACAAACAAACCCTGAATGTTTTCCCCCTCAAGGTGGGGAAAACATGCAGATATTTCAAACAAAAAAGATTTTAAAAGTCGGAACAGGGGACAGTAATTCCAGAATGATAAAATCCCTCACCTTTCTTACCCTTCTTGAATATTCGGACAACATATTCCAGCTTGTAGTCAACTGGGACCTCTCCAGATTCCCAAGACTGTTAAAAATCAGCGCAGCCCAGATACCACTCTCCACTGCCTTTGAGAAGGGAATTTTGCTGGTTCCTGGTCAAATCAGCGCCTGCTAGGACCCCCCGGGGCCTCTTCTGCCACAGTGCTTGCCAGCAGCTTTGCCAGGCTGCTTCTGGTCTTGAGTAGGTGTGGATGTGTCCTGGGATGCTTTGTGCCTGTATTGGTGCCACCCGCAGTCAGGCCCAGGTCTCCTTGCACCCTGCCATGACGTTGAAAAGGGGGCATGTTTCCTCCAGCCAAAGTAGTGCAGTGTTTGGAAAGGCTGTCCCTTGTTACAGGACAGGCAGAGAGAGGATGCCAGGGGACAGACCCCGGAAACAGAGGAGTTTGCACAGAACTCCATCTTTGCCTTTCCAGGTGTGTGTACAAGGTGTGCAAGTTCCAGCATTGGGTTATATTCCCAAGAACACCCCAGCCTCTCCACCTAAGCTTTGCCATTGCTTCATATCATTGCTTTTGGTGTGTGGGGGAGGCAGTTTTTCTCTCGATGAGTATCCGCTGATCTCAGGGAATGTGAGGATTTCAAACTGTGTACTAAGGGGTGGCACAGCCTGGAAGAGGAGGGTTAATCACACAGGAGGCAGTGAGATTAAAGAAAAGCAATAGTTTGGTCTCAGTCCCTTTAGCAAAGAGGAATAGCAGCCAAAATTAAGGAGTCCTCTTTAAATAAAAACTTTATCTTTTGGTATTTTTCCAATTCTGTGTAAAATTACATTGTTCTTCACTATCTGTCTTAATGAAACACATATAAAACCCAAAGACCCTACACCAAGGCTGATGACTGCAGAGTTATTATTTCAGTTCCAGGAAGAAGCTTTTGAAGCCCCCATCATCCTGGAGGAGCTGAGACAGTCAGGTCTCCTGAGCAGGCAGGTTCTCACTACACCGTTCGATGGGGAGCAGCTGCCTTGTTGCTCCTACTCCATTTTCTCCCAATTTGCTGTAGACCTGAGCAATCTAGTTCTTGCTGTGCTTTTCAGGAAGGCTCCCTGGCGAGAGCACTCACGAGGGGAGGGAAAGGCAATTTGGGCTAAGAGACTTAAAATCAGCTGTGAGCCGAGCTGCGGATAGGAGTGGGAGTGGAGTCAATGCGGGACTTGTGAAAGCAGCCGCCACCTTGCAGGCTCTGAAAAGAACAGTTCATCTGCAAAACAGCGAGGAATAGATCTGGTTATATCACTGGCTCTCCTTGGGGAAAACTAAATATATCCCCATATCATTGCTCCTAAGTTTGCTTTTTAATTGCACTTCTTGCATTCATGCTCAATAAAGCACTGATGCCTTCCCCAGAATTAGCTGTGGAAAACCAGGAGGCTGGTCACTCCAGCAAGGAGCTGCGCTGGGTCCAACTCACTGATGCTGCTAAGACCTGTTACACCCTGCCCCCCGTGTCTCTGTGCTTCTGCTGGAGCTGGACAGAGAGAAAGAAGAGGGAAACCTTCCAAAGTCTATGTATTCATGGGGCACATCAGTCTACTGGTATGATTAGAAATTTGCCTTAACGAGTTATTGTCTTTCTGGCAAAACATGTTTATGAACAAATAGTTTCTGGAATGAGCTGAGATCTGCTCACTTGGGGCACAGTATTATTGCTGGGACACAACTGTGCCCTCGCCTTGCTCTAGCACAAAGGAAGATATGGTCACCCCTGTACCTTTTTGGGGACTTAAGCTGGGGAGAGGGGTCTCAGAAGGAAGTGGTGATGTTACCTGAGTGACCACTGGATGTCATACTATCCCAGAGTGCTGCCACAACCTCATCTGTCAGGCAGCAGGAGCAACATGACTTTAAAAAGATATTATACTGCTGGAGCTTATTATGGCCCAGTTAAAAGCTGCAAGGGTAAGCCAGTCTGTAACTTCTTGCCAAGCCATGACATGGCCTTTAAAAACATGTCCAGCCTTGATTTAAACACCTTGAGCACTGGGGCATCGACTGTGTCTGTGCTCCTCATTTTGAATTTCAATTAATTTAGTTTCTGTTTCCCACCCAGAAGCTGTGCTTGCTGCCCATTATTCTCCTGGATTAAAGAATATTCTATTAGCAGTGGTTTCTTTATGAAGGTATTCTTAAAATGGGACTAACCCAACGTAGTCCCTTCTACGATACGCTGAATAGGTTGAACGTCGGTGGGGCTTCTCAATATGTTTGCTCCTGTAGCTGTTTTGAGACCTGTGTTTGCCATCCGTTTGAGATGTGGGTACCCAAAGTGGACACTGCTAATGGGTACCGGTCCCAGTGACGCTGCTTGCAGGAATGATGCAGTAGAAAGTCTTGTCCACATCACTTGCAGGAGTGATGCAGGAGTGGTGCAGTAGAAAATCTTGTCCTTTGCCTGGAGACTGGCTGAACTCGCTTGCATCCCTCTCCACAGGCCTGATTTCATAGTTCCTTGTTGCTTTTTGTTGCTGACAGAGGGAGACTTGAGTCCTTTTTGTTTTCTACCACTTGCTCCCACTCCTCTCCCTATACTCTATCATCTTGTGCAGGCTCAGCTCTTATTCAAACTCCTGGGTGAGCTTCTTCAATTCACTCCAACAGGAGAAAACTATACAAGTTGAGCTTTTTTCCTGTGGTAGTTTTCTGCACTTTCATGGGGGGAAATGTCTTACTGAGTGTCTGTCACTCACTGGCACAAGGCAAGTGACAGGAGCAAAAGGCTTGGAGAGGGCAGAAGTAGGAAGGAGCAGATGTGTCCCCTCTTGGTGCCTGTGCATGGGCTGAGCTAGTCCTTGTGAAGGAAACCTTCATCTTCCCAAGCCCTTAGATGCTGGAGATATGTGCTTGGGAGCATTTCCAGAAAAGAAAATGAGCTGGTCTTTCATCTAAAAGCACTTTTAAATAGGTTGTGCATCCTCATTTTGAGAGTGCATGGTCCCTCACGGTCACCCCCCCATGCCCAGTGGAGTAGAATTAGTGACAGTGCATCACACTTACAAATCTCTGTCTACAGGGTGTTGCCCAAAGAGTTTTGTAAAGGCAAGCCTGTCTCCTTTTATGCATATGCAAATAACTGACTTGTTCAGTGTTGTGGTGGCTCAGCAGCAGAGTCAGAACAGGCTCCTCCTGACATTGTGGAAGAACCTACCTTTCACCAGTTTGTTTTTCCACCACAAGCTGCAGAAACCTGCAGGGAGATATTTTTAATCAGTCAGAATTCTGTATTGAGCCAGAAACAATCTTGGGTAGCTGCAACAAAACCAGGTTCCTTTCTAGCTCATAAATGCTGAGAAACTTCTCACGCATCCTCTTGTGAGAGGACAATACGGTGGGTGCATTGTCACCATCAGCTATTCAGAAAGCATTGCACCTGGAGCCCAGCTTTACAGAGCCCTCGGTGTTTTAGATAAGACAGTGATAAAAAGAGAAGAGTGTGTGTTTTTGTGTGTGTAAAAGCCTGGCTTTCAGGGCACTAAATCTGCCTCCTTGTGAAGAATTTCTTAAGAACTGTATGTCAGTTTATTATTCTTTGCTTCAGCTCTGGATACTCAGTGACTGACTACTTCCACCTATTTTTTTCCAGAATGATGGCAGCTTTATTTAGGTGATAATAGGACCGCTGTGCTGTTTTATGAGGCTGTAATCCAATTCCCAAGTGGATGAATACTCTCCAAGGCCGTGCAGTTTATCCTGACAATCCAAGGAACTGAATTACTGACCAGAGAAATAGTCATGTTCCTGCTCATGTTGTTATACTCCGATTCTCCACTATTTGGGCTAAAGAAATGTTCACAGCATTTGTGACATGGGAAGGAAGAGCACAGGGAGAGGATAGGATCGACAGTGTGGAGCAGTATTTGGGAACATTTTGCTGTTTGCTTCCTACTTATTTCAGTAATTTCTCAAGAACATTCCCGTTTAGATAAGGACTGCACCTTCTGCTAAAGTCCTTAGACACCAGCTAAATAATTTCTACAGGCCCAAAAAGCTGAGAGGTAAAAGCTATGCACAACTGGCAGAGCCCAATCCACAGCTGAACATCCCCAGGGATAAAAACCACTCCAGATCTTGCACCATGCATGTTCAGAGCTCCTTACATCCAGCATGGCACAGAGTGGCTTTGCTTTGCTCCCTTCTTAGCTGTCCTACTTGCTTTTGAAAGGGATCCCTAACTGACTTTCAGATTAGATGTTAGGAAAAAAGTTCTTCACTGAAAGAGTTGTCATGGCCTGGAACAGGCTGCCCAGGGAGCCTGGTTTAGCATAGGGCAGGAACAGTTGGAATTGATCTTAAAGGTCTTTTCCAACTTTGTGATTCTGTGATTCTGTTAGGGGTTTGACACAAAGGTTGTGTGACTGTGCAGTATGCCACAAGTAAACACCTGCCTGGCAGATGCACATGCAAGCTGAACTTGGCAGCCCTCATTGCTGTTGGGATGCACAGGGTGCAGCTCAGGACTGGGGCCATGGCCTTTAATAAAGTGATGTTTATTGTTTGACAAAGAAATGCTCCCAGTAAAGCAAGCTGGGAGTGAGATCAGGCTTTTGCAGTAGGATACAGGGATTCACTGTCTGCCCTTGTCTGTTGACGTACGTTGCAGACTGGAAGAAACACCCCGCTGAGAACTGTTAGGCTCTGTTATGTCCTGAGCTTTTGCGCATCTCTGCTGGCAATGCAGGTACAAGCCCTGCAGGAGCTAATTTGGGCTAGGTCTATAAATGGCAGCGGGCTTTAAGTGCTACATTGGTGGTTCCTGTATCTTAAGGCCGGCTTATTTCACAGCACTGGTGGAGGCTGTTTCCTGCTCCTCTACAAGCCATTGGTGTAGTGTCTTGCTCTGATATTGTCTGACATCACTCATCACCTCTGCACTGACCCGAGCACAGCACACTCCCTCTGGGCTTTGGGGAAGGGAAGGAGGTAGATCCTAGGAACCAGTGGTCAGTTGGTCGCTTCTCAACCTAAACTCCTGGAGTCAGGTGAGTTTAGAGGACCTGGGGGAGGTTGTTCTCTGTCACTACAGAGAAAGCCATAGCTTATGTTTCAGCCCAAAGGTTCAGGTCAGAACAGGCAAAACCTGTAGCTGTCACTAGAGGTGCCCAACACCTCAAAAAGGGCCTGCAGTGAACATGACTCCATTTTATGAGTTTGCAGAGAGCACTGAAATGCTAATTAAAATTAAAGTTATTAAAAAGACCAGATAAATATTACCTCTTCCAACATGCTTAGATACCCATTCTTCTTTTGAGCATGCAGGCTTGACTCTGGCCCCCTTTTTTCTTCAGACTCCTTGAACATTCAGGCTCACTAAGCCCTGACAGCTCTTAGGTCCTGTTGGGGTTGGTATGAAAAAGCATTCAATAGATACACTGCCTTTAGTCTTTAGCCATTATTTAATAGTTTATCAGAATTGTAAATCTGTAAAGCATTACTGGCTGCAAAAGCTCCATGTTGAAATTCTTACTAATGTACATGGAGTTAGTTACCTAAATCCCAATTCTGTGAAGCAGTCAAATAAATCTCACTGGCAGTGGGACTAACACCAGGCTTAAATATGAGCTGCCTTCCGTATTTACATCACCATAGTTGTAGCCTCTGTTTAAACCACAGATTTTCTTGTTTTCAGTGAGTCCATACTGGTGAACCCAATATCGCTCTGTCCTAATGTATTCAGTGCTAATTTTAATGAATTTTCCTAATGTGTTATTAGCCCTTCTGGTCATCTCCCAAACTCAGTTTCTTACCAAAATAACTATCTGATCCCCTTGTTGCAGGAAGAATAAGCCTGACTGTGGTATTCCAGTGCTGTGCCGGAGGGAAGCTGCATGCCCAGGCACCAGAGCTGTTGTTGACCTTATCTTCTGCTGGTGGGTCATTAGTACCTTTCAGATGAGCAGCAGCCTCCCAAGTGCTTGGCTAGGAATGCTTTAGAGGATTTTTTTTCTTTTTTTTTTTTTAAATAAAATTAAGCAATTAGTCCAGGAGCTAATTAAACTTAGCATTTGGTTTTCTAGTGTAGCACATGAATCATGAGTTCGAAGATAGGATTCATTTATCTCTTGGTGACAAATCTATGTAACTGATGGGCAATTTTGGGGGCAGACACAGGTGCTTATTCAAATAATTGTCACGGGTAGAGGATACGTACATTAATTATCCTATGACAGCTGCAGCCAGATTTAACTAAGCATTTCTCCTGCTAGAATAAGGTAAATAAACTCTCCTGCTCTGAGGGCTACTTTTGGCACGGTACTTGCCACATGCCTCAGAAGCACATTCTGTTGAAAACCAGGGCTGCTGATGCTTACAAGGGATATAGAAGGAACAAATCATGTCCAAGCTGTTTAGAGGGGTGTGAGAAGATGTTGGTACCAGCTGGGATGCATCCTGGATGAGTATTCAGCACTGCTCCGGTCCTTTTTCCGCTAACCTTGCCAACAAGTCAGTAGTTATACTTAAATACACTGTTTCAGTGGTGAGGCAAGAACTGGCAGTGGTGGCCCTAGTCAGCCCCAGTGTCATTAGTCTGTGTCAGAAAACCCTCTTCCAGACAAGTGAGGGTGACGACCACGTGGTAATATTTATAGAGATACATAGTTCGTGACAAATGGCTGCTGCCTCAGAAATGAAAGCTGAATAATAAGTAAATCTTCATCTTAAAATAGAAGCTAAAGGGATCACACGGGTATGAAAGAGAACAGCAAAGGTAAACCTGAAAATAAGGGGCTTCAGGGAAAAGGTTGCTCCCAGTTCATGACTTTTGGAGGCAAGGGGGATCTGAAGAGGCTGGTGGGTGTCATAGCAGCTGGGAATGTCAGGGTGACACTACAGACCCTGTCACTCTGCACGGACTGTGAGCTATGCCTATTTGCAAAAGTTCCTCAGACTGAAGTGCCCTTGGCCTCACCAGACTGAACCCCAGGTCTGGTCTTTTCAGTATGTTTTGAGGGTAATGTAGTCACCTCCAGCCACAGCTTCCCTGTATGTGTAACGCCCAGAGAAGCTGCAGCTGCCTCATCCCTGGCCAGGTTGGGTGGGACTTTGGGTGAAAGATGTCCCTTCCATGGCAGGGAGGTTGGAATAGGTGATCTTTGAAGGTCCCAAACCATTCTGTGATTTCCTGGTGGTGTCCATATTGGGTGTCCTGGTACCCAGAGAGTCCCCAGGTGCTTCATGCCAACTGTTTTAGGAAGAACTGAATCCCTTTCAGGCATCTCTTCCTCCTTCCACTAACTGGAGACAGGAACAAGAGGATAAGCACAGACCATGGGTGGATAAAGAGAGTGCTTTTCCTCGCCCAGCCTTCGAGGGTACCTGCCTTTCTCCTCTGGTGGATGGAGGTACTTATTATCTTGGCCACTGATTTTCCAGTCCCTGAACTGTAGGCACATGTCAGGTTCCATCCTGAGCAAGTGGATTTCCATGTGTGGTTGTGATACATCCTACAACCTGCTGGGCTGGGTGGTAGAGGGGGTCTCACTAGCCTGTGATCTTCCAGGAGTCTCCAGTGTGGAGGAAAAGCACAATCCTTTAGGGAAACACCACTATAAGCAGATGGGGAAATTTACCAGAACAACCTGTATTTATGAGCCCTTTTGGGTGTCTGAATCAATTTAGATTATGAAAAGCTAGGGCAGATTACTTGAAAATGGATCCTGTGACTAGATAGGGGCCTCTCTAATCTCCTCTTAATTTGTTGCTGTGGCTGGTACGTATGTCTCTGTAAATGTTCAAGGGTAAAGGTGATGTTGAATGGACAGTGTAAAAACAGTAGGATCAACGAGACACAGTGAAGCTTCCTGAGGTGAGGAGTAAGTCACATACACCCCTCTGCAGCTCTCTCCTCCGCCTTCATCTCAGTGTCTTTGTTTAAACCCTTATGCTGGGTTATCCTTGAGTAAATGGAGGAGCTTTTTGCACCCTGTCCTTTGATGTGGGCATTGTTTGGGTGCAACCGAGATGGATTTTCCACTGTGTCAGTTTCTAACGACACGTGTAGCTTAGAGATTACTAAGTATTAGGGATGAGCATTAATGCTTGTCAGTTCCGGAGCAGGTTCCACAGGTGGTGAAGATATCTCTCCAGCAGCTGTCACCCTGCGAGCTGCCACTCATTTTAATCTCCCCGTCACCTATATTTCTCAGGCACTTGGCAGTCCCTCAATTTCTCTGCTGAAAATTATGTGCCTCAGAAGTTTAATGAAGAAATTTAATAGTTTGGTTATATTACAGGGAGGAATCTCCCATAAACTGCACTTCTGAATTTCCTTAATATTTTTTTTTTAATATCCCATTTAGGGCATCAGTCACAGCATGTTCCATCTCAGAGCTATGGCAAATTAAAGGGGTCTAATGAGAAATCCCTTCCCCCTCTCCCCCTTTTTTTTTTTGACAAGCTGCTCTAAGGGCTACTCAGAAAAGTTCTCTAGCAAACTCAGAAAGTTTGGAGAGGTACAGAGCAGTGACATGTGCATTAATGGGACTTGGGCAGAAGCAACCCCTCTGAACAGCTTCTCAGGCTCCTAAGTGCGTGTGTGTGTGTTCCTGCACCTGCACCCATGTTGACACCCTGGGGTCTCTCTCTTCCTCCCTTGTGATGGCCCTCTGCCTGTTTAGATTATTTACTTTTCACTCTTATCTTTTCATACTTTATTTTTTTTTAAACCCTGTAAGCTTTTTCCCCCACTTTTTCTTTTTTTCTGGTAACTCACCAGACTCTTCTTTTTAGCCCTAGGAAGGGCTCCTGTCGTCCTTCCCAATTCCCTTCTTGTCACTCTCTAATGCTGAAAGCCAAATCCTAGCACAGTCCTTTCCCTTGGGCTGCCCTGTGTTCCCCTGCGCAGTGGTGTCCCCTCAGCCCTTGGGTCACAGGAGTGAATCAACCCCTTATGACGGGTGTATTTTCCCTGTAGGAGTGAACAGGAAGGGTGAAGTGCTCCCTGTGGACTGGGGATGGGGGCAGAGCCTAGGGCACCCCAATTCTCCTGCACCACATTTTTGAGCTAGGTCTTGTCCTTGGGGGTTTTTGTACTTAACTTTTATTTTTTCAGAGTTTGATATGTTCTATTGTATAGAGAACATACAGAGGAGACATAGAGGATATTTTATATTCTGCTTTTCTGCATAACTGTAGCCTCCCATTTAGCAAGGCAAATTAATATAATTCAGACTTCTTAATCTAGGTTACCTGAAGAGTATGATGATCCAGAGGACACTGTAAAAATTCACTGAAGTGCCCTGCAGACACTCGTTATAAAACTGCCATAAAATCCAAACCTACACCTCTTCTTTCCCCCCTCCCCCAAACTTTTCATATAGAAATAACAGTCAAACTACTGATGAGACACAGTGGACCAGGTCTATCATTCCAAAGCCTGGGTGCTGAAGTCAGAAGTGCAGACCCTGTTGAGTCCCTATGCAGGCACTTCTAAGGCACAGTTCATCCGGGCCCTTTTGGCGGGGGGAATAATTGGACCCCCTGAGCTCCTATTTCTCCCTGCTGACTATAAACATACCCTAGGTGGCTATCTTAGAGCTAGGCCTACATGTTGTCTGAAGTTAGCTGAGGAAATTCTACCCCAAATGACTGCTAAGAGAATATTTCAAATAAGACAAAAAACAAGATAGAAACACTTCTATTTTTTTTCAGAGGAGAAAAATACAGTTCCTTTACAGTGAGTGGGGTGAAAATAGTCCCCTTAAGAGGCTGATACAGCTCAGTGTAATGTAAGATATATATTTAAAACAGGTCAGATGAGAATGCTCTTTGTATTCTAAGTACATGAATAAGCCTAAACTGCTTGGACAGTAAGACACACTCAATTTTGTAGTGCAGAAATGAGCCCTGCAATCATCTTGAAATATCAACATCTCAACAGCAAAATTTACATCAAAATTTACACAAGCAAATACCCAAGCCTTGAACAGCCTACCCTTGAATACACATCCAAATCCATTTTAGTACAGAACATTATCATTTATCACACAGGCAAATACAGCTTGTTTCCATGGCACAAAAAAAAAAAAAAAAGTAGCAGCTAAATGGCCAGGTGCTACTGATATTAAATATAAATAAACCAGCACACTCAGAGACTGGTCTTCGAATCCATAGTAAAATCTTACTAATTTGTACATAGCAGAAAATTATATCTGAATAACTATAATGTTTACTTAAGCCACAAACTTTTGAGGAGTGCTTCAGGAGCTCTTGTTCATGGCTGCAATCACTTCCACAGCAATTGCTCTTCATTTTTTTTAAGGTCCTGAGAAGTGATTTCTGTGCAGCCAGCTCCTGTCCCCAGCGCCACACTATTTTTGTTCTACAAGGAGAGAAAAGGAGTGAGTAAAATGTATATTCATATCCAAAGGAAGAGGCTCAAACACAGCCCTGTGCTGTTATTTTGGGAGAGCTGTATTTTTGCATTAGGCGCCGCTTCCCCCCTCCGCGTGCGCATCCGCGGACGCGTGTTTATGTGTCTCTATACGCACAAATGATAAGTAGCCTCATCGTTTACATTTTTATGGCTGAAGCCCTTGATTGAATTTTCATAATGCCAGGAGGGCCCATTAGGGATTCAGGTCCTGCTGTGCAAATACTCACTAAGACATCTGCCCCAAAGAGCTTGTAACTCTAAGAGGATAAAATGTGGCAGGAGAAATAATTAGGGGGAGATAAAGTGACTTTCTCTGCTTAGATGGGAGGTCTGGTCAACTCCAGGACCAGAACAAGCATTTGTACTTGCCCAGCACTGATTTATTGGTGAATCAGCAGCACTGAGGCAGCTTCATCCTGGGCTCACGGCCAGGTTGTCCCTCAGTCTTGTGCTGGTGGGTGGTAAGCTGTCCCTGACCTTGGCTGAGCTGCACAGAGATATCATCCCATCCCAGAGAAGACCCTCATGGTGTAAATCACCCCTGGTTTTCTATGTGCACAATTGCTAGGGATCACAGCCAAGACTCACACAAGAAAAAGATTTTGCTGTTGGTGGACTTCTTTCTGAGGCAGGAGGAGGGAAGAAAATGTTTCCCTGCTACAAGCTGGTTTCTCCACCACATAAACAGGAAGGGCAGATATGAGGAAGAGCTCAGTCCCCTACATCTGTCCCCAGGGGTACATCGCTGTCAGCTGGGAACCCCCAAGGGGTGGTGATCCCTGGCACATCCCCATGTGCTGCCTTTCCTGGCTCTGTAGCAGTCTCCCAAAACACCAACATCTTCATGCCAAGCATCCAGGCCCTCACCTCCAACATGCTGGCACAGCCAGTCAGAGGAAAAAGGAGGTGGGCCTGAGGGCTTGTTGGAGGTGACATGAAAAGTGAGGCACAGGAACATCCCTGAACCCCTACTCCTCTCTGAAGCCAAGGTGCCAAAGCCAAGCCAAAAATCTGGCGCCATTTGCTCAGGATGAGGAGGTTTTGTTTACACTAGTGACTCTTACAGGAGTTTTCTACTTCTGTATTTGTATTGTCCATCACCTCCACTGATTTTGGGATAAGCCAGACCACTGCTGCTGATCTTGACAGGCTGGAAAAATGGGCCTGGGTGAACCTAATGAGGTTCAACACTGCCAAGTGTAAGGTGTTGCACTTGGGCCGGAAGAATCCCAGACATAGATACAGACTGGGAGAAGAGCTCCTTGAGAGTAGCCCTGCTGAGAAGGACCTGGGTGCCATGGGGGATGAGAAACTTACCATGAGCCAGCAGTGTGCTCTTGCAGCTCTCAAGGCCAATGGGATCCTGGGCTCCATCAGAAGAGGGGTGGCCAGCAGGGACAGGGAGGTGATTGTCCCTCTCTACTCTGCCCTCGTGAGGCCCCACCTGGAGTCCTGTGTCCAGATCTGGGCCCTCAATACAAGAAAGATGTGGAACTGTTGGAGAGGGTTCAGAGGAGGGACACAAAGATGATCAGAGGGCTGGAGCACCTGCCCTACAGAGAAAGGCTGAGGGAGCTGGGCTTGTTCAGCCTGGAGAAGAGAAGGCTGCGGGGGGACCTCATTGCAGCCTTCCAGTCCCTGAAGGGAGCATACAAACAGGAGGGGAATCAACTTTTTCAAAGGGCAGATAATGGCAGGACAAGGGGGAATGGTTTAAAGCTGAAGGAGGGAAGGTTTAGATTGAATATTAGGGGGAAGTTCTTTACAGAAAGAGTGGTGAGGTCCTGGAACAGGCTGCCCAGAGAGGTGGTGGATGCCCCATCCCTGGAAGTGTTCAAGGCCAGGTTGGATGGGGCCCTGGGCAACCTTGTGTAGATCCAGGCCTGAGGTTGGTGGCCCTGCCTGTGGCAGGGGGTTGGAACTCTATGATCCTCGGGGTCCCTTCCAACCCTTGCCATTCTATGATTCTATGATTCTATGTACTCAGTTGAGCCTTGCTGTGGGTAGCGGAGGAGAAACATGGGGGTACAAATCCCTTAACTGGCCTTTTCTGTTGCTCCCATGTTTCCATCTCTCTGGTGAGGAATTACCCAGGGGCTGGGAGAGCTAGTTAAACAGACTGCGTTTCTTAGCCTGTTGGAGTCATTCCGAAGAGCAGCAGGAATTACACCTTCTGTTGTGGCTGTGGTACGCAGTAATAAGAACAAGCTGAAAACTGGTGAAATTGTCCACTGCACCTTCATTAGTGGACTTACATAAAATTCAGAAACTCCTAACATCCTCATTTCCTTCTACTGTACAAACCCATGGTTTGTTTTGGCATTGCCTCTATCCCTGTGACGCTGGCCCAAGACATCACAGGAGCTTGGGAGGGCTTTAAAATTTCAACACAATCTGTAGCTAAGGCCTCTGTTTCATGCTCTCCAGCTTGTGTGTGTGCTTTCTGGCAAGCTAAGTCATCCTTGTCTCCGTTCCTCAGGGTTTGCATATGCAAACTGATGAGGAGCCACCGAGGTTAATGTTTGGCTGGGTGGTTTTATAAAGTGGAAATCTGCTGATGGATCTGTGGGGATATTCTAGCTGGCTATTTGCATTGGATTAGTACATGTACAGAAAAAAAGGTTACTGGCAGGAATAGTTTTTTAATACAGTGTTTAAATAATGGTCTGTTTAATTGAGGTTCAGGTTTACTCCTTGGGAATGGACACAGTTGAGTAACTGCCAGAAGCTTCTTCTCCATCGATGCCACAAGACCAAAGAGCATTTTGTATGTCCACCCTTGTGTGGTTACACTTTTAAACCAAATGGAACCAGCTGACTTGGTTTTGTGGGTTGCTATACAAAGCCTTTGCCTGCAGTGCCTTCCCTCCCCATGTGGCAGCATGTGGACCCAGATCTCCTGCTCCTTGTGAGAGGATCTCCTGCTCCTATGTCTGAAAACATATTCCAGAGCGTAGACTGACAGATAAAAAAGAAAACAGTGTAAAAGAAGGAAAAGGAAGGGTAGGGTGTGTATATCATATTCATTCAGAGAAGGGGAGGCTCATCAAAGTTGAAATGGGTTTTCCTCCCTTCCCCGTTTTACTATCCCTCATGTGCTCCCATGCAAGTCCAGGCCTTGCTTGGCTTAGACTGTCCTAAAGTACATGTCTACACTGTCAACCCTAAAAATATATATTTCTGTTTTCTTAGAGGTGGGGATAAAATGAGGTGCATACATTGTACACCAGAAGAAACTAGGCTCGTCCCCTTCTTCACCAGCATAGTCACGAAGTCCCTGAGCCATTGTCATGCTGCTGGTGGCAGCTGGGCTCCTCCTCGAACTGGTCTCTCCTGTGTTTGTGTAAAACATTTTCTTGCTGTTTTTTTCCTGGCTATTGGATGGTGACTTGGTACAGACAGATGGAGAGCAGTGTTCCACTCTGACATTGTGTCAAGTCTGCAGCCTCCTCCTTCTAGCCCTGCTTTCTGATAGCTAAGCCTTTTGCAGGAATGAAGCTGGTGGATCTGCCCAAGGGGTTAAAATATCCCCTCCTACACTTCCAGAGGTGGATCTGTTGTTGCCTTAAACAGACCAGCATGCAGTGTTTGCAGCAGGTACCTCCAGAGGAGTAGAGTTAACACTGCTGCAATACACCCCAAAAATCACCCTGAAGATGAGAGCAGAACACGTGCAAAATGGTACACATGGTGATACTATTTGCTTCGCAAGAGTGATCACTCTTGTTTACTTTACAGAAGGAATTATTTTAGGAACTGTAATTTTTGTTTTAATTATTGCTGGGGATTAACCACCAGAGAAATTCTGTACCTGCTGAGAAAAAGTCATTCTTTTCCTCTTCCAGTACACCTTTTCCTCCTGAGCATCTGCATGGGTTGGTGCTGAGGTTAAAGGTATGGATCTGGGACTTTGTCTGGAACAGGAAAATACAAATTTTGGGTTGATGTCACTGTGGCTTGAATGCAGGTGTAATGATGCTCTGAATCTTGTGAGGATATTGCAAACAGAGGCAGTAAATGATCATAATATGGTTGGTGCCCTACCCATAGCAGATGGAGTACACAAACCTGTCCTTTACTCCTTGGACATGAGTAGTTTCTCTCTCCTTAAGGCAAACATATTAGAGGTTTTTGGGAGGAAAATCAAGCCTTTGCATTGTAGTGGTTTTGAAAAACCTACAACAACCTTTAAAATTAAAGTTAAAAAGCAAATATAATTCTTACAGATCTCAGATTTTAAAAAAATAGTAAAATATATTATGGCTGAACTGTTCTCCCTATCTGAGGTAATGTCAATATTAACCTGCAAGAATCACGTTCTGCTGTTGGATCTGACTATCATGTCAGCTGGTAGCAGTTTCATAGTCTTCCCCTTTTTTCCCCAGCTCAGTGCAAGATGAATTGTAGTAGGGTGAAGGGAGGGTTAAATGGATGCTGGCAACTCCACCAAAGCCATGATTACTGTCTTTGGTGGACCTGACACCAGCACCCTCTAACAGTTAGGGCCCTATAGGGATCAGCATGGCAGACATGCAGAGGTAGAGTGGGAGTGGAGGGCAGGAAAACGATGCAAATGCTTATGCAGAGAGGACATGTAAAGGGGTAGGTTACTGCAGCACGGGGCAGTGTGGAAGTGGAAGGTCAGTATTGAGTGGGGGTCAGTGCACAGGAGCAGGCTGGGCTCTTGTAAAGATCTCTTTTTCTCTTTTCTGTGACTTAAACTGAAATGTAAACATGCAGTTTATAGTAAAGTAGCTTATAGGTTTGGTCTTCACAGTTTCTAGAAAAATCGTGGAAAAAAACCAAGGTCTGGTTCATCCCCTTGCCAACCCAGGATGGTATCTGCCCAGGCCATTTTTAGATGCTAATACTGAAGATATTCCAGGCATCTTGCAGTTAAAAAAGAGTACATAGCCTGGGTGTAGGAACAGATGAATGTGCTGAGTAATTTATCTAGAAAATATCAAGTAGAGCTGATAGGGGACTAATGCAGAACTTCGTTTAAAGCTGGAAGCAAAGCCTGCTGCTGTATTGCTGCAAAACAGACAGTTCCTTTTCTATCTCAAACACCAGAAGCACCAGACTCCCAAGATGTACATGTTAAGGTAGGAGTAAGTGAAACTCCTGTGTCTATATGCAATAGAGGTTTAAAAGATAATGTATCAGCCTGGTTCTGATCAAGTAAACTTGCTGGACTGTCGATAGGATACCCTAAACACTCTAAACATGGTAGAGATGATGGTGCTGCCCCTTGGAGACTGGCAATACCAATGCAGCATGGAGGCTGGGAGGCTTTGTCTTCATAGTTTTGGAGTGTTTGCTTCTCTCCAGGTCTGCACTTAGGTGATCTTCCCTCTGTACCTAAAGAGCTCACCCACAACTTGAGGATGGGTAATGGTCACAGGGGAGATCATTCTGCCCTGTGTAGAAGTTTTAAAACTTGGCTAATACCCAGGGGTTAATTAAAATGAAATGGGTTATTTCTGCAGGAAAATGGCTTTCTCCTCTGCTTTCTGCCAGAACTTTTCCTTCACAGTTCATCTCCTATCCTACTGGGGACAAACACTGTTCTTTCTCTCCCTATCCTGCTCTTCCTATGTCAGGGATGGTTTCTTCTCTCATTCCCTTGACAAGCCTGTAGATTACTGTTGCCTGTTGTTCTTCCCTAGCTGGCCCTGAGCAAGGCAGAGAATGGGCTCTCCATGCCACAGAGGAGTCACAGGCTGTCTGCTGGTCACTCAGGCCTGTGCTTAACGGGAATGGTGGTCTGGTGATCACTTGAAGACGAGGTAACGCACAGAGGGATTGGATAAGAGGGGTTGCATGGGGGACCTGCAGTAGCAGCATGTGTTACCATTGATTGATGAACATTTCAGAGTGGGAAACAAAAATAATGGCACAAGAAATAAGGCTGTTATAAAAACATCTTGGAGGATTCACTCTATGGTCATACTTTTGGACTCCAAATATTACGTTGCTAGTAGCTTTATGTTGCTGTTGGCTAGGGCACTTCAGCTGGCCCTGGGACCTCTCTAGATGGCATCTGCAAGTATAGGACTCACATTTGCCTGCAAGTCTATTTTTAGACTAAACAGAAGTAATTTGTTTTATGATGAGGATGGTGAAACACTGGAACAGGTTGCCCAGAGAGGTTGTAGGTGCCTCATCTCTAGAAACAGTCAGTGTCAGTCTGGATGGGGCTCTGAGCATCCTGATCTGGTTGAAGATTCTCCTCCTTATTGAAGATCTTCTGCTTATTGCAGGAGGGTTGGACTACATAACCTTTAAAGGCCCCTTCCAACAAAACCATTCTATGATGCTATGGTTCTGATTCTGTGGATCCGGGACATTTAAGCATCCATTCACTTCTCACCTCTCAACTAAAATTAATCCAGAAATCACAGTTAGAAGTATGGAAGATCCTTATAGGAGTGGTCTTGTATTATCGCACCATTTCTCTTCAGGTCATCACTGAGGGCACTGCACAAGGTGTGTAAGCTCCCCTTTTAGCTACCTCCAGAGAGTAATCCACCCCCCTCAGTGCTAGAACTGGGCCTAAGCTGTGTGAAGGCAGGCATGAACATTTGAGCCTGTGTCTGATCTACTTACTTTTTATGGTCAATGGAGAGAAACAGGCACTTCTAGGTCATGATTCATCATGTCCAAATGTAGGCATCAAGAATAATTAGGTGAATCACACTCTAAAACTGCTTATTTCTCTCCACTGTAATAGGAAATTATAAAGGGAGGACAAGGTGTTTAGCTTATATGCATACACCTACCCTGTCAGTGTCTCCAGGGAAAAGGGATGAACCTCCTACAGTTCTAGGCTATGATAAATTGCCCTCTGGAGGGTCTTACCCTCTCCATTGCTTAGGAAACAAGTCAAAAGTAGGCACCTAGCTTAGACTAGATACTTAACTTCTCAATTACTAAAATTAAACTAGATTACTCCCACCCTGAATCTGCATATGTCACAGTTCACCATTATCCAAAAGAGGTATCAAGGATTCAGGAAGCAAATGGAGAGAAATATCTGAGAAGTTTCACATGTAATTTTTAGTATTTTATTTAAAGCTTTTTATTCTAAATTATGAGTTTTCTCTTTTGATGATCAAGTAGTAACTCCTAAACACAGAACACATTAACTGTCCTTTGGCATTGTCAGGGTCAGCCTGAGTACTCTGCTGGCAGGGAGGTTGTGCTTGGCTGGTTTGGACTCTTCCTCCATAACTCTTTGGTGGCATCAGCCTTTTCTACTTCAAGTTCTTGTTTGTCCAAAACTTGAGGAGCGAGAGGATCGCCTGCTGGAAGTTGTCTCCTGTCACTACATAGAGCAGTAAGTTTCCAAAAGTATTTAAGGCTGCTAAAGGCTTAGCTATTATAAACATAAAAAGCATTGTGTTCTTCAGGTGGCAGCTAACCGGTCGTACTCGGAGCTCCAGGCAAACCCCTCGAAAGACGTGGAAGGGGAGGAAGCACACATAGAAGACCACCAAAAGCACGACAGTCAGCCTGCGAGCCTTTTGCTTGTAGCATGCCTGTGTGTGGGGCCCAGTAGCCAAGGTGTAAATAATGAGCACATAGCACAGAGTCACCGTCAACAAGGGCAAGAAGAAGGCAAACACTGTCAGCAGCCAGTTGTACCACCGACTAGAGTCCAGGTCCTCAGCAGAGGCCAGGTCTGGGCAGATGGTCCTGTTCTGCATACGCCTTGTGGCAATCAAGACGCCCAAGGGACTGATGGCTGCCAGGGAAATCATCCAAACAACCATGCAAGTCACCACCGCCCATCCCCGGTTTTGAACAAAAAAGCACTTAATTGGGTGGACAACTACGAAAAAGCGGAAGATGCTGAAGCAGCTAAGGAAGATAATCCCGCTGTACATGTTGAAGTAGAAACAAAAGTGAATAAACCTGCACATGAAGTCTCCGAAAATCCAGTTATTTCCATTGGCAGAGTAGTGAATAAAGAAAGGAAGCGTGGCTATGTATAATAAGTCAGTGACAGCCAGGTTTAACATAATGATGGTGCTGCTTTTCCAGGGCCTCATCTTGATGAAGTAAACAAAAATTGCCACGATGTTCCCTGGGAAGCACACCAGGAAGATTAGGCTGTAAAGGACAGCGAGATAGGATTTCACCTGTAAGAAATCTTCATCCATGCAGATCGTCAAAGGGTCTGCCTGGCCTGGCGCAGCAGTGAAATTGCCGGTACGTTCAGATCCCATGTTTGCAGAAATCTTCTTAATGCTTCACAAAAATCAGATGTTTAGTTTTAATCACTTTGTTGGGACAAATGCATTCACTCAAATCTTTTGTGCTGGAGCAAATGTTGTATATTTGACAAGGTGTATTAGAGGGGGGAACAGGACTTTGCTAACAGACCCAACTCTGACCTAGATAACCCCACTCAAATGTTTAATTTCACCCTTCCCTGTCCCTTATGTTTAATTTTGATAATTATTAATTTTACTCTTGCTTTATTTATCTTCCTACGTTGAAGAAGACAATTACTGCTTATCTGCAAACCTTTGGGAACAGGAAGCATGCATTTAGAGAGTGAGAAAGAGTTTGGGCTTAGGTTTTCAAAACTATGAATTAGTCTTAGCTTTTTAGAAAGTAGAACAATATCCATATCTCCTCTTTGTTAATCTGAGCTAATGAGTGGTTCATGCTCATGAAACCAGAGATGCTGTCCGGGTTTCATGAAAGCCAAAAGATGTTAGGTTCAGATAAAGACCTCAGGACCTGATGCTCCCTAGCCTGATAATCACAGCTTGTTCCCTGAATATGATCTTACTCTCTTATAGTCATCAGAGCATAAAACTTGTATGAATGGCTATTTTTTAAAAAAAATTAAAAATCAAGCTTCATAGTGGCATAAAACTGATTTAAATGATTGAAGACTGTTTCTCAAAGCACAGGGAGAAGGTGGAAAGCACAGTGAAGGCACTGATCTTACTTTCATTCTGTGTGAATTGGACTAAATAGACTTGTCTCTGGAAAAGTTTCTTGTCTGCCATTGCCAATTTGAATCTCTCCACAGTGAGCTGAAGGCAAAACCTTACTTGATAGTGCTTTAACCTGAAAGACTAGTAACCATAATGAAAATAATGTTGTCTAATGTCAGATATCAAAAAGTTAGATGTTTGAACTGTAGTCAGTCATCCTAAGCCCTTCCTTTGTTATCAAGGGAGAGAAGAAGGTTCTCCCAGGATGTAATATATCTTCTTAGAAGAGAGGTTTCTAAGATAAATGGTTTACTCTTTTGGCAAACCTATTTCTTTCCATTGGGTAAAAAGGCAGCCTAAGGCAACTAGTTCAGACTTGGATGTCTAATCTTTAGATGTCTCGAGTGAGGCAAAAGGCATGCCACTTGAGCACCTCAGGTGAGCATCATTCCTCCAGATCCTAACCTAGTCCATCTGAGAAAGTATTACAAAGCAACTTCATAAAGTGCCTGAGAGGGTACTATGAAACCCTAATTCCTCTCTCTTGTCCCAGAAAAAGAGTCACACAGTCTCTAAAGTAAATCAATGTTACATTGAACATCTTGGATGATGTCACCACACTAAAAAAGAAAAGAAGTAATAAGACAGAAGTGAACCTTATTGTAGTCCTGCAAATCCTGTGTATAGCTGTGTATAGAATTAGCTTTTGACCTGACTCAGTTAACAACATTTAGCATGTTACCTGTATGGATGTTTCTGCATTATCCCAAAGACTGATAGAACATGACAGATTTTCTCTGACAAAGCTAGTTGTTAAAGCTGGGACACAACAGGAATTACTTGATCATAACTAGTTGGAAAGATGGGTAGCACTTTGTTACTCAGCAGCACTTCAGAGAGAAATTTGAACAGGTTCCCCATAATTTAGTTAAAATGCTAATGCTTTTCAACATGAATGTTACCTCAGGTACAGCAGCTTTGTCGTTAAAAATGCACTAGGTAAAGGCCATGAAGCTTGTTTTAAACAAATTCAGTTGAAACAAAAGCTAGGGATATACACATTTTCTCTGTTTTCTGCTGCTCAGTGATATCCCTGTTGCACACATTTGTGTCTCTCACTGGTAAATTTTATGTAGTTAAACAAAATTTTCTGGAATATTTGATTCATTCCCAGTTTAGCTTTCCTGCACAGCTTGCTGATCATTTCTTCACCGCAGTCTTGAACCCTCAAAATTGAAAATGGAGAAATATTGCTTACCTGAAAACTTGCAATTCTACTTCTCCCTTTGATATTGCTTTGAGCAAAGAGCACTACAAATGAAATGTATTTTTATGTCTTCCTTACAGTGAGGCAGATTTTAGTACAGCTTTGCAACCTTATGCATTCACTCCCTGGCAGGCTCAAACTCCACGTGACCATAAATTAGAAGACTGGTAGAAAACCTCAGTTTCTGTCTCAGGTGTTAACTCTTAGACCTGTGAGGCTGCACGATATCTCTCTTGCCCTCTGTTATTCATGCTGTCCTGACTTCAGTGGGCAGATCGTGCTTTGCTGGCAGCAGTTCTGCGGGCTGTGGTAGACCTGTAGTATTCAAATAGCAGCAGATCGCATTCAAATGAGTTTGTGTGCGTGTGGGCATGTGTTTATAAAAGAGAAAAATAAATTTATTCTCCATTGTCTGTGATGTGAAACCTGATCACCAAAGTGAATAAAGCATGTTGCCATTTCAAGGTCAGGTGAAAAATGTTATGGCATGCTGTCCTCACAAACCACAAATTTCTCATGAAGAACTATTTTCATCTCATGTAAGAAATGAAAGGCTGTGCTTTTCAGGAACTGCAGCAAACTTTATTTTGGGCGAATAAAATAACTACAATTAGCACTGGCTGGTTATTACTAGGGTAGCTGAATTTGCAAACTTCATTTCATTTGAGCCTTTGCTTTCCGGCTTCGTGATTCACAAGAGCTGCAATTTTCCATGCTTCTTGAACCAAGAGACCGTTCTTGAATAAAAATCTTATTCTCGTCCTTAGCTTGAGGAACATGATCAAAAGAGATTATTATTTCAAAAGCAAAGGAAAAAAAAACCAACACAAACTCATAGTATCTTCAATTTTGAAACCACAGGTTTTGATGCCTGAGCTTGCGGCCTGGTCCATGCAGAAAGACCCCAGCTGCCCAGTGTGGCCGGCAGCCTTTTGGCCTTGGTACGTTTTTATAGGGCCTACTTGCTGGTGAGGCTTACAATCTGGTATTAAAAGAACAAGCTTTCATTTCTGAATGTTATGTGAGTTAGTGTAGTTACTTAGAACCACACAGATAGGAATATTTTTAGGAAGGCTGACTTGACTCTCCTTGAGTGCCTGTACCGTAAACATGAAGCTATCTGTTTTGTTAATCCTACTGCAGGGAAGGATTGGTTATGGGGGCAATCAAGACTAAGGCAGCGGTAATTTCTGACAACTAGCATATTATCTATGGGTTACCATTAGGGAAAGGGCATCATCTCTGTTCCCATCAGACCAAGCTTTTCTCTCTAGGTCAATGCTCTTTTAAAAAAATGTCCAAAGTTTCTCAATAATTGTAAAATACACTGTTTGTACCAGCTCAGGGATCGGTGACTGTTTAAATAGCTATTACCCTGTTCCTAGACACTACACGTGTCATTAGAAACCATTTGTATGAGGCTGTAGTGTTATAAGCACAGAGGGAGCTAATTATAGTTAGGGATCATTTAATGCATTCACTACTTAATCCATTATACCCCTGAGCAATAGAAAACCTGTGAAGCAGTGGCTGGTATTTATCGTTCCTTGGCAGCGGCAGTGCCACATGTGAGGTAGAAATGGGCTTTCCTGCCACCTTGGCCCAGAACTGCCCAGGATTTGGGGCACGGGGGTCTTGAACAGGCACAAGGCTCACCTCTGTGTATATAACTTGGATCAGGGAAAGAAAATAAACCACCCAGTTTCAGGAGAGGGGGACTAACAGAAGGCCATTCATGCAGAGCTGCACTGCATGGAAGAGATGTGCTCCTTAGCTTACCCAAATCTTGTCTCATCATCAGCTGTAGGGACCATGCAGCTCCTACTCCTCCTGGCCTCTCTCCCTGCACCCTTTGCTGGGGTTTCAGCACCTTCTCATTGCACATGTACCTTTGGAAACTGGCTTTGACTGCAGCCATGTGACTGGCCCTGGGGGTCACATCAGTCACTTCCAAAATTGTGGATAAACTAGCAAGGCCCACTTGTGAATATCCAATTTAAATTGCTTGCCCAGCTTTGTGTAAGATCTCTATGAATAAAGGCTGATGCTGCAGCATCATTTACCCTTATTTGATGAGTATTGGTAAGAATTGCAAAGGTCAGTAGTCCAACAGTATAAAGCTAGTTATTTGCACCTTTCTTGAAACAGCCATTAGAAAATCCTAAAGAGTTCATGTGTGTGCATAAATGTCTCTTTTAGTCATTGTATAGAAAGGAAACTGGAGTGATTTGGTGCCAGGATTATTAATTATTTCCTCTTAAAACTTTACACCATAGGCTGGGTCAGTTATCAGAGTGTGTGGTGCAAATAGGATCGTCCTTTCATACTGTGTATTTCTTTCTGTGATGGCAGCATGAATGGGATGCACAGGATGACAGATAAGTTCACATACCTGGAGCACACAATCTGCTTCAAAAACTTCCAGGCTGAAATACAGAAGTGGACAACAAAGTCCAATACTTTTATTTTGCTTTAGGGCTGGTTGCAAACAGTATCTCTTTCCTCCGATTGGGCTGGCTGTTGGTTTTTGCAGGCATTGAGGCAGAAGAGGTCATAGCAGGGCTTTTTGTGGTGTCCCAGCATCACCACTGAACTTGACTGCAAATAGGACTCATAGGCATGAGGGTCCACAAGTTGCTGTTCCATTGCAGAGGCTGTCCTTGTCTCATAAACCTGATGTAAAATCCATGAGCATGAATGAAAGTCTCCTTTTAGAGTCAGACCTTCGGACATGACAGCACCCAGGGAGGCACAGTAGAAGGACAGCTCTGATTAATAAACATGCAGGGTAATAGGCAGTTTGTTGGGCAAGGGCTGGGCTCCAGACTGTTGAGAGCTTTCATTATACATTTTACTTTTGGTTGAGCAAACATATAATCTTTCCATGGGCTATTTCCCTTAGCAGACATACATTTGTTTGGCTGATCTTACTCTGTGTGTGATTGAATACCTAATTACAGTTGTTATCAGACCACCATTGGGAGATGCTCAGTTCTGTTGAGAATGATAACGTGCATCTTCATCACATGGGGAAATCAGCTCCATCTCTCCCTCTGTATTTCTCCCCTGAGACAGACCGGTACAGGCAGCATTTTTTTAATCCCTAAATACACGGTGACTCTAAATTAATCACAGTTAAATGCTGCCATCCAATTATGTAAGGTAATAGCGACTGTTAATGAAAACTTCTGGAAAGGAATATTTTACCTTGGGAAAATTGCATATATAATCTGGAATATAAGCAATGCAGCTGCCACATCAGCTGAGCAGAAGTAGTTCGATACAGTTCCAAAAATAGCCTGTATGGATCTGAGGCCCTATTTTATGGTTAATATTAGTCCTCAAAGCGAATTGGTGCTCATCTACTACAGGGCATAGAAGATAAAATCTACTGCAGCCCTTAGATGAGCGCGGAACTTTCAGAAGGCAAGTTGCCCCATGGGGAGTGGGGAGAGGAAAGACAATGGGACAATTTGCCTGCTTAGAGCCAGTATGTGCTCAGGTACCTCGGTACAGCACAGGCAAGACCATAAACCGGCGAATAAAAAGCGCTGCGGGAGCAGCCAGCTACGAATCGGCCTTAAACACAGCAGCTGCACCAGTTAAAGTTTTCCCAGCAGATACCAAAAGCCAAACTAAACTCATCGGAGATGTGACAACAGTTGTAATTGTTTTAGGTAATGGGGCATTTCCTGAAAATAACCCAGCTCAGTGGGTCTGAAAACAGAGAGGGACAATTTGCTGCCTTGTTATTTTATTTTGGGTTGGGTTTGTTTTTCAGTTCCGAGACCGAAACTCTTGTGAGATGAGATGTACGTCCCTGGCTACAGGTAACATGTCAGCACGCAACACTGCAAAGGGGGCTGTTAATGTGGCCTCCAGCACACCAGCAAAGTTTCAGTCATTCATAATGCATGCTGTTACCCTTGTGATTTGCTTGCGGGGTGCTACGGCAAGTGAAGGGAAGTCTGCCCTTCACCATAGGCTGTTCTAACAAAGCTTCATCTTCAGAAGGTGACTTGTACCATCACAGCTCTGTACACGTGAATTCAACGTAGGCGGCCAAAGATGAACCCTTCCATGAGCCAGAGATTGTTCCTTTAGCGAACAGGAGCCCTTGGCTTGATACCTTGAACAGAGCCTGAAAGATTTCACTATGCTTTCAATGGTAGTTCTATCGTGCTTGCTTTGTGCTTGCTTGAGCAACTTAGAAACCTTTGGTCTAAATACGTAGAAGACATGAGAAACCTTCAGCTACTGCTGTGTAACTGAGCAAGGTGACCGAGAACAGAAGGAACATCATAAACTAGGAACTAAGAAGGAATGCAAGGAGCCTCAGATAAGAATGCAACCAAGGACAATGTTTCACAGCCGTGGTGGAAGTGTCCAGATAAACTAGCAAGAAACTTGTCAAAACTAGTTAACTGTAAGAGAAGAACAAGCCACCTGGATTAATCCACACTGCCCATGCTTCAAGGAGAAGGACACTTTCAAACAACCACTAGACACCACCAAATGATGGCCAAGGAACCTCACAGAAGATCTTCAGAAACTTAAAGCATGTGCATAATGAACCTGCAAATATTATAATCAGTTCCAGTAACTGAAATGAATATGCATGTACTAGAATAACATAAGCTTTTGCTCTCAGAACTAATGGTATGCACAATAGGTCAGAGTGATCTCCTGTACATTGAGGACTTCACTGAAAAATTCCTAACTCACAAACTGAGCCTTAGTTTCTTAACTGACTTTTCTGGTAACAAACTAATACCTGGCTCCTGGCAGAAGGACCTGGGGTCACTTTATTACTGTGCTGGTCTCCCCCTGGACCCAGCTCCCACCTGATGGAATTCCTCCTGCACTTTGGAAATGAGCTTTTCCCAGCAGGAATGGTGCCAAGAGGAGCCAAAGGAGGACAGGGAAAGGAACTCAGCCATGTAGGATGCAGTTCATGTTTTGAAAGTATTATTACCCTCCCAATTTAATTCTTTTATTAGTTGTTTGCATTTCTAGTGCGTATTTGTGATAATGTAAGGTAATTATCAGGCAAAATTTTACTATCATAAAACAATTAGCAGAAACAATTCTCAGTCAAAGTGAACATAGGAAGTTGCTTAACCACAGGTACAAAATAGACAAGATAAAAACCCAGAAGGAAATGCCCTGAGAACTGTCACTGCAGAATCAAAGGACTCATATTTTTCGGAGCAAACTCCCATGCTTTCCAGAAGAGCTGTGTGAACAGGGAAGGCACTCAAGCTCCTCATCCCAAACCCTTCCCCTTCTGTCCCTTCTGGTAGAGAAACCCCTCAATCAGCATGGGAGCATGAAATCAGCTCCCTCTGCACCTGCTGCTTGCCCAGGCTGCTCTGCTGACCTCACCCCAAGAGTCATACAGCTTCCCCACCTGGGAAAGAGTCTTGTGCTCTTTAAATGATGCTTAAATGCTAAGTATTATTATCCTCAGGCAATTAAATACCTCCCCAGCTATTCAGATCAGGTGGAAGCATGGATTGTCGAAATAGCCTTCAAAGAGATAATTCATGCAAACTGAGCCTGTGGAGTTCATGCTGCTCTTTTTTTTTTTTAAATCTAACCTTTACCTCTGGCTATTTTTTGCTCATCTAAATGGAATATATGAAAGAGGCTTTCTCTTGCTTTGCCTTTCTATGCTACCTTTCACCAAGAGATTCAGGACCACTCTTGGGCTTTGGTCAGATCTCCTCCCTCTGAGCTTTGCAGGACTTCAACTAACATAGCATTGGGGTTACCCACCCCACTTGGGACAGCTGGGGATCCCTGCTGTAACCTGAAGTCATAGCAGTGGACTGACTGCATTGGTTTATATAGTCCAAATGCCAAAATTGTGGAGCACTGAAAAATCAGAGTCACATAATTCAGAAAGTAACATTTTGCTGCCATCTGTGGTGGGAATGGCTTCTGCCAGAGCAGTGTCTTCCAAGCTAGGCACTTGCAATAATAAAGCAAGAGATGAGGCTGTGCATTTTGCTCTTTCTACCCAAGCAGAGCTAGCAGAAAGCAGGTAACCTGGCTGCCTTCACAAGCAAATGCTCTGCAGACCCAGGGGTACAGGATAATGATGCAATGTACTTTTGTCACAGCTCTCAGAGCGGGCTCTGCCTGTTCAAAACACTGTGACTGTAGCTGTTAAAGTTTGCAATACTGAGGAAACATGGGAGAAACCATGTCACCATGGGACACAAGATTACAGAAAAGATAGTTAGAAGCAGCTCTGCACACTTGACCCTGCCTTTTAAAATTATTTTTCTTCAAAGGGAACTGTTTAATAGTTGGTGGTAAAATGAGATGATGCAATGTGTTTGAGGATATAAAAATTGCAATGCCCTGAGTGTGCTCAGGCTGTTTGGGGTCAGGCCAGGTATTTTGGCCACTAATCTGCATTTTGCCAACATGTAAATCTCCTGCTGTATATTGGCACGATTTATGGCCTGCTGGAACCTGAGGAGGGAATCGCTAACCAGGCTTTTGCATCAGATTTTGCACATCATGTTCTAAGGAGGCGTACACTGGTGCATTGCCAATGGCTTCAGAGCCAAGTTAATCCACCCCAGCAGACTGTCTAATCCATTGGCTTTCATGGCAAAGTCACTGCAACAAGCTGAGTGCTGACCCCTCCCCTCTCTCAGGCATCACCTTGGTGTGCGCAGTGCGGTGCTTGTCTTCTGAAATCCTCTGTCCTGATTCAAAGAGGGCTTGCCCATGGCACTGTGGGATGGGGGTAGAAGGAAACTCCTCAGGCCCTGGAGTCCATCTGCTGCCCCAGATTGGTTCATATCCTTGTCAGTCCCACCAGATGTTTTTCCAACCTCTTCTAAAGTCTTCTCACCACAAAACCCCTCCTTGGCCTCTCTATGCCCACAGGACTTGTTGCCTCATGTCTTGACATCTTCCCACTCTAGTCCCAGATGGGGGCATTCTGCTTTCTGGATCCAGGTAATATGTGTGAAGGTGTGCTGGTTTGACCCTGGCTGGAGGGAGGCCAGGCGCCCACCTAAGCCACTCTACCACTCCCCTTTTCAGCTGGACAGGGGAGAAAACATCTATTGAGAGGCTTAGGAGTTGAGATAAGGACAGGGAGAGATCATCCTGTAATCAGCATCATGGGTAAAACAGACTCAGCACAGAATAAAGGAAAGGAAACTCTCTAATTTATTACCCTGCACTGCATACCCAGTGACACCAGAGTCAGGTAATGAGAAGTGTGACCAGATCTTAAAGCATCTCCCCACACCCCTCCCTTCTTAGCAGGCTTCACTTTAGTCATGATTTCATTCCCTTCTTCCCCCCCTATTGTGGCACAGGGAGAGGCAGGGACTGGGGGTTTTAAGTCAGTTCCTCATTAGTTTTTTTCCTTCTTAGGGGGGCAGGGGGCCGCATTCCTCACACCCTTCTGCTGCACCATGGTGTCTCACCCATGGGAGACAGTTCTCCATGAACTTCTCCAACATGAGTCCTTTCCCACAGGGCTTCAGCTCTTCACCAGCTAACCCAGCATGGGTCACTTCTGTGGGGTGCAGTGATAAATCATAAAATGTCAGTCTCTCTGTCCCACACTGTCCCACATCTTTCTCTCTGGCACCGGGGGTGCCTTCTCCCCCCCCTTCACGGACCTCGGTGGCTGCACAGTTCTTTACATCTTCTCACTCCCTTTTCTAGGGGCAAAATTGCAGCTGCCTGCAGGTTGTTTTCTCCTAAATACGATTCTCAGAGGTGCTGTGACTGTCACTGATGGGCTCAGCCTTGGTCAGCAACAACTCTGGCCTTGAATCGGCCTATGTTTACTCTCTGGGGCCTGCAGAGATCTTCTAGATGCTTCTTGCAGGAGCCATCTCTGCAGTCCCCCACCCCCACTAGTACCCAGCTATGCAAAACTGCCACACTTCATGGTGCTTTTCAGTATGAGCAACTGTCAGTCCCACAAACTTCTCATTTTTGTTTTTTGTGGTTTGGAACCTCTGTTCTGCTTTCTATCCCACAGACTCCCCCTCTTCTGGGAGTGCAATGTCCAACCAGACGTGTCACCCCAGGGGACGTGTTACCAAAGCAGAAGGGTTTCTCATCCTTCCTGGCAGTCTGTGCTCTTATTTCTATGTCCTATTCTGCCATTTTCCTGTTTCACAACAGCACAAGGTATTTGACTGATGTTCATCTTGTGACCTCCATAGCCCTTTAGTTCTTTACTGTGGTACTGCTGCCTAAGCAGATAGACCAGACTTGTGCAGTTTTGATTATTTTCCTACAAACACAAAATTTTCATTTCTTCTCACAGTATTGCATCCTGGGTTTTTTTCAGACTATTTCTCCAATTTCTGTAAATTGCTTTGAACTTAATGCTGTCTGCCAGGATGCTGAAGTTCCCCTCACTTATCATCTGCATGCTTCAAGGGTATACTTTCTACTCCATCGTTGAAATCACTAGTGAATATAGTAAGGGTGAACTCACTGCAAAATCTGGACTTGGATAGAAAATTTTGTCATGTTAAACCTCCCAGAGCTGGGCCTTGCATTTCTGCTATAGAAACCCCCACCAGTATTATCTGTGCCTGGAGTAGCAGCTCAGCCACAGCTCCCAGCAGCACAAAATATGAAGTTTTGTGTCTTTAATGTCTACCCCTTCCAGAGCATTTCAGAAAGGAAACTGGCTTCATCCCAAGAAAGGAGTCAAATGATGCTCAACCATCTTAGTGGACAATGCAGTGGCAATCTCCACCCCACCATCGCCAACTCCTGCATTATCTGTCTGGGACTGATAATGTAGCTGTGAAGTTAGCCTGGATGCTGTCCATCTGGCTTCTATCAACATTTTTAATAGATTCAAGACACTGGCATGAAGCATATCGATCAGCATACTTGATTCCTTCCCAAATGAACCAGGTACAGAGAAGTCAGCCCTGATTCAGGAAGTGAATGGATCTCTCTTATCTTAGGCAGGACAATTTTTCCTAGTTGTCTCCCTCAGTGTTGGGTGTACACAGGTAATCCTCAGCACTAACATGGCAGCAGTTGGCTTGAGCTGGAGTTTCCTGGACAGCAAGGAGAAAATTCTGATGTCTTTGGTAAGTGGCAGTAAAGTATTGTGTGGCCTCTGCATGCCAGGGTGGAGGATAATAAATTGTCTACCACTGAGGGCTGTGCAGGCAATAGAAAGAAGGGTTCAGCATCCATATAGTTCTATCTTTCTTTGAAGACCTGGTTGGGAAGGTGCTTGGTATGGTATCTCCATCTTACAACACAGGGAAGATAGTACAAAAAAACCTCTTGGGAGGTTTAGGGTGGTAACTTGTGTTGATGTGATGCTGCATTTCAGGGACCCTAGAAAGACAGGAACAAGGAGGACTTGCTGTACGGCTGAAGCCAGTTGCATGGTCTAAGCTTTGTTAATCCAATGGAAGAGCCTTGAATTTCTCTAATGGCCTCAAAAGTGCATACATAAGAGGGTCCCAGAACAAAGGTCATCCCTGTGCATTTCAATATTTTTAGTTCATGCAAGAAAAGGAAATTTTGTAGAAAATTTAACATCACTTTCTCCCCTGAGGCAGCTACTTGGCGAAAGCACAGCTGCCGAGATCCAGCTGTTCCTTATCAAATCCAGCTTTCTGACTCCCTACAAGAGACATTTTCTACTTCTCACCTGCTGTCACAGACTTTTGTCTAACAGTAAGTCTTTCTTCAATACTTTTTCCTCAGAGTGACCAAGACAGAAGGCTTTTGTATGTGATCTATAGCACATGAAGAGGTATTGATAACCACTCTGATCTCTCAAAATCTAGTCTGGTGGACACCAAATGCAGCCTTGTGCTGAATTCCACATACCTCTCCATAGACCATGCTGGCAGTCAGCAGAGCTGTTGTTCATACCTTACATTACAAGTCAGAGAAAATATAAGTAACCTCATTTGGTATGGCTGCATTTCTAATGCTTGTTCCTCCAGTCCCAGTGCTGTGCCATGAATACTTCTTTGCAATGGATTCATGTGCCTTAATGCGATGACAACAAATGCAGCTGCCTCAAGGGCTCCTCTCTTTGGCTCGTTAGGGCCACAATGTAATCCTTCTCTGGGCACACCTCCTATACAGCCTTTGATCTGACAGCTGTGGAGACTGCTGCCTGTAGTGACACATCTCACCCAGGTTCATCAGCTCACTTTACTGCAGAGAGAGTCGTTGCCACCCACAAGACTATGTGGGACCAGCAAGTGGGACCCATCCAGAACAGAGGGGCAATGTGCCCTTCAAAAACCCACACCTCTTTAAGGGCAGAGACAAGAGAGCACAGCTCTTGCTGTAGCAAACCTTGTCATGCCTGACTTCCAAAGTACAGTTATTTCAGCCTTTAATTATCCTAGCTGTGGGAGGCATCCCGCCTGCAGGAATGTCTCTGAGAGCTCCACTTCTTTGATGGGCCTTCTTTGGTTCCTACCTCTGTCAGCATAAACAAGGTACATTTAAGAAGATCATATTAAGCCCTTGGTTAGCACTCAAAAATGGAATTCAGCTTGCATAGGTGATGTTCCCAGAGCTCATGCCATCTCTGTAGATTCAGGACTGAATTAGAAAATAAACTCTGAATTGCTTTGGCTGCCCTAGCATTGGGCTTGTAGAATCAGTGTGAAAGCCTGCTTTAGAGAAGTTGGATAGGGCCTGAGAAAATCTTTTCCCAGCGCCCTTATCTGCAATGCAGGGAGCTCCCTGAGACAGTCAGGCTCATCCTAGAGAAGGATCTGCTCTTTCAGGGAGGGCAAGAAGAGGAAAACATGTTGATGCCTGCAGCTATACTTCCCACTCCCATAGCAAGGTTCAGAGAAACCTGTCTGCATTTCAGCTGTGGAGAAATGTGTGAGGAAGAAATGCAAGCTGTTATTTCCTGTGGTAGGAGAGTGGTCAATAATAAGAGAGAGAGAGAAACCCACAGTTTGATGTTTCTAGCCAAGCAGTTAGGAGGGGGTGAATTCAGCGCTGCCCCAAACTGCATGAACTCTAATTCCCTATATTTATCCTTTCTAACTGTTTGATACACTTAATTGGCTCTCATCACTGTTTGAAAGGTAACATCCCCAGGGGCATGACCAGCCGTATTTCATTTCTCATTTACATGTGTATAACCACACAGCCACACAGCCTGTATTTGATTCAAAAGTGTAAGCTGGAGATTGTGTTTCTTTAGAGGAAGTTGATCAATGCTCCCACCTTGCTCTTGCAGATGGTATGAACATCATTTTGTTCTTCCTTTTAGTACTCCCTGCTGCTTCTCCAGCATAGACCTCCTTTTCCAAATCAGACACTGTCTTCCTCCCCATACATATACTTTTCCAGGGTGATCTTTTTAATGGAAGAGTTTTGTCTACCCTCTAGTGGGAATTTGAATTAGAGCATCTGCAAAGCCGTGCTGTGAGAGGGAGTACGGGATGCTGGATCCCATCAGGCACAGCCTGGACTTACTGCAGGAGGGACCTTCATGGTGTTTCCAGCGAACACCTTGCCCCACTGCTGTCCTTTCCCTTCCCTTCCCTTCCCTTCCCTTCCCTTCCCTTCCCTTCCCTTCCCTTCCCTTCCCTTCCCTTCCCTTCCCTTCCCTTCCCTTCCCTTCCCTTCCCTTCCCTTCCCTTCCCTTCCCTTCCCTTCCCTTCCCTTCCCTTCCCTTCCCTTCCCTTCCCTTCCCTTCCCTTCCCTTCCCTTCCCTTCCCTTCCCTTCCCTTCCCTTCCCTTCCCTTCCCTTCCCTTCCCTTCCCTTCCCTTCCCTTCCCTTCCCTTCCCTTCCCTTCCCTTCCCACTTTGTTGTGGTAGAGGGACAGACTTAGATTTTCACTGCTGTTTCTTGGCCAGATACTCAGCTCTGATGAGGAAGTATAGCTGTATTAATCGTGTTGAGTCAAAGTGGGGATGGAAATTCGGAAGGTGTATGATAGATCTGCATCTTGACTCCATTTGCCATCCTGCCAGTAGAAGAAAATTGCTGACATTGTATCTGAAGGGGTAACAGGGGCCACTGGATCTGAACTGGGGTGTTCTGAGACAGGGGCGGCGCCAGCTCTGAGGCGTGTTAGCTGAACCCGCATTCTCTCCTGTGGTACCCTGCCCCTTGGGTGAAGGCAGCTCACTTGTTATGGACTCTACCTCTGACCTTTGCAGCCTGGGGAGAACAACTTCCCGACCTGTGGTGCAACACATGCGTTTCTGCCTGAAACGTTTCCCTGTCCCACTGCTCATATCCCATGTTAACCTGCAAATTATCAAGTATTTCATGCAGGTTTATAACTGGGTGAAGGCAGTTGATTACTGGCTCTTGGCAGACATCACACATAGTGGTAGCTAAACACCTTTGGTGATAAGGACTTGCTCTCCAAAAATCTTCTCTGAAGGAAAACAGAAGTGCTCCTTCCACAGAAACAGAGTACGATGTTGGATATGAACCAGGACCTGGGTAGTGCAATTGCTGCTCTAATTCAACTTCTATTACTGAGGTGCCACAACCGAGCAATCAAGACTCCCTTGAAAATCTCACCCAAAGCCTAAAATGCACTTTGTAAGAGCTCTGGGCTGGGAACTGATCTCTTCCCCACCTGGCTGCTAATTTGCTTTGTGTCTGGAGGCAAGTCACTTAACTCCACTGTGCCTCAGTTTCATCACCTGTAAAATAGAGGTGACAGATATATATATATATAAAAATAAAATTATCTCAGAGCAGCTTAGTAGCAGAAAGGTAAGTGGGAGGAAAGTCCTGTAGGCAGGTGCTGCTGCCTTAACTGTTCAGATAACTTCCCGTTGATAAAAAGCATCATGAGGTAAAGGGAAGAGGGAATTTTCAAAAAGATTTATTGCTTGAAATCATTGCAAGGTGCATTTGTATGCTGCTGTCTGCTAGGTCTTCTTCATTATTGCTGAGGCCATAAGTGATTGGGCCAGCCTGGCTCACTCAGTGGAAAATTGCTGGAAATAAATCCACCCATAATGCTTCCGCTCTTTGTGCCACGTCACCCCCTTTTTGCCCAGCTTAACAAATCTGTAACAAGAGCAGAGCGGGAGGCTTTACCTTAGATGCCCTTTGATCCACCCCCAGAGAAGGAGTTTTTCTAGCCCTGTCAGCTGCAGGTCCAGGGTGTCACTTAGCAAGGTGGCTGACACCATGAAAGTCCTTGAAAACTGGGGAAGAGAGGTGAGAAAATCACAGTAAAACTAAAATATCGTGTCAGAGATCCACAAAGTACGGATTCTGCTGGATGCAGGGGATTTGTCTTGAGAGCGACCTGGGATGCAGCCAGTTAGCTTGTGCTGATCAGGGGCAAAAGCAAACCACAAAGATTTTAGCAAAACAGTTAGAAGGGACAGAATTAATTTCCTAATAATTCTTTTTCCAAAAGCTGATGGGTCGTAGGCCACAGCCTGGATGTGGTGAAAGGAGAGGGAATGACTGAGTAACTTGGTATTGGGTTTGCTAGCTTGGGTAGCAAAGAGAGTGCTGGAAATACAACCATATTCAACAAAAACACAGGAAGGAAGGTGACTGCGGGAACTGTTCTTTCTACCTTGCTTTATTAGGATTCAGTGTGGTATTGTCTGTGCACAAAGTTGTATTTCTTTCTTTTTCGCCCTATCTTCTTTCACTATTTTACAAAGTAAAAGGAAATCCATAAAGTAATTTGGAAAAACACCTCTTTCCCTTTTTAAAAAAAACCCAGAAGCTCAGAACTTTCTTTTCCTTGTAAGAGTGGAGAGCATCACTGGTACTATAGCTTCTAGGCATCCACCTGTCTTTTGGTTTAGAAATCAGTGATATCAACCACTGTGGGGAGAAAAGAAACTGAGGAGACATCTTAGAAGACAAAATACCTTTTAATTCAGATGCCTTTTAAGTTCTAGCAATGATGAATTGAACATACTCTGCATTATATTTTGCCTGAAGCAATCCCAAAATCATGTTGCCTCTGTGTGTTTTAAAAACTAAGCGTTTGAGCTTTAAATTTTATTTTAGAAAGGCACTCAGCTCAGTGTTTACCAGCTTTACTTTTTCTCCTTCAGGGACCTGGAGTCCAGCTCTGACTGAAAGCAGGAGCATATTTTTTATTCCTGCTTTAGAAGGTGTCTGACTCGCTTTGCTCTCTGCTGCAGCACCCAATAGGCTCAAGCACCAAGTCAGCAAGACACTTCAGTCAAAAGTACTGCCCTTTTCCAACTGCTGTTCAGAGAACGGGCTTTCAAATGCACTTTCTTGAGGGTAAACTTCTTAGTTTTGTGGTTTTTACACTGAAGTGGCATCAGCTGGCACAGCTGAATGCCTCTTCTGTCACAAAATGTAAGGGAGTTGTGAGGGAGCACACAAAGTATTTTCCTTTATATCTCTTCTTTTGTGCTGGCAGGGAAAGGCAAATGCAGCTTAGAGCTGGTAGGAGCTGAAGAGCGATGTGTTTGTTGTTTGCTGCTGTAAAGTTTGGGTTCACTCAACCTGCATTTTCAGAGTACAAAATATTGGCAGATGGGAGCAGTCATTCAACGCCTACCCCACTAGCTTACCCTTACCAGCAACATGACAGCATCTCTTCAGGGTCTGGATGACTCAGTGATGAGCCGGGCGCTACCCTTCACTTCACGTGGGGGACCCCTAACGTACAGTCACACAGCACAGGTAACACAGCAGCACCCCATGGTGCATACCATCGCATCAGGGTGAAAACGCAGCCCTGTCTCACATCAGTATCCAACACAGGCCTGGTAAAAGTGGACTCTTTCTCAAGCTATTTAAGCCTTTCTCTCTACTAGCTCTTTACCATGCTGTTCCTATGTGCAGCCGGCTTCACAGTCTCCTCGGCATTCAGTATGACTCCCTTCAAAGGCAGGTAGATGCAGATGGATTAGAAATAAGGTTTGACATGTCTATGAAATATGCCCTGTCCCTGGAAGTGTTATGCCCCGTCCCTGGAGGTGTTCAAGGCCAGATTGGATGGGGCCCTGGGCAACCCTGTGTAGATCCAAGCCTGAGGTTGGTGGCCCTGCCTGTGGCAGGGAGGTTGGAGCTCTGTGATCCTTGGGGTCCCTTCCAACCCTTGCCATTCTATGATTCTATGAAAGTCCTCAGTGATTCCAAAATTTCCTCTTTAGTATTACTGGAGTCAACATCCTCCCTGAAAGATGTGAACCCTGTTATTCTCTGTGCCCCACTGTGGTCCCAGGTTGCTGGTAGGTACTTGAGTTGATGCGTATTTGCAGACAAACATGCTAGAGACTTTTGACAGAAGCCTGGTTTCTGGAGCATGACTGTGCTGTGAATTAGCCTGCAATAGTGTAGTAATTTATGTAGCTGTGTTGTCACGCTGTGTACAGAGCTCCGAAAGTGTCTCCTGTTAACTGCAATTGGAGCACTTATCCTTGTTTCAGCAGTAAACTTAACAGCTGCTAAAAATAGAAGCTATCGAGATGTCACCCTTCACAGTAAGCAAAAGGAATGAGTCAGATGAGATAATGATCTCTCAGTCCCACAGAACACCTGAGCAGTCCTTGAATGCTTCCAAAATGCCTGTGTTATGATTGAGCTTTTGTCCTTCTCCAGGTCCAGCCATGCTACTGGAAGACATGCCTGCCCTCCTCCTGGAAGACATGACCACCTTTCACGTGGAGGCTCTTGCACCACTGGCAAACTGAGACCACCAGAAGAATTCCCTAATCTACTTCAGCACTTTAAAATTATTTAGTTGGGCCCAATCTAACTGGAGTGAGGTTGTGGATGAGCAGGTCAGACAGGAGGAAGGCAACAAAACACCAGTTATATTTAAGAAAGAGGAGGAGGAGGCAGCAAAGAGGTAACATCTCTCCAAGTCACTGAAACTGTGAGACTGCCAGTCTTGCTGTCAGAGATGGAAAGCCTCAAGTACTTCCATTTCACACTTTTTACCTTTAGCTGCTCCATTTTATATTGTACATGTAGTTGTATTTTAAGAGCTTCTGTTCACATGTGATAAGCTTGGCTTGGGCTTGAGAAGGAAGAGCTTCTGAGAACAAGAATTAAAAATGCTCAGAGAGAGGAAAAAAGGATAATTTTTAATCCACTCCTTCAGATGTGTATGTCTAAGTGGTAGGCACTTCTTGTGCTTTCACTTATGTGGAAGAGGAAGACAATTTATGCAATGCATTGGTACTTTTTGCTCATGTTGGAGAGCTGGGATGATATGAATCTAGGTCAGAAAATATTTCTTTCATGTGGATTGTCTTGTGTGTTTGTGTAACTTGTGGATTTAGATCAAACATGCATGCGAAACCAGGTAGCTTGACTATGAATGATCACCATCTAGTGGCAACCTGCAAAATACAGGCTTTGACAACATAAAGAAGAGAACAGGTCAAAAGGCCTGTGGCACTGCATCAGAAAGACGTATCTGATGGCTGAGCCTTTACCAAACGAAGTATTTTAAATAACCATAAGGCATGTTAAAACACTATGGTGCCATCGTTTGTCCTACGTAGGTGCAGTACCCGTGCAGCACAGCCTGTGTGCAGGCTGCCCGCAGAACACAGGTGCTAAGCTGAGGTGGGTGCCCAAGTGCCACCTGTCCAAGGGTCCTTAGCACAAGCTCTGGTCCCAGGCATGCTTCTGGGTACCACTTGTTTTCCTAGCACCAGTGTTGCTGTCAATAGATAGTTAATTGCAGTGGCCAAAAGGGACTTCCAGAGGTCAGGCAGGCTTATGTCTCTCTTGCTTAGTGCCTGGCCAGCCTACTCCTAAGGACAAGAGGTGATGGGGACTCCTTCTGTCCTTTCCAGTGCATCATGACCTGTCCTGAAAGAAGGTCACCACCCTCAAGGTATACACCCTCTGTGCACTTCTTTCACCTTTGATCACATCTCCAAGTGCCCTTGCCATGCTTCTCTCATCTATGTCTTTTCTGAAAGCAGCATGGTGCTCCAGCTGAGAGGGTAACAAGGCTGCAAGGGGTCTAAGGGCTGCTGCACAAATCTTACACATCATATTCCTGTTCATACATCCCAGCATGGCACCTGCCTTTCTTGCCACAGCAGACACTGTCAGCCCACTGAAACTGTCGGCTCCTGTCCAGCCTGTGATTCACAGTAACTCCAGATCTTTCTCTGCCAAACTGCTACTTAGATATTTTTTCCCTTTTGCATTTTTACAGTTCATTAATTCTACTTAAATATAGTACTTTGCACCTGTCACTGTCTAATAGCATCCTGTGCATTTTCTGACCATAGCTGCAATTTGTCAGTGTGATTTTGTCTTCTCAGCTTCATGTCATTTGCAAATATAATAACAAGACTTTACTTTGTCATCCAATTTGTTAATGGAAACACTAAATACACCTAAACCCAGGATAGACTGGTCAAACCCTCACTTAGCGACTCACCCTGCTCTGACAGTAAATCAGTAACATCTCTGAGCACAGCTCTGCAACCAGCACAAAGAGTTTCCTCCAGACTGTTTCCTTAGCTTTCACACAGGAGTGTCATTTCAGAAAGTGTCAAAACTCCTTCTGGAGCCAAGGCACATGACATCTTCTTTTTCTTTATGTATGAGCCTGTTAATTTGTTGTAGTAAGGAATCAGAACGATCTGAGTTGTCCATAGCTGATAGATCCACACTGGCTGAAGCTCACCTGTGTTCACCATCTGTGGAAGTATCACCTGATTGTTCATTTCAGTATTTTTCTGAGACAGACATTAATATAGCTGCTAACACTAATGTAATGTTAATTCATTGTTCCTCCATGTTTTCCATATCTATTCACTATGCATATCATCCTCCAGGGCTCCTCTCATCCTTCCCTAGGCCAGCTCTGAGATTTCACCATTCAGTTCCTCAGTGTCCTATGCTGAAGTTTACCAGGCCCATCTCATTTGAACACATCAGATTCATCCAGCTGTTTTCCAAGTGTGCAAGTCAGCGGTTTCAGCCACCGTGATCATTTCGCTCAGGCTGTAATAAACTTAAGCACTACACTAGTAACAGCACTTGAAAACAATGGAGACCGTTCTCACATCCAAACTAAGCTCTCCATGTTCCTGTCGAACCCTGCACTTCCCAAATGTCTTTGGAAAGAGTCTGGTCAGGTGGTTGCGGTTTCTTTTATTTCCACCTTCAAGGTGGCTTACAATCTTCCCTTTTCACTCCCATTTCTTTCCTTGCTAAGAGAGATATATATAAACCTGCTCCTGAGACAGCTTTCTGACAAGTGCTCTCCTGCAGGGAGAGGGAGAAGCCAGCTGCAATTCTTGCTCCCGTATCCACACACCTGCCTCGGCAGGAGCTTACAGCACCAGAGCCACCCCAGGTTTGCTGGGATTTCTTCATAACTTCAATGCCGTTTCTGAGTTGGTCACGTAATTGTTGCTCCTGCGCTGCTGGATGTATTTGCTCCACTGAGGCCTGGAGAGGACGGCCTGCTGGAAGTTGCCTCCCATCACAACATAAAGTAGTAGGTTGCCACAGGTGTTGAGTGCAGCCAGTGGCCGAGAGATGATATAGGCAGAGTGGATTTGCTTCTCCACCTGACAGCTGACTGGACACAACCGTAGTTCAACCCGAGCCGCCCGAAAGATGTGGAAGGGGAGGAAGCACACATAGAAGACCACCAAGAGGACGACAGCAAGCCTGCGAGCCTTTTGCTTGTAGCAAGCCTGTGTGTGGGGCCCAGTAGCCAAGGTGTAAATAATGAGCACATAGAACAGAGTCACCGTCAGCAAGGGAAAGAAGAAGGCCAGGCTGGTCAGCAGCCAATTATACCACCTGATTGTCCCCAGGTTTTCAGAGCTGGTAAGATCAAGGCATAAGGATCTGTTTTGCATCTCCTTTGAGGAGATCAAGAAGTTGATAGGGCTGACAGCTGCCAGTGAGATCACCCAAATGGCTGCGCAAGCCATTGCTGCCCACCACTTCCTCTGGATGTGTAAGAACTTCATAGGGTGGACAATCATCACGTAGCGGAAAGCGCTGAAGCAGGTGAGGAAGAGGATGCTGCTGTACAAGTTGAAGTGGAAACCGAAGCGGATGAACTTGCACATGAATTCGCCGAAGATCCAGTGCTCCCCGCTGGCATAGTAGTGTATCAGGAAAGGAAGGCTGGTGAGATAAAGCAGATCAGTGAGAGCCAGGTTCAGCATTATGATGGTGCTGCTCTTCCAAGGCCTCATCTTGAAGCTGTAAACACAAATCACAATAACATTTCCTGGGAAGCTCACCAGGAAGATGATGCTGTACATAATGGGGAGGTACGAAGTCTTCAGAACAGCTTCCACATCAGTGCAGCTGGGAAAATCACCTTCAGTGTCTTGCCAGGTGGTGGGGCTAGATAAGTTGTCATTTGTTGTGTTCATGTTTTCTCCTTTAGTGCCTAAGCAAAAGAGAAATGTTTAGTGATTACTGACGGATAAGACTTTTTTCTTTCAGCAGACTAGCTTGCTGAAAACAGCTAATAACCAGGTCTTTCAACTTCCCATCAGAGCCACTATTAAGGTGCCATTATTGAAAAAGGAAAGGTCTTGCTACTTTAATGAGAATTGATCCTGATCTAGAGACATTTTATCATATCTCTATAGACATGGTTACAATTCTATTAATTCTATTTTAAAATGCATATTTTCAGATAAGGGTCTGTACAGGCACAATGAATCACAGAATGACAGAATGATTTGTGTTGGCAGGGACCTCTGGAGATCATCTCGTCCAACCCCCCTTCCAGAGCAGGATCACCCAGAGCAGGCTGCACAGGACAGCTTCCAAATGGGTTTTGAATGTCTCCAGAGATGGAGACTCCACAGCCTCTCTGAGCAGCCTGTGCCAGTGCTCTGCCACCCTCACAGTAAAGAAGTTCTTCGTGTTTAGGTGGAATTTCCTATAATCAATTTTATGCCCATTGCCTCTTGTTCTGTCACTGGGCATCACTGAAAAAAAGACTGAACCCATCCTCCTGACACCCACCCTTTAAGTATTTATAAGTATTGATAAGATCCCCCTTCAGTTTTATCTTCTTTGCCCCAAAGTGTGTGACGTGTGTCACCTGGTATATAAAGTTCACCTTCTTATCATAGGATAAAATCACGGAATGGTTTGGGTTGGAAAGGAACTCAAAGACCATCTAGTTCCATCCCCCTGCCATGGGTAGGGACACCCTCCACTAGACAAGCTTGCCCAAAGGCTCCATCTGATCTGGCCTTGAACACTGCCAGGGAGGGGCAGCCACAGCTTCTCTGGGCATCTTCTCTCTTTAGGGGTCAAGTGGAACAGAAGGACAGGCTAATCATTTTGTGCTACTGACCGAAAGTATAGAGAGGACTGTCTAGAACATAACTGCTCCACAAAAGCTATCTGTAGCCTTTTTAATTAAGTGGAAAACAGGGCAGGTGTTGAAATTATTTCATATTCTTTTTTTGATACTGGAGTGGTTAACATTTTTCTCCCTGCTCCTTGGAAACAACTGATAGAGGAATATTTCATCCTTTTAGTTCATTAACAAGATTGATGTTGCATGGAATAGGTTATTTTTAGGCTTGTCATTAGCTGCTATGTAAATTTCTCTCTCTCTAAAATTTTTAAGTGGTGTTTTGCTTAGACATCAGTCTTAGAAGTTTTCTGAAACATCAGAATAAGTTCATCCAACTCTACAAAGCAGTCATTTGCAAGACACAATATGGGACTTGAGCAGGATTCAAGGGAAGTAAAGATCACAGAATCACAGGATCATAAGGTTAGAAGAGACCTTTAAGATCATCATGTACAACTGTTCCTGTCCTATGCTAAACCATATCCCTAAGTACCTCATCTACCTGTCTGTTCAACACATCCAGGGATGGTGACTCAACTCCCTCCCTGGGCAGCCTGTTCCAGGCCCTGACAACTCTTTCAGTAAAAAATTTTTCCTAACATCTAATCTGACCCTGCCCTGGCACAGCTTTGTGCCATTTCCCCTTGTCCTGTCTCCTGTCACCTGGCTGAAGAGACCATCACCCACCTCTCTACAACCTCCCTTCAGGTAGTTGTAGGTGGTGATAAGGTCTCCCCTCAGCCTCCTCTTCTCCAGGCTAAACATCCCCAGCTCCCTCAGCTGCTCCTCATAGGATTTGCCCTCCAGGCCCTTCCCCAGCCTGGCTGCCCTTCTCTGAACACGATAGCCAGGTACATATTCTCTACAGCAGGAAGTACAGAGCCATTGAAGCACAAGGCAAATGGCTGCTAATGTTGTATCCAGCAAGTGCGTTTCTACGAATGCTTCTTTTTCTTTAAAGCAGAGCAAATATTTTGATGGGAAAAAATTAATGAAACTCTAGTGCATTTTTTTTTCCCAGCCGATTGCAACTTCTTGCAGGATGATGCCCATCCTCAAATTACCGTGGCCTGGACCTGTTCAAATGGGTCCTACTGAATCACCGCTTCTATTTCTTGTTCAACTCCAAATTCTCCCTGTGCAGTTTCTACCCCCACTCATTTGTGAGATCTCAGAGAGACAGGTTGTAGGATTTATATTCAAATGTGTGTAGAACACTTGGTTCAAACACATTTAAAACACTTGGAAAACTGAAGCTGGGGCTTGAGAAGATGCATCCCAAACACTGGCATTTAAAGGGCAAAACAGCTCCAAACCTCTTCTCATGGCTGGGGATAGCACAGGGGGTGGCTTGGATAAATCCAGTGGCTCTAATTCAGTTAAGAAGTAATGCAGTGACAGCATTGCTCGCAAACAAACCTGAAGCCACCGGTATGGCTAATGGTTAACCAGGGTAACAGCAAGGGCCCCATCCTGCAGGAGCGGGTCGCAGCATGCTGCCTGCCGCTGGAGGCACCGGGGCTGTGCACACTCTAGTTTTTAAAGTGAGCTGCAAGGCACAGGTGCCTGCTGCTCCCTGCACCACTTTCTTCGTGGCTTTGGAGGACTATCATTTTGACAGCAGCTCTTTTCTCCACCGACCAGCATGCTGCTGCAGCAAACATTACAGAGTGGAAACCTATGACACCCGGTGAATAGCACTGCAGTGGCACTCGGCTGTTGCACCTCCCTGCCGAGAGCCACAGGCTCTCTCCCGTGCTTTCGGAGCTGTCCTCTTTGCTGTCGGTGAGGTATTTGATAGGGCGGAGGAACTTTAGGCTCTATCTCAAGCCAAACCACTCCAAAGCCTGGCGCTGGTGATGGAAATGCCAAGTGGGGACAAGTGCTACAAGGAACGCAGCTCTCAGCTCTGAACTGCCCTAAGAGTGCATCCAACCTAACAGGTTACCACAGGGACTGAAGAGTGGAGACAGCAAGTCTTCGCTGTTGGCCTTGTTATTTTGCTGTCTGGATTACAAATAGAATTTAGACAAAACTTAAATCTAATTAAGGAACAGTTTGCACTGTGGCAGATTTTATCACACTAAGTAATTGGCCATAATGGGACTTCTGCATCCTGAGCTGAGAGCAAATGATATATGCTGTAGACACATAATAAACTTTAAATAAATTATCCAAGAGCAGGATTCATAATAAAAGGGAACCAGATTATTGAAACACAAACTCTCTTTCAGTCTTACCAGTGGAGCCACTGCTCTATTACATGATATTCTTTACTGTAACCAATTGATTGGAGTCACTTTAAAAAAAATGTTGTGATTGCACATCTTTAATTGCAGTCACGTATAAGGGAAACTTGTCTCCTCCTGCATTGTGATAATTTAATTAGAGCCTACTGGAAATAAAAGCCAAATGGCTGCAGCCACAGCAAAGTAACCTAATGCCTGTAATTGGATGATATTTCACACAGATGTGTTGCTGAATAAATTAAATAGGATTTGGCTTGCACTGTTCAATTCTTCTACTGGCTCAGATTTAAGAGATGCAAGTGATATATCTAGGAATGAAGATGTGAACCCTCTTTCCTGTACTCTTTATAGTGCAGGGAGGTATCTCCATGCACAAAAAGTATGTGGATTTAATGTACTGGATGCATCTGGGGTAAGTTTAATTTGTCCTATGTTTCCACGACCCTTTAAGCCTTTGCTCATCTTGCTCCACCCTGCCCTGTCTCTATATTTGCACCTTTAAATTGAAATAGCATTTTACCTGTAACTCCTTGGCACTGTCTTCTCTCTTCTTCATAGTTGGTTCCTTAAATACTGTGGTCCAGCTAGTAGAGTTTGCTTTTGAACATCACAATCTTGTGCAGTGACCCTGCCTGGGAAAGCTGTAGCAAGCCCCTGGGGCTATGTATTGGGCAGGCTGTAGGAATGCTCTGTCTCTGTTTCCAGGTTTCTGCTGGGTGAAGGCAGTGTGGGCTCCACAGTGCTGAGCAGGAGCTTCTCTGACTCCTTTTGCCTTCCTGTGGGCTGGCTGTCACATCCCCAGTAGCAGTGCTGGCATCTGCTGTCCTCCTGTCTGGTTTCTACCACCTGTGTGGGATGTGAGGACCTGCCCTGTGTTGCTCACAAACTCGGTTGGGACTGCTTGTAACCTGTCTGTTTTGGCTGGAGCAGTTTGTTTCAGATGCTTCCAGCCCTTGGTGAGGGAAGCAGGCCAGCAGCACTCAGGCAGGGAGAAAGAGCACTCCTTCAGTGCCCACCTGGAGGCATATCTCCAGAGCACAGAACAGGAGAGGTGGGAGATGGGCAAGAGCAAGGATTTGGGCTGCCAGGAGCTGCCCTACAGTTTGGTGGGTACTGGGGGCCAAGATCAAACCCTTGGCTCTGAAGGGGAGCCTGGGAGCCTGGTAGGAACAGCTGCTCCTCCCACAGGAAAGGACCTGGCTCTCAGAAGAGCAGAGATCATGCAACTGAGGCACAAGCAGGACCTTGAGGGAGAGGTATCTAAGACCATGTGCTTGTGAGGGCAGCCTGGCTGAAGGAGGGCTTTGCCAGAGAAAAGGATTGCATGACTCTGCCAGACAACTACCCTGACCATAGTATGTGTGTAATGTGCTTTTCTGCTGCTGTGACTTGTCCAGAGGTCAGAGGAAGGAAGAAGTTCTGGAAGGAAGTCAAACTATACGGTCCCTTTGCAAGTGGTTTGAAAAAATACCCAGTGTTCTGTGTCCTCTGGAGCATTTGATGGCCCCCAAATATCCAGGTGATAAAAGGGAAAAGATCAGCAGTTCCTTGAATGTGCTCAAGAAGGGGCTAGCAGCCCCCTTTGGAGAGGGAAGAGAGGCACAGGCACCTACTGGGTGCTCCTACAGCAGGGGTTTTACTCCCTTTGCACAATGAACTGCAAGGAGCATGTGCCCACCCAAGAAATCACAGAATCACAGAACTGTAGGGGTTGGAAGGGACCTCAAGAGATCATCAGGTCCAATCCCTCTGCCAAAGCAGCTCCCCAGCTCATACTGCACAGACAGGCGTCCAGACGGGTCTTGAATATCTCCAGAGAAGGAGACTCCACCACCTCCCTGGGCAGCCTGTGCCAGGGCTCTGGCACCCTCACTGGGAAAAAGTTCTTTCACATGTTGGTGTGGAACTTCCTGTGCTCCAACTTGCAGCCATTGCCCCTTGTCCTGTCTCCGCTAACCACTGAAAAGGGGCTGGCTAATTTGCCCTGCATCCCATGCTTAAGATAACTGTAAACACCAATTAGGTCTCCCCTTAATCTTCTTTTCTCTAGACTGAACAGTCCCAGCTTATTCAGCCTCTCCTCATAGGGGAGATGCTCCAGGCCCTTAATCATCTTTGTCGCCCTTCTCTGGACTCTCTCCAGGAGATCCCTGTCCTTTTTACACCAGGGAGCCCAGAACTGGACACAATACTCCAGGTGGGGCCTGACCAACGCAGAGTAGAGGGGGAGGATCACCTCCTTCGACCTGCTGGCCACACTCCTCCTGATGCACCCCAAGATCCCATTGGCTCTCTTGGCCACCAGGGCACACTGCTGGCTCATAGCCAACATGTCATCCACCAGGACCCCCAGGTCCCTCTCCATAGTGCTCTTCTCCAGTAGGACATCCTCCAGCCTGTACTGAAACGAAGAGTTATTCCTCCCCAGGTGCAAGACTCTACACTTGCTTTTGTTGAACTTCATCCGGTTTCTCCCTGCCCAGCTCTCCAGCCTGTCCAGGTCTCTCTGGATGGCAGCGCAGTGTTCCTGCGTGTCAGCCACCCCTCCCAGCTTTGTATCATCGGCACTTGCTGAGGGTGGATGCTATTCCCTCATCAAGGTCGTCAATGAAGATATTAAACAGGACTGGACCCAACACCGAGCCCTGGGGAACACCACTAGTCACAGGCCTCCAGTCCGACTCTGCTCCACTGATCACACCCCTCTGAGCTCGGTCCTACAGCCAGTTCTCAAACCACCTCACTGTCCACTCATCCCATGATCTCTCAGCTTTTCTATCAGGATGTTATGGGAGAAAGTATCAAAATCTTGGGGTAATTACAGAATAGGAGTTGAAGAACTTATGGGGTGACAGCTTTCCAGTGTGTGGTGATAGCTGAGACTGTGACAATGTGGAGACCTCCTTACAGAGACAGTATTTACATGTTTTTCTTGATCTTCTCTCCCGCTTCCTTTCCAACAGGTTTTGACCCTTGGGCTAGCTGTGCTCTGCTGACTTTCAGCTTGTTTCAAGGCAGTGATCCTCACACCAGCTCCAGGCTTGGGGTTTTTTTTAATAACTCACCACAACCACCCCAAGAAAACACTTTCAAAAGCATAAGCATTCCAGATTTGATTTTGAATTTGCAAATATTTGCAAACTTCTGTGAATAGGTAGGAAAGTCATTATCTTGAGAGGGAAATGTTTAGATGAGACTGAAAAGGACTTGAATGTTTTCCAACACTGAACTCAATTTCAAATCTCATTTGAAGCTATTATTTACTTTCTTAGGATGATAAGAGATGTGAACTTGGAAACATGAGCAATTATGTACTGCATAATGTAATGGTGAATCAGGCTTGAATTATTTAGTAAATACAACTTTTAGAATTATTGCATAACTCTCCTGTTTCTTTACCTGAAGCTTTCAGCATTTGTCATCATCACAGGAATGGCTTTGAGCCTACTGGTTGAACATAATCTGGTCTCCTTAACTCTTTCTTGTGTAAGTTTGGCTACATCACCTTTGGCCCAGAAGAATCCCAGACATAGATACAGACTGGGAGAAGAGCTCCTTGAGAGTAGCCCTGCTGAGAAGGACCTGGGTGTCACAGTGGATGAGAAACTTACCATGAGCCAGCAGTGTGCTCTTGCAGCTCGCAAGGCCAATGGTATCCTGGGCTCCCTCAGAAGAGGGGTGGCCAGCAGGGACAGGGAGGGGATTGTCCCTCTCTACTCTGCCCTCGTGAGGCCCCATCTGGAGCACTGTGTCCAGATCTGGGGCCCCCAATACAAGAGAGAGGGCTCAGAGGAGGGCCACAAAGATGATTAGAGGGCTGGAGCAGCTCCCCTACAGAGAGAGGCTGAGGGAGCTGGGCTTGTTCAGCCTGGAGAAGAGAAGGCTGCGGGGGGACCTCATTGCAGCCTGCCAGTACCTGAAGGGAGCATACAAACAGGAGGGGAATCAATTTTTTAAAAGGGCAGATAATGGCAGGACAAGGGGGAATGGATTAAAGCTAAAGGAGGGAAGGTTTAGATTGGATATTAGGGGGAAGTTTTTTACAGAAAGAGTGGTGAGGTGCTGGAACAGGCTGCCCAGAGGGGTGGTGGATGCCCCATCCCTGGAAGTGTTCAAGGCCAGGCTGGATGGGGCCCTGGGCAACCTTGTGTAGATCCAGGCCTGAGGTTGGTGGCCCTGCCTGTGGCAGGGGGGTTGGAGCTCTATGATCCTTGGGAGGGTCCCTTCCAACCCATGCCATTCTATGATTCTATGAATGTGAACATTAATACAAATATTCAGAAATAAACCAACAGTTGTCAACATATCCCTGAGTAACAGCTGATATGAGCCACTGTTTATAAAAAGAGTTGAAACCACTTTTTCCCCACGTGACTAGCTACCATTCACTATGCTACACCAGAGAACCAGCATTCTGCAAAGTGCAAAAATACCCTCTGCAAAGAGCATATGGGGAGTCATGGAGAGACCAGAGGCATGAAACCCTGTTTTCAGAAGTCCCAGTTACCCCTACACACCTAGATCAACAAATTTCTGCCTAGTTTATAAATTCCTGTCAAGGAATAAAGAATATCAACTTCATTGCTAACTTTTAATACAATTTTTCATTGTTTGTTGTTTTGTCTGCTCTAGAATGGTATTTTTAAGTAAGAGTGGATATCACTCTGGCTTTATGATTCAAATAATATCAAAAGCAGATCATTGCTTGAACGTTTCAATGTTTGTACTTCAGGAAAAGGTTTTGAAAAATTGAGGAGCTTGACAAAGTGCTTCAGGAATGAATGGAGTACTGAGCAATTTTGTGACATGCCTTGAAAGACTTTTGAGGCTTTAGAAATTTGCTCTGTTAGGTTTATTCAGAAGGAGATTTGGACAGGAATGGATAATAGCCATCATCACATCCATGGGCAGAGGATCCTGGCATCAGTGTAGCTGGAGCTGTGCTTATCCAGGCTGGTAGTGAAGCAGAAGTATTTCTCAGTGAAGGTGGGTGGCTACTAAAACAAATCCCCTCAGTAATATAGTAGATTCTTCAACTTTGGAGATTTTAAACCAACATTTAGTATCTTTTGCATAAATATTGTCACAGTCACAGAGCAGATGGAGATAATACCATCATGTAACTTTGAAGAAAGCATTCATATAGTTTAAAGGCTAGAAGGACCTCTAGAAAACTCAGTCTAAAGGCTTGTATCCCCAGTACCTTATATACCCATAGGATTTAGCTCAGAATTCACAGTAACTTGTATTTAGCGCTGGGGGGTTTTTTCCCCTGGTTGGACAATCTTGATTTGAAGAGGGAGAATCCTCTTATTCCTTTGATAGCTTATTCTGCACATGACTCATGCCCACAATTGAAATAATGAACTTAGATTTTTAATATGACTCTGTAGTTTGTGCTTCCAGCTTTTCAACTGCATGCGTGTCTGCTGTAAGGAGAGAGAGACCAATTTAGCAATGGCTGTTCTGTTTTCATGGAAATATTTAAACATTATAATCCAATCACCTTTCATACTTCTTCCTGTTTAGGTTGGTAGCTTAGGGCATGCTAGGATAGCATCAGAGCTTCTCCAGCCTATTCTTTTTCCTCCCATTTGGTTTGATAGGTAGAAATTGAGGTCCTTCAGCTTCTGTCCAAGGTTTCTGCATCTCAGGCAATGTGGCTGGAGCCATGTCTGCCTGCAGTACTGAGTTTACAGATATCCAGAGTATCCCCAATGTGTGTACCAGTCAGGTCTGCCCAAGCTGCCCTATAGGATACTGCTGAGGAGTGTCAAAGGTGGCCTGTTCTGCACACTCAACTCTCTACAGACCTACTGTTCTCCTGCAGCAACTGGGGAATCCTTCCTGCTTTGGGGGCTCTCTGTCCCTTCCCCTGCTGATCACATAGGTATTCCTTCCTTGAAGCACCAAGTGGTAATTGTGGGACCCCTGTATCCTGCCAGGGGGAGATAGGAGTGAAGATCATTATATCTCTGCTCTCTTGAAAAACCTAGAAATGGAAAGAATCTTCCTCTCTACCACCATGGTGGAAAGGCAGTAATGTAAAGAGATATTCTGGGTTAGGAAACTATCACCCAGGGTGGGAAAAGCAGAGAGAAAGATTGCAATGAAGGGAGTCTAAGGGTCACAGAAAACCATGCTGTTGCTGCTGCACCAGCAACAACACAAAAAAAGGAATCTTTTATCTTGCTCACATTTATTATATGGTCAGGTATTGGAACACGATGCCCAGAGTGGTGGTGGAGTCACCATCCCTGGAGGTGACACTCCAGGACATGGTTTAGTTGACATGGTGGTACTGGACACAGTTGGAGTGTATGATCTTAGTGGTCTTTTCCAACCTTAAAGATTCTATATAAAGCAGTGAAAACTTGAAACAACGCAACCTCCATCATGCAACGTCAGCAAGGAAAGCCTCTGCAAGGTTGGCCCTGTTCAGAGTGTCTCTCCTGCTTTTCAGGTGTGACTACAGTGTGCTACGTTGTCTTCAGCTTGTTTCTAAAACACATGCCATGGCAAAGTGCCTTAAGGTGAGCTGGTTGTCAGAGATTGCCTTCTTCTGTCAGAAAATAAATGAAATTCCCTGGGCATCTCTTGTGAAAATCCTAATTGGTTTTTTTCTTCTTGGAGGGAGTTTTCCTTAAATACAGTTACCTTGGATTCTTTGCTCAGATTCTGATATTCTTTAGCACTTGTTTTTCCACAAATCCCACATGATCCCTTGTGTAATCTTCCTATATACAGTTCTGAACCATTTTCATCCTGTGAAAAGTAACCTTGTCTTTGAAATTGCTCTGACTTTGCCATGATATTTTGGGCCTCTTACAACTGAAGACTTCAAAGATGTTATCTATCTTTGTCTGGTTTCATGTTGACTGGTATGAGGTTTTCAAAGGCATTATGGACATCAACAGGGGTTGGATACTAATTGCCCATGATTCATCTAATAAATATTTTCATCTGACTTCTTTCCTCCCTTCTTTTTCCAGCAGTTTTTATACTTGCAATAGAAACATTTTAAGGGCCCACCATCGAAATGCATTAGCTGACTGTCATCCAGATGGTTTAAAATATGCACAACTCACACACATATTTTCATTCACACTCTCAGTTCTTCCTTTGGAACAAACTTTCCCTTTGCTTTGACTCTGCATGAAATTCCCAGGGTGCAGCTGTCCCTTGAGAGTTGGTTGCTTGGTGATTTTCACCTTTGAAGAGCCCACACCACTCTTCCTTCCATCCATTCAGTGCCCCTTCCTGCACTGAGCACTTCCTTCCCGCCTTCAGTGGGAAACCCAGACTGCTAAAATGTGAATGCTAAGACCTTTGTTTCTGCTCTTGGTATAACATCTTTGCCCCAAGGGACCACTGGTGTTCCTGCAGGACCTAGCTCTGCAAGTCAAGCATGTATATTCCAAAGATGCACATTTATTCCTGACTTATTTTCCCATGTGCTTTATCATTGTTTATTGAAGTGAAACAAACAAAATATTGAAGCACTCCTACGGTACCCAGGGGCCCTTGTACAACAGGATATGTAACTGATACATTAGTGCTTGGTATGTTTTATTTGTAGCACTTCTTCCTTTCTTTAAGCCCAGTGGGGTTGTAGTGCCATGGCAAGACAGGCAACTACTGCAGAATACGTATTTCAGGGATGAGTTGTCATGTATCGCACTTGGGGGCCCACAGTCTTTGTCTTAACTAGAAGTTCATGCTGCTTAGCTTTATTCTCTTCTTTCACTTCAGCTTTCAAGAGTTCAACTGTTTTATTTAGTCCATCTCCAGTATGGCATTGAGAAATCCCTTCTCCTTTGTTTGCACTACACCCTACTGAGGATTTCTCTTACCTTTCAGGGTGTGTGCTCTGCTGATGGTGGGTGTTATTGATGGATCTTTTTACAGCTCAGCTGAGTCCACCAAAGTAATTTCCTCATTGCCTTTCCCTTCACTGGGTTTAAAGCATGAGTCATTTGCATGCCCAGTTCATAGTAGTTAAGGACAAACCCTGTTGCTTTTCTTTAGCTGCAGAGGTACTGTTTAGGCAAAACAAGACCAGCACAAATGCAGAAAAGGAAGAAGGAGAGAGGGGTGGCCAACAGAGAATGAGGGAAGCGAAGTGTGGATCTGACTGGCAAGGAAGGAAGATGAGGCTCAGGAAGCCTGCAAGATCTCATGCTGTGTGTAAACTAGCTCAGGCAAAGCGCAAATATTGCCATGGATCCTTGTCCTTACATCCTTTCACTGTGAGACAGGAATAAAACTCTTGCATATGACATCCTTGTCCAGCACAGATTACCAAGTACTGAGCATGAACTGCGGAAGAACACGTGACAGTACAGATCTAGATGTGATAGTCACCTCTTGTCAAACATGTCTTAGCCCTAAGCGGTGCCTGAGCCAGTCCTCTTCTTGCCCTTGCAGTGAGGGCCGGTGGGTGCTCGCAAAGGCCTGTGTTTTCCTTCATTCCCTCAGTCGCTGCCTTTTTTTGCAGTTAAAAACTGAAAGTCTCATGCAGTCAAATTTTGTGGGAAGAAGAATTTGGAGGGAATGGTAGGACAATATATAGAGAAACCTTTTCTCCATAAAGACAGACCTGTGGTAGAACAGGCCTCCCAGAAAGGTTCTGCAGGTGCCATTCCTGGAGATTTTCAAGTAGCAGCTGGACAGAGCTTTGAGAAACCTGATCTGAAATTAGTGCCAACACTGCTTTGAGCAGCAAATTGCACTAGAGACCTCCTGATGTCCCTTCCAACCTTTTGGATTCCAATGTCTGAAAGCTGTATGAGTCAAGTGTAAAAATCAAAGACTTACCATTTCAAGAGTAAGAAGTATCTAAGTATCCTACTGCTTAAGGATTATACAAGTTGTGGTATAGCAAAATTACCCCAGATCTTGGCCAATCTCTTTGCACAGCTAGAGTCCTGTTTACCAGACAGGCTTGTCGGTCAGATCCCCAGTTCCCAGGAATCTTGAAGGTTTCAAACCAGAAGTTTTTAGCCAAAATAGCGTAGTGCTAAAATCTCCTGTTTTCTATTTTATTAGTCCTCAAGGTATTGTAGTCTGTCATAATTAATTTTCATACTTAGGTTTTGGATATATATGGCTGCATGCATATGTGTCTGCTTGGTTATTCCCAGTAGAAAGCTGCCAGTGTTTAAAAATAAATCTGAGTCTTGAAGTTACTCATCTGACTTGACTTGTGGCCTGAAAAATATTTCTCTTTTTTTAAAATCTAATTTCTGATAAGCAAATTGTTGGTGTGTTTAATGGGGATGCTTTCTTGCGGGCCTGTGCTGTGGTATCTTGCTGTGGAACAAGGCTAGGAGTGCACACAGGTACTGGTGGGGAAGCGTTTCGATTTGCAGCCACAAAGTAGGTTGTAATCTGTTTTCAATACAAAAATGCTTCAGCATTCAAATGGTATATTGAGGTTTGATTTCACAGCCCAGGGTCTCTTTCCCCATAGACCCCTCTTCAAAATGGAGAAGGGTTGGGCTGTCTGGTTATGTATGCCCAGCTCTTAAGAGCTCGCACCTTCTCGCTTCGTTGGTTTCCAGGTGCCAGTAGTACTGGTTTGGTCACACCTGTCTTAGCTTTGGTGCTAACTCCAAATTTAGGTTTTGTTCCTCACCCAGCCGTTTGGGCGATTCACCTGTGTTTACTAAAATACGGAGTCATTTGTTTTAATTGAGAATAGGGACTGAAGGCCTGAGGGCAGACACGCGCGGCCTGCCTCCACCCGTGCCCTCAGAGCCCTCGGAGGTGAGGGGCCGCCTGAGGGAAATGACGCACCAGCTCTGCGGCTGGTGGCGTGACGGACAGTAGATGTCACTCTTGCCTAACGTATAGAGACGGCGTTCGGCCCCCCTAAGGATGGAGCCGCTGTAGAAGTGACGGGGAGGGGGGCTTCTGATCGTACTTGCTACTGAGTGGAAACTTTGTTTTCAGATATGCAATGTCTAGGTAAAAAACCACTGCTTTTATAGAACCACAGAATGATTTGATTTGGGAGGGACCTCAAAGACCATCTAGTTCCACTCCCCCTGCCGTGGGCAGGGACACCCCCCACTAGACCAGGCTGCCCAAAGCCCCATCCAACCTGGCTTTCAACACTGCCAGGGAAGGGGCAGCCACAGCTTCTCTGGGTAACCTGTGCCAGGGCCTAACAACCCTCACAGGGAAGAACTTCTTCCTAATATCTAATCTAAATCTACCCTCCTTCAGTTTAAAACCATTGCCCCTTGTCCTATCACTATAAGCCCTGGTAGAGTCTCTCATCATCTTTCCCAGAAGTCCTCTTTAAATATTGAAAGGCTGCCAAAAGGTATCCTTGGAGCTTTCTCTTTCCTAGGCAAGATGCTGTACCTACACCTTGTTCTGAATCCCTAAAGAGATGTATGTTTACTTTTTAATGAAAGACATGTTTCAGGGGAGGGCGTAGTGGTACAGGTCTCTTTTAAGCTCAGTCTTTGAAATGGAGGCCTCACTAGACCAAGTTGCCCAAAGCCTCATCCAGCCTGGCCTTTAACACTTCCAGGGATGGGGCTTCCACAACCTCTCTGAGCAACCTGTGCCAGTGCCTCATCACCCTCCTAGTACAGAATTTCTTCCAAATGTCTAACCTAAGCCTGACCTCTTTCAGTTGAAGCCATTCCCCCTTGTCCACTACACTCGCTGGTGAAGAGTCCCTTAAAGTATCTTGGGAGATCAGACCTGTGCCCAGGCAGGACTAACAGGCCAGCAAAGCTGCACCCTGTGTTGAGCACCTGTGCTGTTTGTTCTGTTGGGTTTTTTTTCTTGGTAAGAATGAACCACATTCCCTGGACAGAAACATTAGATACTCTCACCGGGGTGACGATTCTCAGTACACCTTGCGCTAAGCAGGTTTGAGAGATGCATGGAAATCACATTAGTTTTCAGTTTCTGTTGGAATTCTGGCTGGTGATGCCTTATAGATATCAGGCTCTTTCTCAAACAGCGACCATTTAAAAGACTTTTCACATAAGGTAATTTTCCTGCCAGAACAAACAAAAAAACCCAACAACAACAAAAAAATCCACTCTTTTGGTATATCAACTATATATAAATGCTTCTAGTTGTCTCAGAATCCCTAGAAACTGAGTTTCACTGTACAGGACCAGAAGGTGTTTACAAAAAGAGACACCAGTTGTCTTTATTATTAATGTCTGTTGAGGACACGCGATTTCAAGAGTGAGGCAGAATGGAGAAATTGCACAACTGGGACATCAGTTGAAAGAGAGATGGTGAAGGTGAGACATTTCACTAACAGACATCTGCCATAGATTTCTTTTTTTCTGAATCCCTCCCCTATACCCACTCCAACAAAGATCTCAGCCAAGCATTAAATGCTTGGTTTCAGAAGAATCTTTGAAAAATATAAGATTTACCAATTAGCTGTGTTATGAATAACCCTAGTGAAGACAGTGACAGGAATGTTTGTCAGTCTGGCAGTTCTTTAATTTCTCCAGAGGAAGTCAATGTACAGCTCATTTCATAACAGTAAGCCCTATCCACCTAGGAGATTATGCAAGAGAATGGTAGTGTGTCAAGAGAAAATAAATTGTTGGCAGCTACACAAGTCTAATTAACCCAAGAGGTTTAAGTAACATCAAGGGAAACCTCCCAGATCCAGTCACTTACATTATTAGGAAATTTATCTGTCTGAAAAAGATCATTTGGAAAAAAAGATGCTGCCATGGGTAAGACATAGCAAACAACAGCCTGTAATGGCTCTGGATAACTTGGGTTTCTTTAAACTGTGAGACAAGAGTTTTACCCTAATCTGAAGGACAGACTCACTTGCTGCCCTCAGCACTACAGTCATGAGGTCACACCATCCATCTCAGAGGGAGGTTGCTACTGGCCCAGGATGGTCAAGCAGAAAGTCAGGTTGGTTCATGATGTGCCCTTCATTAATAGACTCAGGCATTATGGGCTACAAGTTGTCTGGTCTCCTACATCTTCCCCCACTGCTGAGTTATTCCTTCAGACAAAATCATTGCTTTTTTTTTTTTCAGGCACTCTTCTTCTTTCTGAGACTACTACTTCATTTTGGAAAGCCCTCACATTGGCACCAGCTCTTCTTAGCATCTCTAAGCCTAATTTTCCTGCTCTAAATTGTCTGTATGAAGCAGCACAACACGTGATCAGCCTTCTTATCACAGGGTTTGTCTCACGTTTTTTATTAATTGGAGGGATTCAAGATGTACTGTGTTGGTTCAGTTCAGGTGGGATGAAAATTTACCACCAGCACATACTGTTTGCAGCAGGCTTCGGCTTAGAGAATGTCAGAAATTCACTCCCCCGACAGATGTACACACAGTTTTCTGCTGCCTGTTTGCATTCACAGCTAAAATTCTTTTTTGCCTTGTTCTTGTTTTTGCATTATGCCTGCTGTGCCAAGCATAGAAACTCAGAGAGACCTGATTTTTGACACAAGCTCTGACACCGAGTTTGCTATGTTCTGAAGCCTTGCCACTAGGTGGTAATATTTTCATCCTTAAAAAAAAAACAACCCAAACACCCACAACCCTCCTGTGGAGGCAATATGCTCAAACATGAATTATTTCTGAAAGGTTTATATGTTTTTATGGAGGGAACAGAAAAATTATGGCTACGTCTCAGAGTAAAGCCTTTGATTATCAGCTCGCGGCACAGCCACGTGCCTGTCAGGCAAACAAAAGATGTGGGAGACTTATGCTGGTCTCACACTTTTCTTTGCTGTGAGCAGAAGTTTGCTAGGACATGAAAATTGGGCTTTGTAGACATTTTGAATCAAATGTGGGATTATAAAATATCATGCAATGGTGTTCTTTTTTGTATTTCTTGAAAGAGAAGTACTACACCAGGCTGTAATGCCTCTATAAACACCACGCAGTAGCTATACATGCATTTACCATGCTGAAGGGCAATATTCCTGATCATTATGTGCTCCCTTTTTAGCTATTAATACAGTGCATAAATCAGTGAAGACTATTGGGAACAGTTGGGCTCTGCCATCTCCCACTGACAATGACTTTCCGCTCAACAGCAGCTCACGGTGAGTGTCTGCCTTTATCTTCATGATCCTTCTGTGAAGCTTGTCCCCAAGTGCTGGGCAGCTGAAGTGCTAAGGGGAGGATCATGCCCTGTCCTGAGAGGAGATGGGACACTGTGAAGAGAAACCTCACTCCTGGAGGAGGGTTCCTGCAGGCTTTGAAAAGGCTCCCCAGGTTGACTTGCTTGAAGATATACCTTGCCTTGGTACCAAAGAAGCCAGTACCACCAGCTTTATAGGTGCTGTGCTCTTCACTTTGACTTCAGCAATTAAGGCAGAAAATATCACATAAAAAAAACCCCATGCTAATAAAATGCATTTTAGAAACTTTCTAACAAGGTAAATCCCTTGGAGACAAAAAGGTGGGCAAATTGGTGTGTAGTAAATGGCCTCCAGGCCCCTCAGCACTTTAGGCAGTGTTTGTGCACCATGTTGGTGTCTACAGTGCTATATGAACACTTAATGGACTATATTCTTGGCAATAGAATCATAGACTCACCTGGGTTGGAAGAGACCCTTAAGATCATCAAGTCCAACCACAGCCTAACCCTGCCTAGTCCACCTGTAGACCATGTCCTTTAAGCACTTCATCTGCATTCCTTTTAAATACCTCCAGGGATGGTGACTCCACCATCTCCCTGGGCAGCCTATTCCAATGCTTGACAACCCTTCCAGTAAAGAAATAATAATTGTGGGGGATTTCTTCACAATCTCACACTGTGTTTTTGTTAAAAACAAAAAAGTAAAAAAATAAGATCCTGAAACACATGTTAATCTATGATCTTAATCCTCTTTGACTTTTCAGAGTGTGCACTAAACAAGTAAATGGAAAAAACTAAAACATGCTGGAATATAAATGAATAATCAAGACAAGCAAGAGAAATGAAAAGCTGATTCCCTGCTTCCTGAATGCTGTAGCTTCCTGACCACCCAGTCAGGGGGTGGCAAAAACTTATCTGCAAGACTTACCACCATAAGTTCCTATTCCATCCCAGCCCCATACCAGATTAAAAAGACCAAAACAAACACAGGGGAAATTTGGTATGTGTTTGGGGAAAAACAAACCCACCATCTTTGCCATGTTAACTATTTTCTCAAAGGAATGTTACCCAAATCCAACAATAATTATTCCCATGGTATCATTCATTATTAGGAGCTCAAAGGGGAAAATCCCAAAACAGTAAATTTGGGCATTAAAATAATTGCTGGCATGGGCATTTAGGGAGGAAGGGAGGTTTCTCTCTCTTTGTAACTGTGCTCCTACTGATAAAAGCACAGAAGTTTACTCAGGTTTGCCATCAGCCTTGTCCTACCTGCAGTCATCTAAAAAAGTCTGCTCCTTACCTTGCAGAGTGCGTGACAATTGCAGGAGAATCACAAATTCACAAGGTTGGAAAAGCCCTTTAAGATCATCAAATCCAACTGTTCCTGTCCTATGCTAAACCATATCCCTAAGTACCTCATCTACCTGTCTGTTAAACACATACAGGGATGGTGCCTCAACCTCCTCCCTGGGCAGCCTGTTCCAGGCCCTGACAACACTTTCAGTGAAAATTTTTTTCCTAACTTTTAATCTGACCCTGCCCTGGCACAGCTTTGTGCCATTTCCCCTTGTCCTGTCTCCTGTCAGCTGGGACAGCTTCTTCCTGAGAAGCTATACAGTGAGCCACATGCACATATGCACTAGAGCTTTAGGGTCAATGCACGGCCAGTTTATACAAAGCCAAACATGTATTGTACTTTAAAAAAAAACCCTTTATTTTTTAAGGGTCAGCACTATGAAGTAAGACAATATAGACCAGCATGCCAAGAGGTCCTCTTCTTGGCTATATTCTGGACACATTTTGGTGTCTCTCCCTAGCCATTTTGTCTACATAGTTGTTTTAAAAAAAATTAATAAGGTATGTGTTTGTGCATAATATATATTTATATCTATATTTATATCTATATTTAAATTTGGGACAGAAGAGGGTTTTTTTTCCAGTATTCTCCCTGCTCAAAGCTCATCTAACATTTCGGCTTAAGCTTCAGAAACAGGCTGCCTTTCAACAAGGAACCAAGAGAGGGAAGGGATGGGAAGGGAAGATTGCAGTTGGAAGGGACCTGCAGTGATCATCTAGTCCATCTGCCACATCTTCAATGAAATTCAAGAAAATAGTGCAAAAGTCAAGGAAATGTTACAGAAGTGTAGCTAGAAGGATGAACACTCTTTGGCCATTTGCTGTCTTTTAAGAAGTATATGGTCTTTTAGTGCTGACAACCGAGTATTTTTAATCAGTGCTTTCCAATCACTCATTAAACTGGTGACCAGCTCCGGAGCCTTCAATGGCCACCAATGTTCCTGACATTACAGTTTAATGCCTTTCTTTCATTGCGTGAACTTTATGTATCATGGTTTAAAATGCTTCTCAGTGGGCTGGTTACACAGTGATATTTTCAAGGTAAAAAAGAGTGTTTTGCTAAAAACCACTTGGCTGTTTTTCATCAGTAACCTTGTTTGGCAAACTCTAGCCTAGATGGAAAGCACTGAAAATTTGTCATCAGGATGGTTATGCTGGAAAACAATACTGGTACAGCCTTGATTTTTTTTTGCTTCTGTTACAAGGAAATATTAAGAAAGTAACTTGGAGCTGCTATTATTACACTATTAATTTATCTGCTTAGTCTGAGGTTTGACAGAAGAAAATCTAAGGTAGAGCTAGTGCTATGCTAAAGGTTTCCCAAAGTGAGATAAGCGCTGAAATTAATGTTAAAATTGGGAAGGGAACTGCAGAAGAGCTACCAAAAAATCCCCCAAATTAGAGTGGGGGCAGAAAAGTTTGTTGTATCAGATGCTATGCCTAGCATGTGATTAAATGTTGTAGCATAGCGAAAGCTGCACCCCTGCCAAGGGCACACATTTGTTTCCCCCTGCAGTCACGAGCAAGTGACTTGGCAGGAGCTTAAAAGGCATCGCGGATCCTCGTCAGCTTAGAGGATACTCTGACCTTCACAGCCCAACTTGTCAGTAGGCACTGTGGACACACGGGTGGCTAAGGCCAGCTCGACACCAGAAATATGTGCCAGTGTCACACTGCTACAGGGCACAGTATTTTTAAACATTGCTGTGCTAACACGGCCAGGTGCAAGCACAGAGCAACAGACCACGGTGCTGCTGCTGTCCCTCACTTTGTACAGAAAACTGGAACAATGAACACTGGTCTAATTTTGGACATGTCTGAGAACCCATCACCCTTCTGGGCAAACACCTTCAATGCTTAACCACCCTCACAGGGAGGATTTTGTTTTCTTATGTACCACTGGTGTTTCGCTTGCTGCCACTAGTGATTGTGTCACCCCTTATCCTTTTCTAAGTACCTGCGATGAGGGTTGGGTTTCCTCCCTCTCTCACCAGCCAAACTCTGCCTCCCCACCTCACAGTACAGCTCAGCTGCCCCCATCACCCTGACCATCCCATCCTGTGGAGCCTGGCCGACTTTTACAGTGGGGAAGCCCTGATGCCTCACTCTTCATCCTGTGGGAAGGAGGTAGTGGGTACCCCAGGGAAGCCATCACCACAGGGGAGGGAGGTAAGGGTTCTTCCCCTGACCTTCCAAAAATTACTGTTCTGTCAGCCTGCTCAGCATTTTTCTGTAATTTTGTTTTCATTTATAGTTTAAATACTAAAAGCTTCATTATGATGCCATTCATTATGTCTCATTCCTGGAGGTGTACAAGTCCAGGCTGTATGGGACCCTGGGCAACCTTGTGTAGATCCAGGCCTGGAGGTTGTTGGCCCTGCCTGTGGCAGGGGGGTTGGAACTCTATGATCCTTGGGGTCCCTTCCAACCCAGACCATTCTATGATTCTATGATTATTTGTTTCTCAATCTAATAAACTTCCTACTCTTCCTCCCTGACATTGATTTGCTATTAATGCATGGGCCAGAATGATTGCAGTTTATTTGGCCCAGGCAAAGGTTATTTGCCCATGAGCAAGATGCAGATGTAAGTTATCATTGTGATATTGGCTGGAGCTGTAGCTGAACTTACTTTACGACTCTGCATCCCTCAATTGCAAACAAAACCAGCACTGCTATGTGTTATTTCTGTGTTTTGTGAACAGTACTCCACTTGTGTACAATTTAAATAATGACAAAAGTCCATTTAGGTAGTCACTTTCTACCTCTTGCTAATGGAGAGGCAGAGAAAAAAAACCCCACACAAATCCCCATAATAGCAATAAAAGAAGTATAAAAATAAAGATGAAAGTTTAATGGAGATTTGTTTGAACAGTATGTTTTTATTTTAACCAATTATTGTGGTGCATTACTAATGGTTTTCAATAGCCTGAAATGGAGCTGCTGAAAACACAAGGTTTGCAAACATCTTACATTTTGGTCCACTGGTTGGGCACGTAAACAGTTCATCTAAGCTTTCAGAGCTGCAATAAATGTGCTAAACTTTGGAAAGCAAGTCATCTTGCACATATCAACAGTCACGCTTCAGTTGCCAACCTGAGGTTTTTTTACATACAAATTAGTTTTTCTGAACAAAGAAGAATTTGTCTATTACCGTGGGATAATGCTGTCACTTGATAAGACTTAATTTTATGGTGGCTATAAATAACTTTGTTGTAACCAGTCTTCCCCCTCATTTCGACCTGCTTTCTTGGCAAAGTCTTTGGCTTACAGTAAAGGCTGTGCAAAGGAAAGCACTGGAGAGCAATCACACAAGTAACCTAGTATAATGGTGTCTCTCCACAAAGCTGATCAAAAGACTGGAATTTCCTTTAAAAAGCTGCTATGAATTTATAGATTTCATAGTAAGTGCTTTCAGAATAATACTGTTACACTGAAATGAAAAAGTAATGTCACTGACAAAACCCAAAGCAATGTGTCTGAAGAAACCTAACAATAAAGTGTTTAAAATACATATATACATACCTATTGTTTATTGTATTTATTTATTATTTATCTTACTACTTCTTCTGCTTCTATTGCTTCCATTATACACTACCAAAAGAAATTCAGGGATCTCGACAACCTGACTGGGGCATTGTAATGACCCACCGAGCACTCCTCCTGTGTGCCAGTCTCTTGCTCTTAAGCCACACTGGGCTTTCCTCAGTGTCTGTCAGAGCACAGAACCAGCTGTTCAGCTGTGTAACAGGAACAAGGCAAAAATAGACCTTCTGCTCAGCACTTCCAGCCACATCAATCTCCATAACAGGCATCGGGATCTGTGCGTGACACCCCTCCATAAAAATTACTGCATGATGTGATGGTTGGCACCCAAAATAGTATTTGATCCCTGGCTGCCATGGATAAACCTCATTAGTCATTACTCATTAGTCTCCTGTCTAGAGAACAGCAGGGGTTTTGTTGTGAAAAGGACAGAGCCATTGCTGCTCCCTTCTTGTTCCTGGTAGAGAGAAGGTTTGTGGTGGAAGCTGGCCCACTCATCCCTCCTTCTCCAACCTTCTCTAGCTGTCATAACATTTTTTCACCTAGATTCTAGAGCAAGGGCATTCATCTTTCCCAAGGGCCTGCAGGACTGCCTGACTCCTGGGCACACCTCCCCCCCTCCCCCACTCCCCATCACCTTCTTCCCCACAGACATACACAGGTGGAAATGCTCCTACTCCAGCTGCCTCCGCACCTTCCCACAGCCCCCATGAAAGGGAAACGTGGCTTCCTCCAGAAGCTTTTATTTCCTACTTTTGCACCAACAGCAATGCAAAGAGGTAATGTATTAGGAAGAGAACTGTTTTCACTGGAGAAAGATCATATTACTGAGGTCTATTTGTGTCTTGTGCTGCATCATGCTTCCTCTGTTTCCTCCTCCATACTGATGCCTTTCTTCTTCTTCAGGCCCGACAGAAACCAGTGTCCTTCCTTCGCACCCAACAGAGGGAACATCTGCACCCCCAGAAAGCCCAATGGAAACCCTTATTTATATTTTGCAGGCATGGATAGACTAAACTCATTACCAACACTCTGTAAATGACCCTTATTTTCTCAGTCTCACACTAGAGGTTCACAGAATCACAAGGTTGGAAAAGACCTTTAAGATAATCAAATCCAACCATTCCTGTCCTATGCTAAACCATATCCCTAAGTACCTCATCTACCTGTCTGTTAAACACATCCAGGGATGGTGACTCAACCCCCTCCCTGGGCAGCCTGTTCCAGGCCCTGACAACTCTTTCAGTGAAAAAATTTTTAGTAATATCTAATCTGACCCTGCCCTGGCACAGCTTTGTGCCATTTCCCCTTGTCCTATCTCCTGTCACCTGGCTGAAGAGGACATTGCCCACCTCTCTACAGCCTCCCTTCAGGTAATTGTAGGTGGTGATAAGGTCTCCCCTCAGACTCTTCTTCTCCAGAGGTTCCCAGAGTACATTAAGAGAACTTCATGTGTAGCCTCACAAAGTAATGCTCCAACTAACATAACTTCTCAAATTTGTCATTATTTTGCACTTGAGTCAGCCCCATAACAGTAGATAGATTTTTTGGGGTTTCCTGTTCTTTCACTTCCCTGGTTTCTTGTATCTGCAATAAATACAGAGCTCTCTTTTTCTCCTCAAGATTTCACCACACCAATCCCGTGTAAAAAACCCTGCATAAATATACAGCAGTGACAAGGTGGCCTTCCAGTCTGCCCTTGCTCCGCGGCCAGCAGGAGTGCTGAAGTCAGCAGTGGCTTCACCTCAAAAGCAAAACAAATTGTTGTCTTCATGGAGAAAGGAAAGCTGGACAACATAGTCGGTAGCATACAGACTGCAGTCACCTCATCCTATGGTGAGTAAATCCACTTGATCTTAAAACACCACTGACCTTATTGACTGATGAGGCCGGTTTTGGCTAAAATGGGAGATACTTATCTCAGGTGTGGATCCCCTACCCAAAACAGGCACTTTAAACTGAGGCCAAAAGGAATTCTGAGTGAAGGTCACAGCTTGGTTTTAGTAGCTGACCTTGGAGTGCTCCTGAAAGTGAATGCAAGCACGTGAACAGCTATTTTTTTCCCCCATCCTTTGACAACAATCGTGCAGATTCATGTGGCTCGGCCGATGGCCAGCTTGAAGAACAGCTTCACCCTGCCAGGTAGATGGTGCTGAGGACAGGTATTTCTCTGGTGGATTTTGCATCAAGTAGATCAGGAAAACCTCTGAAGTTTGCATTCTGTATTTCATACTGTAAAATCTAAGCCATGGGAAATAACCTGCAATAACACTGTGAGAGGTGATAAGGACAGAAAGGAGAAGGATTTCCACACTGATAATCTGAAAAATCTATAACCATGTGTGTGCACAAGACAAGCAAAACTGATACTCACTAAATATTATCATAGAGCTGAGGAATCCCAACTGTGTCTTTGACCTGCATTGCACTGAAATATACAAAGGAGACATTCTACCTCTTACAGAATTAAAGGTTCATAACTGCTTGCTACAGAGGCATGGGGAAATGATGCTGGTATTATTTAAAGGAGCAATTCAATGTTGATTACATCTGAAATATGCTTTATAGGAATCTCAGAACATTTGAACTGATTGAAAATGAATGTGTATTTTTATATATGCATTTATATCCACATATCTAGTGGGTATAGAAATGTACTGACAAGTGAACGTGATGGAAGATGCTATCTGTGTTTTATGCAGAGATCCAGGACTGTCACCCTTATGCGTATGATCTCACCACAGGGCTGGATGGTCTGTTCTTTCTGTTTTCAATTTTTTCATGTATTTCTTGGCCTTACCCTGGACATCCTCCTTCTTCCACGAGTTTTCTATTTGATGAGAAAGCTGTCATACAAGAGTCTTCTTAAACCAAAGCAGTAATGGGGTTTTGACAGTCCTTCAGGGCATCATTATCTGGGAGGGGATAGTCTGTGGCTCCCTCTCAGTGTCAGGGCCTGGAGGGAGAAAAAGCCATTACTTCTTGCCTCTCTTTTTGGCTGAGACATGATACAGGTACCAAGTACTTCACATAGAAACTCTTTCTTTGTCCAGAAACACAAACCTAGGCACGTGGCGAGCTAATAGAGCAAAGCGGCTGTATAGTCTAGGCACCCCCAGGGTGACACAGTGACTCAGTGAAGAGTGCAAGATCTTTTGTGCCAGGCAGCTAAATTCCACCCAGGTAGAATACTTCAGGTTGTGTCTGGACTGTAACAATTTCAATCTACAGTTGTCCCAGGACCAGTTCCTATAACCGACTAATGACCTGTAAAATTTCAGTTTAAAATGCCTTTGGAGAGTTACAGTACGCATTTTATAATGTAACTGAAGATACATTTCCATGCTGGTTTTGCTCTTACAACCCTTAAAGTAGAAAGCATTTCATGTCTGTGATTCTAAACCAAATCCCCTCTTCTCATGTTAATTTAACTCATATAATCTATAAACAATTTTATATAAAATCACTGTAAAAGGCATGCTTTCCTGCTTCTTCACTGCTGAATTTTCAGAGTGCTATGAATCTCTAAGTCTAAGCTTCTGGAAAGAAGAGCCTGTGTGAAAATGTTGATGCTCTCTTAACTATTGTGCTCTGACCAACACCGCAGTAACAGAGAACACCAATAAAGTACTGCAGTGCTGTATAATTGTCTTATTAATTGGAACATTATTTACAGAGAGGGCAGCCTTCACAGCATGCGCTTACTTTCTGAAATGCTCGCAGCACTCAGGACACAGCAGGCAGCCAGCATAAAAGTTCAGTTAAAGAAACAGTAAAATAGCCATCCGCTGAAGTGCAAGTTAATGAATTGAGTCCTCCTGGCAGGAGGACTTGAATGTGAGCAAGCATTTTCAAATTTCAGGAGAGGTGACCTTAAAAGCCTGACAAACCTCAAAGGTATTTATGATGATGGTGGTGGGGCCCTTTAATTTTTAGATGAAGAACAACCCATCCAAGCTATTCCATTAAAATAGGTTGCATGGTATAGCCATAAACTACATTTTGACAAAGATCCTTTTGGGAGCCAGAGGGTAAGAAAGAAAATAACCCTTTGGAATGTGTAGGGCACTACCTCACGTTTAAATTAACTGCTTAAATAGCGTTCTACATACTAAATGCTGTGCATGGCAGTCGTTTACAGAGTTTCTGTTTCATGAAAGTTATCCAGATGCCATGAAAAGGAACGGCTACAGCCCCTCTCTGCTCCCAAACAGACGTCAGTGCCAAGTATTCAACAAAGCATTTCATATTTTCAGTGTCCCCATGAAATCCTTTCAGCCGGCAGAAGGGAAATTACAACGTCTGTCCCTCTGCTTTTAAAGAGTCCAGCTGACATTTTAGCAAACTCATGGGAAAAAAACCCAAAAGAGTGTGCAGGACCAAGGCTTGCAGCTCTGAAGGACTCCTTCCCCAAGATTGACATTTCATTATCATATACAAAGTATAGACTAGCTACTATGACAATGCTTAACAGGTACAACTTCGGTGCAAAGTTTGGGAATGACTACGTTGTTTATTCAACATGGGTACACACCACCAGGTTTTTCAAGTGTTTTAGAGCAGTCAATATTTTCACAAGATACCTTGTGGAATCCTTTTTGCAATTTACTTCCTAAAATACCTGATGGTTGCAGATTTTTGGACAGATTGTCCATCTCGCTTAGGACTTCGCAACCCAGCTCAAGGCAAAGCAGGAAGATGTTTTCACTGTTAACACCAAGTTGCCATAAATCAGGCTTTCATTGAGGGCTCTTATGATGCATCATTTGTGATGCTACAACTTGCACTCTGTTCATGGAAACTGAAGCCAGTTGCTTCCTTGGCAATTATATAGTATAATAGCAGCCTGGATCCCAGTTCATCTGCAATGAATGTTGAAGCATTTTATGTTAGTCATTCAGTGGAACACAGAGCACTCTAGTGCCTAGTTTCCTCTACAAAACTAGTCATTCCTCTTTCCCTCAGAAAACATTGAAAATTGACATTGTATTTTTTAAATGTTTTCTCTGGTGCTTTGAATTAAATCAGCTAGTTTGTGATTTTAAAAAAGGCACTTGTGAGTGAAATACACACCTTGGATGTCTAGGTACCTATTTGAGACAGACCTACTTATGCTTTCATCACTTCATGGAATCTGACCTTCACTGCTCTGCAGCCCCCATTCGATTATGGCCAAGTCTGGTGCCATCCATCACCACCAAACTCCCCACCAGCCCAAAGCAAAGAAGTGCCTGGTGACTCAGACAGCATTGATACGCAAGGAAGTTACAGACACTGCCAGTTTTCAGGTCCTCCATGTGCATTTGAAAAAAGGTATGGTGCTCTTGGAGAGCAGTCAGCAAGGAAATCCAAATCCCTGACTTTTTATTTCAAAGCCAATTTTTTTTCCCCCGGCAGAGTCGCTATATTAACTTCAGCGTTCTGGATCCAATTCAGTTGATAGAGGCAATAGGCATATTGCTCCTGCAGTTTTAAAGGCTGCTGGCATTTCCTTCACTCTCTGCCAAATATAAAACTATTACATATTGTTGCCAGATTGAATAGAATCATAGATTCACAGACTGGTTTGAGTTTGAAGGGGCCACAGAGACCATCTACTTCCAATCCCCTGCCATGGGCAGGGACACCCTCTACTAGCCCAGGCTGCCCAAAGCCCCATCCATCCTGGCCTTCAACACTGCCAGAGAGGGGGCAGCCACAGCTTCTCTGGGCAGCCTGTGCCAGGGCCTCACCACCCTCACAGGGAAGAATTTCTTCCTAATATCTAACCTCAATCTACACTCATTTAGTTAAAGCCATTGTCCTTTGTTCTATCACTACACTTCCTCATAGAGTCCCTCTCCAACTTTCCTACAATAAGGTCTTCCTGGAGCCTTCTCTTCTCTAGGCTGAAAAAGCCCAACTCTCTCAGCACAGGAGAGGTGCTCCAGCCCTCTAATCATCTTCACGGCCCTCCCCTGTCCAACAGCTCCATGTCCTTATGTTGGGGATCCCAGAGATGGATGCAGTACTCCAGGTGAGGGTCTCATGAGAGCAGAGCAGAGGGGCATAATCACCTCCTATGAGCTGCTGGTCACACTCCTTTTGGTGCAGCCCAGGCTACAGTTGGCTTTCTGGGCTGCAAGCATGCATTGATGGGTCATGTAGAGCTTTACATCAATCAAGATTCCCAAGTCCTTCTCCTTGGGGCTGCTCTCAATCTGTTCTCAGCACAGCCTGTAGTTGTGCTTGGGATTGCCCTGACCCATGTGCAGGACCCTGCACTGCACTTGGCCTTGCTGAACTTCATGTGGTTCACACACGCCCACCTCTCAAGCCTGTCAAGGTCACTCCAGATGGCATCCCTTCCCTCCAGCATGTGGACTCCATGGTACTCTACTAAGCACAACCCCAAAGAGGCCAAACTCTGCTCTCTTGAAGTCCAAGGTAGCAGGTTTGCTGTGCACCCTCCTCACTGCCTTAAGGATCTTAAAACCCACCATTTCATGGTCACTGCAGACAATGTTGCCCTTGAGTTTCACATTACCTGCCAGCCCTTCCTTGTTGGTGATAACAAGGTCCAGCATGGCACCTCTCCTCCTTGGCTCCTGTATCACTTGGAGAAGGAGGTTATCATCAGTGCATTCCAGGAACCTCCTGGATTGCCTGCGCTCTGCTGTATTGTCCCTCCAACAGATATGAGGGTGGCATGAAGACCAGAGTTTGTGAATGCAAGGCTGCCTCTATCTGTCTACAGAGGGCCTCATCTATTCCATCTTCCTGATCAGATGGCCTTCAACAGGTGCCCACTATAGTGTTCCCTGTCCCTGAGCTCCCTTTAATCCTGACCCATAAGATCTCAATCAGCTAGCTCTTCATCAGTCCTGGTGGAGCTCCATGCAGACCAGTTTGCCACTGATACAGGGACTAGCACCCCCTCCTTTTCTCCCCTTCCTGTCCTTCCTAAAGGGCCTGTACCCTTCAATTCCAACACCCCAGCCATAAGAGCCACCCACATCTCTGTGATGCCAATGAGACTATAGCCCTGCACATCTATAACTCTTCTTGTTTATTTCTCATGCTTCATGCCTTTGCATAGAGGCATTTGTGACCCTGATGAAGCTGACTGACTCGTTGAAATTCATGTGCGCTGCTCATTGGGTGCTCTCCTGCTGTCCAGTGATCCTTCTCCCAGCTCTGGGAATCTACTGCTGACACTGGCAATAAATTGGTAGGAGATGGACTGAGGTTCCTCTCTTCCAGAAACTTTAGTCTAAAGCCCTCTTCACCAGCTGGATAAGACTGTGACCAAAGATACTCCAGCAGATGGATGGACCCTATCAGTCTCCAATGGACAACATTTCTCAAACTGAGTCCTGTGGTCTAAGCAGCTGAAGCCCTGGCTGTGGCATTAAGTAACCATTTGTTGACTCACCAGATTCAACTGGCCCTTTCAAACCTTTTGATTGGAGATGCTCAGCCACATGGTGCAGGAGGTCCTCCCCATGGGCATACCTTTTGCTGGTAGGTCTGCTGCATGTCCCTGTCACTGGAGAAAAGGCTAGGCATGTCCTGTAGTCTGAGGGCTCCACTGGAGCCTCTCCCTTCAGCAGTTCTGTCTAGGTGGAGGCATCATCCACCAGTGGGGCAGATGCCCCAGCCGGAGCTGCAGCCTTTGCTCTCAGACAAGTGCCCATCATTCTGCCTTGAGGGTCAGGCTGAATGGGTGCCCTCAGCTGTCACAGAATGGTGCCAGTCACTGGATTATCTGTACTTCAAGTCTCCCACTCAGCCATTGGAGCACCCCTGCTTTGAAGAGGCACTCTGCCTGCAGTTTCCCATGCCATCTGCCATGGGAACTGCCACACTAACTGCCATGTCACGCCCTGTTTGCCTGTTCTGGCCACAGCCTACCTGGTGGCTGGCACTCCCTGGCCTGCCTTGTGTAGGTGTGCCGCCATTGCTCTGGCACCACCTAGGCCACAGCAGCGCCTCCCACAAGAGCTGCCGGCTCCTGGTGGGTCTCTCCGCATCCCTGGCATCTCCCTGCCTCATGAAACCCCTCTGTGTGCTGAGATCTTCCACTCAACTGTGGTCTGGGATGGCTCTGGAGCAGCTAGTTTCTTTACACCACGTTTAAATCTTCCACTGTTTCATTTTAATAAACAGCTACCAGCCTTCCTTTGAAAACCAGCTGCACTTCAGTAGTGTTTGGGGATAGCATTTTGCCTTAGCTAAGGCTGTAAATAGTATCATCTTCCAATATGATCTTCCACTGAAAAACTATATTCTGGTATACCACTGGTTTGTTATTTTTTTCCCCCAACAAATCTGGCTCAAAATGGATTTTTTTTTCTGTTTCCATTTAGCAAAAGGAATTCCAAAAGACTTAAGGATAAATTTAAGCTGCCTCAGGTAAGTAAGCACAGAGATTTTAGTGGGCATATATGTTAGACTTATGTTCCTATATCAAAGATCCGACCAATGTATATTTGGTTCGTGGGTGAATCGAGTTACTAGGAGCTCATTTCGAATGCGAACAACTATAATGAAAGAAACAGCTTTTATGTTACAATGCTACTGTACAGTCATAATAGAGAGAACCCAGACTCAGGCAAGCCCATAGCGGCCTGGATACATATCATCATGGCTGTCTACTGGGCTATATTCTGGCACTGAGCCTCCGGTAGCCGTTTTCTCCTGTTTATTTCCTTAATCCTTGTCAATGACATTGACATTTTCTGGCTGCTGTAACTGTAGTCCCTCTTCTTGTTTCTTGTCATAAAGTCGTGGAACAAAGTTTGAGTTATGAATGTGAGATATGAGTTGCCAAAACGTGTGAATTCATACTCTTTTACTCTCTTCCGTGATTTCTGGAAGCTTTACTGGTTCTAGTTTTGCTTCTGAGTTCAGATATATCAGAAGCTGTTTACGTTACCAAATGCCAGAACACACAGATGGCATCCATTTAACAGAGTAGGTTTTTACTATTGGTTATAGGCATTTCATGCTATCAATCTGACATCCTCCTGAAGCGTCATTAATTATTTTTTTTAACTCTTCCTTGAGGTAAATAGGTGCCAAATCCTTCTGGCTCTACTTTTACGACTTACTTTCACTCTTCCTGCCACAGAAGAAAGAGAACACTGTGGGGCTCACAGTGTTGGATTTATTATTTCAGTTGAAGAGCTCTTGAAATGCCTAGTAAATTTGATCTTGTTGGTAATTCCACATGCAGCATCTACATCATTGCCATATGCATGCCACATTCTACTTTTTCTCTATAGGGGGAAAAAAAAAAGCAACCTGCAATCTCCTCAAATAAAGAAAAAGTTGGAGAAATAAGATCCACACCTCTGTGCATGTGTTCTTTGGCCTAGAATGTATTTATTGATGCAGGATATGGATCAAAACCAAATTATTCTTCAGAAAGGCTGAACCTTATTTTTCAAGGCATCTGAAGGTGTACCTATGGAAGATGGCCGAATTTAAATATGGTTTCCTAAGCCTGAGCTATATTAAGAATAATAGGATTATGTTATTATAACTCTAGCCATGATAGGGCTCGTTACTTAGAACCTGTGGCTATACTGCTAAATAAAAGAGTGCCAGGAGCTAATCCTCAGTGCTGAGGCCAAGCAGTAAGCACAGACAGATCCACACCACACAGCTCTTGTCCTTGTGTCTTGTCTCATCCCAGGTGGTACCTATGCAGTCCAATGGAAAACACCTCTTTTCATGTGGTTGGGTTTTGTTTTTCTCCACAGTTCGAGATGTCTGAAGTAACCTGTGCTGCAAGTGCCAGAGCAGTGGCTTTGTAACATGTGTATGGCATGTCTGAGGGTGTAAAACCTGCTGGGATAGCACTGGAAGATTGTCTAAGACAGAAGAAGCTGCACTTGGTGCAGTCTTGTCCCTGCTGTCCTGGAGTGAATAAGTTTGCACAAGTGAGCCCAGACATTGATAAGAGCCAGAAGCTCAGAAGACAAGTCCATTTCCCATTGACCTCAATGGGGGATACAATGCAGTGTGGTGTACCATACTCCACAGCTCCAGCCTGATACTTGGTGTCTATTTTGGTGTCTGAGGAGCTTTAAAAATGGCAAAAAATGTATACCACTGCCTTTTTCTAGCCCAGAAGCCCAGTGTTTCAAATGTTGAGGAACGACGAGCTGTGGGTACTAACCAGGTGGGCTAGGCTAAATGCACTGTAATCTCTGCCAGGCAAGAAGACAACATTGTGTAGAATGCAACCCTTCACTTTCATGCACAAGAGCCTACCAGGTGCTGTTTCAGTCAGAGGTTGGTTGGCACTTGCAGGACAGGATCCCGAAGAAACTGCTTTGGCTGCGAAGGCTCTTGCTTGCAGTCTGGGACAAAAGAGGCACCGCCCCCTTTTCAGGACAGAGGAACAGAGGCAGAGAAAACATCAGGACCGTGGAGAAGCCTTTTATACCAACTCTGGGCAAAGCTCTCCAGGATTTCAGACTCCTGCAGGAACATTGTGTTTTCCTGTGCCACACAGAGTCACTTGTCTTAGGAGGGGGAAGCGAACTTCTCATGCAGGACACTCTGCAGCCATTTCCAGACCAGCAAAAGCAGTTTCCCAGTTGATCTGAGTGCTTTTGGTAGCATTCCCAGATCTTGCCACAGCACATGCCAGCAGACGCTCAGCAAACCGAGCCAAAGCTCTATTATTGATCTCCAATGTCCTCTCCTTTTCCCAGCAAGACACTGGAAATAGCATAAGGCTCTCCATTCACTTGGCAGTGCAGCCTAGAGACACAGCAGGGAGGTGCCATGGGACTTGTCACATGGCAGAGACAGATGGGCTCTTCCTGCTCTTTACCTCTCTTCCCTTTGCCTGTGCTTACTTGAACACCCTCCTCCTCTTGCAGACTAAGCTTTAGGGATACTGCATGACTTCACAGTTAGTAGCATTGATACCTACAAGCATGCCATGTCCTCCAGGTTCATGGTCTCAGGAGTTACCATGCCATCCTCTCTAGACCTTTTCTCTAAGCAGTTCTTTGGGGCATGGTTTGGAGAAACATCAGTCTAGCTGAATGATCTCATACAAAGTCACACAGCTTAGGTGTGAGATGCATGCACAACAAGAGGTTTGGTCTAGATAACCATGCTAGGTTTTCAGCATCTTTACACATTACTGAAACTGCAGGAGACATGCCTGGATTTGTCCCTCAGGGTCCCCCATGATGGAACTGGCTGCAGAAGGCACACTCCCCCTTGGTGTTGAAGGAGGTGGAGGTCTTCTGAGGGAATCACAGAATCATAGGGATTGGAAGGGAACTCAGGGGATCATTGAGTCCAAACCCCCTGCCAAAGCAGGTTCCTTAGGAGAGGTCACACAGGTAGGCGTCCAGAAGAGTCTCGAATATCTCCAGAGAAGGAGACTCCACAGCCCCCCTGGGCAGCCTGTGCTGTGTTGGTGAGGAACTTCCTGTGCTCCAACTTGAGGCCATTGCCCCTTGTCCTGTCCCCACAGACCACTGAAAAGGGGCTGGCCATTTCCCCCTGTGTCCCACACTTGAGATATTTATAAACATTAGTGAGATCCCCTCTCAGTCTTCTAAGATCCCTCTCAGTCTTCTGAGGGACTGCAGGTGTCAGGTAGAGCTGCCTTTCTCAGCAGGATCAGCACAGGCCTTGCCCATGGAGTCAGCCCTCTCACACTTAGTATGTTTGAAAGAATTACATCAAAAGACCTTCTACTCCATCTCCCAAAAAAAGCACTGGATACTCAAGTTTGATTCCAAAGTATCTTGGACATTTCATACTAATCATAACTAATGGATGCTACAGCTATGGCCTAACACTGTTAGTGAACACTGTTACCTTGGTGTCTGACAGTAATTCCCTGGTGATTCCTATTTTGATCGCTGCTGTGTAGCCACTACTGTTATAAGGAACTTAGAGAACATAAATAAAGGGCTGCTGGTTGATTTGCCTTTCTGCTACATTGAGGCTTGAGGTTACCTCTTGTGCCTAGTGCCCATCACTGAAGCCTGCCCTCTCTCCTCTGGGTCTCACTTATAGATACAGCCTGTGGCCCCAGGAACCACTTTGCAGAGTTTAAAAATTAGCATTCAGCCTGAAGATAGGAGGATTGCCAGCTATTGCCAGCACTAAAACCACCCTGTTTTTCATTCTGCTTGGCTCAGTGCTCCACCATGCAACACACTTTGACATCCAGCACTTCCCCCATTCTTGCCTTACTGCCCCATACCCTCCATTGGATTTTATTCTTACTTGTGCAGGGCCCTGCCCTGCTACAATAGGATATAGGACTTCACTCTCTGATTTTTGGTTTACCTTTCATTTCAGTTTAATCTTTAGGAACAAAATAGGTATGTAGAAGGAAATGAGGTGAAGGAGAAGGTAGACACAAGGCCGATGAGGAGGAAGATTAGGGGAAGGAGAGAGTCAGATTAGCAGCCAGCAGTCTGGTGAATGAGCTGTGTGCGTGGGCCGATTACTCCACTGCTGTCCAGGGGAAGAATGAGGTCACGAAGTGCACCCACTCAGCTTTTTGCTACCTCTGCTTTGATTTTGGTTTAATCTCCATCTCTGGAAAGGTTTTCGCTGTTTTCTAGTGGTCACTCCAAGCAGAAAGAGGCTGAGTAGGAGGCCATTCAAGCCCATACACTACATATTTAATCATTTTTTCCTCTAATGGGAGGCTTATTGCTGCAGCATGCTTTCCATCTCATGCGTCCCTCCCTTGGGCCGCATATAATACTTCATCTTGTGGTTGACATTTGGGCATTTAAATTACAGCTATCTTGCCTTGCAGACTCCAATGACTTTTCTGGCTTTAGAGTTTTTGCTGTCCAGATGGTTGCTGTCAAATAAGAAACAGGTGGCATCACTGACATGTGGCTTGCCTATAAATTTCTTCAGAAAACAGTAAAATTTCAAAATGTTCTTAAGCTTGATGGCCTGTATTATTGGAAGGCGTTTCACTAATGGACAGTTTACTAATCTTCGTGGGACTTGGGGAAAGAGAGAGCCTTGAAAAAGTCTGCACAATTGGAAGACAACTATTCCTTGAGCTTCCATCCTCTTTCCCAAAGAATTGACACTCCCACCTCAAATAATTTCTTCTCCTTCCATTTAAATCTCTCTCCAGCATTCCCTCCGCTAGATGGTACTAGGGCAACGCATTTGCCTTCAACAGGCTTTCTCAGCAATGGCAATAGTTAATAACAAAGCGTCCCTGCTTTCTGGGGTGCAGGAAACTTCTGGTGAAGACCGTTAAACTTGCAAGGTGAAATACTCAAAATTTAGCAAAGAAAACAGGTGGCCTGAGCAAGTAGAGCAATTGTTGCAACAATTTTTGGTCTCACATATCATGCTCATTTTTCCAGATTTTTATTTGTCCTCTAAGGACATATGTAATTTAGAATATTGTTATGGGGAAAAAATGGTGAGAATTACGTGAGTGAGCTGGGATTGTTCAGCCTTGAGAAAAGAAGACTGAGGGGGGAACCTTATTAATGTTTATAAATATCTTAAGTATGGGGTGCAGGGAGAATTGGCCAGCCCCTTTTCAGTGGTCTGTGGGGACAGGACTAGGGGCAATGGCCTCAAGTTGGAGCACAGGAAGTTCCTCACCAACACGTGGAAGAACTTTTTCCCAGTGAGGGTGCCAGAGCCCTGGCACAGGCTGCCCAGGGAGGTGGTGGAGTCTCCTTCTCTGGAGATATTCAAGACCAGTCTGGACGCCTGTCTGTGTGACCTTGCTTGGGCAGGGGGTTTGGACTCAATGATCCCTTGAGTTCCCTTCCAATCCCTATGATTCTGTGATTCTGTGTTTATCTTAAGGAGATTTCTTCACAATTAGATCCTAACACTACCTTTTCCTCAAAGTTACCGTTGAACAAGTAATTCATTAATTAGCCTGTCCTTACTAATGCAGACAGTATTCACTGCAATATGTGGCATCCAAAGCAAGGCAGAAATAGCTTTTACAGCTTATATAACTTAATCCTGTAGCTCACTGGCATCACTGGCAGCCAGCAGCTCAGTAAATGATAGTGCCCATGCACTTCACAATATTCACATGTCTTTCATTGATGTTATTTATACCTGGATTTTTCCACCTTTGGGACTTTTTTCCAATGGAGAGGGGGGTGAGAGTGTAGAGAGACGAGTAAGCCAACATATTCACAGTAGTGTCAGGATTGTCATGTCCCAGACTGAGTGTGGTGCCTTATTCCACAGGCCACGTTAAAATCCGTGGCTATTTGAGCCGTAGGATCACGTGAGCGAGGTGGGTTACATTTTGCCATTTCTGCTCCAAGACAAACAGAACTGCAGTAAGCTTTGTACAACTTGTCAGCCAAAAATGCTGTGCAGCAATAAAGGAGCAGGACTCCCAGGCTGCGCTGGAGGCTCTGACAGCTCATCCTATGGGCACGAAGATGTTGGAAAGGAGAAAAAAAAAAAAGATTAAATAAATGCCTAGCTATTAGGGCATGCTGCTATGTCTCATGGACTTTTAAATCCAAGGATCACTCAATTTGTTTAAAAAAAAAAATTTGCAAGCTGCAACAATTAGCCTCTTTCTGTCTGTGTCTAGAAGATTTAAAGCGTTTTATATGCCTCCTTCTCACATCCTCTGACTGTAAGGCTTCCCTAAACTCCAGAAAAACATTAGAAGAGGCAAAATGAAAAGATAACGTACCTTTAAGGTTACATATTTCTTATAACTCTAGAAGCTTTTATTGGTTATTAGTGTTACAATAGTGTATGACATTCCTCAAGAAGTTTCAGGTTGGCAGTATCAATCTCTGGCCAAAGCGTATTTAAGGTGGTTTGAGGGCATTTCTAAAGAAGAAATAAGGGATTTTCATAGTTCTTGTTCTTTTAATGCACATATTTCAGAATTCTATTAAAAAAAGGTTACTTGAGGGAAGACAGGTGGAGTTAGTTCCACCAGCATTAAAGCAAGATTAATTTTTCCCTTTTTATTTATTTATTTCCCCAGAACTCGTACCATTTCCATGCATGTAAAGAGCTTTTCTGCCTGCTAACAACTCTTTACTTTCTAATGAACCTGTGACTGACAGAAAGTTGAGCTTTTCTTTCCTCCCACTAATACCACCATTGTACTCGTCTTGTTAACCAGTATTGTGTATCAGTCACAAGCTGGCTCCTTTGTGCCTTTGTAAAGTATCAATTTAGTCAGCATTATCTACTGGAGAGACAATGCTGCTGGTAAATGTGAACACAAAACCCCGGAGCATTATAAGCCCTAAAAACACTGGTTCAGCCAGGAGCCCCTGGGAGACTGGGAGGTGGCAAGGCTACAGCCGGAGAGCCCGGCTGCCTGTCAGCAGCTGGCCGCTGCGGGGTCCGAGGGAGCAGGCAGGCAGCCAGGACAGGGCTGGCTGCCGGGGACGGCCTGGGCGCAGGGGTGGCCGGGAGCTCGGGCAGTGTCTTCATTTTGGCTGCCAGTTGGGTTGTTTGGCTGGAAAAAAACCCTATGCTGTCCAGATCTGCCTGCCAACCTGCCTGCGACTTGACTATGCTGATGTTTGACCAGACTGACACATTCCCAGCATCTCTTTGGCTTTTTGCTCCATCAGGCTTTTCCTAACAGTGAACTCATTTCTCTGCCTTAAATAAAAACACCACCAAAAACCAAACCCCGCGGTGCATGCAGCCACAGGCTCCTTGCGGAGTGCAGGATCTGGCAACAGAGCCTGTGGTTCCTTGCGGGGTGTGGGATCTGGTGACAGAGCCCATGGCTCCTTGTGGAGTGTGGGACCCAGTGACAGAGCCTGTGGCTCTTTGCAGAGTGTGGGATCTGGTGACAGAGCCCATGGCTCCTTGTGGAGTGTGGGACCCAGTGACAGAGCCCGTGGCTCTTTGCGGAGTGTGGGATCTGGTGACAGAGCCCATGGCTCCTTGTGGAGTGTGGGACCCAGTGACAGAGCCCGTGGCTCCTTGCGGGGTGTGGGACCCAGTGACAGAGCTGGAGCCTGTGGCTCCTTGTACCTGCAGATGTGAGTTAGCTCTCTGCTGGTCTCTAGACAGGCATTAATAGGGAAGCTTAGACCGATTTAGTCTCTCCTTATGTTTTCCTGCCTGGGCGATGGTCAACAGAAAACACCCAACCCCCCATTGCATTAGAGAGGGGGAGGGCAGCAGCTCTGTGGGGGTTCTGTGTCTTTGGATGAAATTGTCCCTTTGTTAGTCAAAAATAGCTCGAATTGGGCAACTTTCCAAGCATGCAGTGAAAGACGTCTGTTTGAGACAGTGCTTAGAGAAGGCTGAGGATGGAGGACTGAAAAAGAGGTGCCTGACTGGCTGGGTTCCCACCGGCGTGATTAATGTAATGTTGCTGGGATTTTACTGCATTATTAATGAAGTGTTAGGGTGCCTGGAGCACTGGAAAAACATCTCTGGAAAATTATTACTAAAAATCTGAATCGGTGTATTGGATAACCTTTCATTTTCTATTTTTTTCCCCCTTGCCCGTAGAGTCCTTATCATGCTGGGGGAAGGCTATAAATAATAACATGCAGGAGCCAGACCACGCAGGCGCCGCTCCATCCACCTCCCCAGAGAGTGGTGGTCTCACTGCCAGAGGGCTGTGGGTGCCAGCAGCCCATGGGAGCTGGGCGGGTGCAGTGCTGAGCCCCACGGGACCCTCCGCCAAAGATCAGGGGCCAGGGAGGTGATGCCTATGGAGTTCTGTTTCATGGAGCCGTATTGGGAACTGACAGGGAATAGTCTGGGCTCATTCAGGGCTGTACTTTGCATTGATGAAGATTGCGTCTAGGATGATTAGTATACAATATATCTACTGTTTTTCCCAAAGCTGCTATCTCCTAGTTTTTATTGGCTTGACTGTGGTTGTTTTTTTTCTTCTTCTTCATTTCTTCTAAATCCTCAACTCTTGTGATCTCAATTTTAAACATCTCATGTTTCCCGATGCTATCAAACTGTGGGTTTGTGTTGGGGAGGGGGGGGGGAGGAAGGGGAGGGAAGATTTTTTGTTGTTGGTGGTTTGTTGGGGTTTTTTTGTGGGTTTATTGGTTGTTGTGGGGTTGTTTTGGGTTGTTTTTTTTTTTAAACCGCTGTGCTTTAAACCAGCCTTTCCTGCCTAAAGCTTCCAGTTGCTAAGCGACTTTTCCCCTCCGCCCTTCCCGCAGCCCGGTTGCCATAGCGCTGCCAGCCTCGGCTATCAAGTGGCAGAGAGCAGTCATTACTCACCGGGAAAATAATTAAAAAAAAACCCCAAAAAACCACCAAAACCCACCAAAACCCAGGGCTGCACGGACAAAATGACGTTAATCCATTTTGCCCCGGGGGGTGGGTGTGGGAAGGATCCCTGCGCACATCACAGCCGCGGTTTCACGCTGCGTTATTTTTCTTGCGGAAGTTTTTGGTTCGGTCTCCGCGTTGGAAGAGGACGGACTGCAGTGCTGACTCACGGACACCTGTGACGTTGTTGCTCATGGCAGCGAACAGATAATGTGAGGATATACTTTCGAAGAAGCTGTTTTTCATACCGGGTCTCGCACCCTTCCTGACAGCGCTTCGCCCAGCGCTCTGCAGCTCTGCAAATCTGAGCAGCTCTCCTTAGAAACCGGGCGGCAGGGTTACAGCTTTTCTCCCGAGACATTTTTTACTGGCAAGAATATCATCAATACATAAAGCGTGTGGTGCACTGACATCAAAGACTGAAAAGAATGCACACGTTGAAAATCAGCTTTCCTTTTCAAATTTGTAGGAGAAATAGTTTGCAGAGACGTAGAGAGCCTTCTTCTTTTTTTTTTTTTCCAGGAAAAACACATCCCTAGTAGCTAGGGTGAGATAAAAGTCAATGTCAACACTAAAACATAATAGACAAGAAGGAAAACCTGACATCTTTCTGCTTGAAAAGGAGGAGATCTCTTGTCATCAGCCTGTGGATTGCCAGGCTTTACCAGATGGGTGCTATAGGGTGACGTGGAACATGGCAAAACAGACCCAGCATCCCTAATCAGCCACACCATCCATTATACCCAGTCCAAATAAAATAAGTATTCAACCTTTGTATAAAAATCTGCAAGCTTAGAAACACCTGCTAATACAGACTTCGGTAGTATAAAATTACCCATGTGAGAATATAAATCATGTGAGTTAAATTTGAGTTGATATCTGGGGGAGAAAGGCTTTGCCACTAGTCAATGTTAAAAGCTGTACCTGAGTTGGACATAGGACGGTTTCAGTTGTCCTACAACTTTAGTTTCCATTAATCACAACAAAAGCCTCCACCTCAGCTTGTCAGTATCAAGGCACTCTTAACATTCAGGGAACTTTCTTCCCACGTTCTGCAGTCGGTGAGATACTGTGATAATAAATGCAGCGAGGAGCTAGACTCCGTGTCCTTACATGCCCTTCCATTTATCCAATCCAGCATCTGCCTATTTGAACAAGCGCATCAGATACAGGCAGCGTGCCAGCTATTAAAATGTTACACCTACCGCCACCGAGCTGAATTGTACATTTTGTTTTTCCCTTGTCCTTGAAAAGGACTCACTCCTCTAGCAAGCTTAATGGCTTCTTGTCTTAAATTCCCTATTTATCCAACTATCTGTTCCCTGATTCGGTACTTTGTATTCTCTTCTCTTCATGCTATTCTTGGGAATAAGTATCATTGTTCAAGAAAAGGTATTTAAGAAGAAACCTTTGCCAACTGTATGGAAAACTGATTTCAAAATCTATTTCTACTCTGATGAACCATACGGATCAAATATCATGTTTCCTCTTTTTTAAAAATCAGGATGGTTTTGTTCTTTTTGGGACCTGGCTGACATAACTTCATCTGGGGGTCCCTGTGATGTGTTCATAATCCAGACATCATTGAGGTTTCAATAAATCAACATTTTCTCACTGAAAAAAAAAAAGGGCAAAAAATACTCTCAGCTTTTCTTTCTGTTCTTCTAAAGGAGTTCAGGATTTGAGAAGGGCTATGTTTAATAAAGTAGGAATTGAAGGTCTACAGAACAGACCTTTTTGTCCTGGAAATATTGATTTAAGGGAAAATATTGTCAGATTTATTATGTGAAGACCCTTGCCTAATCACGGAGCTGGGTAAAGATCCTTCTTCTCAATTAGAGTGGTTTAGCTCTAGGCTTCGTTTCATCCAGAAGATAAATTACTGGCATAAAGGTTAAATATCCAAATCAGAAATATTATTGCCTGTGTTTCTTGATGTTTGAAATGGTAATAGAACAAATTGAACATTAACCTAGTAGGACCAAGGCAACTCTGTTTGCATGGTTTTGACATGTGAATTGGGCAATAACTTCTCCGTGCTGAAATTATGCAATGGTTGTTAGTCAGTCTTTCATTTCCTCAAGCATTTGTGCATAGATTACATCTGCATATTATATTTTATTATGACTCATTAAAATGCTAATCAACAAAAGTACGCTATCACAGTTCCAGGAGAGATCCACATCATTAAAACGGGTCTCCATTTTGATACCTTTCTCACAGCCAAGAAGACACACCAGCTGAGATCCATCCCCAGCAACAGCTTGCTTTCCAAGTCTCTGAGCAGCGTTTGCTTTGTGCGTTGCCAGTCTTGCTGGACTCCTAGGTCTCCACTCATGTTGTTCAAATCCTCTTCTCTCTAGTTGCCTAAACTTCTCACCCAGCACCCTCCACCTGATTTCAAGGTAAAATCACATGTATCATGGTTATGGTACTTCCAGGAGAGGCACTTCCTCCGCTGTCCTATTTTTGTATCTCACTCACCTACCACATTCCCTAAACTTTTTTCTTGGCTCCCATGAACCCTTTGATTACCATTTTTTCTGTGTCAGTTCCAGATTGCCTTGTATCACAGAATCACAGAATCTTAGGGGTTGGAAGGGACCTCAAGAGATCATCGGGTCCAACCCCCCTGCCAGAGCAGCTCCCTATCTCATATTACATAGATAGGCATCCAGACGAGACTTGAATATCTCCAGAGAAGGAGACTCCACCACCCCCCTGGGCAGCCTATTCCACTGCTCTGTCACCCTCACTGGGAAAAAGTTCTTCTGCATGTTGGTGCGGAACTTCCTGTGCTCCAGCTTACAGCCATTGCCCCTAGTCCTGTCCCCACCGACCACTGAAAAGGGGCTGGCCAATTCCCCCTGCCACCCATGTCTAAGATATTTGTAAACACTAATTAGGTCCCCCCTAAGTCTTCTTTTTTCCAAGCTGAACAGACCCAGCTCACTCAGCCTTTCCTCACAGGGGAGATGTTCCAGGCCCCTAATCAACTTTGTCGCCCTTCTCTGGACTCTCTCCAGAAGGTCCCTGTCTTTTCTATACCAGGGAGCCCAGAACTGGACACAGTATTCCAGGTGGGGCCTGACCAACGCAGAGTAGAGGGGGAGGATCACCTCCTTCGACCTGCTGGACACACTCTTCCTGATGTTGTTGTGTTTTCTCTTCCTGTTTGACTCTCCTCTCCAATTCCATCCCACTCAGTTATCTGCATTCACTACATGGTGTCTCCACAGTCACGTAAGTTTTTCTATCACCAGATGCTTTCACCACCCACAAATGCTGAAAGCCAAGATACCAAATTGACCAAACAGCATGTTGTCCTTACAGCTGTTGGACAGGACACTTATGTCCCTTAAAACTTTTAGGCAATAATAACTTTACATCATCAGAATTCCCATTTTGCTGAATCTTAGTTATTCAGATGCTAGATTTAGATTCTGGGAAATAGTTATTTCACACTAGTTACATGCCCTGTTTTTTTACCAATGGCCACACTTTGATATTATACTGATGATTTTTCTTGCCACCCAAGAAAAAAAAAGTTCCACAAAATTGGTTCCCTCTGGTAAGTTAAAATTCCTCAATCCTAGCATCTATTTCTTGAACATTCACAGTAAACCCCAGAATCTGAATCCAAATATTCAAGGATGTTTTTCTCTGCTTAGCGAAAATTACTGAGAAGGAATGTCCAGTTTTAACTCAGGGTTGCAGTCTAACCTCTTTCAAATATGCCACTATACCAGCAGGATAATTCATATTTGTCCCTCAGCTCCACCAAAGCATCTATGTCCCCTTCCCTTGGACTTTGTATCAACCCTCTCCTTTTTGTCACTGACTTATTTTCTTGTGTCTCTGGAGCCTGGGGCTGCTGGACCAGGACTTGTGGACTTCTCTGTCATTTAATTTGGACATGGACTTTCAAGAACTTAGGTCACAGCTTTAGGAAGCCCCAGGTTTATCTGATCCTGGACAGAGGAAGCAAACAATGACAGTTGTGAGAAATGAGAAAGCTGGCCCGAGTAAAAGAATTACTCTTACTGTCACCTGATAACAGAGCCATAACCAGGATTAGCTGAATCTGGGACTACCATGACTTAGTTTAGATAGTTGTGACTGAAGAAGGTTGAGGCATTCTGGCTGCTTTCAAAATAAATATGTTGATCATCTGCTCTCATTGGCTCCCACTCCAGTTGGCTTACTTGAGTTTTTTAAAAGTAGCATGTCTGTTTGTCGTGCACCTGGTGTAATTCTATTTTTGTGCTACTATAAGGCATTCTATCAAGTCCATAAATCATGCTGAGAATTGCAGTATTTTAAGCATGTGTATGTGCATGCAATTCTAACACACAGCCTCAAAGAAAAACCTTTGTCAGAATTATATATGGCTAGATGTTTATTATTCACCATTGTTTGGATTTCTGTCCCAAACATTTTATTATCCTTTTAGTCTGATAGCAGTTTTCTGGACCATTGTGCAAGCTTTAGTGTTATTTAGCAGTTAATCTCACCCAAAAATGGAATAACAGGCTTCTTTGTCTACCCAAATTCACACTGTTTGCTGTTCGATCTAATCAAAGAAAAATAAACTCCATTCATTTTTACCCTACTACTTTTCCTTCCACAGTACTTTCCAAATATCAAAACTGTTCATATATACCAGTGGAAAGCGAAAAGAATGCTTCTAGAAGAAGTTAAATTCCAGATTGAAACAGCTTGTGATTTGAAATAGTAATATCCATTAAGAGTAAATAAGAGAAACTCTAGCATGTTCTGTGGATGTTCTGAAGGTCTGGCTGGGATCCATGGATGCTCAGATGTTGCTGTGGTGAAGTCCTTCAGAAATCAGGAGACAGATAAAAAACAGTATCTATGTTTTTCTTTGTTGTTATTGTTGGGTTTTTGTTTAAGCTTTGTGATTTCTTTCTCAAGTAACAAACATGATATGAAGTTCCTCTTAAAATGATGGTGACTTTAGGTAAGAAGTTTTCTGAGTGCATTACAGGATGAACTTTCTATTCCCTTTCTAGAAAAGTGATTATTTAAAGCCATCAATATCTGTTTCCAATCCCCTACTTCCATGCCTTTCAACTGAGGACACCTAAGTGGAATTCTAGTTCTTTCTTCCCTCTACAGAGAATAAAATGTAATTGCCCGTGGCTTCAAAGATAAATGTGTTTTTGTTGCTGTTGCCATGTTTTTGTCTCTTGTATAATTCTTTTCTTTTTTTCCCTTTTTCTTAGCCTAATTCCCTATTCTCTTGTTGATTTGTATTTCAGATTTTAGCCAGCGGCTTCTCGGAGAGCCTCTTGAAACTTATCAGTCCACTCCATGAAATCAGCGTGAATGTTCTTGTCTCATGGGACTCTTGGAATAGATAAAAGCCTGCAAGGGCATCTACAAAGTGAAAAAACGCAAAACAAACAAAAAAATAAAGTCAAGTTGACTACAATTCAGTCTGCTTTTTCACCATGGGTGAGAAGGGCCATCCTCTTATCTCAGAATCAAGGACTCAGTCCAGCTTTCACTGAAGACAGTGGAATGGAATGTTTTTCCTGGACTTGAGAGCTGCATCAGTCCCCAGCACTCTGTCACGGCCCTTACAAGCACTTACATGTGTATAGTCAGGCCACATGGTATCCCAAATTGTTATTCCCCTTCCCAGACTAAGCAGCTGCCTGGCAATGCTTTATGCTTGAACTTTTTAAGGTTTTTTTTATTAATTTATCAAAGCTTTAAGAGTCCAGGTTTCATTTTTCAAGACTACACACACACACACCTAGTAGCCTAACTTTCATGAAAAATCATTTGGACTCTCAAGTCAGGTTGATGCAGAAGGAAAAATCTTACTGTGCCTTTGAGGTATGATATACAAGAACTATCATTCCTCTCTCTTTAGTCTTTTTGTGGGCCTAAGTCATGCTCTTGCCTTCTAATACTACTCAATCAGTGCAAGATGAACCTCAACCTAATTAAATTTGGCCTTCTCAGATTATTTAATCTGGCCTTCTAGGATCCTTGTTCTGTAGATTCCACATTTTGCACAAGGAATACCAAATAGCAGCAGTTTACTGTTGATATAGAAAACAGAACAAGCATTAATCCTAAAATTTCCTCTCATTATTAAATAAAACTTCATTATTTACATGCTTGTATTCACAAATAGATCATCAGCTTTTTCATATCCCTGAATGTAGCGTCCATGAGCCACAGTATTCGGAGGCAATCAGACTCCTTTCTCCAAATTAGTTTTATTAGCTGGGAGCCTTTGAGGATCTGGTCATAGACAATATGGAATACACAAAAGCATTCCAGAACAACACACATTTTAATACTGCTGTTCCCCTTGCCTTGCCCTGGAAAGCTCTATAATGAGCCTTGGTGGTTGCTTTACAGCACCTTTGTTCATGCATCACCCTGACCTAGGCACTGTGGCTTCCTCACTGTGTTCACTTCAGGAAGCCCTGAAGCTGTACCTTCCAGTACCTGAAGGGAGCGTATAAGCAGGAGGCAATTCAGCTTTTTAAAAGGGTAGAGAATGGCAGGACAAGGGAGAATAGATTGAAGCTAAAGGAAGGAAGGTTTAGATTAGATCTTAGGGGGAAGTTTTTTAGAGAGTGGGGAGGGGCTGGAACAGGCTGCCCAGAGAGGTGCTGGATGCTCCGTCCCAGGAGGTGTTCAAGGCCAGGTTGGATGGGGCCCTGGGCAGCCTTGTGTAGATCCAGGCCTGAGGTTGGTGGCCCTGCCTGTCGCAGGGGGGTTGGAGCTCTATGATCCTTGGGGTCCCTTCCAACCCAGACCATTCTATGATTCTATGATGGGATGCTGGGAAAGGTACGTGCCAGTCCTCCGTCTGCAATAAGCCTGGGCAGTGACCAGAGACACCTTGGAGCAACAGTTCAAAGACTTGGGTAACAGAAGTCCCAGGGAGGGAATTTCTGCTTGAGCCCTTTGTGGGAAAGAATCATGCTCTCTCATTTTAGCTGCCTAACTGACATAGTTGAGTAAGAATGCAAATCCCTACTTTCTCCTATAGCGGTACCTCCAGAAAGGAATTAATATCTCAACAGGGCAAAACAGACACCTCTAGAGGGCTATTTCCCTCCACTTTCCCACAGGGACCATGGGTGACTAAGCTCCTCTTGGAGGTGCCTCATTTAGATGCCTTCAACTAGATGGTGTGAACTTTTCTGAACTTTTCATGAAGTGGCTTACATGTCGACCTACAGTTTGTAGATCAAGGACAAACTTCAGCTCTCTTTCAGTAAACCAAAGTAGGGTCTCCAAACAGAGGGAAGAATAAAACTTCCTTCACTAATTCCCTATAGGAAGAGATGGAGAAACATAGTTTTGGTCCACACTGCAGGAAATTAACATCTGCTCTGGAACTGTCTAGCCACAATCTTTTGCTCTGTAGATCTTGTACAGCAACTACCACTCTGCATATTCTGCAGAACAGAAAAACCTGGGGAGAAGGAGGATTGTTTACGTACTTGCGTACACACTGTATACACAGCTTCATAAGCCACCACTGTCTCTTGCTCCTTCAAACTGGCTCACCATTTGTGCTCAGTGGACACAGGGGTTCAAAAGCAAAAGCCCAACAGTGTTGGGTTTTATTTTCATTTCATGGGAGATTGGGTAATGTACTAACATACCATACTTAACTATTTCACATCTCAAGGTGGTTTTTGTCATCCATTCGGTGAGCACTAACAGTCTGAAATCCCTCTGGCAGAAACCTTCCCTACCCTTGCTCTCCCTCTGCCAGAGATATAAATCTTTATAAAACAGCAGCTCTCTCCCTGCCTCCAAAACGATTTCTGTGATACCATAACTATAAAAATAAATACACGGATAAGGAAGGACCGAATTCAGATATCTTTCACTCTGCAAAACTAAGGCAACATCTGAGCTTTCACCATGCCCAGGGCTTCCAGAAGACTCCCAGCAATCATTATTCTGTCCAAATTACTTTAAATATAGCTGTTTAACCTTTTAAGACCTTGTACTAGGAACTGACAAACTACTTTCAACAGCAAATTAACTGCATTTTCTACTCTTTAGCGGCTATTGTTTCAGAGGTTAGTAAATACTTTCATGTTAAATGCAGGATATACACTAATTTAGAGATATGTAAGGGAATTTTCAAAGTAGCTGCTTTAAATGGAGCTTCAGCAATGTATTCTAGGATGTTACTGAAATTGTAAGAATTCTCAGTAGCAAGGTTTGGAATGTGCATCAGAAGAGGGGTGGCCAGCATGGACAGGGAGGTGACTGTCCCTCTCTACTCTGCCCTCGTGAGGCCCCACCTGGAGTCCTGTGTCCAGATCTGGGTCCCCCAATACAAGAGAGATGTGGAACTGTTGGAGAGGGCTCAGAGGAGGGCCATGAAGATGATTAGAGGGCTGGAGCACTTGCCCTACAGAGAGAGGCTGAGGGAGCTGGGCTTGTTCAGCCTGGAGAAGAGAAGGCTGCGGGGGGACCTCATTGCAGCCTTCCAGTCCCTGAAGGGAGCATACAAACAGGAGGGGGATCAACTTTTTAAAAGGGCAGATAATGGCAGGACAAGGGGGAATGGATTAAAGCTAAAGGAAGGAAGGTTTAGATTAGATATTTGGAGAAGTTCTTTATAGAAAGAGTGGTGAGGTGCTGGAACAGGCTGCCCAGAGAGGTGGTGGATGCCCCATCCCCGGAAGTCTTCAGGGCCAGGCTGGATGGGACCCTGGGCAACCCTGTGTAGATCCAGGCCTGAGGTTGGTGGCCCTGCCTGTGGCAGGGGGGTTGGAGCTCTATGATCCTTGGGGTCCCTTCCAACCCAGACTGTTCTACGACCCTATGAAAACCTGGTGCTGCCCCTAGGACTGCCAGCCTGTGTACTCTGGCTTTGGTTGAACATGCTTTTGCTCGGAGTTTTCCCCAGCTCATTGCTGCTGGCAGGGAAGTGCCTAACAGACACCTGGGACTGGGGCTGCCCCCAGCAGCCCTGCTCCTTGATGGGGTGGCGAGATGGCCCATGGCTGCTGAGTCCTGCCCCAGAGTCCCCCAGCCCAGGGAGCCCTCTGCACTCTCATCACCCTGGCCTCAGCAAGCAGCCAGCCCTCACTGTACCAGGCCAGTCCTCCACTTCTGGAAAGGGTTATTATCTCCTCATAGTAGACAAGGAAAAAACCACACTAGTTACCTTGGACATACAGAAACAAATCCAACTTCAGCTGTGCTACTTGTTGAGGATTTCCTTCAATATATTCTGTCCTACAAAACTACTGCATGCTATATGCAGAGTCATCAGCTATCCTTGCTCCCCAGCAGGTCAAAGTGATGCCAATGGTATTGCAGTCCAAACTACACTGAGTATGAGGTTAATTTATAAGTAATGAGATCTATCAAATGTGTTGAGATAACTGTTGAACATGGAGGGCCTCTTACATCCATGAGCACCAATGATCTACTTTGACATTTTAGCTCTGTTAAAGCATAGCCATTTCCACCTGGTTAAACAGGCACTGGAAATCAGCAGGTTTGGAGATGACACTGGTCAGATTCTCTGCAAATTTTCAGTAGATTCTGTTGTTTAAAACCCTCAAAGTAAAATGTCATTAAAGGGCATCATTTTCTGGAGTAGATGTGCCAATTAGCGGGGACACACTCACTTGCTGAGAAAACGTGACTGGCAAAGGAGCATCAGTGGAAAAGCGAGAGAAAAGGGAAGACATATATGTCTTCTCTGTGTTTTGGCTGGCAAATCTTGTTTTGCATAGTATGGGGTATTGGCAGACCTAGGATTTTTTATCAAAAATGCCTTGGACCTTGATGAGACACACAGCTGAAATAAGTAGATGTAGAGAATACCAGTCTGTTGATAGCTCAAGGTCTCCTTCCCATCCTATTGCTCTCACAGAGGGTCACCGATAAGAACCGGTTTGTTTGTTTTGGTTAGTGGGTTTGGGTTTTATCCCCCAAGTCGTAGCCATCTGACAGAACCACAGTGTTATTTCCCTTCTCCTCCTCTGTCCCTGGCACACTACAAAACAATGACAAGGAAGAAGGCAGGACAAAATAGCAGATGATAAAAATGCAAAACAGCTACAGTGGTGCAGTGAGAGCACAGGAGTTCAGAAGAGCAATGCAATATTCGGGGAGAAGAGAATACATTAATTATACGGACAGTTTTACTTCTCCAGTCTCATGTTCTCATACGGCTTTTATCGATCACAGAGCAGTTTAGCATACCAGCAGGAATGCTTTCCTGCATCCCACTGGGTATTGCTAAAAACCCAGCAATATTTTACATTCATTGGGGTCAAGAGAATTTATTTGTTACATGTGGTCCCACTGCAGTCCCTGATTTGTAGCAGTACTAGTCACCGCTCATCGCTGATGAATGCCTCTAAGGGTTTAACAGCTCTAAACAGCGGATCACAAAATACCAATGGATGAGTTTAAACCTCTTCTTAAGTTCAATAAACCAAGGATGCCAGACACACCAAGACAGTTTCAATGTCTCTTTGAAAGTATCGATCATTGCTTTGTTGATTTTTAAAACATCTTCAGTGAGACCAAAACCTTTACATATTCGCTTAAGGTTTAGAAGAAATGCCACAGAGAAGCAATCTTTCACTGGGTAGGATTTCCTTTTGAAGCTCAGGGTGAAAATATTTTTCTGGGCTCATTTTCCTCCACACACACCCAAAAAAAAAGCTAGTGTTTTTTTTCCTCAAGGCTGGAGTCTCAATCACATGCATGAAACTTCACATGCCACCAGCCGCAGCGGCATCCTCTGGTTTAACTGTAAGTCAAGGTTTGTATGGGGAGCTACTGGATTGCTGATGGCATGGATTTGTTTCCCTGTTTTTCCAGGCCTGCTTGGGATTAAACAGTTACATCAAGAATGTTCTATATCCTCTGAACACTGGCTGGCTATGACACTAGTGAAGTCTCCTTCCTCATCCCCCATTAACTGCCAGTGCGGGTCTTTTCCTTCGTATGCCCAGCCTTTTAAGTTTTCTAGCTGCTTCTTGGTCTCCCTCTTTCTTTTTTCACCTGTCTGAAGGAGGAGACAGCTGGTTCCTAATTGCACCACAGAAAATCTCATAGCAGACATCTCTTTTTCTCTTTCCTCAAGCAGAAAAGCTGTTAATCTTTGCTTCTTGCATAGCAGAGCTGTGCTCCTACATAAGCTTTTGGTCATAACTTTTGGTGCAGAGCCTTGTCTCAAAACACTGGGAATTACACTTGTTGGCTAAGCTACACGTTACCTGAGAAAAGCATCCTTATTTCTAATCACTGTCCTAAAAATAACCTTCTTGTCTCCACTCTCAGCTGCATTCTTCCAGTATTGTTAATGAGAACCACTGAGCCTGAAATATGATTATCGCCTGTCTCATTAGGTCAGTCTCATACTCGATTATTGAGTTGTGTTGTAAGCTGTGTTGACATTAGAAAGTTAGGCAGTTTAACATTTGTCTCTCCTTCAATTCTTCCAGCAAACTCTGAACCCTGTGCTCCTGCTGACCTAACAAACTTTTCAAACTAGCAAACAGTGTTGGTCTATTTTAGCAACGTGGAGAAGCACTGGGATTTTTTTCTATCTTTCTCACTTATGCTGAGGATTTTCTCCTTTGCTGGTTTACTGTTGCCCTCCTTCAAAAAAGTGACAGGGCATACACCGAGGTAAGGAACCAAAATGGGCTTCAGCTTTCCTCAGAGAAAAATATGCCCAGAAAAACATCAATTTTGAGCGTTTTCATATAGCCAATATTAGTTAACAAAAACTGCTGCAAAATGAACGCGATGACCTCTACATTTACAAATAGGTCATTTGGATTTACCACTGTCTTGCTCTCTTTCCTGTCCCTTCACTCAGTAAATGCAGAGGTCCTGTTCAGTACTACTGTGGGCATTTCCACAAGCTAGAGACAACTTCACAGTTCTTGGCACAGGGGCTGCTAGTACCGAGCGAGCTGTCTCTTCTCCTGTTTGGGTATGTGCCCTCAAGTGTGAGGTCTGACACCTTTGAGGTGCCAATACAGCAATTCTCCCATCACCCTGGGTACCAAACATACTGTCAGCCCGGGTATAACTCTGCCCCTTACTACTCTGTGAACACAGGATTGTTTTATCAAAACATAGTTCAGAGATTACAGCACATTTTAACAGGCAAGGCAAAGAAAAATTTGCCATTCCCAAAACAGAATCACAGAGTTGTAGGGGTTGGAAGGGACCTCGAGAGATCATCGGGTCCCACCCCCCTGCCAAACACTACAAGAACTATACAGGTACCTAGTCTGGCAAAGCTTTGCCATCATAAAACCCCCAGAACATTCTCTACAATCTTTTGCAGCCTGCCAGGCAGATGCTTGCTCAGTGCAAACAGCTCCCCAGATCTCCACAGAAAAATGTCCTTGTCAATTTAGATTGTGTTCTGGTTCATTTCCTAGAGTTCCTGACCTTGCTAGTCAAAAATGATTTGGTGAGCTCTTCAACAAATAGGTCCTAACCTTCTACGGACAGTTGCTGTGCTCCGTATCAAACTCCAAGGATTTTGCTAAGTGATTGTCTTGTTTTCTTCTTGTGTTCTTACCCAGTGTTGCCTAACTAAAGTAACATAATCTGGCTGTGGCTATGCTAACAACTGAGCCCAAATCCTCAAGTGTTTTCAGCCCTACTGAAGCCATACTAAAACCACAGGCGCTTAGATACAAGAGTGTGACTTCATCATTCTGCTGTACAGGATGGAAGGGATAAGTCAGAAAATACATAGTCAAAGTTATACCAAAGGCCAGGAAAAAAATCTGTCCATAATTGAGCAACTCTGCTCCTTTCTAAGCCAAATCATCAGACCCAGAGTAATGTAACAGAAAAAAAAAACCCCAAATGTTACTAAAGATGAAAAATTGCACTAAGGGAGGAGGAGACAACAGTGTACATAAGGCTATGCTGCATAGAGAGAGATCCCAAGTAATGCCAAAAATGAAGCAAAGGAGTTGCTACCGTTAATTCTGTTTTGGACAAGGCAGGGGAAAAAGTGACCCCCATGGTTCTGTGACCAAGCAGCTGGGGGAATGGCTGGCCTGGTACAGAAAGAAAGAAAGAAAATACAGAACAGAGGGGCAGAACTGACAGGAAAGAGAAGGATCTTAAAAGCAGGAGAAACCAAAATTGTTGCTAGTGCTTCTCTGGGTCTCTGCCTTAAAAAACCCAACCAATACACCCAAAAGCACACAGACAAAACCAACCAAGCAAACAAGAAGTACTGATCTAGTGACTAAAAGTACAGCACCTGCTCACATGTTGTTTCTTTCAAAGGGCTGCTAGTTCCAAGAACCTGAAATAAAACTACCCCTTGGTTTTATGCTGCACCCCAACTGCTCTCTTGTGCCTGCGCTGCAAAACGTTGCATCACAACTTTATTCAGAGTTCTTGGGCCCGGCACACCCTGCACCTTCCCATCACACACCACCCACAGCGTCATCCCCCCGGTGAGGACTCTTTAACACCCAGCCTCAAAGCCCACGCTATGACAGGGGCGACCACGCTAAGACAGAGGCCACGCTCCTCGACGAGGACGCCCGACCTTTGCCCTCCCAGCTCGGCCCTCCAGCGCGCCTGGGACGCCCCGGGGCGGAGGAGCAGCCCCGCCCCGCCCCGCACGGCCCCGCCCGGCGCGGCCCAGCACTCCTGGCCGAGGAGCCATGTCGCGCAACAGGCCGCACCGCCGGGGTCAACCGTCCGCGCCTGATGGTGGGCGGCGAGGCCGCCTCACAGCGCTGCCGCCCCCGCCACACCGCCGCCTGAGAGCCGCCGCATTCCCCACGGCGCCGCAGAAAGGGGAAGGAAGGGAAGTGCCGCCGCCGCGGTGCCGCCGACCGGCCGGCGCCGGAAGGGAACACGCCGACCCCCAGCGGACAGACCGCCCCGTCCCTCCCCCGTCTTCCCTCCCCCTGGCCGTCCCCGGATGGGAGTGTCTGAGGGAGCCGCATCCTCCTGGGGCCCGGCGGGGGCGGTGGAAGGCGTAGCTGGGAGCTGAGCTCGCCGCCGCCCCGCTGCGGCCTTGAGCCGGCGGGTAGCGCCTTTCCCAGCCGGCCAGCCGAGCCGGCGGGTCGTACACAGCGTCTTTAAAAGCCCGGCTCCGCCCCGCGCTAGGCTTTGCGGCCTCGGTGGTGCGGCGCGTGGTGGCGGAGAGGGCCACCAGCCCCGCGGTGGCACGGGATGGGGACCGGCTTTAGGGAAAGCCCGGTGCGGCGGCGCCAAGTCTTAGTCTCCCGGACGCACGTTTTGATAGCGAGAGACCCATAAAACCCAGGGGTGAAATACAGCCGCATCTAGCGCGGCTGTGTGCCCCACGTCGTTTGTCACTGGTAATGTCACTGGCCAACAGCCTGCTGTGAAATGTTGGGGGGGGTGGGGTGGGTGTTCCCCCCTGGGAAGTGTTTTATGGGCAGATTTTTTATTTAATTCTGACAAATAACGGCCTTAGATCTTGTTTCCAAAGTGGTTTATTTTGATGACTTCGTGTATTGGTCTTGCCGCTTACCCAGCGGTGGGGAAACAGGAGCTGTCGCCTCAGCGCTGTACCGAGGGCCAGGCGGACCAGGCTGTCCTCAGTCTTCTGACATGACATGTTTCTTTTGAAACAGAGACGTTTTGTGGTGAAGTTTCTCTACCGTATGCAGTGAAAGCCCCTTTGTAGACCATTTGTCCTCAGGAAATCCCATTCTACGCAATTCTGTGCTTACATACGTCCAGTCCCACAAAGTGAATGTGTTTGACTCCCTTGCAATAGAAGAGTCTCGTGCTAGTCGGAAGACAGGAGTCTTGCTGTTGGTGGAATCAGGAACTTCTCAGGAAGACTAGAGGTGGATGGTCACGAGTCAGGATGGATAGCAAGCCAGTGCAGGTCAGCAGCTCGTGGCAATCAGGGATGTTCTCATGCTTTTCTACCTCACCCTGCATGCTAAGTAGGTTATTCTTTCACCGAGGGGTAACCAACCTCACATTACCTCATGCACCCCACCACCTGCATCAGCACCACGTCCTCTAATTACATATTGTGCTAAAAAAGTGTTACTTTTTAAATTCAGTTTTTAATTTGCTACCTTACAGTTTCACCCAGTGTCTCCCTAGTCTTGTGTTGAGGCGGAGAACAAAGCTGTCTCAACAAAGCTTTTTATCTACCTTGGCTGTACCATTCCTTGCTTTAAATACTATTATCATGGTCCCTTTTAAATGTCTGCTTTGTGAAATGAACAATCCTGATCATTTCGATCTATTTGTGCTTGGTTTTTTCTGTACTCCAGTTGCCTTCCCCTCAATACCCACAACCTCTGTTTTGTACCATGTGCTGTTGGCAGATGGTGCAATCACTTCTGCAACCTGTTTTCTTTTAATAGAATGGGTATGTAGTATTTTTTGGTGGTTTTTTTCTATACTGTTCTTAGGCAGTCTAATGCAAGGTTTTGTTTCTGAATATAGTTGTGTATTGAAGAAGAGCTTTCGCTTGAGCTGTCTTTAGTAGTAAGCAGGTGCCCTGCCTGAATGAGAATCCCAAATAATTCCAAGTTTCCTGTCACATGTGTGTTATCTAGAGACATCGACCTTAGTCTGCCATTGTGCTATTTGTTTTCCCAGCAAGGCTAGGTCCTTCTGATGTTCCTAGGGGTCTTTTCAGGACTTGACCAGCCTGAGTAGCCATCACTGCGTGTGGCTCATAGCCAAGTCTGTAATTTGAGGAACTCTAAGACAGAAAAAGCTTTCAGTAGTCCCCAGCTGCTCACTCCCTGCTTTATAGAATCCTACATGTTTGCGTGGTTACGCCATGAACTAGGCTGGGGAACAGACCAGGCTGAAAGCTAACACACAGCCTGACCTGATCTCTGGTCTGATTGAACATGTGGCTGTGGAAGCAGCTGTGTCCACAAAAGGGCAATGATAGTGCAGAGGTGGGAATGAGCTGCTGAGAGTATTGGAGATTGGGGACCCCTTCTTTCATCAGGGCATTGAACTGACCTTTTCTTTCAGCAGGGGTTAAACTGCCCCCTTAGTTCAGTGGTAGTGCTGTCTTAAACTGATGAGCATGTTCTGACTTCCTGCCTTATTTAGGAATGATAAATTACAGTTTTGTTAGAACAAGCTTTGTGCAGTTACCTTCGAGCAGGCTGCTGAGACCTGAGCTGAACACCTCAGCTGAAGCCCAGCCTTGCTGTGGAGGTTGCTATGTGTGTGCCTCTCCGTGTCCCGGAATTCTCCTTCCTGCAGTTCCAGCAGAAGGGGGATTTAAAAACCATTCATCCAAACATTGCTATTAGATATTGTTGAAAAGCAGAGCTGGGGCTCTGCATTAAAAATCCAACTGATAGGGTATCAAACATCAGATGCAGAGCAGAGGCTATTAGAAATTCCCAACAATAGGCATATGAAGATTCATTAGCCTTGAAAACCTGGAGGATGAGATCACAAACACACAATCCAATAAGTCCCACAGGTCAGGTTTGGAAGAGCTGATGTGGTATAGCAGCAATTTGTTTATACTGTGACAGGTCAATTGGATCAGTGTCAGATCTCCTGTGGGATAAAAGATTATGCTTTTAATGCATGCTCCTTCCTGAGCAGCTTCTCTGCAGCCTTTCTATCAAACACCTCTGGTCAACTTCAGGATTACAAGTAGAAAATCTTGAATAGATGAAACTGCTAAAACAGAATTATTGCAGGATTATTTCAAGATGCAGATTTGGCATTGAAAGATCTCCAGAGTAAAGTCGCATTACATGATTTATGTTCAGTTCTATCCCAATGAGTTTTAAATGTTGCTAGTATATTCTGATAACCTCGAATTTAATCACATTTCCCTTTGAGAGAAGAATCCCTAATCCATATCTTTCTGTGGGAGACTTCAGAGCTAACATGATCTTCTTATTACCTTTTCTAAACCTTGATGAAAATTGTCTAATCATGGAAATAGTAATAGAGTTGGGAAGCCTGATGCAGATGGAGAACCTTATGCTTGTGACGATTGTAACATTACTTCAACTGCTATGAATTGATTCCATACCAGAAATCACTCCACTTATGAGAGCCTTCCCTGCAGCAGCACCCAAAATATTTGTAGCATGCAAAGTGGATTTATTAATGTAATAAAATACAAAAATGAAATTAAGGCAAAGAAGAGTTGCTACTAACCTACTGTCTCACCATGGCTACTTTTTCTGGTGTTTTAATGGAGGTGGAAGTGGTTCTTTATGCTTTTTGCCATGCATCATTTTGTCCTAATTTACTCTGGACCTGTCACTACTAACAGATAGGCAAACACTTAACATGGGGAAGTCCATCCTTCTTCCTGTGCTCACTTTCTACTGGTACATCTCATATCATCATCCCTTTTGTTCCCTGCATATTACATGTCAGAATTTTAAATGCAACCAACAGGCAGATAAAAAAATATTTTTTCCAGATTGCCTTTGTATTACATTAAAAAAACCCAAAAACCCAACAAACCCAAAACACATTTTGTGTGATCTCAACTTTGTTTTCCTTTTTGGTCACCTTTTGGTAGGAAATGGAGCTTTGATAGTGAAGTTATCTTGTACTTGTGGTTTCTTTCTTTTTCTTTTAATGGTGGTTTCTGCTGCTGTAAACCCAAAGGGTGATAATTAATGTCTCCTGCTGTTTATGCCTGCTGCCATCTACAACGATGAGCTATTATTATTCTGTCTGCTAATACTTGGAAAGGATATCACTTGGACGACTAATCCAAACTACAGCAAGTAAAGATTATTGTCACAAATGCCTGAAATGGAGACATTGTTACAGATGTTAGAAATGAAAGGTTTTCATTATATTGGATCATCCAGTCCATCTGGCAAGACTGTGCTTTACTGCACACTCTCTCTCATACAAGTGTGAGGATACCCTAAGTAGTAAGCACATTATGTTCCTGGGGATACATCATATTCACTTGAAAAACTGTTCCATAATTACAGTGCTAGGTAGACCTGATCTTGAAAGGTGGTCCAGTTCACTGGGGCTTTACGGTGATGCGCTGGTCTTCTCAGATCCACTCACTGGCATAGAGTCACTGGCAGTGGTTAGAATAGACAGGCTTCCTGTGGGAGACCAGGCTGCAAAACAGCCCAGAATAAAAAGCCAGGCTCATTTCTATACCAGGGAGCTGAGTAAAAAGAGAAAAGGCTAGGACTTCTTTTTCTTTTTTTTTTCTTTTTTATTGCCCTTTTTTTCTTTTTCTTGTCTTTTTCTTTTTTTAGGAGTTGTGTGTAAAAGAAGTCCCCACTTCTCTAAAAACTATCAAGCAGTGCTGAGTCCCCGTATGGTTTCTTCATGTGGACATGATGGTCAGACAAACATAGCATGTTCACTGTTATTATCTTGTGGTTTAGGGTAGAAATCCAGAAGACAAAAGCCAGTAGAGAGCTCCCAGTGTCTGGAATTCAGTCTTTTTAGCATGCGCTACTCCTGGCACTGGCAAGGTAGATAAGCTGCCATCAGCAGGGATTTGGGGGAAGGTGCCTCCCAGCCACCCGGAGCTCTGGTCCCGCTGACTGCTGTGATAGAGCACTCCTCATTGTAGCTGACCACAAGTGACATGGGACCCCCTGTGTTCTTCTTTTTGTTGGTTCTTCTCTGCTGTGGGTGCGTGCCTCAGAAGCCATGTTGCTCCACACAAATGATGAAGAAGCCACCCCTCCTGGCAGTCTTGCTGTTGTAGGTGGCACAGTACCCCCTCCACCCCTGACTAAGTCTTCTTGTACCATTTCTCATTACCTTCTTTCCCCTGAGAAGATACGTCCATACGTTACAGACAACCTGTTGCAGTCGGTACCTACAGCTAATTAAGGCCTAGCCAGTAGTCACCAATGGGTGTTGGTGATTATAAGCCATAAGTGCAAGAGAACAGTCATAGAATCAAAGAATGGTTTGCATTGGAAGGGCCCCCAAAGACCATCTAGTTTCAAGCCCCCTGCCATGGGCAGGGAACCCTCCATTAGATCAGGTTGCCCAAAGCCCCATCCAACCTGGCCTTCAACACTTCCAAGGAGGGAGCATCCAAAACTTCTCTGAGCAACCTGTGCTGAGTACCTCACTACCCTCTCAGAGAAGATTTTTTTCCTTATATCTAAGTTTCCCCTCCTTCAGCTGAGGCCATTCCCCCTTGTCCTATCACTCCATGCCCTTGTAAATAGTCCCTTTCTAGCTTTCCTGTAGGCCCCTTTAGGTATTGGAAAGCTGCAGTAATGTGTCCCTGGAGCCTTCTTCAGGCTGAACAAGCCCAACTCCCTCAGCCTGTGTCCACAGGAGAGGTACTCCAGCCCTCTGATCATCTTTGTGGCACTCCTCTGGACTCGCTTCAATAGCTCTGTGTCTTTCTTGTACTGGGGACCCCAGAGCTGGAGGCAGTACTCCAGGTGGGGTCTCACAAGAGGGAAGTTGAGGTAGAATCACCCCCCTTGACCCGCTAGTCATGCTGCTTTTGATGCAGCTCAGGATACGCTTGACTTTCTGGGCTGCAAGCATGCATTGCTGGCTCATGTTGAGTTTTTCATCAACCAACACCCACAATGTTTGACTATTTCAAGTAGAATTTAATTCTTGACTACAAGTCTGTCCAGTCCGATGGTCTGTGGAGTCTTCAACTTTTTACTTGCTTCCTGTAAATAAATGGTACTGAAAAAGAATTTATTTCCTCATAACATGTAATGGAGGAAAACTCAATGTTTTCTTATGGAAACTCATGAATGACAGTAGTTGAAAGTTAAATCTATTTGATTGTTCCAACAGCCTTCCAAGCCAACTCCTTAACTGACTGAAATATTTCAGTGGGATGTCGAAATGTTCAGTGTATGTAGGAGGGATCTATGCTTTACAATGCTGGGGACCAGGAAGCAGTGCTGTTGACAGTGTATGTGTAAAGAAGCAATTAAAGTAAGTGCTTTCTTGCAATCGGTAAGGTATTGATTTAAAGAAAATAACATTTGAGAACATACTTCACTGTAAGGTTTAACCCACACGTGGGATATTTGACTTGTACCTCAACTTTAGATGCCTGTTCAATCTCCATTCCCAAAGTAGGGGCTTAATTCTTGAAGAAGCAAAAGGGTAGAGATCTCCAGAGACACTCACCTTTTTCTTTGTACATGAACTACAGAAAGAGTGGTGAGGTCCTGGAACAGGCTGCCCAGAGAGGTGGTGGATGCCCCATCCCTGGAGGTGTTCAAGGCCAGGTTGGATGGGGCCCTGGGCAACCTTGTGTAGATCCAGGCCTGAGGTTGGTGGCCCTGCCGGTGGCAGGGGGGTTGGAGCTCTATGGTCCTTGGGGTCCCTTCCAACCCTTGCCATGCTATGATTCTATGATTCTATGAACTAGTCCCCTTAAAGTGTTTAAATGCTAAAATTTAGCACGTATATTAGACAGACTATGTTGCAACCAGATTCACTGCAACCTTGCTGATTTTTTTTCCCCCTCATTGCAATTCCTTAAACTGTGATTGTTGTAATCTGAAATAAAAATATAGTATGCTGTTTATTGTATCTTTTATGTACTTGTTCCTACTTGCAGCCTGTATTTGTTTAATAGATAAGCTCAAAATGTAACACGCTGCTCCTGCTGATCAAAGTTGCCAAAGAACTGTTTTCTCTCTGGGCTGACTCAATGCATGCAAATATCTCTTGCTCTTCCCTTACCTCTCTGTCTCCTTGTTTCCTTGTTTCAGATATGTTTACTGTCACTATACATTTTTAATAAGCTGGCCGCAGCTGCTTCCCTAAAAAACTATTGATTCTGTCTCTCTGCCTGTCAGTCGGTCTGTTTCAATCTGCTCTAGCATCAGTTCTCTCTTGAAGCCACAGCTCAAGTTCAGATGAATCTGTCAGAGGGCTTGAAAGTCCAGACACTAAGTTTTCACGAGTTTGAAGGAACTAAAAGTTTTGCCAGATAGGCAACCACATCAGCAGATTGGTGAGACTTCAGCATGGCTTTGATCTGTTCAGCTCGCCCGTTAGCCAGCTAGCACATGTGTGCTGGGCTGCTGGTCAGGATACAGAGAGCTTGGAACAAGCCCAAGCACATGACGTGAATCATATTCCCCCTCAGTCACCCTTTTGCTAGACGAAGCGATCCAAAGCCTTTTAGTTTCCTCTCGTAAAACAAGCTCTCCATTCCCTGGATTATCTGAATATCATTTGCAACCATTGGAATTTCAGCTCCTCTTTCTTAACCATGGGTGGGCAGAACTGCACACAGCAGTCCAGCTGAGGTCACATTAGGACTAGGTGGTATTATTTTTTTGCTTGACTACAACAGGACTATTTTGGCTGTTTTAAGACTCCTGCTCAAAAGCATCAAGAGTACTTATATTTGTGCAGCAAGTGTGTTTGAAGAACTGCTGAGGGCAAGAGGCCCTTTTGTACCCACAGCTAACTCTTTTTTCACTATTGAGTTGCACTAGAGCAAACTATTTTCTGCTTCTGTACATGTCCTTAAAATGCCTTGAGCTGTATGATGGTTTGAATCTCTGGCTAGAGAGACCTGAGTATCTCTGGATACTCAGCAGCTTCAGCTGAGTATCTCTAGAACAATGAAGACATGTCTTAGAATCATAGAATCTAACAGTGCTTTGGGTTGGGAGGGACCTCAAAGACCATTTAGTTCCAATCCCCTGCCATGGGCAGGGATACCCTCCACTAGACTGGGTTGCCCAAAGCCCCATCCAACCTGGCCTTTAATACTTCCAGGGAAGGGGCTTCCACAACTTCTCTGAGCAACCTATGCCAGGGCCCTCATAGTACAGAATTTCTTCCTAACATCTCACCTAAACCTGCCCTCTTTCAGCTTGAAGCCATTCCCCCTTGTCCTATCACTACACTGCCTAGTGAACAGTCCCTCTCCCACTTTCCTGTAGGACCCCTTTAAGTATTGGTAGATCTTGGTCCAGGACAGTCAGGAGTTGCTAACTTAAGCTTTTCCTTTCTTTTATTTTATTTGCTTGATGTTTTAAGCAGTAAGATCTGTTTTAGGAAAAAGAAATTCTGTGAAATACTAGAAAGCATTTTAAGGTTGTTTCCAGAATTTATCTCTTAAGGAAGATTAATAATTTCTAGACTTGTCCCTCATTTACTTTATAGGAATAAGTCTCACATTAGCAAATTTTCCTCTTTCGCTATCCACTCCTCTGTATGCTGCAGGAAGAATGCTATTTTTTGAACAAGCTGTCACAGATATTAATCTTACAAGGTCTCTATGTCTGATGAGAAAGGGAGAGATGAGTACAAGCAAGCAGCTGAACTAACTGCAAGACAGAGGAGAAAGCAAGGCTGTTTTGCATGGTTGTTGCAGAGGTGGTCAGATGTTTAATGTTGGGCATTTTAATTTAGGACTTAAATGTATGCATAAACGGTCATTTCTGGATAGTAAAAGAGGTTTTTCTGGCCAAGCAAATGGGTCTTCTGATAAGTGTCTTTCAAATTTGTGTCATGAGAGTGAAACTGTCTTCTAGCCTGTTTGAAGTTTGACTTTTTCAAATTCACTGGTGGATTTCTAGCTGAAATACCGAACATATGTTTGAAGTTTGCCCATCTTTACTTCGGTTGATAAAGAGAAAAGAGTGAAATGAAAACAGATTTTTTTAATTTATTTTTTTTTTTAACAAGGAAGGATTCATTTTCCTACCTAGTGGAAAAGTATTGAGTTGTGCTATTTCATATGAAAGCCAGTTCTTAGTAATGAAAGTGTTTTTCCTTTTATGTGATAAGATGGGTGGACTATAAAGTATCCATAAAAAAGAGGAATAGGAAATATATTGCTATAAAGAACTACACCGTGTGCTTTTTGTTAGGATTGTTTTGTAAAACCGACTTGCTGGAAGTAATCCACAAATAGGCTTAAAAATAAGCCTCAGAATTTTATTCTGCATATCTCATCAGCAACAATAAGGGGAACATTATGTATATTGACAGAGATGGCTCTTTGTGGCAAGTATTCACCATAGCTCCAGAGCTGTTGCATTTTTAAGTGTGTTTGCAAAACATCTTTGGACCTCTTAGCCCCACTGCAGTTGTGATTATTTTAATCTCTTATCTGTAGGCTGCCCATGATTTCTATTCATTAATGTGAAAAAGGCAGTCAACCACGTACTTTTAGATAACCCGAGCTATGAGGAGCATCTGTTTTCCAGACATCTCTGTGTTGTACGTGACCTATGGTCCCAATTTGGCTGAAATCTGATAGTGTTGTATAATTTTGCATGCCATTATTAGAACATTCCTCCGAGGGGCACCGGAACAGGCCCCGAGCCTGGGAGCGGCATCTTTGGTGATCTTCCTGCTCTTAAGGAAGCTCCGTGCGGAATCACGTCCTGCACATGTAGAGCAGCACCCTGAGGATGGGCAAGCGGCCTTTGGCAGGCAGGCAGGAGCTGGCCTGCACGCCGAGCCCCACAGACGGCACGTCGCAATGTCAGTGCAATGATGGGCGCGTCTCATCGCCAGGTTTTGTAGCTGCAGTACAGCCAACCACAGCGATGGCTGGCTCAGCACGTGGCTTTGCGTATTGGTCTGCAAAATGCAGGCAGACAGAATCACAGAATCACAGAATCACAGAGTTGTAGGGGTTGGGAGGGACCTCGAGAGATCATCGGGTCCAACCCCCCTGCCAAAGCAGCTCCCCAGCTCATACTGCACAGACAGGCGTCCAGACGGGTCTTGAATATCTCCAGAGAAGGAGACTCCACCACCTCCCTGGGCAGCCTGTGCCAGGGCTCTGGCACCCTCACTGGGAAAAAGTTCCTCCGCATGTTGGTGCGGAACTTCCTGTGCTCCAACTTGCAGCCATTGCCCCTTGTCCTGTCTCCACTGACCAAAGAAAAGGGGTTGGCTGATTCCCCCTGCACCCCATACTTAAGATATTTATAAACATTGATTAGGTCCCCCCTCAGTCTTTTCTCCAGGGTGAACATCCCCAGCTCTCTCAGCCTTTCCTCACATCCCTTCTCCTAGCTGCACCAGGCCAACACGTGCAGAGAAAGCGCAGGCTATGTGTGTAGGTCAGCCAGTGACGTGACACATTAGGAGCGGATCAATAGATCTACTGTTAGATGTTTAGCCTTTCACATCCTCAATAAATGCAGTCTGGGGCTTTGACTTAGACTAGGTCTGCTCTGGTGTTCTGGACCAAATGTCTCTGGCATACATACAGTTAGAAACCCTCTGAAGTTTGTTTTGGACATTGTGGTTTGGACCCCCTCAAGGGGATGGAGCACATTTGGGGAACACCTGGTGTGGGGCTTGAGATTTAGTTTCTCTGAAAGAAATCTAGTTTGTATGTACAAACCCCATTCTTTTTATGCAACAGTGTGCAGTAAGTGTGAACTGCTGGGGAATTTGATTCAAAACTGCTTTAAGGGTCCAAGCCAAAAAGTCACCATAGATGCAGCCTAATTACTTCTTTAGTATATTTGGTCACTTGTTCAGCATTTCCTCTAGATCAACAAGAAGTATACAATTCATGTAACTTAAAACCATATGCTTTCTCTGGAAAGAGCACATCAAAGTAGCTTGAAATTGAAGAATGGGCTATAATGAGGTGGAAAAATCCAAGTGTTTTACTTCAATGACTTTCTCTGGACAGAAGCATGAATTTTATCAATATTAATTTTACTTACTTTGTGATGCTGCATAAACAATGGATTTAAAGATCAGAGAAACAAGTTAAGCTATCAGAAGTTCTGAGATGGTGGCTACCATTGCAACGTGATTGTTTAGGCAAACTTACATTATATTCTTGTGAAATTTTTAATGCAGCATATACAGGAGGCTGGACAAACTAAGTGATTTGAATGAAAAGCCTACCAAAATCCCTTGAATGCTTAAGTGCCTCTACCTTTACAAACTTGGAGAAAATGCAGCAGAAGAAAATTAAAAATATATGTTTTCGTTGAAATTATAATTTCTAATCAAAACTGGGAGTTGTGCCCAGGAGGAAAGGAACACAAATTATGTCCACTGGCATTCAAACAAGAAAAAATGAACTATAAATCAAGTTTAAAGCCAATCCTTTGATCTGTCATTCAAATCAAATCCAGGTCAGTAACGACTGAAAGCTGTTATCATCAGGATGACCATTCCCTAGAACAGCTGAGGTGATGTCAGGCTGATTTCCCTGAAGACGTGGGTGTATCACAAAATGCTCCACCACACTTCCAACAGTGCTGACAAGAACTCAGATATCTGATGGAGGAGCATTGAGACAGAAGTGCCTCCTTAAGCCCGCTGACACTTGCGTTTAAGCTGTGGGCAGGATGGTGAGACACCGTACACGGATCTGCAGTATTGCACTGCTTGGCATCTCACCTTCTCTGTGAGTTGAGGTCTCAGGGCTCTCCCAGCCCATCACCTTTTGTAGCTATATAATTCTTTTTTTAAAAAGTATTTATTTGCATGCAGGTAGCACTCAAATTGAGTAATAAGAATAATATTTTAAAGCAGTTTACCAATGATTAGCACATTGGAGTTCAGAGATGGCAGTTGTAAGCACATCTCATAAGTCTCAACAGAAAAAAGCATCTGTGAAGGTAACTTAAAGTCTTACCTCCAGTATAAATGGAGGTAGAGAAAAAATGAAGAAGGCTATGTAACTTTAGATAAATTCAAAATTTTTACCTCATATTGTATTAATCAGGAGTAACTTTATGATCTGATATGGGACAAATCTAGGTTTGCATCATTACACACGAGGATAAAAGTCTGAGCATCTTTAACCCATGCTGTCTACACATCTGGTGCCAGAATTATTATATTGAAGTCACCGCTCCAGATGACAGCAATCTAATGTGTTACCAGCCAAATGAATATAAAGGGGAAGGATTTAAAAAAACCAACAAAACCATCGTAAATAATCTTCTGCAGCAATATTGAAAGTGCTTTGAAGCAACAGTTCATTCCTTACTCAGAGAAGCTGGAGGCTGCAAAGGTCTTCTAGATTACCATAGTAACTAAAAGAATAATTTAAATCTGCCTTTTAAAGAGTTGTAAATAATGCAGGTGTAATACCAGTCGCTGCTCATTGTCATTTCACATGCTGCAGAGGACAATTTGAAGAAGACTGTGGTATCATGGTTCCTCTTGTAAGGAATTCCAGCCAATGATGTATCCCAATGTATCCCTTTCTCTGCTGTTTCTTTCTGGATTTGTCTGATGACAAACAAGACATCAAGCTTCATTTACGTGTCTCCTCGGGAAGCTGAAATGGTTGTAGACATCTACTTCTCTCTCCAAAAAGCATCATTGTAAAGGATTGAGAATATTAATAAGACTGTATGTCTGTGTGTGTGTGTGTCTGTGTGTGCACCAAGCGCTGAAGGGTCTGCTGGAAGTATTACAGTGCTGGTACACAGCTGTAAAATGCACGTAGGAGTCTTCAGCATTACCTGCAGTAGTGGACATGCACAGGTGTATGGGTGCTGCTTTCAGTGTTGTTAAGAAGACTGCAAGATAAAACGTTTTGGGTAGGCATTTAAATACAAAACTGAAATGGTACTAATGACCTTCTGCAGATTGTAAGTATGTATGTGTATAAGTAAAGGGGAAATAAAATTCTAATCTGGTGTGTTGGAATAAAAAAATAGAGCAGGCAAAGAAACTCCTGAAGAGCTACAGACATAGCCTCTTCTGTCATCTAGGAAGCAGACATTATAAATAATTTGAAAGATATCCAAGGTATGACTAGAAAAGATATGGCTGTGGATTATATGGAGACTTGGAATTTGGAGATAATTCCCAGATGCTATTTTAATTCCACAGTGATTTTATAAAATACAGTGTAGCGTCAGTGTGCGATTTGGAAGAGCAAATGAATGCATGCTTTTGAGCATTGGGCTTTACTCCCTTTCATGGGTAGGTGTGGAATTTTGTAGCATTCCTCCCCTTAGACTGGAACCAGATGGTTCTGTATCTCCTGGGTCAACCTTCCATTGTCATGGCGGTCATGATAGGGATGAAAAAAGATCCTTCTGAAAGCACGTTGAAAATGATCAGCAAATTGAATAAAGAGCTGCTTAGAATTTATTTTCTTTAACAAACAACCTACACACATTTTTGTCTCATATAATCTTGGTAGTGTGGCCCTTTCTGGATACAGAAGAGATGCAGCTTACATCCTCAAGACAGCTCAGCCTGTTTTGGAATCTAGATAAATTTGTTTTCTTTCCGGAGCCTCAGTGGGCCACATTCATCTTCCGCCTGGAGAAGCCATGTTTTTCTCAAAACCATCGGTTTCTCCATGCTGTCTGGCTCTGCATTAGTATACTGCTTGTACTCTTTGTGGCAGGGCCTAGAAATAGTCTTCCTTTTGCTTAGACTGCTCTTGAGCCCAGGCAGCCTGATGCACTGAGAATATGTACCGGTGGTGTGTGCGCCAAGGCTGTTTGGCCATGGTCCAGGCAGCCTTTATGTCTTGTCCTAAGGGGAAGCGTGCCGTTCCTGCCTCTTCTCCCTGACATATGAGGCAACGTCTCAAGAAATGCTTGAGATATATTTTCAAAACAGTAGTATTTATGACTAATTTTTACTGTACTTATTGCAGGAGCAAATAGGAAAATCCTCTAGTGGAGAGATATGACCATAATTAAAAGACAGAAAAAAGAAGAAGAAAAAAATAAAGATTTTGTGATGGACAATCTGTTAATATGTATTCACTACAAAGAACTAAGCTGAGTGCAGATTATTAAGGCAGGAGCCTCTGCCTCTTTAAAAGTACAGGGACTTTATATTGTGATACTGGTATGAGATGTACAAACCCTGTGATGGCTCAGGCAGGGAAAGAGTAAAAGAAGGAAGGTGGTTTAGAACTGGTGCTAGTCTTGTGCTAAAACAGACAGGACAGATAAATGGGCAGAGCACTGAGTCTTAGGATAAAACGTGGCTAGTTCTGATCAGTAACACAAAGAAGAGGACTCACTTTAATGCGATTTCAGACTTGATAGCGTTCTCTTAAGTGAATGTAATCCTTAGTGTATTAAACTTCAGTCAAACATTATGTTGAATTTGTAGCACTTGTGTTGTGCTTTGAAGAGGCAAAGTGCTGTGAAGTATTGATCAGTCAGCATAAAGATGTTATTGAGTATTGAAAAAGACTGTGGTAGCTCGGCTTGGGGGTAGAAAAGACTCTATCAGACTCTCAGCTGTTGTTTTTGACAGGGAGAAATTGAAGCCCCAAACTGAGATTTCCGCTGAGTTAATTATTCTGTGTAATCCTCTGGCTTTCCAAATGTATTAGAAAGATTGGTAACAAAAATAGTACTGCAACAACCCCCTCAATTTATACACAGTGCACTTTTTTATTATCCAGTGATTTCATATCCATTTTGGCTGACTCATTTCTGTGGTGCCCCTCTTACTTTTTATTATAACTCCTCTGAATTGAATTTGCCTTGCAGAGAACTCAAGTGCCCCAGCAATGGTACATTTAAAAGTAGAGAATGGTAGATAAAATAATAGAATAAGAAGGGATAAATCCGAAAATACCTAGGAATTCATGTGATAGTGATTTTTAGCTGCAGCTGGGTTTTGCAGTCCAGTTTAAAATCCATCCAAAAGCAACAGAAATATTAGTATATAATTTCAACCCTAACCAGCTCCCTCAAGATGTGTTGCTATATAATAACCATTCATTTAAAAATGGGTGTTTTATTCATAAGACTAGGTAAAATTAATTTATATACTATCTAACATAACTTCTTCTTGTGTCACAAACTACAACTGAACTTTTGCTGGTCAAGTACCATGTTTCTATAATGCTTCCAGGTGAAACAGGTTTCATAGAATCATGGAATTGTAGGGGTTGGAAGGGACCTCGAGAGATCATCGGGTCCAACCCCCCTGCCAAAGCAGCTCCCTAGGACATATCACTCAGATAGGCATCCAGACGGGTCTTGAATATCTCCAGAGAAGGAGACTCCACCACCTCCCTGGGCAGCCTGTGCCAGGGCTCTGTCACCCTCACTAGGAAAAAGTTCCTCCGCATGTTGGTGCGAAACTTCCTGTGCTCCAACTTGCAGCCATTGCCCCTTGTCCTATCCCCACAGACCACTGAAAAGGGGCTGGCTGATAACACAGCTTAATTTTTTTAAGTGGTATTTTTTACTCCCAAATAAAGTTCCATTTACATTTTAAAAAAAAGAGAATATTCTAACCTGGGTAGAGAGAGGACTTCCACTGTTAAATTCTTTTGAGTTGTGTTAATTTGTGTTGGGGGGGGGGGTTTGTTGTTTTTTTTTTTTAAATGGCACTCAATAAATTGTTGGGGAGAAAAGCCAAGCATAAAATAATGGGGATTATACCCAACATATATGACTCTTCAGATTTGTAAAACAAAGTGTAGACAGCCATGTAAATGTAAAAAGCATGCATTCAACATGCTTACAACACCATTTGTACTCTACATGATGTAAATTTGGTCCAGACTAGCCAAATCACAATTAGAAATAGGATGCTGCCAAATCAGAGTTTTATTCTCTATGTAACACCAGTACAAGATGTAAAACCAAGTACAAGATTTCTTCACTCAGTGCCAGATACCCTATTAGCTAATCTACAGATGCATTGCTCCTTCACAGTGCAGCGCTGGGTTTATCCACGCTAAAGCATTTCTATGAATCAGACATTAATGGTGAATGATGTAGCTGTGAAAGCATGTATCACTTTCCCATCCGCAGCTTCACTTTCTATGGCTCTCTCTATCGATTTGGAAATAAAAGCCCTTCTGGTTTGGCTCTGAGCGGTTACTCAGTCCCATGTTCTGCCAGGGTTGCACAACTTGATCATCCCGTGTGCGGCTCCTGGCTGGCCCCTCCGAGCCTTTGCTCTCTGATGGTGCCGACTGTGTGGCAATACACAACTCAGGAGGCACAGTCAGATCCAGGGCCCTCAGCGTTGCCTGGTTGTGAACCTGCTTCATTGCAGATGGGACAATTATAATATGCTTTTAAAAGAAATAAATAAAAAAGAATTTAAAAAAATTTTCAACGAATTTTAAAAGATGGAAGCGAATTAGCTACCTCTTGCTTTCCATGCTCATTTCCCATGTCAGAATTGACATGACCGTGCTCCTCTTTCAGTTAGTTTGGCACCTTTGTGCTTCCAGAAACTCCCAGCTGTTTTTTTTTCACACCATAACTGAGGCTCAGGTAGCTAGGAGGGCACCTGTGCTTGTCAATGCATTGCATGTAGAAGAAAATGAATTATTTAAACATTATCCATTTACAGCAGTGCTGCATAGGTATAAAACTCTGACATAACTTCTGTGAAGTTGTGCCAGTAGCTTTAGGGATCTGTTAAGTATTCATTGAGTATATCCCTATAACAGTCATTTGCACATTTAAAAAAAAAAAAATTACTGTAGTTTATAAGCCAGTGGATATTTCAATGCTTTGTTCTGTATTTCAAAGGATAAATTAGAAAAAGTATTTGCATATATTTCTTAGGTAATTTAAAAATCAAAGTTCTTAAACAGCTATCATTCTCAGTGTGTATTAATTGCAAAGTAGCCTCTGCTTCAGAAAGAAAACCCACAAACACATACACTGAAATGCAGCTCTATCCAGCAAGCCATTTAAACATAGCAAGGCTCCATTGGAACTTCAAGACATGCTTAAGTGGCCTGACAAATAGCGATGAACTTAAACAAATGCTTAAAGTTAAGTGCTTTGTTGAAACTGAATTCAGTGACGCAATTCCCACCCTGTAAATTATTAAATAGATGTAGGTGAAAGTGTGAAGTATGAACTTCAGCAATGTAACTCATGAGTCTGAGAACTGACAACAGTTAAAAGTGTGTATGCTGTCCTGTAACAGAGTCGTGTGGTTTGGTTACATGGTACAAAAATGATGTTTGGGAAATCATGTGAAGAAACAAATGCAAGAGGGAGCTTTGTATAAAATACAACTTCCCCAGCAGAAGAACATCTGCAGCATCAAATTCTGCCCCGATTTACTCAATGTCATGGCAGTAGAAATAACTGGTGTAACATCTGACCTCTTGATGCTATGAGTTTAGGGGGACATGGCCTGGATGCCGGTCCTATTTTAATGCAGGTCTAATTGGATTATCACTGTGGTCTCTACTATCCTGAGAAAGCTATGGGGTAAACCACATGAAATATGGGCTCCTATTTATAGGTTGTCACAACATTTGGATCTTACCTTATGACAAATTGTTTTATGCCAAAGTTTATGTACTGCATGTAAAACATCAAGACAGAAAACACATACCGTTGGTTAATTAGATCTAGGGAACGTTTGCTGGATAGTTTGTATGGAAGAAATAAGCATCAAACTTCAAGGAGAAGCGTTATTTTCCTTTTAAAGCTTCTCACTGCAGTATGCCCTGCTCCCAAAGGGAATGACTCATTATCAGACCTTCTCTTCACAAAGAATAGCTAATTGTCACTCTAAAAATTACTCTGTTGTTTATGTATTTCTGATTAGAATCTGATTACACTCCATTTGCGTAAACATGTAATGCTAGCACCAATATTCATCCATGAAACTCTGAAAGAGCTAATTACCCAAAGCTTAGACTAATTGTCAGGATAATGGACAGAGAACACGGCTTTGAAGTAGGAAGTGTTAAGAGAAACTGCCAGTTGTTCAAAGATAGCCAGTTGGATATGTAGATGGCCATGATTTCATTAGCATGTAAAGCTTTCACTGGGCAGAGAGCCACCCTGGTTAAAAAAGCCAAATGAGGAAATGAGAAAATAGAAAAACAATTTGTAAAGACTCAGGTGGGAAACAAATAAATTAATGGCAGGGATTAAAAGTAACAAGGATTTTTTTTTTTAAAAAAGTTACTGGAGTACTGGCAGGCGACTGGATTAAATGCAGTAAAGGGGCACTTTTAATAGGCATTAGGAGGCAAAGGAAGGAAGGATCCTACATCGAGCATACATGAAGTATGGTAGGTAAACAGTACAAGAGATTCCTGTTTGGTACTTGGAGCAAAGGGGTTATGTATCCATGTGAGACAGAGCCACAAAGAACAGCTATCACCTTCAGAAAAGCAAGCAGGCCAGGCTCTGTTCGAGTTAAACTTCAGTCCTGACAGAGTTAGGTGAGTACCTGTCTTCAGCTGCTAATAAGGCATTCCCCTAGGTCGTGGGTAACTCTGGAAGAGTATTGTCAAAATGGCATCAGTTTTGAAAAGCTTGAAAGGACCTGCTGAATAATTAATGGTGTCATTTATAACCATAGCAAAGAGATTGCTAATTTGGGATCTTATTAACAAAATTTGGAGGTTAAAATGCAATTAAGATCAGTCAGCACAGCATCCCAGAAGGTAGATCTTACTACTGTTCTCTTTTGCTAGGGAAGGTGTCTGTGCTTCTTCACTTGCTTTGAAAAACATGTAATTCTGGGCGCTGAAGACGACTGTGTTCACATAACAGCCATTGATTTCTTCAAAGCTTTTTAGTCAATACCACAGCAACACTTTGATTTTAAAAGAACTTCCATTATATGAAATTAACATTACATGGATTAAAAGATGAGTCACTGGTTGATCTCCAGATGTCAGTGTTAATGAAAAGACAGAAACAAAGAAAATCATTGTGATGAGGGGTTTTTCCCAGGGATCCAGTTATCAGTAATCTAGACAGCATAAAAAGTGATGGTAAACTTTGAAGATGATAGTCAATAATAGCGTGTACTATGTTTGCCAGTGTGGCTGAACCATCTCATTGAGAGTCACAATCCAGCAAAAAGGCAAATTAAAAGGGCCAGATACAATGTATTATATGTGGGATATGACACCACTTGTATCATCCGAGGAGACTGGGGCAAGGAAGGAGTTTTGCAAGGTGAGGCCTGAGAAATGCATTGTGTGGGGATTATCAAAGACTGAGGAGAATTAAACAGACTGCTGGGTATAGCAATGAGCAGAGCAGAGAGCTCACAGCTGGCTTTTCAACCTGGGCATCAAAGGCACAGCGCGTGCTAGCAGTGCACGTCACTCTCAGAACAGGCTGCCAGGGAAGGTGGAGGTCTCACACTTAACTAAGTGGGTGAAAACCTCATTGGAATTATTCTCCACACACAAAGTTTAGCCTAGTTTTGGGATGGATGGTGACAGTGCCCCATGTTTCTTTTGGTCAAGGACTCCATGGCATTACATGTATGCAAGTGAACCAGACAGCAGTTCCTTGTTTGGCTCAGCATGGGCAATTTTCATTGGCCCTTAGGGTTTAATGACTGCCTAACACATGGCATAGTTACACGGCAGCGAGCACGCTTTCAGACAATACTGAACATGCAAACAGACACCACCTTCCCCTAAGCTCAGGGAATAACTCCCCTGCAGTCCTGCCAGAGGATATGAGCGCTCCATTGCCCCGAGCACGTTAATGACATTTGCAGCTCTTCATCAAGACAAAGAATGTATTAAAATCTTGTATGTCTGGACTTCAGCTGGTTGGCTGTCACAGTAAGGAAAGGCTCCTCTCTGATGCACAATGGCCCAATTGTATTTTGTGGGCAGAGGGTTATCTCCCTCTGACATGCTGGAACTAGTCTCCTCTAGAGCTGGAACATCAACATCGGAGGGAAAGCACTTGTTTTTTGAGATCTTGTGGAGAACCTTCTTTCTCAGATGCTTGTCTGCTATGGCTTTTTCACATAGCAAACAAAGCATCAAAGCATTCAACAAATTTATCAATAGGAAAGAATTTGCTTCCAAGTCAGGGGGATTCTGCCTTCCTCAGTGGCATGGTTTTTCTCTTAGGGTCATCTAGATATATGCCACCACTGCAGATTAAAGAAGATACCAGCCCCTACCAAGCCCTGGGGCAACCTTAGTTTCTCCTTTTTTTGAGTATAGCATGCAAAACTCAGTCCACTGTAGGACAAGATGGTTTCTGCTGTGATTGCTGAAGATGAGTAACACAGCTCTCCATGGCAGCGTGTTGGGAAAATGTAACAGCACGTGGCACACACAGTGTCTGTAATCTACTGATCCACTGTGGCCTTAAGTGGTGAAATCATGATGGACTATGAAACTTCCCAATAAATGTGAAGGTATTTGAAGTTTTATTTCCAAAAAAGCAACCTGAACCCAGTCATTGTATGACAAATTTAATGTTGTATGCACGAAAAAAAAGACATTGCAAAACTTGTACAGAAGCAGCAGCTTGCAGACTTAGGCTCCTTGGATGATTGCATTGCACAAACTTTGGGTGAATTGTTTTCAGAAACCTGATGCTCCAGCATTAAGTAATAAGCAATTTGTTCTATTAACTTGCATGAGTTCATAGGTTAAGTTTCATGTGTTTCCTCCTTACCATTGGAAAAAAAAATATAAAAAGTAATGAAAAGAATGAGTTATAGCACTGGTTGCAAATCTTAATGGCCTCTGTATGTGCCCACATATAGGAAATATAATAGCTGAATTATTCTGGTCTTTAAAAAAAAAAAAAGAGTTTAAAAAAAATGAGTTGGACTGACGTGACTGCCTTCCAAACAACAATTTAATCTCAACTTGTGTAGACAAGTATAACCGCAGTGAAAGTAAGCCAACTTTCCCTAGCTGCAGCATGGGAATATATAGATACTAAAAAGGGTCTTTTGTAAAGGTAGCCTTGCAAATTAAAGGGCAAAAAAATCATGTCTGAAGTTAGGATTTTGCCATGATCCAAAACAGGTTGTAGGTGGTTGGATTTCCTTGGTATGTACTATAATTTAATTCAATTACAGTATAAATTAGCCAGTCTATGCTCAAGTTACTTCGCTCCACACATTCTCCCTTGTATGAAATTCCCAAACTGATCCCAGGCTCCAGAGAAAGGGGCTGGCACAGCATATGGATTGCATACTACCAGATTTCTAGCGTCAGGTAAACAATCAAACAAATTCCTGGGATGCCAATGTTTGAAATTCACGTGTGGAGACACATGAGGGCACCACTGGGTGGGGGATGGCTGCTGGTGGAAAATTCATGTTCACTGTCACCTTCTGCAGGGTGGCTTGTGTGTGAGACTCCTGGACACTAGGCTTGGGATGGGGCTGGTGGCCTCAGGACAAGCCCCCAAGATGCAGGTGGTGACAGCAGAGGAGTGCAGAGCGGACACCAGAAGAATGAGTCTCATGCTATGTTAAAAGATTTGACAGAGCAGTTTCAAGCACACTCACCATCTCCCAATATCATTTTATAAAATAAGCATGGCCCCATCCATATGCCTTTTTCCAGTGATGAGATACCTTCAGCCTTTGGGGTGTGTTCTTGGGAAAAAGTAACAGTACTAATAAGACACCCCTCCCCCCCTCAAATATGAAAGAGTTAATGATATTTAACTTTGTCTTGCTTTGTCATCAATTTTCTAGGCTGCACCTTTCAGTGTAGGGTAATATTGACTAAGCCTCATTAAACTGATTTAGAAAATATTTTTTAAAGAAAAATGCAAAATTAATGATCCATGCTCTAATATCAATAAGCCACTTCAGGACATACACTGATAAACTATTGCTACTGAAAAATACTCTCCATTGATGGAGGGTATGCAAAATGAGTAAGGTGAGGGTGCGTGCTGGGCATGCAATTCATAGTGGGAATAGCTGATGAGGAAAGAAAGGGGGCTGTTGGCACTGACACCCCCCTCAATGAGTCAACATGAAGTTGCCATTGCAACAAGGATAAATCTCGTGAAGGGATTTATTGGCAAATACACTATATGGAAGACCCTGTTAATTATTCTACCTTTTTTTCCTCCTGATGAGGCTTGGTTGTTCCAACAGTGCCCTGTTGTGGACATTATCTTTGAGTGTCTGGAGGAAAGCAACAAGAATGACAAAAGTTTGGGAAAACATGATGGTCTGAGTCAAAAAAAAAAGTCTGAATGGAAAATATACCCCCTGAAAGCTTTAGATGTATATGTAAAAGATTGTCGTAAATAGGATAATATCAGTTGTCCTCCACAATGATGAGAGGTAGACAAAATTTAATGGGGTTAATTTGCAGAAAGAGGGGCTTGCAAAGAGAGTGCTGAGGGGCTGGAACAGGCTGCCCAGGGAGGTGGTGGATGCCCCGTCCCTGGAGGTGTTCAAGGCCAGGTTGGATGTGGCCCTGGGCAACCTTGTGTAGATCCAGGCCTGGAGGTTGGTGGCCCTGCCTGTGGCAGGGGGCTTGGAGCTTTATGATCCCTGGGGGGGTCCCTTCCAACCCAGACCATTCTGTGATTCTAAAGCAATTAATGAGCACAGTAAGTTGCCTGAAGAGAACAGGGATTTCACTTGAGGTTTTTAAAAGCAGAGTAAAGAAACATGTTGGATTTGGCTTGAAATATATTTAATCCTGCTTCACCATGAGTTGATGCCTAACAGAAGTCCTCGGGAGATCTTGCATTTTATGGTATCAGCTGTGTACTGAAGTCTTCTTGAGGCTTTTTGCATATTTAATGCCTTCTTCAGTTCTACCTTCTCTCATTTAATAAAGATAAAAAACCAACACGTGGAGGTTTTACAGCCTCACTTATTTTCCACCACAGAACTGCCATTCACCAACACCAAAATCATCCACGTGGACGGAAGGAATGGGTAGAGATGTTACTGTTGCTGCACCTTGTCACCTGGAGCCCATGGTCTTCTGCACTGGGATAAGCTGGAGCAGCAGATGATATATATTTTTTTTTCTTACATTTTTCTCCTCCTAACAACTGGAGGGAGGTGCTTCTCATACCTGGTGGCATCCTCAGCTACACTCTGGCTGGGCTTTGTATTTATTCCATTCGTTATATTTCCCTTTCAAAGCAGAGCAATATTAGCATACTTCTTTTGTTAGTTCTATTCAAACACCTTTAACCATGAGGTCACCTTGAACAGACTGGTTAGGACTGGTTTCCAATTAGCCTTAAAATACGAATTCACCACTGTGCTCATTGCTTAAAAAAAAGAAAGGATATTTTTTTTCTCTTCTTCAGACTCGGAAGGCCAAAGGAGGTGGCTGAGTTTAAAGGTTCACTTTCTTCCTCAACATGTCACAGCTTTTGCAGTGGCAGAAGTCTGAAAGTTGACTCACCACTTCTTGCAGAAGGGATGCAACAGAAACGTAGATCCACTTAGGCTGGGGCAGCTGCGGCTCCTGGCCGTGCCTGACCATTTCCTCCTTGCCCGACTTTCCAGAGAGCCCACTCAGGGATCTAAACCAGCCTGGAAACAAACTGGGGGGGTCTGACAGCCAAGGTTTCAGCTCCCCCCGCCCCCTCCTGTACCTGGCCCACAGAGCAGGGGTTAGGCCGGGGCATGGGGGAGTCACTGGGGATGCCCAGCCAGAGCCGGCAGTGCCCCAACAGCCCTGCTGAACCCCACCTTTCGCTTCTCCTGGCAGTGTTTGGCGGTTTGGCAGGCTGGAGACAAACCAGGATGCCGTGCAGCTTGGCCCCCTCTCTGGCCGGGGGTATTTCCTGGGTTTTAGGGCAAGGTGACAAGCCTTGCTCCAAGGAGAGCAGAGCGGCGAGCCGGCCGAGGGGCCGAGGGGCACTGCAGGCCTGCGCGGGCTCTGCACCCTTTTCCTGGGAACGTCACGTATGGGAAAAGGAATTGTTCGTAAACTCGGGCCCAAATCTGGGAAGACTGAGCTCGGGGAGCCCAACAGCACCTTGCTTTCCTCCAGAAAATCGCCTACAGTCACGGTGACGCTCCATGGCTCCGGCAATGAAAAGGAAGCACAACAGCACTTCTCAAAAACAGTCCTTTGCCCCCATCGCCCTCCCCCCCACCAGCACCCCCTCGTCCCCCGTGTTGTTTCGCAGAGGAGCCGCCTGGGTCTGTCCCTGGGACACGCCGGACTCCCGGCAGAACGCCGCGGGGCCAGCCCACACCGTCCGCAGCGGCCGGGCCCCGACCGCGGCCGAGGCGGGACACAGCAGAGGGGGGGCAGTGCGGGACGGGCTGCGAGAGGCGGTGCGGGCTGCGGCGGGCGGGCTCAGCCCGGCCCCGGGGCGGTGCGGCACGACGCTCGGCCCCGGCAGGGAGGGGCCGGACCGCCCCTACGCGAACAGCCGCCGCCGTCGCGGCGGGAGAGGTGACAAGCTGCTGCGCGGAGCCGCCTCCGCCCGGGTGGGAGAAGCGGGTGTTACCCCCCCCCCAACCCCATCCCCGTCCCCCGCTCCGAGGTAAGACAGCCGCCCGCGCCGCCGTCGGCCTCCCCCCGCCGGCGCCCGCCCCCGCCCCGCGGCTGCGGGGACACGGCGGGGGGACAGAGGGTCCCGCGGCGGCTCCGTGTCCCACCCCCCTCCCCCCCCCCTTCCGCCGTGGGGTCGGCCGGCGCGGGGACGTTGCGGGTGCGCGGCAGCGGGAGTTTCGTTTCAACGCCGCCCCGGGGAGGAGTCACGGTGCCGGCGGCCCCGGGGGAGCCTGGCGGCGGCGGCGGCCCGCGGCGCTACCCTGCGCGGGGAGCGGGCGCCGGGGCGCCCACGGCCCAACCGCTGCCCGTCCCGGCACACCTGGGCGGGCGGCGGCCGCCCACGAACGCTCCTGGGCCTCTCCTTCTCCTGTTCCCGCGGGAAGGCGCCCCGACCTCGGCACCTCTTCGGGTGCCCCCCCCCTCCGCCCCCCCCACCCCGCTCCCCGCGGCTCGTGTCCCCCTTTGCTTTTCTAGGGGATCCGCCGTGGGACGGGGCGGGACGGGGCGGGAGGCGGCGGGAGCCGCTGCCCGCCCGCCCGTTGCGTCTGGTTCGGCGGTGATTTGTGGTTTTGTTAACTCAGCATTTGGCACGGCGTGCTTGCGGGGAGCAGCGGCGAGCGGCAGGCATAAGTTTTTGTTACTTCTGGAAGGGAGAGGGAGAGGGCTCCGTGGGGCCGTGACCGTCCCAGGGGCTTCCTCCAAAATCGCCTTCCTCAGCCCCCCACCCCTCCCACCCGTACCCCCGGCTTCAGCGCTACAGCCGGGGGGCTCGCTCTGGCCAGCAGTGAATAGCGCTGGGCAGCGTTTGGGGCGGGGGGGGACGGGACGGGAGGGAAGGGAAGGGAATGGAACTGACCTGACACCGATGAAGGTGACGGCAGGGGGGAAAAAAAAGCTGTTAGGAATTAAATATTAATTTCTTAAATTTCCCTTACCATTAGTTTTGTGTGGAAACCCTATATATATCTCTATATATCTCTATATATCTCTATATATCTCTATATATCTCTATATATCTCTATATATCTCTATATATCTCTCTATATATATATCTCTATATATCTCTATATTTACATCCCTTGTGCGTACCTCTGCGTACATGGCAGAGGTGCACATCTTTCTTTGAGCTGTGAGAACATCGCCCATGGGCTTTTATTTCCAGATGTTTTGTTTTGTGTTTCTCGGAGGCGTATTTGCATTTCTGCTGGGAGGGGAACGGGCAGACAGCAGTAGCCTCGCTGAATATGTATTCCAACAGTAGCAAGGGAACAACTTGTGTGCCTTTAATTCAGCTGCGGAGGATATCCATGTGGGATTAATACACTTAAGCGATCCTGTGGCGCTGACGTACCTTGTTCAGACTTGTAGGGTGGTTGGTTGTTTTTTTTTTTAAAGCAGTGTGGACTTGTAGGTAGTAGCGGAACTGCAATTCATTTTAAACATGTGACTTGGCCTGGTTGTGCTTGTGATTTTCAACGTGGTATTCCTTACCTTGGTAAATACGCACAGATTTAGCCATCTGTCCTCCGTGTTCCCTTTGGTGCGTGCGCATCGCACGCTGCGCAAACGAAAAAGGTGTCTGCAGGAAGCTTTAGGGCCAAGTACGTGTGTAGAGTCTTCGGGGAAATGCTCTGAAGTTCCTGTCAAGGACTAGTGGAAAGCTTCTCTCCTGCAGCTTCTGAGTAAGTTTTTAAAAAAAAAAAAAAAGGAAAAAAGGTTCCTTCAGTGCTGGTGATGCCAATTTGTAACTTGTGTTTGGCATTAATACTGTTTGCATACATCCAGTACAGCTGATAGTGCTGCTGGGAGGCATGTAATTCTTCCTGCTTGTGGACAAGGCCCTTTTGTGTAGCGTCAACATGGTGTGCTTTCAGAAGGTGTAGGAACCCTGGGTAGTGCCCTGTGGTTTCTCTCTCTCTCTCTGCTGTGGTGAGGTGGTCGGGGGAGGGTGTGGGGGGGTGGGAGCGGGGGTTACCAGCCCATGTTGCTTCTTGGAGATCTTAACAACAAACCTTGTGATGCAGGCTGGAGCTCCAAGCTGGGGCGCACCAGTCTTTGGTGTGTGTCATTGCTGGTGTATGCAGTGGCTCATCTACACGCGAGTGAAACGTGGGACAGCGGTGGGCTGGGGTAGTGATTTGCAGTTAGTAGTAAGGGTCTGCCCGTCCATCCGTCAGAGGCAACTCGCAGGATGATGGATGGCTACATGGTCCTATTTGCCTATAGTGGAAGCAATGGGCCGTTTTCCCTGCTGTCAGCATAGGAGTGGTACTTCTGCGTTGTGTGGATGGGTGGATGACGTGTCACCTCAGCACACTTACCTTCTGAAACTTACCTCCTTTGTCTTCTGTGCCTTCTCTCTGAAGAAATGGCCTCTTTTAGACATAGGCAAACCTGCCAAAATCCCAAGTCTTTGGCATTGGTATGTTTGGGATTGTGATGCTGAAATCTTCATTTGAGCATCATTTTCTTAAATTTGGCTTTTATAGAATAACAGTTGTCATAAGAGGATTAAAAATAAAGTCTACTTGCTGCTAACACTTGGTGGGTGAATTTTTCATCTCTTCTACTACAGCTGCTCTGTAGTTTTGCTGCCAGTTGCAAAGTCTCTAGGATTGGGGTGTGCAGTACTAAATAGACTACTTTTATCTACTAACCTGGGGACTCTTAAACTGTGGCATACCTTCTGTAGCAGAAGTGGTGGGTGAATCCTGCTGCCTGTGGCATTTGAGTGCCATTTTGGGAACCTTCTTAGTCTTTTTCTTGGGTTAAAAGCTGGTCTGCGTGATGCTGGAAAAAGTTCTCCTAGAAATCTACTGGAAGAAGAAGACAAAGCATATTAAATTGGTATCACCATTGCCTCCTAGTGTTTTTGGATCCTCTGGGTAGCTCTTGAGGACTTGGCAACACCATAGGATTATTTTACTCCTTGCACTGCCAAGTGGTATTATACAGCCTAATTCATTTAGGTTTGGCATTTTCTCACTGAAACTCATGCTATGCTAGGTGAATTAACAGCTTGCTTGTTTATATTGCCCTTTCACCCTCCCCACTCCCCGCTTTTAATAGGCCCTCATAGGTCTTATTGTGGGTCTACTGAAAGGTTTTAGAATATGGTCCAAACTGCCAATAAATATAGAAATAAAGAACCAGGAACCATATTAAACTTGTTATCAAAGAAGGTATTTCCATACAGTCAGTTATCAGGGTAGAAATCTCACTTCAGATGGCTCCAGCCAGTCCTACAGTCACATTTATGACTCTTCCATAAATTTTTTTTCTTGTAGTTTATTGTTGGCTGTCTGGGGCTGAAGTACACAGGACATGCTACCTTCATCTTTCCTTTTCTACAAAGAAACCTAATTGGCTTCCAAATCTCACCGTATCTTTCTTCATGACCCTCTATCCTAATTCAGACTATTACTCCTTTCCAGTTGTCTTTTACCAGTCAAATCTTTGCTGGATCATTTTTCCCTAGATGAATTATTATTCATATTCTCAGAGGCATCCAAGAAATAAAATGCCTGATGGAATTTTCCTTACCCTCCCCTCCCCCCTTACCTTTCTTCCATATTCTCCCACGTTCATTTGCAACTTTATGTAAGTAGAGCTAGTTAGAAAGTGTTCATTAAAATGTCATTGAAGTGAAAGTCAGGAAGAGTGTTGATCAAAAATGCTTTTCGGTTTCGACTTACTCATTTCTGGTGAACAACCCTTTAAAAACAAAAACAATATATATATATATTTTTTTCCTATTGCTCTTATTTCCTCTGTGCTTTTTGCTGTCTTGATCATTGTGGTTGGATTATTAGTGATAACTGGCTTCGACATAATTTGCTTATGACGTCAGAGAAGTGCAATGTCAAAACACTCAACTAAATTTGGAATAAAAATGTAGTCAGCATGGCTCAAATCACTACAGGTGTGGAGGGAGAGTAGTAGACCTCTTCGTAGAGCTTAGAAGTGTTGAATAACTCAGTAGGTTTTCCTGACTTGCAGCTGCACAGCGACATTTTTGGCTCATCTTGGGTAACAGATGATGATGCTTGTCTGGACTGTTCCTCTGTGGAGCCCAAAGTACCTCCTCTGTTGCCCATGGCTGGGGTGACTGAGCATTGAAAGATCAAGGGTAGATGTCAGCACTGTGAGGATGGAGCTTGGAAGCTCCATCAACCTAACACATTCTGTGATCCGAGGATGAGCGGGTGATGGTATGCAGCCGTATGACTGAGGAAAGGCGTAGCACGTTCTGGAGTAAACAGATTTCGTAGACTGGAAGGCTTGGTGAGCTGCCTGTAGCCTTCTGGAGACTTGGGTTGCTCTTTGCCTGGTTAGAGCTGAGACAGCAATGCTGTCATTGAGTAACGTTTCGGTATGAAAGTATAATGTCAGTGTAAAGTCCAGAAATACTTCTGACCTATGACCAGTTGGGATCAAGTATCTTAAAGCAACAAAACCAGGGTTTGTCTGTGGCTACAAACTCTTGACAACGTTTTCCTCTGTTCACCACCAAATTCCAGGTTTAATTTCAGCTACTCCTCCTCCTTTTGATGGTGCTGGAGGGTAAATAGGTACGTTGTATCTCCACATTGAATTTGAAACAGTTTCTGGCTGTTTCACCTGGTGGTTTGATGCTTATGTTAGAAAGCACTATTAGAGGGGCTTCAGCTTGTTCAGCCTTGTCAATATCTCAGTTGAAATTCCCAAGATCTATCATTCTGGGACATTTTGCTACCTTCCATTACAGGATATTAGTGCTAACCTTCCTAAAGCTGATTATTTCTTGTAGCCTTTAAGTGACTAAATGTTAGCTTTAGCTTTTCAGCGTAATACAGTCTAATAAAGATGCCTGACTAGAGGCACCTTAGATTTCATGTTTGCAGAACAGGTGAATGAAGGGCTTCCTGCCATCTGCTTGTGCTTGAGTCTCTGATTCAGTATTGTGAGGGGGTAAGGGGGTAAAAAAAAAAAAAAAGACCTAGGATTTAGATCTCATCTAGGCAGCTTTGGGTGATGCAATGCGTATCAGGTATTTCACTCTTGGGATTGTGTATTGCCTGTTGGCAGTTAGAGGCAGGTCTTATGTTACTCAATTCATTCATTTAATTTCATAATGCTTTATACTCCATGCTTCCTGTTTGTGGTGGAGTGTATTCCTACTGCTACTTAAAGCTTCTAGAAGGTATCTGATTTCTCTGGTTCTTTCCCTGATTCCTTGAAGAGCCTGTTCCAGTTTATGCTGCGACAGAAGAAGTGGGCTGTGCCATTCACATTGTTGGGTGCCACAGGGGAGGTATGGACAACCCATGATTCTTTCTGGTGGTGCAAGGTGTTGGATCCTGGGAACGGCTAGACCTGGGTGTGCATCCTGTGGGAGCAGTGGTGAGATTGGACAGGAAGAGCGAGGGTGTTAATAGCTGTAAGAGTAAGATTGCAGCAGAACGAGGTGTGGTGTGAAGGTGGCTTCACTCAGTCATTTTCATAGAATAACCTGTCCTCACTGTAGTGAGTTAAAGGAAGGGGGAAGAAAAATCAATACGCTTTCACAGCTATAAAGAGGCCTCTTGACTAAGAGTGTGGCAATAACTGGAGGCCGGAGCTGGGTGGAGCTCAGTACTCCTCCCTCATGAAGTAGCAGAGCGATTTGGTCATCTGAATTGTGGCAATGGCCCTCGGGCTGACAGGAGGATTATTACAGCATTGTTCATGCTTTCTAGAAAGCTTTTCTCATTCTTCTTTCCAAATTTCAAAGATGACTTGAAGCAGGTTTTGTTACATGGTACCAGTGGTTCAAAACTTGCTATAGCCTGGTTCTTGATGCTGCTGAGACCCTTGTGGAGTCTGCTCCTGGAAACATACTGGAAAAGGGGGAAAATGTTGGTTTGTGTAGAACTCCATGCACAAAGCTTCTAGGATTGAGACGGTGAGTTTTCTAAACAGGAGGAAAGATGGAAACTGCTGTAGTTCCACTTTGCTTACTTCAGCAGGATTTCGTCAATGGGTTCAGAGTTATTTGTTGCTTTCAGCATAATAGACTGAAAAAAGGAGTGGAATGAATGTGATATCCTTAAAGGGTTTGGGTTTTTTTTTTTTGGACTTGTCAATACACTTGGATTTTTGTTGTCTGAAAAAAAAATCCTTGAAGATCACCATGACTGGAAGCATCTACACCAAATTTTGGGTTTTGAAGGAGCTAAAGAACTATCAAAAAAAGTAAGCACTGGTAACCTCATTTTTTTGTTGTTGTTAGGTGGCTTTGTTGTAGATGTCCTTGTAAAGTGGAAGTGCATTCAATACATAAAATATCAAGGAGAACCAAAACAGTAAGGTTAAAAATTCTGTGAACCTTTCTATGCAGGATCCAGGGCTTTTAACCTACCCCTTCTGCCAGCAGTTCAAAGAAGAAACAAAAGAGGCAAATGCAACACATCAGAGTGATGTTCTCTTGTAAATGCTGCCAACAGTAAAGGAAGAGATCGAGATAGAAATCCCTCTAGTTCAGCCATTGGAAACTGAACACGTGGTCATTGCTTTTGTCACAGGCAAGCGCTTCGAGCTCAGATGAAGCCCCGTTGCTGTGTCTAGATCCAATGAAGAGCTACTGCTATGAGGTCTAGGGTAAGGAAGCTGGGCTGCTTTAGTTAGATGAAGAGGAGACTAAAGGTCGATCCAGAAGCTGTTTACAGCTACTGGAGAATGGTTATGAAGATAATAGAACCAAACTCTATACTCTGTAGTGCCAGGTGGCAGCAAGGGACAATGACAATAAATCATTGCTTTGGAGAATCAGGTTGGATGGTGGGAAAATCTTGTTACAAGGAGGGTAGCACAGCACTGCAGCAAGTCATCCAGAGAAGCTAGGATCTGTCCTTGGAGCTTTTCAGGGGTTATCATGGCAAAGCCACATCTGACGTGCTCTGCTGTTGGTGATATTCTTGTTTTGAGTCAGAGACTGAACTACATAACCTTCAGAGGTCTCCTCCAACCAATGTTTCCAGGAGCCTTGCTCAGATTTCACCAAAAATGAAGAATTTTTTAGACAACTTTGATCTGAGCTGACCAGCTGCTGTGGGATGCTTGGTGGTAAACTTAATTTCTCAATACAGCTTTTGAAGTTCCTACAACGATACTTAAGTGACCTATACAGAGATCAGTAACATGGCCTAAGTACTTATGACTTGAGGATCTGTGGGTTATTTTTGTCCACAGGTTTCTTCTGATCTCGCCTAGTCCAGAGTGAAAGGGTAAAACCTTTTGATGGTGAATGCTGCCTAAACAGGCAAACCTGTCCTGCTGAAGATGACTTCAGGGGGATGAAGTGGCATTGCAGTTGCCAAGAGGCCACTGCAGTCAAGTTGTCCTTATGATCTGGAGATCATGAGACTATATACCTTGCAGGAAAAGATCCGTGTAATCTTCATCTTGAGCTTTTCCTCTGCAGTCCCTTTTGTTTAGTGCTACTTTTAAGTAAGCCAAAGGTAGCAGACAGGACGCCTTCTAATCTTATTTTGTCTCTACTGATATGTCGTAGTGCTCATTTTTTATCATCATTAGAGTTATCATGCGGGGCAATAGCCAAATGAATGGCTTTATCTATTTTATAATAACTTTTTTTGAGAGAGAGCAAGGGAGGGAGAGTCCAAAAAAATACAGAGGGGGTAAAGTACTGAGTGAGAGAACACGGGACACTATCTACTTACAGACTGTTCCCTAGAAATAAACTCTCTGTTCTCTCTTTGGACCTCTGGTGAATGGAATCCTGTATACACTTTGATTATTTTTTTTTGGATACAGTTTTTCTGTAATTTACCTCACTTTTGAGGTGGCCAGATTAAATAATCAGAAATCAGACTTTGGGATGCCTTTTTCTCCTGCACCTAGATCTTCTGCTAGAGGACCTTGTTTATTGCCCTTCATTGCTGTTACTTGTTTGCTTCTTTTTTCCTTAGTGAAAACAATTCCTGTGGTTTCTTTCTGTGTATAGCTACTAACCTTTTGCTTTCTGTTTACATGACATTGGGAAAAAACAAGGTTCCTGATCATGTCTCTGGTATTATGAGCAGAGCAATTAGGCAAAGATCCACACTCTGTGTTTAAAAGCATCACACAAACAAAAGTATTTGACCTTTTTTTTTCTTTTTGAGGTGAAAAGGTAAATTTTGCATAAAGCTCGTGACTGTTTGAATGCATGTAACACTGCTTTTTAAAGAAAAGCTTGCCTGTGTGAACACGAGCTCATAGACTTCACAGAACAGAGCTGCCTGCTAACCAAAAGACTAGTTGCTTGCCAGCAGTTCACTTGGCATAGCTTTCTCCTACCTGTCATCCATACTTCACAGAAAGAAATAAAACCCTGTACTTACATACTCCAGGCCTTCCCTCCTTGCCAAAGTAATGCTTTGTTAATTATATGGAGCCCTCTGCTCTTACATGTGCAGGTTATTAATTGCTGTTAAAGGGTGAGGGATTCAATCCTACTCTTACTGATTTTAAAAAACAAAAATTATCCAATTGGCTTTCATTTTCTGTGAAATCTCCTGGAGGCGATTTTTCACTGCTTACAGTGGGGATTGCTTGCTGATTTTTTCGCTGTGTGCCCCTGGGCATCTACCCTTCAGGCTCTCCAGGAACAGCTTGTAGGGGAGGGACCACCAGCATCACCTGTTAAATAGCAACGAGATGGTTTATGCTTGTACTGAGTAGTGTGCAGAAACAATAGGATAACGTCACTGAATCAGTAAGAGTTGAGTTGAATTATTTTGGTGCTAAGTGGAGATGAGAAAATTCACAATGGCACTTGGTTTTTTGGTGGCATCTTTCTCCCTTTGGGTTTATAATGGAATGATAAAATAGAGGTTTGGGGCTTAAAGGGCAATTAGAGAGCCATTGTTACATCACTGGTCAGAAGATCTATTATTTGCAGCCGTTGCTTGGATTATGTGCAGGATCTGGGATACATTAGAGGCTGGTAACTCAAACTTCATACAAGACTAAAAAAGTATTTGGTTTACCTGCAGAAAATGTAATTGGAATACTCCTCTGATGTAGCTACATTAAGTATTATTTTTGGTAACTTAGGACCTTCTTGGAGGGCATATCTTGTTCCTGCATCTTCCTAAGTAGGTTGGCTGTTTTGGGAAGCCAGCAAATTCTCAGGATGAGGGGTAGAAGTTTATGATGTGCATCCTCCGCCTCTGCTCCCTTAAGCACAAGTGGGTTTTCCTATGCCCACATGGCTTTGTGGTTGAGGTTAGTAAGCTCTCTGACAAGGTGATTTATCAAATGGTTTCCTTCTGTTGTACATTTGAATAGGAGCTACTCCAAATCTGAAGCCAGAACAATAGCTGTGGAGGAAATTAGTCATGGCGGGATCTGAGGAGGAAGGAGCATGTTTTTATCAGCAATGGAAGAACTTCCCAACACACAGGGGTCTTGCTAAAGATAATTTAGGCATCAGTGGTGGTGGTTTACACCTTCACATTGTTGCCAACTGGGTATTAAAGACTACAGGGTACAATGCTTGCTTTCTTCTTAATTTGACACATTTGGAAAGTATTCTTCATAACCACATGCATTCAAAATGCCTTTCTGTGAAGGCTTAAGCATTTGGTGTTTATTCCAGCTGGAGTTGAGAGGCTTGGGTGACTTCCATCAGCTAATTCCCTGGCTGTGGTGGGTGCTGTACAAAATAGGGGGTCATGAAGTCAGTTAACAAAGAGAAGGGTTTATCTTAAATTTATAATATTTCTTGCTGGCTTAAATAGTGCTTCTGCTTTTACCCTGTGATTTCTTGTGATTCATAAAGCATCTATTCTGAGTAGGTCTCAGATAAAGGATTTCTGTTTTGTATGTAACCCCTTTACATTCTGGTAAAAGAGTGAGGAAGATCTATTCTGCTATCTATTGAGGAAATGCTTTGCATTTTTGGATAGGTGCAGGTACCTAAATATATGGCATCTAAAATGACACTAGATCATTTTATACCTGGAACATCTGCACAAGGCTAGCAGATAAAAGCCAGGACATACCAGTAAGCCAGTCTTTCCAGCAATGGCTGCTGGCAGCCAATAGGAATTCCCTAGGGCATCTGGGAAGGCATTGGATGTCTGGGTTTCGATAACTAAAATTTAAATATCAGTGTTTTAATAGTTCTGTAATTTGAAATTTCAGATAAGCAAACAGTTGTTTGGGGTTTTTTTCAGCTGCCATGAAGAAAAATAGAATCAGTTTCCTGAAAAAAATTTTTGCTTAAGTCTGCATTCTAAGAGTAAGGCAATATTGGTGGTTTGCTAGTTTGATTTACCTAACTTCTTATTTTGCCAGTTCATATTACCCAGCTTATATAGACAGAGTCAGCAAGGTACTGCTTGTTTTACCAACCTTCCCTCCCACAAAAAATGCCCTCTTCCAAAAACAAAAAGAAAATTAGGAGGAGGATCCCAGCCTGACTCCTCTTAGGTTAATTTGGTGTCAATCAATTGTTCAGAGGAGGAAAGCGTGAGTGAGTGCAAGGACTGATGTTCAGTCAGGGGAAAAAAAAACCCACCCTGGAACATGTTCAGCATAGCTTAGAGAACAAGCTTATGTAGCTTATATAGCAACATAGCTGGAACATGCTTATGGCAAGCTGAGGATTTACACCAAAGCCATAACTGTACATTGTCAAAATACAGGTGTTCTTTAGCTATATGTTAATGTCTTTAGTCATTTTAAATTAATTTAAAAATGAAAAGTGCTGCCCAGTGTGTTGAAATTATGTGTCTAAATATTTTTGTGCCTTAAAGCTTCTTCTGTAGTAAGATTTCAGCTCTTACGTGTTTAATGAAGGATGTGATAGAAGGAGCCTAAGGGTGACCATCTCAGGTAACCGATAGAGATGCTTTTAGGATATGACAGAATCTCTCAGAATAGCTACTTTGGGGTGGGATGAATCACAGCCCACAAATGCCTATTTCTCTTCAGTGACTATAAAGAGAGAGGGGGAGTGGAGTGACTCAGTGAGATGTGGTTGTTTATATTTGGTCAAATATATTTCAAGCTAAGTGCATAAGGCTACAATCCAGAGGCAGCTCAGCTCTCCGTGGCACCTGGGATATGTCTCTCAAATATTCAGCTACGCAGCCTGGTTGGAGCACCCTGCAGCTCTCTTCTGCCTGGTGCCTTCATCGGCCTTCCCAACTGGAATCACCCTGTGAAGGGAGACGGTGCGCACATAATCAGTTTTCATCCTGATGGGGAACTGGTGTCATCCCAAAATAAAGTCAGGATGCAGACAGGGTGCGTGCCTGAATCCGTACATTACGATCTTGCAATGTAGACATGGCTTAAATTCCTCTTGCAACCAACAGGAGGAGAGAGGGGATTTGGAAGGCTTCCAGAAGCTACCTGAAGTTTGGTAAGACTGAATCCTGACATCTACTCAAATATATGCTTGCTTCTGTGGTGTGTTTTCATTGTGTATTTCTCTGCATAGATGATGAAAATAGACTAGTTTGCTTTCATGTCTGTGTACAATTGATCTCCAGCTTTCCTAGGTTAAGGAGATGTTGAGGTGCCTGGGTGCTAGGAAGTTAAAAGAAATCCTGGACTTCAAGTTCTTCTGAGAAGGGTATTTTTAAAAAAACAGAATTAGACCTAGCAGTGTCCTGTCAGAACAGCAGCTTCGCTTCCAGTTAGTAACTTTAATTTTGGCATTACTCTTTATTTTTGTAACTTGTAATGATTTCTACCAACACTTCATCCGTCCCCACTAGAGAGAGAGAAGGTGAGGTATTTTGCAAAGGCTGGCATCGATTCAGTGGTTGTTATCTGTGAATAGGGCTAGGTGCCTAGTGTTAAAATCCTGGCAGCTACCTTGACTTTTCTTTATGCTGTCATTCAGGCCACAGCTACTGAGGTTGAACTTTGCTGGTAGCAGCAGCTGTGGGTAGAGTCTAGTACTGACATAAATAGTTTTGAAGGTGTTCTTATCATTGCTGAACTTAACCAAAATGTCCCTGTTGCCATACATCATCTAGACATAGCTCAAAATTATCTTTCTGCTGTACTGAATGTCACATAAGTTGCTTGGTGTCTTCAGTGTTAGCATCATGTATGTTCCATGCTTCTCCCTTTAAATTGACAAGTTTTTTTGTTTCAGGGATTAGACTTGATTACTATGATTCAAGAGTAAAGAAGGAAAACCAACTGAGCTGGGCTCTGCACATTCCGGTTCTCCTCTTTTACTTTCAAAACAGTCCACATTTCTCTAGATGTTATATCTACACCTTTCAGAAAACTGAAGTGTGTAATAGGCATCTTTTGCAGCCTTTTATTCCTTATTAATTGTAGGGGCATGTCAAGCAGAGTGGGTGGCATTTTTCGAGTTGGGAATTTACCTTTATTTGTTATTCTTTATTGTGTTTGACATCTGAATTTCTCAGCTTCCCGAAGATGATGTCATTTTGCAGTTAAATATATAATAAGATTGTATAAATTGGCCTTGAAAATTGAAATCCTGGCCTTTTTCTTTGTAACTGATGTGGAAGACGAATGGGTGCATGGATGCCTTTCAATTTGAGTTCAGCCACTTTAGAACTCCTCACTCCTCCATTTACAGTGCAGGTGTTTTTAAAAACCTCTTTTTCTTCAGTCTGTGAGCTCATGCCTTATTTGCTGCCCACTACCCCAGCGCCATTTTGGACAAAGATCATACATTTTAACTTGAGCTTTTTGATGGACCCTATCCAAAGGGTTCTCAAACGTGACATGATTTATTTTCAGCATGCCCTGTTGAGTTGAGGGACTTCCGATGCTTCAGCAAGGAAAGGATGAAAAACGTAATAACCCGTATGAGGAGTTGGGTGGGCGCATGGCTCCTAGCTTTGAGCTCATGATTTGAGAGCCCAAGGAATTTGGGAGCACTCCAACTTTGCTTTCACTGAAGTTGAGTATCTGTCATGGTTGAAGACTGGCATACGTGCTCTGAAGCGGCGGTGATGAAATAGGTTTGTGTAGGCTATGCTAAACAATTGGGGGTGTGTTAATGACTCATCTTGGGTTTGTAGGGGTTTTTTTGAGATAACTTGCAAGTTTCCTCCCTCTTTAGAGGAAACAAATGGAGCACAGAAGCTCTTGGCCTGTCTGGCCCTTTGAATGTGCATGTGGTCTGTGGGGAGGGTGGCTGGCTCCTGTTGACTGATGGTGTCTATGCTTCTTAACTCTCCCCGTCTCCTCTGCTGGCTTGGACACCATCATCTTTCCTGCTGTAACCTTCTGGTTGACTGTGCCCAGGTTTTCCAGAATCTGTCTCATGCTTCTCTTCCTGCCTGTCATTGCTGTCTCTCTCTTTCACCCAGCTTCGTGTCGCATTTGGGTCCACCAGACCTTTCTTGCACCCCCTCTGCAGTGTGCTCTCCAGGGCCTGCCTCCTGCACGTCCGTGGGGCTCAAGCAACAGGCGAGGTTGTCTTCCTGCTGTCAGCTCCAATGTCTGGTCTCTGGCAGATGGGAGCAGCAGTTACAGGGGAAATCCTGCTAATCTCCTGTAACTTGAGCCCATTACATGCTCAGTCGCACTGTGGGCCTGGTGCCTTTCCAGCCACGCATGGACGGAGGGCTGGAGGAGGCCGTGGACACTTAACTGCAGGATATTTTCTGAGGTTTCCACTGTAGGGATTGGGAGGAAAAAAAAAAATTAAAATTGAAAATATGGTATCTTCAGCTGTATTCCAGCAGGTTTTTAAGCTTTGACAAATAGGAAAATATTTTCTTAAGTATAGCAAGAAGTGTAGCCTTGATTTAAGAAAAATCAAAATAAAATTTAAAAAAACCCCAAAAAATCAAGGGATCAGCACTCTGCCAAATTTCAAGACTGCCCCGACATGGGCAGAGTTCCCCGTTGAGTGAGTTGCAAGGTGGGCAGAGCAAGGTCGTTTTGCCTGGGCTATCCAAGAAATAGGCAAACTGTGTTTTGGCAGTAAATTAAATAAATCCTGCAGCAGATGTCCAGCATGGAAAATTTTTAACACGGGCAGCTTGAGTTTGGCAAAGTCAAAAGAATGTGGAAAATACCCACAAGACACACCAGGCAACCTTAACAGATGGAGTTACTGCTCCTATCTCCATCTCCCCCTGATACCCACCAGAATCGTCTGTTTGGGATTTTGTGGGGTTTGTTTTGTTTTGTTGTTGGGTTTTGGGCTTTTTTAAATTTTATTTTTATTAAATAGGGCAGAGTGGAGGGGGTGATCGAGCAGAGAGCAAGGGCTGGCTGGCAGGAACTTCCTTGGCAAGGAGGCATTTCAGCCTTGCCCTGGAGGGGAGGGTTGGAGATGGCAGAGCCCAAAGGAGAGGGGTTTGGTTGGGTGTTTTTTTTGTTGTTGTTGTGGAATAGAGGAATAATTGATTTTTGGGAAGCTGCATTTATAATATGCAAAACAGTCCATAGGAAACAATGGGGCCTTGGGACAGAGCTACCAGTGAATGAGCGCTTTGTTTTCCTCTTGTCTATTCATATTTCTAAACTTTTAGTGGCATTTTAAATACATTTTACACATTTTTATTTAATGTCATGAGCTGCATAAACTGCTGCCTGAAGTAGTGTTGCACTGCAGTCTTCAGCCCTTTCTGGGTAAAGATTGACTTTCAACCTAAGCTCCTTTTTAATGTATTTTTCTTAATTGCAACTCTTGTTAAATAGTCCTTGGCTGCTTTGTTCTCGCGTTTGAAAACTTCAGCAAAAATTGTTGGGAAAACTGATTGACAAGCAGCCTTGTTGTGTACCCGGGGTGTTGAACTGCCCACAATTTGACTTGAAAATGGCAACGGGTGTCATAGTCTTTGTGCCAGCACCTTTGGTACGAACGAACGTCAGTTGTAAGCTAATCGCTGGAGCTGCAGTTCGGACGGCGCTGATGTGACTTGTCTGCAAAAGGATATTAAACACCATGGCATGGATTATGTTTTCACCGGGAAGCATCCCGTACCTGCGGCCCCTAACAGCTGGTCTCAGATCTTGGGGAAGACGTGATGCGCATGTTGCTGTTAAGTGCAAATGCTGCACAGTAAGATTATGCAGCGCTACAGCGATAGCGTTGCTGCCTGAACCGGTCTGCGTTTGGGCTGTGTGTTTAAAAGAAAGGACAGGGTGCTTGTTTTTTGGTGCACAGCTCACCTTTGCAACTGACCCTTGCAGGTCTGCGGTTTCGGAACATGTTGTTTGTGAAGAGCAAAAGCTCCGAAAATTCTCCTGCGAGAAGCGGTGTGGCTGCTGTTGCGGCGGAGGGGCAGCGAGTTGTTTGCTTCTGCTGCGTGTGTTATTTCATGGAGGTATCGCTTCACCTCGCCAGTCAAACTCCTTCCCTTGCGCGAGGGAAATTCCTGGCTCATCAGTATGGATGCATTGTTTTTACACATTAGAAGTGCTGTGTTGCTGTGTCAATCATGCCGTTAGGATCAGTTTAAGAGCGGTACAGCTGACGAAGCCGGGTGTGATTGGCTGCCATATGCTGGGAGGGCTCTGGGAGAAGGAAGGGGCTGCAGTCTTTCAGCAACAGAGTTTAGGTTGTGTCTTTGCTTCATCATCTGAGGAAAAATCCCCAGATAAGGCACAGGGCTTTTCGAGCAGGAGGGGAGGAAACAAAACAAAACAAAACACAAAAAAAAAAAGGAACAAAAAAAGGAAAAAACAATAAAAGAAAATCCGAGCTGCTCATCGTTTCATGTGAAAATTAATTACTGTGATGCGATGGGAAAGACACGGCTGCTTGTTTGTATCAGATGTTCCTTTTCACGTTGGGAATGTGCCGAATAGACAGGGCTAAAACAAGGTAGGAGGATCGTTGTCCTTTATTGAATGTTTAAAGAGTTTGCTGCAGTGTGCTGCATACCCCGTGTGTGTGTGTGTGTGTGTGTGTTGCTCTAGGGAGTCGGGGAAACGACGTTTCTCCAGCGACTAGATTCTGTTTGGGTGCAATAGGTGGATTTTATGGTGACTTATTTTCAAAGGGCATTAATTTCCGACGTAAATAGCTCTCTTCAAAAATAGAATTCAAGTATATGCATATTAAAACAACGCAAGCAAAAAAAAAGAGGAAGAAATAGGTCAGTGTGTTTCGGAAGTGCTGTTACCCTAATTGGATTTTTAGCTGGGTTGTTGTCTGGTAGTGCTTCCTAGCTTTTAAGATAGAGTCAGTCTGGAAATCTGTGAAGTTTATAGCAGATAAATGTGAAGATTTAGGTGAATTAGCCTGGCTGATCTAAATAATTCCCTGTTGGAGGCTTTAACTGAAGCCAAGGCTGCCTGTCTTAGACTCGTAGGAGCCATACGATGAGATTACAGTATTTTACCCTGTTTATAAAAGTATGGGTGTTTTTTTGCACTGGGATTCCTTGTGCTCTTGAAGGCAAGTTGGGAGAGTGTCCGTCTTGTAGTTTAGCTGAGTGTTTCCCCTGCCCTTTCCAGGTCTTTTGTCTCGGCAGCAAAACAGAACCTGTACGCGAAAGCAAGGAAAACAAGGATAATAATACATGCTGCAATTATCTGATCTTTATACATTTTTAATGAGAGAACACACAGCTAGCAGAATAATTTAATGAGCAGGCTGGCTTTTAGAGCAATGATTTCACTGTGCTGAGGCACATCAACTTTCTTTCTGAGGCGGAGCCTCGGGAAGGAATGGAGATGATTTACGGTAAATGCTCTGGAGAGAAGGAGAAGGGTTATTTAGACAGAAGTCTGTAAAATTCTGGAAGAATAGGGGAGGAGCTAATAACAATTACTTATTAGATTGCAAGGAAACTTTGCCGTCATATTGCAGGAGGGGTCCGAGGACTTTTCCTCACCCTGTGACGTGCTGAAGCCTCTTCAACTCTCTTAGGCTGCCATATGTATTGATGGTGCTCAATACCTTTTAGGGTCCCACACAATTAGCAACCCCAATTAGCACTCTGTCTTCAGTTACGCTACGGCAAAGCCATGTATATGTACAGTATATAATATAGGGGGGGTTTAATTTCTTCTCTTTTTTCCCCCCTCTAGCAGCTGGCAAAAAAGCAAGGAAATGTCGCTATCTTCTTTCTTCAAGAATAGCCATGAGCATTTTATATAAATATTTGTATTCGGAAAGAATGTGGGTAGAAAAATGAACCTTTCACTGCCTAGAAAAGCTTTTGATGGTGCAATTTTGGGGAAAGTTTTAAGGGTTTTGTTTGTTTGTTTTCCCCCTTAGGAACAAGTTATACTAGTTTTAAAAGTACTGCATTAAATAGGCCCTTCTAGGCCAGCTGTCCCTCCGCTTTTCCAAGGAGAAGTACAGGGCACAGGCTCAAAACCCCTGATGTCACCTCCGGCTCCTTGCGGCTGACTCTACTCAGAGGAGGTAGATTCATATTCCCCATTCCCTGGCTAAAGACTGCTCAAGACCTGCAGCTAGGCAGTTGGCACCCCTTCAGCTTACGAACTGGTTATTTTCAAGTGCTATGCTCCTCTAAGTAACATCAACTTCGTGTCTTCTGAGAATTTCAGACTCTGCTAACAAGTGAAGCACGTGTCAGGGTATAGAGCTTTATTATTAAAAATCCACAGGGTGTGGATATTTATGTTTAAATATCTGTCACTGTCAATGTTTAAATGTGGTGTTAAAAGTCAAAATAATCTTTTCCAAGCTCTAAAATGTGAGCCAAACTTTTAATCTCTGCAAGTAAAATCCTTTTCATGGACAGCTTACGGGGAAAACTCTTCAGTCTCGTGTTTTGAGACTGCCTTTCAGATAATTTGCTGCTTTTTGTACCTTTGAGATTGGCAGTTAGGCGTAAGGAGTACAATGCCATACATTACAAAGTAAAAATTTGCGTTCATCACTCAATCAAATAGTTTTTAGCAAGCTATTGACAGGCAACCAAGCGTCAGAAGGATAGAAAAAAAAGACTCTATCCTGCCCAAGGAATACTTTATTTAGATACATAGGCGTGTTTTTTCTCTTGGGGGTGGGTAGAGGTGGTAGTAAATACTTTGCATTTACAATTGTTATATAAATAGTTGGTAATAAAAAATATATTTTGATCAGCTTCTGGTACCTCTTTTTGTTTAGTAGTATCTTGTCCTCATAATTGCTCTGTGGATTTCATCAGACCCATTAGTGCGGAAATGTCTTGCTGTGTGCAGTCTGTCTGTTTTCAACGAATAATTACTCTGCTTAGAATTAGTTTCTTCATTTTCCTAAGGTAGGGTTTTTCTAATGAGTTGCTTGTCCTGAAGTAGAATGTTATGACTACAAAGTGTTTCTAAAGAAAAAAATCAAGTTCTTTATTTGTAAGCACGTATTTTATAGAAATAATAATAATAAAAAAAAGATTGTGTGCTACTTATTTTTGCAGGGTGAGGGGAAAAGAAAAATAGCTCTGAATGTTCTGTGGGTTTGCAGGCACTCTGGTAACTCATTTCTGTTGTGAATGAATATCATTCTCTGTTGCTTGCAAGTATGTCAGAAATAATCTGTACTGTGTTTATTTGTAAAAAGTTCTGTAAAATGCTCTTTTTATAGTATTGAGAGATGAGGAAAAACACATAGTGTTCAAATTAAATTCCTCATTAATTATTTCGCATGCGGTTTTAATTTCTTAAGCTATTACTTAGACACATTGCTAAGATTTAAATTTCATATAATGGCTATTAGTGATGCCTTGTTTTCTAATGTTACTAGGGATTTCTGACTTTGAGGATTTTTTTTTCTTTCATGGGAAAACTTTTTTTTACAAATCAGTGACCTTCTCCACCTTTTTTAAATAAAAACACAGAGCTTTTACAGAATTGCAGCACAAGAGAATAAAATTGTGTATTTGCAGCCCAGAAAGCCAACCGTATCTTGGGCTGCATTGAAAGCAGCATGACTAGCGGGTCAAGGGAGGTGACTCCCCCTCTACTCTGGTGAGACCCCACCTGGAGTACTGTGTCCAGTTCTGGGGTCCCCAACACAAAAAGGACATGGTAGTGTTGAAATGAGGCCAGAGGAGGTCCATGAAGATGATCAGAGGGCTGGAGCACCTCTCCTATGAAGACAGGCTGAGAGAGTTGGGGTTGTTCAGGCAGGAGAGGAGAAGCCTTTGGGGAGACCTCATCGCAGCCTTCCAGTACCTGAAGGTATCTACAGGAAAGCTGGAGAGAAACTGTTTTCAAGGGCATGGAGTGATAGGACAAGGAGTAATGGCCTTAAACAGAAGGAAGGTGGGGTTAGAACAGATATTATGAAGAAACCCTGCACCATGAGGGTGGTGAGGCCTCAGGTTGCTCAGGTTGTTTAGAGAGGCTGTGGCTGCCCTCTCCCTGGCAGTGTTGAAGGCCAGGTTGGATGGGGCTTTGGGCAACCTGGTCTAATGGGGGGTGTCCCTGCTCATGGCAGAGAGGTTGGAACTAGGTGATCTTTGTGATTCCTTCCAATGAAAACCATTCTGTGTCTATGGAAATGACTTGCTTTGCAATCTGTTAGTATATATTTTCTTTTTAAAACCATTTTTCCAGCTTTAAATTGTAAAGATAATTGGATGTGCTATGTGTAATACAGTGTGTTATAGTTAACTAGTGTGAACCAGTGCTATGTAACTGGTGTGTAAACAGGCTGAAACTGTAGCCTACGGAAAATGAAATTCATTTCAAGAGGGTATCAGTGCTGAAAACTAGTTCAAAGAATAGTAGTATTAACTGCTTGACTAATTAAACTAATCTTCTTATACATTATTAGCAAATGCGGGGCGAGTTGTTGGTTATTGATATATAGAGTCCAAAGTCTTTTTTAAATACAAACTTTTTGACTGCATTTGGGGTAGAGGGTGTGTGAGGAGGAAGAAACCATGTAGCCCTGTTCTGGAATCTGCCAGCTTCTTAACCTCCCTGTTTATTTTTTATTACTTTTTAAAAATAAGCCTGTTAAAACACCGAGCTCAGTATTTTGGGCATGCTAAAAAAGGAAAATTCCAGGGCTGTGACAATTGAACAACATACCCAACAGGAGATTAAATGCAAAATCCTTATAGCTAACACAAAGAAATGCTAATTATCTGGGGGACTTTTTTTTTTTTTTTTGTGCTAGTGATGGTTATTAAAGCTGTTGGCAAGAGCCAGCACGCAGCTAGCCACTTCTGCAGAAGACCTGTAGGATTCTTTGAGCCATAAGTCTGGCAGAGAACCTGGGGGGCTTGTGATACCTTAAACTGTGCAAGTTAGAAGAGCTCAGCTGTAGTTCTGCTAAACAAAAGGGATAAACACTGCATTTGGGCTTCCCCCCCCCCCCCCGCCCCCATTTTTATAGCTAGATATATGGCCATAAATATATCCATACCTTTGTAATACACTCATAAAAATCTGGGGTTTTTTTTATTTTTGTGACTTTTTGCCATACAAAGCCAATAGCTAATGAAGGTAAGTAGGAAGGAGTTAATGGCACAGGTTCTTTTGCATAAAGAAATGGATCAAGAAATAGGAACAGATGGTTCATATTGGAGTCTATTAATTTTTTTTATATTTTTTAGTCAATAATTTTTTATCACTTTCTGAGTGGATGATAAACAGCATTTCAAGAAGGTCTGGATGTGGCAGGTTGCTGAACTCATAAATAGAGATGAGGTCGGTCTTGGAGGTTTATGTGCTGTAAAATCTTTTCTCCTGCAGAGAATACAGCACCTCTGACAATAGGCAGAATTAGAGGATACAAGTAAGGAAAAATACAGAAATATTTTCCCTCTGTAGTTTTGTGGAAGGAAGCCAGGGCTTGGTTAGAAATGCTTGCTTTTTTTGTCTGTGTGTGTGAATTTTGAAGGCAACTTTTCAGTATTTTTTTGTTTGGTGAGAGATCACTGTTAAGGGATAGGCCTAGCAAATAATTTATTTGTTTTTTAATTCTCTAGCATTATCCCCAGTCCAAGCTGAATGTCATGTGTCATCATCTATCATCTGCGTGTCTGTCCCACGTGTCCCCCCCCATGCTGATTCTGATGATTTTTATGGTTGTCTCTTTTTCAATCACTGTGTTACGTATGCTTCAGGTATACTAAATGGCTCCTCAGCCCTGTCACCCTCCAGCTTCCCGAATGCCACGATTTTTGCACTTTTATGGGTATTTTGGACGGTTTTCTGAACTTTGTATAAATCTAACCTTAAATTGTAAAGTGGCAACGTTTCAGGTCATCCTTCTGAGGGCTTGAAAATAATTTTGAGTGCTGAGTTTCAGTGTGTCAGGTTTATGCCTTAACTCTCTCCTCTGGCAGCTCTGTGTGGGAGATTCCTGACATTGAGGTGGGGGAAATGACTACCTTGTAGGGTATCAAAGCCTTGTTTTTGGCCATTTTTTTATCTTCTTTGGGTGCACCTTATCATTCTGGCAGTGCCTCTGGTGAGACAGGCAGGCCCATCGCTGGCAGGAGCATAGTTCTGCACCCAGTTGATGATTTGGGACTCGAGCATTTTACTTTTTAAAAGGCTGCAACAGAAGGTACGGGATTTCCCTGATGGCCACCTTCACCCATGGCACGGCATCCCCAACTACAGCTTCTGACTGCTGTAAGGAGACCATAGCTGGCTTTCCCACCTTGATCTCCTCGCCCCACAGCCCAAAAGCGGCGGGACCCGGGGTACCTCCTCGGGCTGGCGAGAGGCTTTTGCGGAGGAGGCCGCCGGTGTGTGGGCTGCTGGTGCTGGGGATTGCAGTGCTGCAGTCCTTATTGGCATGCTGAACATGTGCCGGCAGCACGGCGCGACGCTGTCCTGGAGCTCTAGCACTTGTGTTTAAAAACTTTTCATGTGTATATATATATTTCTTTTCTTTCTTTTCTTTTTCCTTTTTTTTTTTTTTTAAATTTTCAGTTTCCTTGTGTGTTTTAGTCTCCCTCTGCTAATCCTAGGATGCACTTTGGGACTGGATTGCTTTATTGCTGTAATTACAAGGGGGTACTGTGAAGCAAACACATCCCCCCACACCCCCCAGATTTTCTTCGCCACAGTGGGGAAGGCATGAAAGGCTTTGGAAGTGCCTGCACTGACGTGTTTATAAAGGCAGTGTGCTTTTTTTGCCCTTTTTTTTCTTTTTTTTTTTTTTTTTTAAGACCTCATTTAATGCTTACCACTTTACGTAGTGAGACCACTTTCAAAGGCTTTGGTACCCACGGTAGCAGTTCTTTGAAGTGGAAACAGCAGCAGGGGACAAGCCAGAGGCTTAATCCTTGGTGTTAAAGGTCCTAAGTGGTGAGAAGCCATAACATCCAATATCAAGTTGAGAAGCTGGAGAGCAGTCCTGGAACTAAATCCACCTCCTGGACCCAGACCTCATCCTTGCAGCTAGAAGTGATTGGACATTTCCATAGGACACAAGGGATCTAGCCGCACTCCTCTCTCTCTCTGCTTTCCCACTCTCTTTCTGTCCCCCTTTCTCTCTCCAGTCTCTTGAAGAGCAGGACATGACCGCTGAAGGCCGAAGGAGAGAAGTCTGAGAACAAACACGTGTTTCTGCAAGGTTTGGTTGGGGCTTTTTTGCCTTCCCAAGTTAGTAAATCATCTCTCTGGAGTGTAGAGCAGGTGGCCCAGTCACTTGTGTGATCTGCAGGTCCTCGTGGGCATGTGCCTGTCCGGTTAGGTTGGTGGCTCTGTGATGGCCCCAGGAGATAAAGCTGTGCCCTTACATCCCGAGTCATCCTTTGGAGGTGCCCGTCTCCTGTTTGACATGAGGACAGTGAAGGAGATTGTGCTTTTTGGTCACCAGTGATTCATTAGAGTGCCTGAAGATAGGTGTAAAGAGTCTGCCATCTCCAAAATCTGATTGTTTGAAATAGGAGCTGAAAGTGTTATGTTTCTCATGGGAGGACTTGAGGATCAGTGTGTACCTATGGTTCTGTAGCCAGCCCTGGCTGCAGGACTAGGCTGCTTGTCCTGAGCTGGGGAAAGCAAAAGGGTAAGCTGAGGACAGGAGTATGAGCCTTGACTGGCACATGACTGTAGCTATTAGGGTTACCTGTCACCAGGGGTCAGAGGCTTTCTGAGGAGGACTTTCCTTCTCAACCATTGAATTTAAGAGCCACTGGCGATTCTGACAACTATTCAAATAAACTAATCTTTAAGTAGAAAAAAATTTTTTAATTTATTCATGTTTTTAACTGTCAGTAAATCACCTACCTTCACCTTCTGGCTCCTGCAAAGATTGTGTGGTTTTCCAACTGGTAATTCAGTGTCCACTGCCTCCCGCTCAAAATTTAGCGGTCCTCGTCATCAGTTTGTATAAATACAATATTCTTTCAGTTGCCTCAAGCCTCATCATTGTCTCTTCATATACATAAGCCTTTCTGTAGCACTGATGGTGGTGTTGCTGTTCTCCCCCTCTTTTCTAGCTCAGCAGTAATTTCTTTGGGATGGTGGGGGGGAGCAGGGATCTCAACTTGATTTATGGCTCAACATCCTCCATCGCTAGATGTAGTAACATAATGCTTTTCGGTTTTCCTTCGATATTGCCAGATGTTCTGTTTGGTTTATACTCCATCAGCTGCTGAGTATTTTGCTGAAGTTTTCATCGAATTGCCCATAATGTCTGCAAGATCTTTCCTCTCTAGTAGTGTCTTGTTTGAAGCTTGTGTTGTGTGTGTCCTATTTATTACTTTTTGATTTTTTTTTTTCTCCCTCATCTGCATTACTTTGCCTATTTTTCTGTTAAACTCTTAGGTCATCTTCTTATCCAGTGTAGTCATTACCATCACATCATTTTGTAAGTCTTCACAGTTGCTTTCAGCTAGACATTGCAAAAATTTGATGCTAACTGCAAGCTACCTTTTATTGTTTATGGTTATGTTGCAAAGCAGACGAGGACAACTGTGTCTGTAAACTTTCTCATGAAAATTACAACAGACTACTAGAAGTAAGAGCATCCTATCTAACCATATGAGCTTGCTGGGTTTGGGGGCTTTTGTAGATTTTGTTGACCCTGAACTTTTGCTTCAGTCTTCACGCCATCTGGAAATGCTTAGCACTTTTAGCTAACATTTTTAATTACACTTCTTTTAACACCCATAAGGCTTGTGTCATCACGAGAGCGAGGTCCCATAAAAATCATCAGCTTATGAAGGTTGAGATGTTTCATTTGCTTTTATTTTTACTTAATTTTGGGCTTTGAGGATTTGTACTTTACAGCTCTTCTCTACAGTTGTCAGAATTGCACTCTAATAAAATCCGACAGTTCCTTGTAAACATACTTGTAGGTGATGAGGCTTTATGAAATGCACTTGATGTTTTTGGGCTTCCAGTGAAATGGGTGAGAGGTAGCTGTGCAGCTGCAGGGTTGTGTAGTGGGTCCTTTAACTTGAGGATTCATTTTACAGGAATCAATATAGGTGATATAGGTGGTTGAATTTGGTTGGTGGTTTTGGGGGTTTTTGTTTTGTTGGTTTTTTTTTCTTAGAAATAAAATTAAAATATAGTAATGGTCTGCTTTGGTAAAGAAAACTTGTATCTCAAATCTCATGGTCTCCAGACACCAAAATACTAGCAAACTTCACTGAAGGGAAAGGTGAATGTGGTGGTGTTCATTTTTGGAGCTCTTCACTGCAAGGTAAAAATGATTGCCCTGACACAGGACTTTAGAAACAGTGAGCAAGTTTCTACTTTTCTGATTTAAAGATACTTTTTTTTTTTTTTAAAACTGTGTGTCTGTTTTGACTCTAGTGCAGCAGTTAATAAATTTAGATTGTGCCTTATGCATCAGCAGGTTTATTCTTTAAAATTTTCCTGCTGGTGGACCTTGCTCATTGGGTGAAGATTTGGCTATAACAAAGCCAGAAAAAAACCCCCAAAACCCAGGATCTTAAATTGTGGCTTTCCATACAACTTTCCAAAATACTAAATAAATTTTAAAACACAACCAAACCAACCCTCTTCATATGTACATTGAGTGAGAAGGACCTGTGTTTCTGATGGATGAGAAACTTACCATGAGCCAGCAGTGTGCTCTTGCAGCTCGCAAGGCCAATGGTATCCAGGGCTCCATCAGCAGAGGGGTGGCCAGCAGGGACAGGGAGGGGATTGTCCCTCTCTACTCTGCCCTCATAAGGCCCCATCTGGAGTACTGTGTCCAGATCTGGGGCCCCCAATACAAGAAAGATGTAGAACTGTTGGAGAGGGTTCAGAGGACAAAGATGATCAGAAGGCTGGAGCAGCTCCCCTACAGAGAGAGGCTGAGGGAGCTGGGCTTGTTCAGCCTGGAGAAGAGAAGGCTGCGGGGGGACCTCATTGCAGCCTGCCAGTCCCTGAAGGGAGCATACAAACAGGAGGGGAATCAACTTTTTAAAAGGGCAGATAATGGCAGGACAAGGGGGAATGGACTAAAGCTAAAGGAGACAAGGTTTAGATTAGATATTTGGAGAAGCTCTTTATAGAGAGAATGGTGAGGTGCTGGAACAGGCTGCCCAGAGAGGTGGTGGATGCCCCATATCTGGAGGTGTTCAGGGCCAGGTTGGATGGGGCCCTGGGCAACCTTGTGTAGATCCAGGCCTGGAGGTTGTTGGCCCTGCCTGTGGCAGGGGGGTTGGAAACTCTACAATCCTTGGAGTCCCTTCCAACCCAGACCATTCTATGATCTTTGTTGATAAGAGATCCTAAAAGCATAAAACCAGAATACCACTGCATGTTTTTAGTCTCTGCTTTTTCTGTCTCTTTAGAGTATAATAGTGCTTTTTTATTTGCAGATGGGCAGTTCTGTTCAGTTGCTATAAAGTGGTACCATGGTTACTACTATTTCAGATGATGAGCAGAGGGATGAACATGGAGAAGGGCCTTTCAAGTAGGTTTTCAAGATTTCTGGAGTCTCTGCATTGTAATCAACTGGGTATCTGTAAAAGCCACATGTTGGCAATGTTTACTCTGCAGCTCACAAAGTTGCAGAGGGTTACTAGAGGGCATGGTTTTAAACAGAGAATGAGTTTGTTAATTTTTTAGGGGATTTTCTGTTCTGGTTTGATTTTTGTCTCAACTTCTTTGTTGGGGAAGTGTTGTATGAAAATGAAAGAACCCCTACCAAGTGTCAGGGGACAGTGTGTGTACTTAGGAAAGAGGATAGAGGATATAAAATATCTTATAAATAAGATAAGCAAATACTGCATTGAAATGAGGTGTGTTCAACACAGAAATTGGTTAAGTCAGTTTTGCAAAGCTGTTTTTTGGAATGTGAATGTGTATAAGCATAGCAGCAGCAGTCTCCTTGCTATGTTTATAAATGGGCAGGGGTTTTTATCTCTGAATATTGTTGATGTTATTCATTTGGCCAAATCCAAAACATTTTTTGTGCTATCTGTTGACTCTGTAACACAGAAGACTTGACGTATGGTCTCGTCTGTCAAGGTGAGATTTATTCAGGGTTAAAGGAAGCTTTTGAACTGCAATTTATCACACAAGTTGCGCAAGGCAATACAAATTGTACTGCACAAAAAAGAAATGTGGCTTAACACACCCACTTAGAATCACAGAACCATAGGGGCTGGAAGGGACCTCAAGAGATCATCAGGTCCAACCCCCCTGCCAAAGAAGGTTCCCTAGGACAGGTCACACAGGGAGGCGTCCAGATGGGTCTTGAATATCTCCAGAGAAGGAGACTCCACACCACCCCTGGGCAGCCTGTGCCAGGGCTCTGGCACCCTCACTGGGAAAAAGTTCTTCTGTATGTTGGTGCGGAACTTCCTATACTCAAACTTGCAGCCATTGCCCCTTGTCCTGTCTCCACAGTCCACTGAAAAGGGGATTTAGGACTAAGCTTGAAGTACAGCAAATGAATTAAACCTTTCGAGAGGACAAACCTGTCAAGACTTCCTTGAACTAGTCTGAATTTTCCACTGCAATGTAGGCAGGAGCTTGCCCAGAGCCAGTTGCTCGTTGCCACGGCCTCCTCATAGGCTTCTCCCGAGTGGGTGAGCACCGGGCTGTGTGGGCCCCGTTAGGAGGGGGAATCCCAGACCTTACAGATGAGCAGAGATAGTAGGAAAAAAGTTGGGATGGGTGCTCTGTCAGAACATTTCTGGGAAATGTATTTTGTTTTTGGCTGCCAAAAAAATGTTGCAGTACTTTGTGTCAAGGGATGAAAGACTTTTTTTTTTTTTCAACTTTCCTCTTGAAAGACAATTTACAGTGTCGTCCTGAGTAACCTTGTGCTTTCCTGTGACAAGTTACAGTAAAATGATTCTGCTATCTGAAAACAAAGTATCAAGATGGAATTGTTTCAATATTGCTAAAAAAGAAATGCTTCTACTTCCCTGCCTCCCCAATATCTTTACTGGGGTTGGTGGAGCATCGAGATGCTGACATTTTCTTCTGGAGAGTTTTCAACGAGAGCTAGTGAGAGTAGGGAAAACTTTTTTCTCTCTTTCCATGTTAAACAGCTGAGTTAAAATAGAGAGAGATTATCACTTAAATAGTGAGGAAAAACTTTGATTTAAGGCAGGGACAGAGCCGGGTTTGGGACCTGGGAATACTAGATTAACACTGCCTAACCAGTCAGCATTGCTCTCTGAATCCATTCCCTTTTTAACTTACAAGCTAACAGAAATTAAAAGGAAGGCTCTGTACATTAAAGTTGCTCTTATAAGATAGGTTTGGGTTTTTTTCCTTCCAGAAGTTGGAATATGTCCCCTTTCACTGTTACAGACAACTGAACTATGCAGAGAAAAATCAGTATGAACTATCTGATGTCATTACAATTGTCTTCCCGAGTGTGTTCCTGTGTATCCTCTCTGTGCATTAAGTACTTTGGCTCCTGTTATATATTAAAAAGGGGGGAGGAAAAAATGTTTATTTTCTACAGTGAAACTGGGTTAAAAAGTAACTTTCTTCAAGTGGCAATGGGTGGTGAGCTTTTTGGACTGAGGGAGACGCGTTACACAAATTAAAACAACAGATCGATGTGACCCATTTTTATTGGGTCAGTGCTTCTTAATCAGTGCTCAAGCAGAGAGGAAGGTCAGTGGCAGTACTGCACACCAAACCCAAAATTCATCATCCCAGAGATCAGGACCAAAAAAAAAAGGAGAGAGAAAAAAAAATAGTGTTTGCTGTGGCAGGCAGTATCTGCAGTGTTACTGTGCACTCCTTCCAGTTTGTACTCTGTTATTTGCCTCAGGATTAAAGAGAAGTTGTCAAGATTTCCAGGAAAGTAGAAATTTCACCAGAACTTGCAAATACTCTGAGAAGAGCTCTTTGTTTCTCTGCCACAAGTTGCAAAAACAGTTTTAGAGGAAAAGCATTCTCTTTCTGAACTCGCGATACCTATTTGATTGTAGAAAAGAAGTTTGCTAGCTGCATATTTACTTTATTCCAGGGAGGATAAATTTCCATTATGTATTGTCAAACACAACACAAGTAGCCTCTGAAGCGTTAAATGTTTTGGAGGGTTTTGGTTGTGTTGTGGGTTTCTTTTGGTGGACAAATAAACTGTGTAAATTTGGAAGAGAAAATCTTGCACTGTCCTCTTCACATTGAGCTTGATAAGATATTTTCTTTGGTCGCCTCGGAGGACCAAAGATAACTGGGCAAGAAGCAATCTCTGGTCAAAACACAAGAAGACAAGAAGGGAACTGGCCTTCAAAAAGGATCAAGAACTTGTTGAATGCTACTTTTTTTTTCTTTTTTCCTCTAGGGCCATGCCAAAAAACCCCATATACTGGTTTCTCTTCAACTGGGAAGAGTCTTTGAAAAATGGCTTTTAGTGGAAGATTTCAGCTTCTGTTGTATAAAACAGTTGCTAGTATAAACACTATTTATTTAAAAAGTAAAAATTAAATTACCTTTGAAGGTGCTTGATAAAATCTGCTTGCTGTTCCATAGGTGATCTGAAGTTAGGTTGCTGTTCTGCCTCTTTAGCTGCCATAAGATACAAAGTACTCTGACATAGATGCTTAATCTGGCTTTGCAGCATGTCCCCTGAGATAGGTAAGAAGTAGAACGCTCGCATATGTTCTGCTTCACGAGGATTCCTGTAGTTTCAGAAGTAAATAAAACTGTTGTTGCATGCTACCTGCATGCTACTAATAGAAAGGGGAATTGAAATGGACACTGATGCAGTCTTGCTTGGGCAACCCTCTGAGAAGTAACGACACTCTTGAGGATTTTTCTTTTCCTCGTTGGAAGCGTGTTCCTGTTGTGATGAGTCGCTGCTTCCAAAATATGTTTGAGATGGTTGGGGTCTGGCAGAATGCCATCGGAGTGCCTCACTCGGGCTCCTTTGGGGACATTTTCTGGTTTTCCTCCTCCGCTGCTGGATTGCTAAGAAAGTGTTGCTTCTGAGAACGCTCCTAAGTGATGTAGGTAGAGGTGCAGAAGAAGGGATCTTGGTGCTTCTTCCTCTTCTGGTAGGTTTTAAAAGCGCTTTTCTCCAAGCTGTACTTTCACCGGAAGGAAAAGGCATGTTCTCTCTTATAGTTCAACCCATTCAGGAGTAATAAAAAGACAGGAACAGCACAGATTTATGTCAGGGGGGTTGTAATTTGTCATCTTAACTCCCCAGCCCCATTTGCTGTTTTCAGATTTTTGTAAATCTCCAAAGTCCTGAAGTGTTCCCTTCCATATCCATGTTCCATTCCAGAGAATCCAGGCTTTTGTCAGAAATTCTGAAAGCCAGTCGGTCTCCCTCTCCGTATCCTACTTCCCACACACATGATGATGAAAGGCACTTTCTGACACAGCAGCATTCAAAAAGGGAATGGGCAGGATCTGTGGAAGGAAAGTCCAGCGAGACGTATTAAAGACAAAGACACCAGTTGCTGGGAGAAGATTAATGGAAATTACCACGCTCTGCCTGACCTGGTTTTGTGCTCTTCTGTGGACAAGTGGTATTGGGCTGTAGTTGGAGGCTGGATGCTGGGCGAGATGGGCTTTTCAGCTGACCTGCTGAAGTCATCCTTGTATACTTGGGTATCCTGTTCTCAGGTAAAATGCAAATGGAGAAAGCAATGTGGAAATAGAGGTATTTTATCTCAGAATGGCAGTGCTGGTTGGATTTTGTGCAGGGAGTCTGTTCAGCAGAATGGGTTTAGCGCTTAAGAGGCAGTCGGAGTTAATAGCATTAGGTAGTGCTCTTCCTGCCCTCGCCTCGGGAGCTTTGTTTGGATGTGCCATGCAACTTCCCAGAGCTGGGTAATTTGTAGGAGTGGAGTATTAATAACGCTATTGGCTCTCTTAAACATATTTTAATTTACATGAAGCCCTTGGTTTATTCAGACCGATGCTTGTCTCTCAGCGCAGAGCGATGCTGTTTGTCACATAAAGAAGTTACCTCGGTGAGAGTTTCTGCCTTCTGGGCTCAGTGCGAAACTGGAGTGGAGAAAATAGAAAACTGACAGCAGCCCGAGCTCTTTTAAATTGTGCTCCTGTGTAACAGCATGTTATCGGTCCTTTGGCAGGTGAGAACAGTCATTTGATCACGCGTTCCCTCCATGCTGGTCTAAAAAAATTTCACAGTACGTAAGCACAGTTTTCTATAAATATTTTTGCAGTCCTAAAAAAAAAAAGATATAAAATAAGAAAACAAATACAATAGATGTCTGCAGCCGGCCGCGAGTAGAAGCTCCTAATGCAGTGGGGTACCCTTCCCTGGGGAATTGGGTTTGATTAATAGCTATTACGTGGTGCTCTCTGCCAAAAGCAAAACATTTGTGTCCACAAGAGGCCAAGCGATAACGTCATTGCTGCTGGGGATGATTAACTCTGCTCACAGAGGCACAGAATCAGAAATTGCTTTCGCCCGCTTGTCAAGGTGGGAGCAGAGTTTGCTGCACAAAATTCATACACCGAAAGGATACCATCAGGTTCCCTTGGGCTTAGAAATAAGAAGCGTTTAAGTTACAGACAGTGAGAGAAGGTGCAGACCAAGAGAGGAGGGGAAGGTGCAGTGGAGTGCGATGAAAATGATTGGGGGAGAAAAAAACCCACCCCAAAACCCAACAACCTCCCCCCAAAATGTTTGCTAGAGGAAGAAAAAACTGTTTTCTGCTATTGGGTTTTAACTGAGGCATAATGAGCATTAGTTTTATCAGCATGACTTCGAAGCACTTTGATGTTCGAAAATACACTTGTGGGCTCCAGTCACCTACGGACTTAAAGTTCAGCAGAAATATTTCATGGTCCATTAGCGAAGCAGTACGGTGGATTGCTGGAAAGATCCCGGGCTGTGCCTGGTGTTTCCCAGTAGGTGGTACGCCTTCCTCCACACCTGCTTCCCCGGGGACAAAGGACACTGGCGTTGTTATATTGTAAAGCCAGCTTCAAAGTCGGCCGGCGGGTTTTAATAAGCAGCTCGTTGCCTTACTGTAAATAGTGTGGGGCATACTAAAAAGCCTTGAACCCGGCACTTCAGTAATCTTGAGAAGGAGAATATGGCTCGTTTAGGGGAAGTGATATTTGGAGGTCATGCTTAGTTTAAATAAAACAGACCGGTGTTTTCTAACCTGTCCTGGCGCTTCTCTCTGCTTAAGTAAAATGCAGTGAGGATTGACTCTGGGTGAAGTGTTCATCTGAATTACAGTTGGCAAGTGTTCATCTCTCGTTGCATAACAGGCAAAGAGAGATGTTGCAATAGTTATCTCCAAATCAAGCAAATAAAAGAAATAACGGATCTTTTGTAAGTGAGGACGCTTTTTGACTTCAGCAGAGTCCAGGTTGAATTAATAAGAGGAATGGTGATTGGTATTTTAGTGGTCTTGGCTCGCGGCCGCTTGGTCAAACTAGTGGGCTGCTTCTCTGCTGGGGCTGTTCTGTCTTCCTTTTCATTTGAGCAGCGCAGGTTTGCTTGATGTAAAACGAAAGCTGCTTATCATCTCAACAAGGTGGGGGGAAAAATACCCCTTGAAATGATTGAAGAGATGTTCACAAGTTTCATTTGAACTTTGTGGTAGAAAATGTGCTCATTGCTTTGCATTGTAATTGAATGGCTATTCTTAAAAAATGTGTAGGGAACAAAAAGGTTGTCCATTCTTCTTTGCTGTCAATGAATGATGTTTTGTCAAAGTCTGTCCTGTTTTCTCTTGGTTTTGAACTATTTTTTGACTTTGCAACGGTTTGGAAAAAAAGCCAGAGCCTGATTCTGGTTTTAATGCTGTAATTTTACTGACCTATGTAAAGACATTACTAAACTCTACCATACATGTCCAGTCTTACTTGATATTTACAATAGGTTGCATATTAAAAATACGAGTATTCAAAATTGGTAGGAGATATGAAGGTGGGAACTGGTAGGAATATGAAGCTGGCATACTACTCACTGGTGAATGATGCCTCTGTGCTGTCACATCACTTTCTGGTCCTGCTTCCTAATCTGGTGGGCTGATGGAGTGAGAAAAGCCTATCCACCACGCAGAAATATCTCGCATGTTCTCTCTTCAAGAATATAATGTATTCAAATGTGATTAGCAAGCATGCCAAATGTCACATTATTTGTCTGTAAAATTATGTGGTTTTTTTTCTTTTATCTTTCTGTTTTGTCTTCATTCACGTTAGGAACTTTTGATGTAAGATCCTCCCTGTATGGGTTAGTGGGGATTTTGTGCAGTGAGGCTTAAATTAGCACGCGATGACCGAGAGTCAGCCTTCCTTTCCAGGGACAGGGAGTACGTCCTGTGGGATACAGCATTGTAATTACAGGAGCTTGCACTGAGGAGCCAGACCTGCTGCAGGTGAGGTGCAGGGGAAGGAGCAGGGCTGCAGGCTGGGCTGTCATGCCTTGTCACGCCTGTTCTGCTCCATCGGGTATGTGGGGAACACGGGCAGTTGGGCACGCCTTGGTGGAGTTGGCCAACACACATGGTGCAGGGTGCTTTATGCTGCTGCATTGGCTTCATTCTGCCCTGGGGGAGGCAGATCATAACAGATCCAGGCTTAGCTGAGGGTTAAGCTGCTGCCTTACTTTCCTTGTTGGGGAGTTTGAGGGAAGGCAAGAGAAGACGGTGCGGGGGAGTCAAGGAAATGGCAGGTAGCAAGAATTGAAAGCGATGCTGGAGTGTGCTTGTAGGGTCATGGCTGTCCTTTGGTGTGCAGCTTCCCTTCTGTTTGGAGGCCTTGATTTGCTATTTAAAGCACAAACAATGAGGAAAAAATACCAGTTTAAAAGAATGTAACAGTGAGTTACAGTTGAAAAACTAAAGCAGAGTCCCACCATCTGTTGTACGAAAGCACCTGCAAGTGTGGCTGTGTCCTGAATGCTTTGAAAGTGGAGTCCACTGTGCAGCTGCAAGCAAGAGGTACGACTCCACGGGACTTAGATGCCTTTTCCTGGCCCTAAGGGTGAGGATTCAATAGTTGTGGTCTTTGAATATCTGTACTTCCGTTGTGAGTGTTCAAGATACTTAACTTGGTCCGGTGACAGAAGGGTCCCTACATATTAGACTTACACAGGGAATCTTTCCACTAGGTTTTGGCTATAAACATCTGGGAATGGTTGTATTATGTCCTACACTGCCTATTCCAGGTAAAATCACTGACAGTCTAGGCTGAAGGAAGTGGCTAAATCACAGGTATTATTTCTTATAAGTTAGTGTATCTCCTGGTCATGTATCTGCGACTCAATTGAATTGCATAGGAGTGTGAATCAAGGTGGCACATGGTTAAGTCATTGCTGGTTTGCGTACTTGTGGAGCATTAAGCCAGCAATGCTTATGGTCAACTGTATGTAAGGATAGAGAGCCTGTTTTTACTGCTTACAACTTCCAGCCAGAGCTTAAAATTTCAACCTGAAATTCTTTGTGCACAGTGCCCACTGCAGGCTCCTTGTTTTGTTTCCATATTGAAGGATTCCTCAAGCAAATTTAAGACCACAGACATATTTTTCCGAAAGTAAGGAGTTTGGGTTTGCGTGGAAGCATATAAAAGTTGTAGCAGCAACCTGCTTTGGGTCAAGGGCTTAAAATTGGGCAGTACCATTTCCCTGGAATGAGAAATGTGACTTTGGTCTTCTTGAAAGTGTTCCCACATCGGCCAAGCTAACAGTCTCTACGAGTTGCAGGACAGGCATGCTGGTTTGGAAAACTAAGTCTGCGAGACATTCTCTGGGCTTTGAATATACAGCAGGTCAGCTTTTGGGGACTTGTTATGTTCTGAAGGTGAATTTTATCTCACCTGGGTCAGCTGTTTAACTGAGTTCAGGCAGCTGATAATTTGTCTCTTCTGACCGTCAGCAGGTTTCTTGTGACCTGAAGGAAGGAGCATCCTCCCTTCACAATATAGTGAGTCTTTGGATTATTTTTATTTTTAATTCCTTATTTTTAAAACAGACCATTGTAAACAGTCAACCTTGTAAAGCTAAGTATATTTAGCAAATGTCTTCTGTATTGCTGGGCAAGAAGAGTTTGTTTACTTTAAACTCTGCATTCTCTCATAGGTACAACTAATGGTTTTCTGACTTCTCATTTCTTGTGTTTCTGGTGTATATTTAGAAGAAATATATACTTTATGGTGATAAACATTGACAGTAAGAGCAAGAAACTAACCCCCAGTCTTGATATCTCTCACTGAAAATTCTAATTTGATGAATAATATGCAGTGCTTAATTCTGTCAGAGTAAAGCAGAAAACTGTCTTAACACCTTTTGAATTAACTTAGTGGTTCCACTTGAGACCTGTGTGGGCATTCTACTGCTTTACTGGGAGTTGTCACCTGCAAAGTGACTTTTTGAAGATGAGGTCTTAGCTCATTACAACACCCTGTCTACTGAAGCATGAACACAACAAGTCCAGGAAGCCTCAGCTTCTCCATTAAACAGATACTACGTAATCCATTGCTGTTTAATCTGTCTGATAAGTAAAACTACATACCAAACAGCATATTTAGTCTATAGCAAGAGCTTCCAGCTGAGGGATCTCCACTGGTTTATGATGTGGCAGGGCTTTGTATTCACTTTGCAACTCCTTAAGATGCTGGCTGCCCAGTGTTCCTCACAATGAGAGCCTTTTCTGGGGCCTCCTAACACCTGTGTGCTTTGCCTTGCTTAATAATTTCAGACTCCTTTTAATGGGTTGGTTTCGGTTGGGGTTTTTCTGGTTTGCTTTTTGGGGTTCTTTTTTTGCCTACTTTGAAAAGACGAAATGATTTTGTCATTTAAACTGGGAAGAAGCTCTGGAGCCTAACACAGGCTCTTTGCCACTCTCTCAGGAGAACATGAGATTGGCAAAAACCTCCTCCGTGCTTTGCTAGCTTTCTACAAAAAAGGTAGCAATACTTATATGAAAGATCTAAAATGAAATAGTTTTTACAAATCCATGTCTATGAATTTATTTCACTTAGCATACAAAAAAACATTTGTTGATTTGTATTCCAGATCAATTCCATCGATCCAAGTGTGAGAGAGATGGAAAAGAAACAACAATGTCTGTAAACAAGCAAACTAAATGAGTTCTTTTATATTTCTTATGTTGAGGGCTTTCTTCAGCTTCAGTAAGAATGTTTTGCATCTTAGTTGTCAGTGTGTAAATTCTGGTAGTTTGTTTAGCTACAGTGGAGCTGAAATAATCAATGACAATAATAACAACAACAACTAAACAAAATCCCCACATAAACTGAAATGGAGACCTGCCTGGGTAAGGGACTTGCCTGGTTCTGAGGGCTCTAGGCTGGTTTTGGTAGGACAACTAACTTTGCCTGTGAAGTTTGGACACAAATGGAAGTTAGAAGTGGTGGAAAGAAGAACAGAGTTCACACTGGCTGGAGGCCCCAGTGTTCTCCATATGGGTGGGTTTTGCAAGACAGAAGACAAGGTCAGGGTGGACTGTGATGTCAGAAATGGCCTGTTGCCTGGGAGGCACTTTATTGCCTTGTTTGTTTGTTTGTTTGTTTTCTTCTGTAAATCCCATGTCTCTTTTTTTTCCCATCCTTTTATTTCCCTCCGGTTACCCAAACAGCTGGATCTTCCCCTGTAACCATAGTCTCTTCTGCTTTCCTTCTATAATTTCTATACCTCAGTGTTTGTTCCCTACCTCATTCTTCCACACTCATCTTATTTTTTCCCTCACTTTCCTTGAAGCCTCTCTTTCTTCTTCCTCTGCAACCAGCCATTTCACTTTCCTACCTTCTACTCCCCTTTTTTTTTTCCTTCTCTTGAGCTCTTTCCTCATATCTTGAACTCTAATTTCCTTGGTTCCTCCCATATTTTTTTTTCCCCCAGTTTGTCTTACCTCTTCCTTCTTGTATTGCTTCCTTCTCACCAGGCTTTCCTGGTGGCATCTCTTCCTTCACCCTCCTGGTGGAAACTATGGGCAGAGGAGGTATGGCAGCTGCCTAAGATGTGGCTGTGAATACACAGGCCATGTAAGCAGTAGGGATGAAGTGCTCCAAATTCTTCTGTCCCCCTGTTTGCGCCTTACTTCTGCTGAAGGTGTGACCTCCTTCAGAAAGGTCTTGGCTCTGTCTCTTCTAAGCCTGCATTGGTAGAAACTGCTGCAGTGCTCAGTGCCTCTTGAGAAATTGGATAGTGTCCTGATTTTTGACAGGACATTTGATAGGGATTTTGGGGGATTTTTGACAGGACATTTGATAGGGATTTTGGGGGCTTCCCTTTCTGTAGGAAATGTTCACGTAGTAAAAAGATAGGAAATAGGATGGCATTGTATTTCACTCCTCTTCTACCCTCTGCCCCCTGCTCCTCCCCCAAATGCTTTTTGGTATTAATTCTTGCTGCAGTCTCATGAATCTCATCTGTGAGCCTGCTGCATGTGGGGTGTGTGGTTTTATAAAACCATGATGACTGTTACTGTGTGCATACGGCCGCTTGCTGTGCCGCCATGTGCAAGGTCTGCTTTTCCTCAGTCTTAACACTTACTACTTGAGGAATGACTTTGTCATTTTTAGTGGTGTGCAGCCCAGCAGAGTATTACTACTTGTGACTCGGAGCAGCGTGCTGCGTAACATTTACCCTTTTCCCCAAATTTCAGTCTGTCTCCTGTGTCTGTTACTGAAAACTGTTACTGACATTTCTGAATTGAAATGGGTGGCTCCAGGGAGAGTATTTCCTCTTTTACATTTAGCCAGCTAAATCATCAGCTCAACAAGCTCTTGTGGAGAGGCTCTCCTTGTCTTTCCCTCTCTTTTTATTACTTTTCATCATTTACGAGTATTTTCTCACACCTCTGCGCGTTTTCAGCTTAACCTCACTCTTCTATTGAAACTGTGGGACAACACTGGTAGAGTCTTTAATTTGAGGAATATTTGATTAGTGTGCTGAACTATATATACTACAGTTACGTAGAATTATTTAAAATTCCCTTGCAAGTCACTATTCTTGATGATAAGGTGCTGGAACAGGCTGCCCAGAGAGGTGGTGGATGCCCCATCCCTGGGGGTATTCAAGGCCAGGTTGGATGGGGCCCTGGGCAACCTTGTGTAGATCCAGGCCTGGAGGTTGTGGCAGGGGGGTTGGAACTCTGTGGTCCTTGAGATCCCTTCCAACCCTTGCCATTCTATGATTCTGTGACCAGGTAAAGCTAGCTAAATATGATCCAGAACCATCTTATTTGTGCTGGACTTGGAACTGCATTTTTGAGTAATTGGCGTTGCAGTAGCAAATTTGTTGTAGGTATCAGTCATGTAGTAAAACCCTTCTGTTTGTATTGCTAAGTAATGGCAGAGCCTTTTAATGTGAAGCTCTGGAAGACAGAACTGGGATCCGTTCCTGAAACTGTGTGAGTAATTCTTACTCGCGTTGCTAACAGTGCTGACTTCAATTAAATTGGAGGAATCCAAGCACAGAACAGTGGTTATTCTGGCCTGGGAAAGCTGACATTGTTTTTAGAGCTATTTTTATTGATACATTTTAAAACCTCACTTATTCCAGTCCTCCTCCTTTTCTTTATTCTTCTTGCACAAAAATAATCTCTCAACTGTTTCTGGCTGTTACCGGCAAAGCTGGAGTTTTATTCCTTTGAAGCTGAATAGAAGGAAACGTTGTGACCGTGGTTTCACTGTCTGTGTATAAAATACAGTTATTAAAAATATTTATAATATCTAACCCTTTGATTTTTCAAACCTGTTTATCTATAAAATATCTAAGGTATTTTGTAGCACCCAAATATCTTAAGTTCCATATTTAAGTCTTAGATATCAATGCCGAACTGTGTATTTGTAAAGGTTCATGAAAGGCAATTTAATAAAGGGAAAATTTAGATCAAGACTGCTTCATATTAGGGAGAACTCATTAGAGAATGATGACTTAGTGGTGAGTCCTTTCATGAAGTGTTTATGAAAAAGCTTTTAGCTTAACACGGAAACTTCCATACTGAGACTTAGAGGTTTGGGGTTTTTTCCCTGCAATTTTGGAATGACAATTTTTGTTGGGTTATTTTTTCTGCCTGGAGAAACAGAGAGGGAGAGAGACAAAAAATCTGAACAGAATGCTACCATCTTCGTTTCTAAGGAAGAATGAATAACAAGTAACAGCTTATAATATAGCAACACAGTCTAAAGGGCCAAATGATAAATTAATGGAAACGGGTCCTTGTATGTTGTTTTGGAGACTAAGCGCATTAGATTGAATTGTTTCACAACCAGCATGCCTAATTATTGTGTCTGCCACATTCATCTATTTAAATCATTCCCAACTTTTTGGATTGTTGCCTAGAATATTACTGCAATACGTGTTTCAACTGGTTATTCCCTTGTCACACGTAACATCACAAAGGGGGCTGATTTTGTTTTGGAGGAAAAAATGAAAAGAGAAATACAAGTGAGCAGAAGCAGTATGTTTATAATATCTGATAAAAAGGGATGATAGGTTTCATAATGTTGATTTGAATAAGTTGCACGTGAACTGATACTATATTTGTTTTGTCAGGTCAGTGACTTAAAAAGTGCCTTTGTCGAGTCACTTTTATGAGCGAGGACTGCTACGCCCGTGTTCTCAAAATCCTGTCTTTGCCAGCCAGACATTGCCTTCACCTTACGCCTGGCAGAAGATACCTCAAGCTGTCTCCATTTGCCAATCAGTTGATGGGAAACTGAAAGCAGAAAAAAGAGGAAGAAGAATTGTGATTATTCCTGGGACGTGATCAAATGACTGCGTTGCTTTTCTTGTCTGATCAGTACCAGCAAGCAACCGTCAGAGAACTTGCGGTCTCTCGAGGAGTGCCATTGCATTGAAGGACCTTGGCTTAAAACTGGTGCACCCGGGATACAGTCAGCAAGCCCACGTGTTTTACCGACAGAAATGCGACTGAGCATGGTTTTTCCCAGCCAAAAGTCTACAAGTGGGACTTAATGATTGACTGCTTGCTGATAAACTTTCTCTGTTTATTCTGCTCTGTGTGCATTGGACATTGTTAGTCGTACCCCCATTTTTTTTTTAAAACTTTCTTTTCAATTGGAATTGAAATTTTTTTTTTTGTTGGATCCCTTCCCCCTCACCCCCCTGTTTTTTTCCCCCTTCCTTTCATTGTTAGTTTTGGAAATTTCTTTGGCATAATTCACTTGACAGCAATTTACAAATTTGAAATCAGCTTTTCATCATGGCTTTGAATGTTGCTCCTGTCAGAGATACAAAATGGCTAACGTTAGAAGTGTGTAGGCAATTTCAGAGGGGAACTTGTTCACGCTCTGATGAAGAATGCAAATTTGCACACCCCCCTAAAAGTTGCCAGGTTGAAAATGGAAGAGTAATCGCCTGCTTTGATTCCTTAAAGGTAAGAATAGTAACAACAAAAACAACACAAAAAAATTTGCATGTGTAGTGAAAATGCTCGTACATTGTGTTAGAAGTAAAATGATGAGTTACAACTAAACCAGGTTAATCAGAAAGTGATTTGTCCTTGGTAAGATGCATGTTAATGCAAATGTTATGACAAATAACTTTTCTTTATTGAAGCTTTGAAAATATTTATAAGTATTTTCTTTTCCAGTGTCAATCTGTTGTTTATAAAACTTGTGTGTGGCTGTGGGACACAGGATTGCTTACAGCTGGTAGGACAATTGTGTTCTCCCAAGTACATTTTATGAATGATCATTGTTTTGTGGCAAACGAAAATGTACAGTGGCACAGTACTAGGCCATTACCAGGGTCCTAATGAAACACATGGGAAAAGTGCAGATTCTCTCATGGAAATCAACAGAAGTAAGAATTTGACGCAACAGGTTGTTTATCCTTGGTATTGGGGACTCCCAGATACATCGATAGCATTGGTAATTGCAGGTATGGATAGTGCAGATAGCATCTTACGTTTAGAACAGAGTGAAGGGATTCTCTCATTTGGAGGATATTTAGTGATTATGTTGTTAGGCCATCAGCTTCTTCCAACTTCCTAATGACATCAGGCATGCTTTAGAAAACTATTTTAAAAGTTCTGTGAAAATACTTTGTGTACTGCTTAGAAGAAGATTTAATGACCCCGTGGGATTTGGGGAGTACACAGTGTTTTCTGTGATGATACATTTGTGTTCTCATGTCAACAGAAGGAAGAAGCTCTTTTCATATAAATAATTAAAGGGCAAAATCGAGGATTTCAGATTTTATTTTGAAACTTCTGTTTGTGGTGTAGAGCACTTGCAGAGGTGCCAGCTGTTTGAGCTGGAGGCTTCTGTGGTTATCACCTGCAGACTGAAACTGGAGTCCCAGTGTAGGCTAATAATACCATAAAAAGAAATCCTCAGGGATCTGTGTGGGTAACTTAGTGACAACCAACATCATTGCTCAGTGGAGAGAAGTCCAACACCATGTTAAAAATGTAATCAAACCAAGCAAGCGTATTTTGTCCTGGCACTGGAAAACACCTGCTCTGAGGGGCCACCTTGCTGCAGCCTGTGCTCTGGCAGCTGAAGTGATGCTGCTTCATCCCACTATCCGTCATCACCCTCTTCTCAGCTGGCAGAAAGGAGCCTCCCATCTTGCGCTTTCTAGTCAAGTCTGTTGGGTTCTATTGACTGTAAAGATGAGACTATACCAACTACCCAAACTACGGCATGAAGCAGCAGAGGTGGAGGTATGGGTGTCTTCCTGCCAACCCTGCTGCGGGCTGAGGGAGATCTGATAATGAGAGGACAACTTCTTCCCTTGGCACAGCTCCTCACCACTGAGAGTGAGTCAGAGCCATGTATTTCGGTGCGCTTCCGGACCCCTCAGAGCATAAAGAGCTTTCAGGGTTCATTGGGAGTGCATGGCCCTTCGCTGTGTCAGCTGGTATCCTGGCATCCATTGCCTTCGTTATTCCAAAGGGTGTTTGTAAACCACTGTATGTACAGTGAGAACACGCCTGCTTAGCTCAGCTTGCATATACTGCTGGCTGAAGGACTTAGGCCATCAGTCTGTCTGTCTGATGTGGAGCTTTCGGAAATACCAGTGTTAACCAGACAGCTTCAGAATAACACTTTGGCACGTAGCAAGCAGGATAGCATTCCATGTAAATAAACAGGATGGGCTAGAATTATAGATAAAATCAGAACTTAATTAAAGAAAAAAAACCAAGAGCTGTTTTCCTTGCTGAACACTGAATTACACTTTAATACAGGCAATTATTTAAAGTTTATTTACATAGTAATATCTAGGGCTTTGGAGACTTAGCGTTTTAACTGTCTTGGTTCGGTGTACCTGCTGTAAAAATAAATTACAGCGAGCCCGTTGAGTCTCTTTGAGTAAACACCTTCCTATCCAGAGAAGCCACAGGATTCATTTAGCCTCAGACTGAGGTAGGTGTTACATCTAGGTGCTACCTGCTAGTTAAAGCTGCTCCTGAAGAAGTCAGTGATTGTGTGGCTAAAGCATCTTCGCGCTGACTTACCCTTAGCCTTGGGGTTGTTGTAAGCTAGAAAAAGCTGGTGTTAGGACTAAAGGAAAAAATCCCAGCCAGGGATATGCACCTCCATGACGTTCCACATCCTCTGTTGTGCTCCCACAGCCTTTCTTGTGATTTTTTTGTGGTGTACCAGGTTGGGAAATGGATTGTGGTTAAACCTGAGTAGCTGTTGTAGCTGCGGCTGACAGAAGGGATAGGGGTTGTGTGGGACTAGCAGAGCGCTGGGTTATTTCTGCAGGTGATAATGCCTTAGGCCAGGCTTCTGGGGTAACGATTGCATCAGAATCCAAGTTTCCTGAGGTAAAGAAGGACGTTTGTAGGTCTGTTGGTTGCCAGTAAAAGGTCAACAGAATTCAGCTGACACTGTTTGCTCTTACCTCGGAGGGGATTTTTGGCTCTGAATACCTGTCGTTGCAACAATTGACTTTAAACCCAGGAAAATTTGCAACAACAACCCTTTGGACTCATTACGGTTTTGAGGATCCAAAATGGTTACTATTGAAGACTGTCTGGGCTCTGAATGTCCCTTATCTGCGAGATGCTCCAGGCTAGACAGAAATAGCTAAAGACTAATGAGTCTGGTTCAGATTCAGGCCAGAAACTTGCTGATTTCAAGCCATGTTCTGCTGTGCAGGCTTCTGAGATGTGGCTCAGCATTTGTTTCTAGCTCTTTGGTGGAGGACAGAACCTGGTTTATCCTAAACAGGAGGCTTTTTGGGTGGCTGAGAAGAGTGTAGGCGGGTCATTCCTGTGCACTGGATAGATGACGGATGCAGCAGCCAGCCAGAAGTATGCCCATTAGCTGGTCATAACATCACCTCCAGCTGTGGGGATCTATCCAGCAGAAGCCCCCCATAACTCAGCCAGCTTGTGTGGCCACATGTGCACACCCAAAACTGTACTCAGCGAGTGGCCTTGGGGAGCTTGACGTGAGGATGAAAGTGTCTCTGAGCTAATCTGAGGTGGATGAAGGGGTACTTCCCAGACCAGGGACATTGCCCTGTCAGTGAGGGGGAAGATAGAGGATGCGAGGAAGTGCAGCCAGAGCCTCATCTGCTACCTTAAGCCCTCTCAAAGCCTTTCTTGAGCCCTTATAGGTAGGCACTCTTTTGGAGGCTTCGATGTTTGCACAGTGGGAAGGGTTTGCTAGGAGGCCTGTCTGACTGGGAAGCTTGGATTTCAGGAGCTGCTCTGTTTACATTTTGACACTTCTCGCTGGGCTCAAGTAGCTTAATTTAACAGTGAAGGACTCGGATGTGTAACACTTAATAGATCATATTTAGATCCCACCAGGTTGAACGCTATAAGCAAACCTGTTTTCAAGGTTTTCTTGTCCTGCTAGTGGCAAAGAAGAAAATGCCTTCAAAGGAATACTAATATATGTAGTGTAATGCCTGAGGACAAGAACATGCAAGACATTGCTGTATTTGAGCTTCAGTTAAAAAAACCCCACAACATTAAAACACATGATGGTGTCTGGGAGGGGGAGAGAGGAAAACCTTGGCAGATGAGAAAATAGGATCATGTGCATTTCGCTGGGAGTTGACTCTCATGTTTGCAGGCAAGTCTGAGTTTTCAAATCTGGTGTTAACTTCTCGACTCACATTATACCCATTTTTGCAGGTCAGCTACTAGAAGGGTATGTTGTCTAAGCTAATACAAATAACAGGGGAGATATCTTGAAGATACTGTCATTGCAAGTTTTATGGTGGTAACAAGAAAATGAAAGCTTCTGTAGGGCTACAGATGGCTTTTTCTGTATTTTTAATCTATTTACTAACGTATAAACACTTCGAACTGTTCTATTTATTGAGCCAGCAGACTAGTGTGAACTGTTCATTTGCATTTTCATGAAAGCCTTTTAAGAATATGCCTATCTGGTCTCATTTGGCACCACAGAATAAAAGGTAATTGAAAGCTGTACACAGAGACCTGTTTACCAAGTTAAAAGGGTTCCAAGAAAAAAAAAAAGTAAAAGAAATTTTAGGAACATCCACTTAGTTGAAATATATCTGGAACTGAAAAGAACCTGTTTAAGATGGCCTCAGCTTTATTTAGAAAAAGGGGAAAAAATAGTCTTTGTAAAGTGAGCAGGCTTTTTGTAAGAGAGTGAGCTTGGATTTGGGATGCAGTAGGTAGTTATTTGCGTTCCTGTGATTCTTTTGTGTGTCTCTAAATGTTTAACAAACATCAAGGATTTGGGATCCTCATGTAGTTTGAAGTAGGTGGTACCTGCTGTCACTTGGCAGGTGAGGCAGCCTGGACAGGCTGCAGATGAGCACCATTTAGAGAGGGGATTGGCAGTTTTGTCTATACTAGAAAACATTTAAATGGGTGTTTGTAGTGTCCTAGCTGGCCGAATTTCTGTTGATTGCCTGGTTATGTCATGTGACAGTTGAAAGACAAGGTGAGTTCAAGGGCTGTGCCTACAGCTGATGAGGAATAACGACTGAAATGGGCAAACTCAATTCTCTTGGGTGACAGAGTGCCTTATTCCTTCTGGGCCCATGAATTTTGCCTGCTTTGCTGCACAGTGACCCAATTTCAGCAGGGTGGGGGAGTGTAGGCTGCCCTTTTCAGTAGTTATGGGCTCTGGGGAAGTTACAGGCTGAAACTTTCCAGGTGGAGGATATAGAATCCAGGTCTCCCTCTTCCTGCAAAGCAAAGAGTATGGTCACATGCTTATTTTTTCACCCACCTCTGTTTTACCTTATAAAAAGTATAATAAAGTGCAGGTAGTCCGAAAATACCACCTGGCAGAAGCTTTCAGATGTCTGAGTTGCTGCGAAGTGTGAGCATGAAGAGAAAATGTCCGTCAAGGGCAATTTGAGATGAGTAGGTCCAGGGCCTGAGAGAACTGGTGGATGAAGTGGCCAAGCCACTCTCCATCAGATTTGAAAAAATATGTCAGTCTGGTGAAGTTCCCACTGACTGGGAAAGGGGAAAAATAACCCCCATTTTTAGGAAGAGAAAAAGGAAGATCCGGGGGAGCTACAAACCAGTGTCACCTCTGCCCATCAAGATAATGGAGCAGATCCTCTGGGAAACTATGCTAAGGCACATGAAAAATAAGAAGGTGATTGTGACAGTCAACAGGGCAAATAATGCCTGAAAAATTTAGTGGCCTTCTACAGTGGGGTTACAGCATTGGTGGATAAGGGAAGAGCAACTGGGGTCATCTACTTGGGCTTGGTGCACAGCATTTGACACTGGCCTGCATGACATCCTTGTCTCTACATTGGAGACATGAATTTGACAGTTGGACCACTCAGGGAGTAAGGAATTTGCTGTCTGGTCACACTCAAAGAGTAGTAATCAACAGCTTGATGTCCAATTGGAGACCAGTGCTGAGTGGTGTTCCTCAGGGGCTGGTACTGGGACCAGTGCTGTTTAACATCTTTGTTGGTGACATAGTGTGATCAAGTGCACCCTTGGCAAGTTTGCTGATGACACCAAGCTGTGTGGTGAGGTCGACATGCTGGAGGGAAGGGTGCCATCCAGAGGGGCCATGACACGCTTGAGAGGTCGGCCTGTGCAAACCTCATGAATCAACAAGGCCAAGTGCAAGGTCCTGTACGTGGGCAGCGCAATCCCATGCACAACTGGAGGCTGAGCAGAGAATGGATTGAGAGCAGCCTCAAGGAGAAAAACGTGGGGGTGTTGGTGGACAGAAAGCTCAACATGAGCTGGCAATGTGTGCTTGTATCCCAGAAAGGCAACTGTATCCTGGGCTGCATCAAAAGGAGGTGATCTGCCCACTGCTCTGGCAGGACCTCACCTGGAGTATGGCGTCCAGCTCTGGGGTACCCAATACAAGAAAGACATGTTGTAGCCAGTCCAGAGGAGGGCCAGGAAGATGATTAGAGCTCTGGAGAGAGTTGGGCATGTTCACCCTGGAGAAGAGAAGGCTCCAGGGAGACCTTATTGTGGCCTTCCAGTATGTGAAGGGGCCTACAGGAAAGCTGAAGAGGGGCTGTTTACTAGGGCATGGAGTGATAGGACAAGGGGTAATGGCCTTTGGACTGAAGGAGGGTGGGTTTATATTAGATACCAGAAAGAAATTCTTCCTGCAACAGTGGTGAGGCCCTGGCACAGGCTGCCCGGAGAAGCTGTGACTGCCCCCTCCCTGGAAGTGCTGAAGGCCAGGTTGTATGGGGCTTTGGGCAGCCTGGACTAGTAGAGGGTGTCCCTGCCTGTGGCAAGGGGTTGGAACTAGATGTTCTTTGAGGTCCCTTCCAATCCAAATAATTCTGTGACTGAGAATTAATTCTGCAGGTTCTGTCTGTATTCACAATATCAGTGACCACCCTGGGTCAATCAAAGCCTCATTTAGCATAAATGTAGGTCATTTTTCCCTGGACTGCTGTTTGCAGGGACATGTTTCTCCCCAGTGAGTTCAAAGGAAGTCTCATGAGAGAAGACACTTTTTTTTTTTTTTAAAATCTACTCCATGAAAATTCTGAAGGCCCTGCTTTTCCAGGGTATGGGAATTCTGTGGCTCAGAATTAAATGTAAGGAGTCGATGTAGTTTGAAATGATACCATTCTATTTCCTGAGACTATATTTCACTTTATACCCAACCTATCCAACTGTGAACTGCTGCTAAAAAGAGATGGTTACATCCAGTCCTGTGTCCTACCACACCCAGCTCCTTTTTCTGAAAATCTCTGTTCAAGTACTAATGTAGCCATGCAACTCAGTTGAGCTGATCCAAAGGAAAAGCAAGAATTGCATTAAATGCAAAATGAAATTGTTAAATTGGGTAGCAAAATCTAGTTACAATGGGGCTCAAGAAATGAGAATCTCAGAAGATCCTCCTTATCTCTGAGTTCAGAGACTCTCAGTTGTCACCTGTTCCTGTTTTTTTTGCAGTCCTCTATATTTTTATTTTTGAGATGTCTCATGTAGTTCTTCCAGTGTACACAAGTTCCTTTAACACTTCTTTGGTTTTGCCTTCCTCCCATCTTTTCACATAGTTGTTTCCATGTTGGCTCTTCTGGCTTAACTAAACAAAGGGTTAAAAGACAACTAGCTGAATGCCAGACTGGGTGGGGAAGTAAACACTTGTGAAGAGAGACCTACCCTGTGGGTAGACTTAGATAGGCTGGAGGAGTGGGCTACCAGGAACCTTCTGAAGCTCAGTAAGTGTAAAGCCTTGCACCTGGGAAGATGTAACTCAGGAGTGCAGCACAGTTCTTGGTGGATGACAAACTCAATCTGAGTGAACAGTGTGAGCTGCAGTGCCAAAGCAAGCCAATGGGATGCTGGGCATCACCAGCAGAGATGATGAAGTCACTATCACAGAATCACAGAATCTTAGGGGTTGGAAGGGACCTCAAGAGAGAGATCATCGGGTCCAACCCCCCTGCCAGAGCAGGCTCCCTATCTCATGTTACATAGATAGGCATCCAGACGAGACTTGAGTATCTCCAGAGAAGGAGACTCCACCACCTCCCTGGGCAGCCTATTCCACTGCTCCGTCACCCTCACTGGGAAAAAGTTCTTCTGCATGTTGGTGCAGAACTTCCTGTGCTCCAGGTTGCAGCCATTGCCCCTAGTCCTGTCCCCACAGACCACTGAAAAGGGGCTGGCCAATTCCCCCTGCAACCCATGCCTAAGATAAACACTAATTAGGTCCCCCCTAAGTCTTCTTTTTTCCAGGCTGAACAGCCCCAGCTCTCTCAGCCTTTCCTCACAGGGGAGATGTTCCAGACCCCTGATCATCTTTGTCGCCCTTCTCTGGACTCTCTCCAGAAGGTCCCTGTCTTTTTTATACCAGGGAGCCCAGAACTGGACACAGTATTCCAGGTGGGGCCTGACCAACGCAGAGTAGAGGGGGAGGATCACTTCCTTCGACCTGCTGGACACACTCTTCCTTGATGCATCCCAGGATCCCATTGGCTCTCTTGGCCACCAGGGCACACTGCTGGCTCATAGCCAACCTGTCATCAACCAGGACCCCCAGGTCCTTCTCCACAGAGCTCTTTTCCAACAGGTCATCCCCCAGCCTGTACTGATACAGTCAGTTATTCCTCTCTATCCCACTCTATTCAGTGCTTGTCAGGCCACATCTGGGATACTGTCTTCAGTTTTGGTCCCCACTGTACAATAAAGATGGGGACAGACTGGAGCAGGTTCAGAGAAGAGCCATGAAGATGATCAGAGGACTGGGAAGGCTCCCACATCAGGAAAGGCTGAGAGAACTGGGCTTATTCAGCCTTGAGAAAAGAAAGATTAGGGGTGACCTCATCACCATGTTCCAGTACTGAAAGGGTAGCTAAAAAGATGATGTAGACTTGCCTTCATACGAGGAGTCACATGAAGAAGATGAGGGTAATGGGCACAAGTTCCTCCTGGAGAGATTCTGATTGAACACAGAAAACAATTTTTCACTATGAGAACAATCAGCCATTGGAATAATCTCCCCAGGGAAGTGGTGGATTTCCCAATATTGGACACTTTGAAGATTCAGCTGGAAGAGGTTCTGGGCTGTTTTGTCTAGACTGTGCTTTTGCTGGGAAAGGTTGGGCCATAGATGATCCTTGAGGCCCTTTCCAACCTGGTATTCTTTGATTCTGTGATCCTATGGCACCCTTACAAATGTGTGAGCTTTTTATTTGTCTGTCTCTGTGCAGCGCTGGGAGCGCCAGGCGGCCCTGACTGTCACTAGTATCCCATGTCACCACCTGACCTGTCAGATTTTAAACCTGTGCATCTTGTCTTAACTTGATGTAAGTTATGTTCTCAAAGGAAAATCTGGTTGGACAGCTGGTCACTGAGCTAACTCAGATCCTCCTTCCTTCTGAAGCAGTGGCATACCCCTCTTCCCAGTCACAGGGTTCCGTGGCAAAGCCTCTTTGTGATAGAGCAGATGCCTTTCACAAGCAGGAGGGAGACCTGTTGCAGCATCTTATGTCTCCTTCGTCCCGTTACAACCTCCTGATGTGAAGAGGTGGGTGTTTACCTGCCATTTTCACTGTCATTTTTGGTGTGGTAGAACTTGCTGAGCAGGTCACCTGGCCCCTGGCCTGGGGAGGAGGAAGAGCACCAGTAGCAGAAATGTTGGAAAGAAAAAGCAGTTAAAGACTAGTAACTGAAGGCTGTAATAAAGTATACCTTTTTGTTCACTGAGTTGTGCCATCCTGAGAGACCCCCACTACTCTTCTAGCAGTTCCCAGGCGGTGGTCTCATTGGGTTAACTTCTGGAGCTTGCTTCTTACAGAAGCCCCAGCAGAGACTCGCTAGGAACACTCTGAGGTAGTCAGCTATCCCCCCCTTCATCTCAGTTTCATCTGCCCCTTGGTTATTGGTCTGGTTACACAAAGAAGTGCAGGCACACTGGTTAGTGCTGTAGGAAGGGCATGGTGTTTGGCATATACTCTCCAGATTTTCAGGCAGTTGGGGGTCCTTCATAACCTATCAATTCATAGTGTAGTTTATGTTGCTGCACCAACCCGTGCTCCCCTAAGCTTTTTAATAACCAGTCTGTGGGTGTAGTGAAGGCAAAATTCAATCAGAGTCTGTGACTCATCCCATCACTAGGATTTTGAACAGAAGAGCAATTGCTCGCTGCCCACTCCTCCCCCGGCTCCTTATTAACTCAGGTCACTGTTCCCACAGGCTTGCTCTCTCCAGGTCTCCCCACCTACTCTTTATTTTTCTGGCAGGTGGTTCCTCTTTCATTTTCTCTCTCTTTTTTTCTTTTTCTTCCTTTCTCCTTGGCCTTGTGTATGTAGCTTTCTCTCAGCTCAGGCATCAGCTGCTCTTCCCAAGCTGTTATACTTCAACTGCATCATCAATACAAAAGACAGAGTGGCGTTCAGATGCAGAATATTCCTGATGTAAATGCCTAGCAGGGACAAGACCCATGTTCCTATTAGTCCAGGACATTCTCAGCACTGGAAAGATTATTTCAGTCTAAAAAACCAAACACAACCAGAACTGAGGGGTTTGTTTGTAAGTCTGTTTGACAAGCATACCCCTCTCTCAACTTGTATCTCCTCATGTGAAGACTGGCACCTTTTTTTCAGGAGGTGGATTGTATTGGAAACCTGTTTAAAAAAAAATTTAAAAAGCTGTTGTGGATTTAGAGATGTTAGAACATATCATTGAAAGCCTGCTGTGAGGTACCCACCCCACAGCTGAAATTCGAGAGGAAATCGTGTCTGTTTTCTGATGGGTTTCTGAAGGCTGTGGGCATGCTGTGCCACGCAGGATTAGATTCCTGCAAGGTCTTATGCACAACAAGGAAGAAATTATTAATGGGGAAAAGAAACTGTCTTCTTATCCTCTTTGTCCCTGAGCTGTATGGGGTTGTGAACAACACCCCAAAAGTCAAATAGGCCTTAAGCTTGGGAAGACTAATCATTGAGGGGTAAAAAGCAAGCAGATGATCCATAGGAAACAGCATGGAAGCTTGTGGGATGTAGCAGCTGTGGTACAGCACCCAAGTGTGTGTTTGACCGCTCAAGGAGCCAACGGGGCTGTCCTGCTCCCCATGGGCAGCTGTAACCCTGCAGGGTCACTCACTGCTGCACAACGTGGCGCTCCTCAGTGCACCCTGTAGGGTCACTCACTGCTGCACAACATGGCGCTCCTCAATGCCATGCTCCTGACTGAAAGATGGCTTGATGCAGACACTGCAGTGTAGACATGCCCTCTTCCATGAGGCCTTAGAAGTTTTTAGCTCTTGCTTGCTCTCATCTTCATTTGACTTAAATGAGAGGGGATCCATGGTGTGCAGTTCTGTGGAAGGCTTGGGCTAGCAGCCCACCAGGTGCACTGCTGCCACCTCACCCGCATGTCCAGTAGGCCAAACACCTTTAAAGCCTTGTAAAACCTAATTAATTTATTTCTGTTTGACATGCTGTTTGGGCTTTGAGCCCTCCTCAGTGAAGCTATGCTTCTGACTGAAGGGGTTCAGGTACTATCTTACATGTTGTCAGGAGAGGAACTTAGTGAGTGTCAGTCTGGTGACACCTGTGAAGGTAACACAGTGGTGATAAGAAAAGCTTAGTTGTAATTGAGAAGCTAACTGACATGCTGGGACCTACTCTGTTGGCTCAAAGTAAGTGAAAAATGAAACCCAGTGTGTCAGACGCTACAATCATAGATTCACAGAGTGGTTTGGGTTGTAAGGGACCTCAAAGACCATCTAGTTCCAACCTCTCTGCCATGAGCGGAGGGACACCCTCCACTAGACCAGGTTGCCCAAAGCCCTATCCAACCTGGCCTTCAACAGTGCCAGGGAGGGGGCAGCCACAGCTTCTCTAGGCAACCTGGGACAGGGCCTCACCGCCCTCACAGGGAAGAATTTCTAATGTAAACCCACCCTCCTTCAGTCCAAGGCCATTCCCTCTTGTCCTGTTACCCCATGTACTTGTAAACAGTCCTTCTCCAACTTTCCTGTCAGCCCCTCAGGTATTACAAGGCTGCTCTAGGTTCTTCCCGGAGCCTTCTCTTCTCCAGGCTGAAGATCCCAGACTAAGGTCCAGTGGCTATTGTGAAACAGTCCCCCCAGCCAAGTAAAAAACTCTACAGAAGCCAACTTTTTCAGCTGGATGTAACTTATGTAATGGTGAGGGGTTTTTTTCTAAGATCACTTTCTAGATTAGGCCATTACTTTGAAATTCGTATGTGCTTGTTTGCTGTGGGTAGGACCTGAGTCTTTGGGCTTGATTCAGTTGCCCAGACAGAGGCATCTGATACTATTTGAGGTGCCCTAGAGTGCTCTTGATGGCTTTCCAGTGACGTATCGGAGGAGTGTGTCATATCAGCTGGCACAATACAGTGGTCCAGGATGTCCCAGGGTGCTCCAAATGGTCCTGCTGACTTCTCTATGGCAACAGAGTGAAGCCCTTCTCGGGTGGCAGCATTAGCTCTTGTACTAACTGGAGACTCTGACGTCAACTGCTTTGAGTAAAAATGTGGTTAATGCATTTGCCACAGTGATGACCTGGCTGAGGGGAAAGCTGGGGTCTAGGCCAAACTGAGAAGAAATTGTCTTCTGTAGCAGAAAAATGCCCTCATGGAGACCAAAATAGGGGACAGACATATTCATTGTGCACTTTATAGTTCACCATTGGTAATGTTAACAGCTGGTGTAAAGGCATCAATTTGAAATAGATGTGACCCGTGTAAGTGGGCTCATCTTTTGTTATCTGTGACAAGATAGCGTGGTAGACATTGATGTGTCATTTTAGGCACAGCTATGTGATGACAGTGAATTCAGTCGATTTAAAAATGAAAAGATAGGCAACCTTTTGCAAATCTAAGCTGAATAGTAAGCGTAAATACCTCTTCATTAAGGTTTTAGAGCTAGAAATTATCCAGAATATGGTCTATGCATTTGAAAAATCATGAAAGTTAAAACAATACACTGCATCCCCTGAAAGATAATTCTCCATTACTTCATTTGCAGAAGTGAATGAATGTCAAGTGTCATCAAATATTCATGTAGTTAGTTTCTGATACAGGATGGGAAGAAGTATTTGTTTTTCAAGGAGTATCTTAATGGTGCTTTTCCTAAGGTAGTCAATAGTTATGAGTGTCATGAAGATGCTCGCTACTCCCCAAGCGTGTCTTGCCTTACCTGTGTGCTTCATCACACTGGTCCTACAATATATGTCAGTGTTATTAAAAACAGAGGCATGGGCTTTGCATGTGCAGAGATGGAGGTATGTGGATATCACTATGGAGATTCTGCACCTCGGAGCATCTGTAAATGATGGTGTTGATATGAAGGGGATTTTGTGCTTCATGTTGAACACGCTCTCATGCCATTGATGTTCCAGCCTGTGACAGTCCTTGGTATAAATCAATACAAATATTAATTTGCTGCAAAGCTTTCACTGCTTCAGTGAGAGCAGCATTACCTGTTTAGTATGCACGAACTGGTTTGTGTTCGAAGTGCAGGAAACATCTACTGTTCTCTTTCTCTAATTGAACCTTCTGGCTATAATTTGGTTTAGGCTGGATTCTCGAAGAAATGAGGCTTGTGCAATCAGGCTGCCTCTCTTTCTCTCCTCCCTGTCCTGGTTTTGGCTAGAATAGAGTTAATTTCCATAAGGAGCCAGGACAGGTGAGCTGAGCTGGCCAAGGGTGTTTTCCATACCTTGTGAGCTCATGCTCCCCATAAAAGGTGACTGCTCCAGGAGATGTGGCTCTGGGATGGCCTGGGTGTCTGGCTGGTTGTTGGGTCCGTAAGTTGCCTTGTGCTGTCACCATTGAGTATGTCCTGTTGTAAGACCTATTGCTTATCTTCCCCTCCTGTGCTGTCCCAGATGCCTTTGTCTTGCCGTTCTCCTCCCCATCCCACTGGGGTGGGAGGGAGCGGGCAGCTGCATGGTCCTGCCTGCTGAGGCTGAACCATGACACTCACCCCCTAACTTGCAAACCCACCGTCCAGTTTCATCCAAATTTCACCATGAGCTCACAGTCTCAGGGATAATACAAGTTCCTGTAGGTTTTCTGAAAACAGGCAGCTAAATAGTAGAGTGGAGAAAAAATGAGACACCTGTAAGCCCTCTCAAAGGAAGGAAGAGGTCCTCAGCGCAGTTGAGAGGAGATCCATACAACTCAGATAACCATAAGGAGATCGGCTTTTGGAATTTGCAGTTGAGCATGTAAAGCTCCCACCTCCCTCTGTGCCTCTGCCTGCAGCACTCACTACCTGTGCAATGGCAGCAGTGCCCTGGTGCTGAGCAGCAGCTGCGGCAGAGTGGCTTGCAGCCATTCCCTCCTACCTGCAGCCTGAGCTTGCTTGTCAAGTGTAGTTTTCATGATATTTTTCCTTTTTTCCCCTTTTCAAATTGCAGATTTATTTTACCAAGTTGTAGGTACTTACCTTTACTACTACTTCTTCAGGGAGAAGGAAATTTCCGTTGGGAATCCAGGTTTAAGTCTTGTTTTACATGGATGTGCAAGGCTATCAAAGGATCATAGATGACAGTTGGGGAAGGTCAGCAATGACACCTCTCACTCAAGCTGGCTTGGTGTGGAAAGCACCACAGAAATTGCAAAAGGCAGCAGCAAGAGAGAGAGCAAGAGGTGTAACTCTCTATAGACTGCACTTAGAGCTCATCCAGACAGAGGGAGTTTGCAGTTGCCATGTCTGCTGCTAGGCTTCTAGAGACATTTTTTTGCTTTAGAAAACCACTTAACAAAAAGTACGAACCCTACAAACTATCCAGGGAGCAGAGGTGACTGCATTTTATGCAAGAACCATACACCACTTTGTCCTGAGCTCTTAGCATCTCATTTTGTTTGCAGGGCTTTTCCCATATCCCCGTACAGGAGTGACCTGGTATTTGGTATTACTCAGGGCTGGCCCAAGAGATGTTTGCTCTGTCTTTCTTCCCCCAAACTCAACATTTTTGCAATGTAATTGAGTCCTTCACTGTTCCACACATAGGTGACCTTTTGAACAAATGCCACTATTAAAAAAAAAATAAATCCCCAAACAGATTTAGCCAGCTTTTCCTAAAGCACCACCAATAATATAAGCAAGTTTTCCTTTATCAGATATTCCAGCGTGCCAGATGTTACAATACATGTAATGTGTTTAATGAGCAAGAGAGTTTCTTATTAGGTAATTGAATAAGGCTGTTCTTCCTAATTAGTTATTTGCCTTTCTGTCCTGGCTGTTGCAAAAAGATCTCTGTCAATTGTCTCTCAGTGTGCTTTGATTTGCTATAAAGCAGCTGTGCATCTCGGCGAGGAGCGGGAGAGTCAGAGGTGTGAAAGCAGCCAACAAGTTTCTTATGTGAAATGAGAAACGTTATCACCGGCTAATTAAGTAGCACGTGGAGGTCAAATAATCCCTAGCATATCTGTGTACATGGCCAGACTCTACCTAGTGGGTTGGTTTGTTGATATGGATGTGAAAATATCAAATGGAAAAGTAGCACAATAAGTTAACAAATGTGGAGCTTCTTTAGATGCCACAGAGAAGTGATGGCAAATTGATTTTTTGTTTCTGTTCAAGAGAAGTTAATTAACTGGTACACCACATAGGTCCCATTGATCCCAGTGTGCTTGTGATCTCAGGGGTGCTTCCCCACTTGAAACAAGGTGTGAGTAGAGCAGCCTGGAGGAAGAGGGTGGCACTGCTGAAGCATCACAGCTCAGCAGCAGACACTGGTGCCCTGCATTGCTGCAGATGCCAGGAGGAACCAGAGGGGAGAGGACAGCGCAGTTTGGAAAACATTGTGCTGATTTTCTGAAGTTACTAAGAATAAAGCGTGGGCATAGAAAGGGGAAAGCTGCAGGTAGAAATGCGTGTTGCATGTAATGTGAAGGAACCTTCTCTCAGAACTCATTTTCTTCTGATACGATGATGAAAAACTAGAAGGTATAGAGTTGGAGTGACAATGTTGTTAGGAGGGTATTCAAACAGTATTGCATGTTCCTTGGCTTGGCTGTTTAATCCAGGCTCATACAGAATATACATTTGCTGTGCAACTGTAGGCAAAAAAATGAAAAAAGTCATGTGAAAGGGGGGCCAAAACTTTCTGATACAGCATCTGCAGGATCGTTATTAAAATTCATTAAGGTGGTATTTCTTGACTTCACATTTCCTATGTGCATTCTCCAGTTTAAACACCTAACCATAATTTACCCATATAAATACAGTAACTTTATTATGCTTTCTCTTCCCCAAAGCACATGGAGGGGACATGATTAAATTTTACCTAATTACAATCTCCAAAATGTGGTCATTTTTTCCCATTTTCTTTCTAAGGCTGCGCTTACCTGACGGCACAGCACAGACCTCTCTTAAAAACCTGTGTTAAGTTTACAGTATTTCTAAGTCTTTTCTTAGTCACAGATTTGCTGTGGGTGTGGCTTACACCAGTCTTAAAATTAGTGAGCGGTAACTCAGAAGATACCAGCCCTTGTATGTGTATTTCAGCACACCTCTGCTTGCAAAATACGTGTTGCCTGTTTCGAGCTGAAATAGTAACTCTTCAGTGTACAAGTCACAGTGACCCCTCACTTCATAGCAGACCTCTACAGGGTAACAAATGGATAACCTTGGATGCTGGAAGATGTTTATTGAAAAGGTGGCTTTTGGCATGATGTTCTCCATTATTTGAAGCAAATTGTTAAACATCTTTGGGGTTTTTTTTATTATTCTCTCTTTTCTTTTAGAAGAAGGAGAAATTAATAGGCTGTTCAAGGTTAGTAGGGAGAGACAACACTTCTATTAGCATTATTTCCCTGTTAACATAGCTGGAAAAAAACCAGAAGCTTTTATGTTCACAAGCCTTTCTTCGAATCATATTTATAGATAATTATAGAATGTCTTGGAAATATAGAGTGTGCCTGTCAATATTTGCCAAAAAAAAAAAAAAAGTGTTTTTAAAATAATCTGGGAGAGGTTGCATCTATAACATTATTCACCTAGGAGTCCATGAATGCATAGATCACATACAGATGTACAGGCATGAAATATTTAGCACATGCTGTGCACTAGAGTTGGTGGATCCAGAACACCCTGGACGTAGAGTCACTCCTGCAGTGCAGTGGCAATTTGCCTGTGGGTTCCCAACACCCCAAAAACTGGTAGATTAGGGTGAAGCAGTAGAACTAAGAGCAGCAGAGGTTTGCTATTGTAATTTGAAGAGATTTATACCCAGAATTATTGAGGGTAGCTGTTTTGTCTACCTCTGGCAGCTTGGGGATTGAAGCGTAAATTGCAACCAGATGCTCAAGGGAAAAGCAAGTCATTAATGTAGGTCCCTTGGACATAGTCCCTAAAGTTAGGTCTCTCCCTTTTGAGGTGTTGGCCCAGGTGTTTAAATTTGGGCTCCCCAAAAGTGGAGGGAGGTTGTGTGGGAAGCCCTTTGAGCAGAGTATGTCTCCTAGCCACCTCGCAGCCCCCTGCCCGCTAACAAACATCCTCCCCAAACTATTATAGTAAAAGGGAAAAACCTGCACTGGGATGTACAGGCTGAATCTTGGGTGGAGAAGTGAGGGCTTTGCAGAGAGTGGGTTACACGTGCTGGATTGCACTGAAAGAGCCTAAGATCTGCTTCCATGGGGAGTGCAGCTTCACTTCCAGGTTTTTCAAAAATAAGGCATGCCAGAGATCCTCAAAACCTATCAAACACACAGTATTTTTGTTTTCAGGCTAGGCTATCTGCTGAAACTAGATACAGTCTTCTCTGTTAACTTCTCAGTGGGAAAATGTTCTTGTTTATTGAGGTTTTCTCTAGTCATCAAAACTGAATACCCTTGAAAGGTATATGGTAATATCTGAACACACTCTTAATTTTCACCTGTATCCCAGCTGTTTGGTGTTAAATTGGAGGCTCAAAACTCCAGTGAGGTTGACTGTTTATTTATTTTTAATAGATATTATATAGATACACATGATATCTAATACGTATATTTGTGATCTGTTTCATACATATGTAAGTATATATACCTTTTTTGCCTCCCCTGCTGCTCAGCAAAGGTTTTCTCTTAAGCACCCCACTGCAGTTTGTATGCTCAGTGCTTTGCTGAGGACGGAGGGATCTGAGCCCCCTCTCGTGCTTTGCTAATTGATGTTCTATCAAGCAAGGACTTCTTGAAATCCTGATACCATTCTGGTACATTAGCAGACACCTATTTTATTAATAACAGCTTAGAAAGATAGCTTTGAGGGAGTTGTGGAAGTCAGAAGCTTCCGTGCTGCTTTTCATCGTGGACAGCCATGTCACTTCCATGTGAAATTTATTTACCAATCTCCATACTATAAGTGGGTCAGGTTTTTCTAAGGGTTGCTTTTGGGGTTTTTTCTGCTTCTATCAGAAGACTTTCCTATGGCTTTGCCTCTTTTGTGCATTCTAATTCCCAGCATGGATTTATTCACTGCCAGTTCACCTCTGTTTACCAGAATGCCACAGTTCCTCTGCAGCTCAGGCAAGGACATTTCCCCTTCCCACCATCTCTTTCTCTGCTGCCCCAGCTTCTCCTGGGACTTTCACTAAAAACAGGGATATCCTTCCTCAGCTTTTGTTGTACTTGGCCAAAAAACCCCACCATGCTCTATTTCCCTGTTTGTAAGAGAGGCTGTCCTTTCCTTGAGTCACCTTGGCAGCACTCGCCCATGTCTGCTCCAGGCCAAATCCATCTTACTTGGTCGTTGGTGACCAGAAGCACATGCAGCACTGAAAGCAGAAGCCTTGCCGCAGGAGCTTTCTGCCTTTCCTAGACAGTCCTTGTTTGATACATACTTGGGGCTATGATTGCCTTGTCCATAGGTTGTCACACCGGTGTCTCCACCATCAGTCAGCAGTTGATTTATGGACATGGAACATCTGTGAATCTCTTCTCTGGTGCAGCCAGCTAGCCAGCTCCATCCCCAGGTTAGAGTCAACTTAGCTTCCTATATCTGTCTGAACTGATGCACAGGGTTCAAGCTGCTTGATAGAAATACTTTGTTCTTTCATATGGTTCTCTTTTCTGGACTTCAAGGACATCTTCTGTCATACCCCAATTCTTCTCTCTTCCCATTGCCAAGTGAGCTTGAGTAATCGTCACATTTAACTAACTTAACTGAAGCTTCTGAAAAACACAGATCTGTTGTCCTGGAGATATGAAGTTTAACAGTGCAATCAAAATAGTTGGTTTCTGCATCTGTGACTTTATAGCCCCTCCAGCCTGTGCCCCCACGGATGACTTCTCCTGGAACTGATCCCGTGTCCAACTAAGCCAGTTGTAAACCTCCATTTGATTTCATGGGGCGCTTCTCCGTCCCCATGTTTTCTGTGCCACAGCCTGTTTTGCCTGTTTCCAGTATGGTGCCTTAATGGCTCTTCCCCTACCTGGGGAATTAAGTGGCTTTCCTTCTGTCTCAGGTATGTACTTTTTGATGCCATGTTTATAAATGCATTAATTTAAATACTTTGGGAGCTCTCAGCTGTGATATCCCAACATGAAAACCTACCTGTGAGGACCCTTTCTGCAAGGAAAAAGCCATTGACACTCACGGTCAAGGGTTCTTTAAAAATTATCTGGTCAGTGATGTGCATCAATATGTGCTTATACTGCTTCTGTGAGAGGCAAGTGAGATTTGGGTTTTATTTCTTGCTCCTTCAGGCTTTAAAAAAAAAAAAAGAAAGGAGGAAATCTGTAAGATTTATCTTCCCTTCAGTTCCCTTTTTATTTTGAAAGGAATGTTTCATGCTTTTGCAACGGGTGTGTGTGTTGGACTCCTTGTTTTCTTTTGCCTTTTTTTCCTCCTTCTGTCAAAATTCCATCTCTGTTTTCCATCAAGGATATGTGAAAAATATTTTCGATATATATCATTAAATGGTTTCCTTGTTCCTATACTACTCCCTAGGCATCTGCTGCCAACTGCTTTTAGAAACAGGATACTGGGCTGGATGGCCCTCAGTCTAACAGTACAGCTGGTTTTATTTTCTTAAATGCTGAATCATTTGTCAGAAAAAGTGATTTTTATTTATTTACTTGTATGCAGCTGCAGTGGCTCTTGAGAAGCGAAGTCTGCGGTTTGCTCTTGAGAATATGAAGACAAATTCAGAGGTGTACAACAGCTCATCTAAGTAATTACAGAAGTGTTCCTAATTGTAACCTTCTGCCGAGCGCTGAGGCACAAAGTGTGTGTTGCAATAAAATGTGCAACTTCTGCAAAGTCTGGATGCTCAAAGAGGAGAAGAGCAGTGACCCCCAATGTCAGGCAAAAGAGGGGAGCTGCCCCAGCCTGCACTCCGGAGGGGAGAAAAGAGATGTTAGAAGGGAACAAAATCTACCCAAGACTTGGTAGCTGTTGTTGACACTGCTCGGAAAGGGGAATAGAAGGGAACTGGGAAGTTTTCCAAATTCCATAATAATTTATCAGAACTGTAGATGGTCAGTGTTTCATTAGATGGTTTAGCAGAACTTTAAGGGCTGATGACTACAACGCTTCACACATTCTTTCTGAAACTTGTATGTTTTAACATTAGTTTTAATCCTTAAATCTGGTTTTTTCATTTTAACATGTAGAATTATAAAAAGTTACCATGGGTTTTGCTTTTTTTTTTTTTATAAGAAGCACACATAGAAATGTGAGCTCTGTTGCCTTACAATGTTATTTTTTGGTTGTTGTTTTTTTTTAATACCTAATTCATATATCACTGAAGCCAGTGACAGGTTTGTGGTAACCTGCAAGGTGTCCAGACGTAGCTGAGAATCAGAGAAACACTGGTTTGAATGACAGGGGACTAAGAAGATAGACTTGCAGTGGTAGCCTCAGTGTGAGGCCTTTCAAGATTCCGGGGCATTAATCTTGCCTGTTTACGTGTCCATATGTGAAGGTGAAAGCTTTCCTGTTCTCTGAGGATTAGGATTTGTATTCACAGAATTTTCAACCGGGTTCTATATTTGGTCATCAAAGTTAGACTTTTACTTTACTTTTACTCTTCTTTTACCCATTTAGTCATCAGAACTGGTTTTACAATTATGTGCACTATCATCTGACTGAATTATTTTCCCCAAGGTTAAAGTTTTCTGTATACTGAGGTGGTTTTTTTTTCATCTTACCACCTTATACCTGTATGTCCTTTTTCATATTTGTAAAAGGAGAAGCTAGAAATTTTGAAAACCTTGACTCTTATTTTTATGTTATAAACTGTCGGAGCGTTTACAGATACTGGGCTTTGTTGACTTGTTGCTCAGGAGTTAGTTAAAGTTGGCCGAATATCTGTCCTAAATAGTTCCTGGCTGTGGTACTTGGAACAGCAGTTTTCACTTCTCCGGTGATGGTGAGCTAGCCAACAGGCAATATATTTTTATCTGACTCTGCTGTCCTTGAAGCACTTTCATTTTAAGGAATGCCAACGTGGATTTTTGGTTTACTTTTAAAGGAAGAAAAATTTAAACTTCTGGAATATTAATTTGTTTTTTCTAACTACAGGGCAGCTGAAAAGATACAGGAATATTAGTGTTAGCCCAAATCTTTTCATGAACACAAGCAAAAGTTCAGCGTGGAGAACAGAAGGCTCCTGGGTGACCTAATTGCAGCGTGCCAGTACTTAAAGGGGTCCTACAGCAAAGTGGGAGAGGGACTGCTCACCAGGGAGTGTAGTGATAGGATAAGGAGGAATGGCTTCAAGCTGAAAGAGGGCAAGTTTAGGTTAGATGTTAGGAAGAAATTCTTTACTGTGAGGGTGGATGGACCTTTGGGCAGCCTGGGCTAGTAGAGGGTGTCCCTGCCCATGTCAGTGGGGTAGGAACTAGATGATATTTGAGATCCCTTTCAACCCAAAGCATCCTGTGATTCTATGATTCTAAAAGACTGCATGCAGTATGTTTTGTACATGTTACCATTGCAAATAGAAGATGATGTTTATCTCAAGGCCATTAAATAGGTGCCTATGTATAGCTAATTGTTTGAACGCACAGCCTCAGGCTGGCCCTGAGAAGAGGCAATGGGACCTGGGGGCGATGAGTATTATGTGATGTCCAACAACTGAGGGACTCCACTAGCCTCTGTAGGCAGCTCACTGCTTGGATCCATTCACCGTGGTGTGGGCTTGGGCCATGTGTGGGTGCAGAAAAATGTCACAAAATGACTCCCTGATTCCCAGACTATGGAATGCTCAGCAACCCACAGTCCCCTACAACATTAGGGGGGTTGTGGGGGAGCAGTAGCAGGAGTGTTGGAGAGCAGTAGTAGCCATTGTGTTTCCCCCATAGCAGGATTGTTATCATCCTCTTTGCTGCAGGGATCTGAAAAATACTTCACATAGGGTCTTGTGTGTGTGTGTTTTAATGATAAGCATAAAAGATAGATTTAAAGCTTTAGAATAATGTTTTAGAGGTCATCATAGGTGATTAGGTTTTTGTGTGTCTGCAAGAAGTACATGATAAATTGTCAGACAGCTGTTTAATACATAATTTGTTGCCTGGTACTCAGATAGCTTTAACATCTTCCTACTGTGAACTGCTGTATCTGAAATTGCTCAGAGACTTTTAGCTCCTCGTGAATTCTAGCACTCCATGAGTAGTTAACAACTCTGTGTAAGGCTTTGTATTTCCAAAGAGCCAAATTTAATTACCTCATGATTGGCCTTTATGTTGGGGTTTTTGTTAAATGATGAGAAAAGTTTGTATCAGACTTGCTGGTGTTTTTTGCATTGTTTCCCTGTAGTCTCCAAACTGGTAATTCCACTTGTTCAACTGGGTTGGCTTTTGCAATCTCCTTTGTTGTGGGATTCTCCTTTGCTTCCCCCAGTACATTCCAGAAATGGTTCGCTCGTGGGCAACTCTGTTTATAAGCTTGTTTAATTTCTGTTTGATGTTTGAAAGAGGCTTTTCATAGCTCTTACCTTTTCTTTGGTTTTGCTATGATATGCTAATCAAATGTTCCTTAACTAGTTTAAACTGCACACTTTATTTGTTGAATGCAGCCAGCCAAGGGACTCCTTCAGGCGTGCATCCCCATTCTCTGCTGTCTCTGCATTTCATTGTTCTCAGGATTCTAGCATGGGAAAACTAATAAAGCGTGGTCTACAGTGTGGTGGGTGGCTGTACATATGATGAACCTTCTATTGAGGCCTCGATACCTTTAAAATGCACCGTGTTTCTTCTTCTGAAAGCAGGCTTGACATTTAAAGCTAATTTGGCATTCTCTATTCACTGAAATTCTGAGATGAGGACTATCATTGCTGCGAAGAACTCGGATAAATACTTGCTGATGAAACAGGGAGCTTTCAGTGTGGGATGGCAAAGTAAAATAAATAAAAAGCCCAGTGACATCTACTGTGGGAGACAATTTTCTTTAAAAATGTTAACAGCACTGCTGCAGTCTTAATGTCAATTTAAAATTCATTAAAGGACGTTTTCCCCATTGGCAGTTTCTTCCTTTCTGCTGAAGTCACTTGCCAAGGAAGGTTGAGATTATTTACTATATTCCACACGATCTGCTGTAGGAAGGCAAGATGCTTCTAATAGTATGCTTTTACAGTATCTAAAAATCTACAAAAATAAACAGCATTAAATAATTGTAAAGCTAATAACAGTGTGCTCTGATGCATTCATGTTTAACTCCTCTCCAAAGCGATCTCTCCATCAGAGGCCACATCTTCAGAGGTACAGACGTAACCTCCCTTTGTGTGGTTGCTCTGCCTATATGTAATCCACATATTATCCGGTAGTATGTGGCTTGCCTAGAGATGGGGGCAGATGAGAGTACCTCTTGGCATCTTTTATCTATGTGCTTGTGATCTGTCTGACAGTGCCTGGGGTCGGAGCTTTGCCCTGGTATGAAGATGCTCCAGACAGCTCATAGGTCTTCCAGAGGATCCCTAATGAGTTTTATAATTCCATACTGTGTCTGTGGATACTTGCCCCTACAGAGCAGCCTATGTGTCCCCAAGACTGTCCTGAAGATGTGAAAACATCTTTGAAAGTAGACTTGTTCTTTTAGCTTTTGTTGCTTTTTTTTTATTTACCGAGTAGAATAGCATAGGGATTCAACAGCCTGAAGAGAGATACTTTGTGAATGAGTGAGTGCTGGGAAGTAAATGATGACTTGTATCAGGTGCTGTATCTTTTGGACATGGTTTTACATTACAGTTGACAACGAAGTCCAACTCTAGTCTTTGTCTTGCTAACATGGCAAAATCGCTCCTAGTGCTACATATGCCAAACGTCATGCAGTCGCTGCTGTTAGGGAGAGTCCTCTTTGCCGTGCTGGAAACCTGTGATGAATGTTGCTGGGTACTACAGACTGGTTGAAGTGCTTGAAGTGTTTTTAATATGTTAGTGTTAAGTCTGTAGAATCATCTAAACTCCCTTCTGTCCTCTTTCCATCCAGACACTGATTCCTCAATGATTAAATAAGGGAGTTGGCCAAACCCTGTCTAGATGCTGGTTAGTGATCTCATATTTTGACTATTTCTCCTGATGAATGGTGCTCATCCATCACACTTTTTCTTCGTTGAAAAGCAGCAGGATGGGAAAAACCACTGATTTGCCCATGTAAATACTTCTTTTTCCAGACTGTCTGCAATTATAATGGCTTTTTTTAAAAATCTGAATCAAGATCGTTTCAACTAAGATTAACATTTCATACAATACTGCATTTTAACTTGAATGTCCTTCAGATAGAATTTCATGTGTCGTGGCAATTTTAATCACTTCATGATGTGCATATCAGACAAATAAAAATAGAAAATAGAAACAAGTGCTTCATGGGTCCTGGCTGTGAAAGAATCACTTTTTGGAAAAAAAGTGCAAGATTATTATGCAGGTTTTTTTCTTCCATGAAACTTTGGTTTCACAGAATCACAAGGTTGGAAAAGACCTTTAAGATCATCAAGTCCAACCATTCCTGTCCTGTGCTAAACCATATCCCTAAATACCTGATCTACCCATCTTTTAAACACATCCAGGGATGGTGACTCAACCCCCTCCTGGGGCAACCTGTTCCAGGCCTTGACAACTCTTTCAGTGACAATTTTTTTCCTAACATCTAATCTGAACCTGGTTTGGTTTGTGGAGTTTTAGTTTAATACATTCTTCAGCCTTCTGACGTTTATAACAAATATTAAACCCAAAGTCCTGCAGTGTAGCTGGGATAAATGATTCTCCTGGGAGTGATGAAGACATGGCTCAGCCACGCCACCAGGCCAGGCAGTGAAACAGATACCTTCTCAAATTCTGTATGCAGTTTTGAGGACGTGATGGTTGTGGTCTTCTCCTCCTTTCTGCTCCAGAAAGGAAAGTTCTCGGTGCTTCTGTTCACTCCTGCTTGGGAGTGACAAGAGGTCAAGGTGCAAGAGAGGGACAGGGTCTGTCAACCACAGGTGTAATCTTCATCTAGCGTTCCTCACTGGGTTGTTGTTGCCACTTTGGTGTAAAGGGCAGTGACGGAAGTCTTGGCTGTGTCCTTGGGCTTCTGACCGCATCCTGCCTCTTCCTCCTTGGCACCCAAACAAAGGAAAGCATTTGACAAAAAGATGTTTGATGGGAATCTCCGTCTTGTGACTGCTGCTCAGATAAGGTGCAGGCAGTGAAAACACTTCACCCACAAAGGAAAGACATAAATTATGTGGTCCTTTGGTTCCTGTTTGGAGAACAGCATTTCAGACCCTGGGTTTGTTTCTCCTGAGAAACAGATGAGAGTGGTGCCAAAGCTGTAAAGGCTTCTAGAAGATAGATGCTAAAAGCAGTTTGTCACTGTAGAAGGGGAGTCTGCTTGTCTTCTGCAGAAACTTTAAGGGAAAGGAGGAAGGAGGCACAAGGGTGATTCCTTTATCCAAGCAGGTTTTCAGATTTCATAGCAGATCTCGTAATACTTGATGAACTACTTTTACCTGCGAGGAGGTAGGGTGGGAAAGTATCTTCTTCAAAACACAAAGGAAAATAAATCCTAGAAGAAGTCCTTGTTCAAGTCAAACAGTCACAACTTTTTTTCTTTCTGCATAGATCATTTGGGCTTTGCTGTGGCACTGGAAAGACACTTGGTATGCTAGTACATGATCCCTTTAGATGCAATTTGAAATACAATGAAGAGTTTGCCTTGCAATTGCGTTTATATGCTTGTAGGCATTACATTCTCCAAAATGCTGTTTGGTAACTCCTTATGCTGCCTATGGAGTGCATCAGCTGGGACATGTAATGAATACTTGCATTACAGGATTTCTGGACGGATGGTCGAGCAGACTTAATTTTTAACATGTTGCTGAATGTTTTGTTTACTGTCATTGTATTTAAATACTTTGATTTCTCCAGAAGTGCTTGGAGTGTCTGTGGTCATTAGCCTTTGGCCGGGCGTTTAAATGAGGCACACAGGAGTGTTTTGTTACCAACAGTGTGCCTTCATTGCCACCTGGATTTAATCTTGCTTTTTTTTAATCTCTCGCTTTCCAAATAATATCCTCCTTTTCTGTGGTTTGCGAGTCTCTCTCTCTCTCAGAATGCAATTACAGGGGCTGAAACATCTGAGTGACTGACTCAGAGTGTTTACTCAAAGTTTCGGTGAAACACTTCAACCGTTTTTGAGAAACAGCTGAGTCTCAAATACCTTGGTTTTCCTTAAGTGTTTCTTAAACAGGTTCAATGCTAAACCTGATTTCTCATTCTTTGCATCTGAACCTCGAGATCTAGCCTCAGAAGGCCAGCTCTATTATTAGTATTTTGCCTCATGCTACTCTTGGGAAATTCCACCCAAATTTGGTCATCTTGTAAGTGTGAAAACTCACTGAGCTTGCTCAGACCAAGGACTGAGCACAGATGCCTCTTGTGTTGGTCCATCTGGGAGTAATGCTTGTCTGGTCTCACAAGAAGGCCGAGAAACCCATAAATAACTCTAACAGAGCCATTCCTAATGCAATCCTGTATAGCCAGCCCTATGGATAGGTCCAAAAGGAAGTGAGGATCTTGCATTCAGACCAGGAGATAGATGAACATGTGTCACAGTGCTGACTGCCAGGCTTAAAAGAAATAGGTAAAATAAAAGAAAGCTGCATAAAATAGCAGATGTGGTCATGTAGTTGAGATTGGTTTCACCACATCTACTCAAGACACTGATGAAGACAGGTGCCATGGACATCGTAGTACACCAACAATGTCATTGCGGCATGATAAATTGTAGGGAGACCAGTGTGTGGGTTCCCCTGAAAGTCACAAATCCATGCCTTGGAAAACCTAGAGGCAGTATTTTAATTTGAGATTAACCTAGGATTTTTTTTAGTTGGCATTGAAGCTGTTTTAAGGAAGAGAATAATTATCTGCTCCTTCAACAGAGTATTGAGAAGGTATAAGCACTCTCAAGACCACAATCACACATTCTAGTACTTAAATGAATACAGCGTTCAAAGAAGGTAATAAGGTATCCTAATGTGTCTTATCTTTTCTCATAACCATGATTTTGCGGCCTAATTCTGTAAGCTACCATTTGAGATAAATGTAACTGCTTTATACTTCTTGCTTTTTTTTGCTAGATCTTCTAGAAGCTTCCTAATACCGAGTGGAGGGGGACAGAGAGCCCTTCAGCAAAAAGAAAGGGGTCTTTTCAGTTTACCAGGATGGCAGGACTTCATTCTTTCCTCTTGCTTGAATTTCTAGACCTCTTGTCACCTTCTTTCTCACCACCACCCCTCCCACACCCACCTTTTTTTTTTTAATAATTTATTTTTAAGCTGATCCTGTTTGTTGATTCTCTGGTTATTTCACAATGAAAACACTTATGTCCTGCGGCTTTGGGCAGGTGTCTTACTGCCCCTCCTGCTAGGAGAGCTAGTTTCTCTGTTCCCTGAAGAGGGAAATCCAAGGCGTATCAGACTGTTGGGAGAGACACAAACTGAAATGTATCTCTGATGTTAAGAAACAAATTTCCAGAAGAGCAGGAACATGGACTGGATATGGAAGAGGTATGGGAAGGTGCCTGCTTAATTTTTGCTTTTCAGGTCAGGCACATTTGGTTGGTCTCTAGGTGGTCCCATAGTGATATGGTGTCTTTCTGTCTTGTCTTGATAACTTGTTTTTGACTTCTCATGGGGTTATGGGGAATTTAAGTGTGATTATTTTTTTTTCCTTGGACCTGCATATATATTTTCAGTTTTAGAGTTTTTCCTTTAAAATAGCAGTTCCAGGTACTTGAAGTCTTCAAAACACTTTTTAGAAGTTTAGAGAGGAAGAATCTTCTTCGTGTGTTTTCAGCAATCTCCCAGTGAGTTGGTAGCTAGTACCAGACTCCAGCTCATCCAGGCTCATCCAGGGAGTGAAGCCGATGATTTATTAATAACGCAGCTGCGGTTCCAGTGCTGCCATTGAGGGTGTGTAAACACTCCTCCTCCTCTGCAGAGGGACACAGCAGTGTACTTTTCACCTCTGCAGTTACATAAAGTGTCCTCAGCCATTATCTATATTTAGCTTGGCCCTTGCTTTTTCCTTCTCTTTGTCAAGCAATCGGCCAAGAAAGTGTGAAATCCCCAAGGTGGAGGGATCTCAGCATGCCAGGAGACATGGCATGTTGTTCAGTACACATATAGGTGTGGGGTGGCCCAGCTGGAGCAAAAGCGTCCCTGTGAGAAGCAGCAGAAGGACTCACTGGCAGCAGATCAGGTCACTCCCATAGCAGTTCATGGCTACTGGGCATCCAGCTTGAGAGCCAGGGGGCTGTGACAAGCCAGTGGCAGAGGCGGTTGGTTGTTCCCATTACGTTGGGTCCACCCTTTTCTGTAGCACATCAGCGGGGTCTCTACGTCAAATCGTGCTGATGGGCCTTGTCCATATGGTGGGACTCCTCCAAGTGATGGGCCTTTTCTAAATCGCTCTTGATTCACTGCAGCTCTCAAATAAGCATCTTCTCAAGGCTGCCTTGGGCTGGTGGCTTGCTGTAGGGGACTTACATGGCTGATTTTACAGAAGACTTCTGTTTCGTTCTGTTCCAGGCAGACAGGCTCGTCACTGCCAAGGCATGTCTCCTGTTCCTTTTTGGTGCCATAGAAGTGATTTTATGGCTTTTTCTGAGGCACATTAAAATTCCCTCTGCGTTGTGGAGGGAACCGTTCTTGGCATTCTAGTTTTCACTGTCTGCTCTTGGGCATCCCAGTGGCAAAGGCTTGTCCTCTCCTCTTGCTCTTTCTTTTATAACTTGGTTACAATGGAGAACATGGTATGGACATTGGAGGGTGTGATCTGTAGGCTGAGACATGGTGGCTTGCTTCTACAGGCCACCAGATTAGAAATAGGGTGTCTTGGGGCTTGGCTGTAAGTTCCTTGGTTATCCTTGTTTACCTTTTCACTGGAAAGTGGTGTTTCCAAACCAATGGAGTTTAATCTCGGCCTTGTTTATGAGCAAGCTTGCCTTAAAGTCAGTGTAGGTCTGCTTGAAAGCTTTTACGGGTGTTCTACAGGAGGTGAGGAAGGAGGTACTTCAGGGAGAGGTACCATGCCATGCCCATCTTCTTGTTTGGTCTTCTGCAGTTCTGCTACGCTGCTGTTGCATTTTCTCTTGCCAGCTGACCTGCAGTCAAACAACTTACCTCCTTTTACTGGCATGACTTCTGGAAGGACTAATTGTGTCTGCTCTTGAAATATTGAGAGAAATTGAAGAAAATTGCCCCTTTCTAAGCTCATATCTTCCATTTCAGTTCAGTTGAGTTAAACCTAATGGTAGAGTATGTTGTTTACTAGCAAAAAAATCCATGTCACCAAGTTACCCTGCGGTCCCACCTGCAATTTACACAGCTCTCTTCTGTCTTCTACAAAAACATTCGATCCTTGTGATGACTTGTGATGGCCCAGCCATCGATTAACTGTAATGCTGTCTTGTGAGACACCCTAAAGGTTTGAGACTTTTTTTTTTTGTTATGTAAGAATCTGCAGATACTTTGACTTCTCTGAAGGGGCAGAGTTGGAGACCTTAAATAGCCACTCTGCTAGAGCAACACGTTTTGATTTGTGTGTCAGCCTACATCTAGTCCTTCCATGGCAGGAACTGTATGTTAGTTAGAGCCCTGCCCAGGGTGACTTCACATCCTGGGTGAAGAGTCTCACCACCCACATAATAAAAATCAGACGTGTGAGGCATTTTAACTAACGAGGCCACATTTCCCTCAGCTTTATTTATGTTCATTCCATAGGGGACTTCCTCTGTACTATGCGTTGGCTGCCTATCACCTGTGTAAGTTGCCTGTGTCCATTAGAGTGAAGATTTGTTTCAAGGGTTGTCCACAGTTTGTTGTGGTATATTCATCGGCGCTGTTAACCAAACATGAAGATAAGATAAAAATAGGTGGTTTAGATTTTAGGTGCCAGTGAGGGAGACAAATGGAAAAAGAAAAAGGAGCTACATAACTGAGGAAGAAGTAAACGTTATTTCCCAATTACTCTCAAATTATTTTTGTGGCAGAAAGAATACCTATCTATATTAGTTTAAACTGTTGTTTCTTTGTCTGAATTGTCTTTGTCTTATTTGTTGCAGTAATCTCAAGGATGCTTGGCAAATGACTTAGAATTTCAGAAGCATCTTTTTTTGTGTGTCTATAATGTCTGCTTCAGTTCTTTCTCTTCTGAGCAATTTAATCTGGAGTACACTCCCCTTGATATTGCAAGGCAAATTATGAAACCATTCTCTATAGCCATCCTTCTCAACACGTGTTTGAAAGAGCATCTTGAGAGACTCAGACCTCTTTGTGCGCTGCAAATGTGCTCTTCAATAGAACATTTTGTCTTTTTCCATTTAAATAAATATCTCCTATTAAGTCTTTAGTGTTAAGACTGTTACATTATTTGGACATTCCATCTTATCATAAAACTTCCATTTTTCTTCAATGTTTTTCTATTTTTGGGTCGGTTACAGGCAGTTCTCTAACTTTATGAAAAAAAAATAAGATCATTTTTATTTTACCAGCTTTTAGTTTCTTACAAATAATTGAAATCATTAGAAGATCAGCTAATGGGTTTTCTTAACTTGATGGAAACTGATTTGGGCTGAACTCACCTGACAATTTTTTGCCTCCTCTTCCTTTTCTCCTTTAAAGTAAGAAAGTGCATTTGCCTTCTACTTTATCTTAAAACGGAAGCGTGTAGGTGCATATAAATATGTATGCACACTCACTAACTTCAGTGGGTGGACTTGCAAGGTGGCTTTAGAAACACAGAATTAATCTCTCAGTGAAATTTCCAAGTTGTTTTTGTTGGTGGGTTTTGTTTGTTTTTTGGGTTATGGGGGTTTTTTTAACCAGGAAAACAGATCTGAGACCTGAAATATTTCAAGCGTAGTGTAAGAGATTCTTGTGGGTTTTTGAAATCCATTTTTCCCTTTAGGTCTTTGTGCTGGTAAGGTGTATGGCAACAAGTGAAGTGTGAGGCATTTGAAGTCTCTGTCAAAAAGCTTAATATTTCTGTTTCCTTTTGAAAGTACCTTTTCTCAAGTAGTTCAAATATGTCTCGTTTTTAAGATAAGGTATCTTAGTCTTTCTATAAAATTGGATATGATTCTACTTAGGCTAAAGGAATTGTGTTTTCATAAGCATGCATATTTGCAAGTCAACATACTCTAGATGAGAAACTATGCAAAATTTAAGAAACATTTGAAGCTGTTTTGTGTACCTTAAGGAAGAAAAAAAATTGCTAAGTTATATTTTTTTAAAATCTGTGATGAGACATTCTTAAGGCTTAGCTAAATCCCCTAAGTCCTTGCACATATGCTTAACTCTACAGCCATGTGTAGTCCTACAGATTGTGTGAGATGGTACATGTTTGCAGCGAGTGCAAAGGGAATACTTTAATTGAGGTGTGGTATCTGTTTTTTTGACTCTCTGAGTGTAGTTAGGAAGCAGACATGCACTGGAAAATTGAACTCCAGCATCGTGATGCTAGATGGAAAAGGCTTTTTAATTAGGTCCAAACTGAAGTCTAGTGGTTTTCCTTGAGTGTTGGAAGTGCTGTTGGTGCGTGAGCTCTCATGTACTAAAATATATCGGTGAATGCATAAATGCTGTAGAACTAAGAGGAATCATCCCTCTCTGCATATGAATGTACAGTCAGTGTTTTCTTTAGATCTTTTTTGCCCCCTTTTTTGATATTCTTGCATTTGAAAAATAACATCCATGTTACTTTTCAAATTAGTTAGTGTGGCTGTCTGTGGACAGGAGCTTAAGTACCTCAAAATACCCTGGCCTCCTATTGACTGGGTCTATTTTTAGCCCCAAGGAGCCTGGGATTATTGAAATTGAGAAGTTCCTGATTTATGTACTAGCAAAATTGTTAAATTGGTTGGGTGAGGCCACACATGTTCCCAACCAGAATTTGCTGGGGAGGAATCCCAAAGGAGAAGAAACGGCTTCTGCTCTCCTCAGAATCTCTGGAGAAGAGTATTTACAGCTTAGGTACCTCCGCAGCTGCTGACGCTGCTGTCCCTGCGGCTATTCTTGCTGCGTGCCGCCACCGCCCCAGACAGCGGCCCGTGCTGGCTCCCACTCTGCCAAGGTTTGAACAGTATGTGATATCTTCAGGTATCTGGTATCAGTACCAAGCAGGTGATGTCTAGCCAGCTAGCACGCCC